>CM057449.1:659047500-660247500 GCA_016271365.2 Neoceratodus forsteri
ATCTAGGAAGGATCAGAGACAGCATAACAGGAGATGTGGAAGGGGGTCCACGTAGTGGGTAGTATCTGTTACAAGTAATGTGTTAATGTAAGCTGATCACATTGTCATGTAACTTATAACAGAATGGATTACTTAAAGCAGCTGGACAATGTAAAATTATCTTCCAAAAAATCCAGTTTCAGCTAGAATTAAGAAAAATATTAGCATACCTGTCAAATTAACTTATCTTGGTGTCTCCTATGCTGCACAGCATGCCTCTTTTTTCAGTTCTAACCCTTTTCAGGTCTACAATGCTATTTCTAGGCACAATGAGTCGATCATCTTTTTTCTTGAGAAACAATTAAATTAAAACATTTACAAAATACGCAAATTTTGGTTGAATTAGAAAATTGTACCACCAAATAAAACTGGAAGATGCTTGAAATCTCTTATACTGAAAAAAGGTAGGGTAACATTTTTTGTCCAGTTTCATTGCACTGCTGCTTTAAAAGAAAATGTAATATTGGGTTGGTACAGGATAACATTGTCTTTCATGTAATGAGTTGCTGTATACTATAATGTAATTTACTGTATTCAATTGTTTGTAGGATTTGGGTCGACCACATCCCTCTGATTGTGACAGAAAATTAGCATAACATGCATGTGCTGCACAGCTCTACACAGAAGTTCTATTTAAGTACTCTCAAAGAAAATAAAAGGAGATTCTGTCACTTCTCCCCTCCTTGCTCAAGCTGTAAGCATCCAATTGTCCCCCAAGACGTGCACAGCAGCCTGGCAGTGGTATGGTACAAACGTTGGTATTGGCTGGCTTGCACTAACTGATCTCATCAGATTGGCTGCTGCTGAATTTAGTCATGCATTTATGCGCCTAGAGGAAAAACAGACAGTTTTGCACCATCCACTTTTGAATATGTGGTCAGGGTACCTAGTGTGAGGATGGCTTGGAGCTCATGGTTGGTGTAAGGAGCTGAAGAGTGGGGCTACTCAAGAGGGAACCAGCCATCTATTTTTTGTGGGCAGTCATGTGGTGAGCCACAGAACTTTGTGGGAAACGAGACCTGCAGTTAGTCTAACATCCTGCAACATTGAGGGTCAGATTAGAACTTCTCTGGTCAGGCTGGCTGGCTGAGTTTTTTTTTCCATCTCCCCCTCATGTTCCTGTTCCTGAGCACCAGGCTCAGTACATTTAAAACTGCAGGAGTGAGCTCAGAGAGGTGAGTGGGACTGGTTTAAATTAATAGAGAGGCCAAGGAGGATGGCACTGGCAGGGCTTGGGAGCAAGTTGGGAGTCGTGTCCATGTCATTTGTTGCACAGATGAGCCAGAACCAGTAGATCAGAAGGAGAAAAGAGGAGCAGAGCAGAGGAAAGCAGTGACATCTTGATTGAAGAGGAGTCTCAGTCTGACTGACTCAGACACACCACACAGGATCATCCAAGATTCAAACCAGACCAGGAGCAGCAGCAGCACAGGCAAAGGCACTGCCAGGATATGGAACGGAAGTGGGTGAGTGACTTTTAAATTTATAACCAGATAAATGAATGAGAAATGTAATGATAGGCAATTCTGACAACATGGTAGCAGTGCTGTTATGAGCAAGACTTTGGTTTGGGTCCCAACTCTGGGACCCCTCCCTCAGGTTAGCAAAGGGTAAGCAGCGTAACAGAGTTGATGAAATTGGCCTTGAAGGGGAGTTGTGTGACCAGTCATGTTCTAGGTAGTTCACTGCATGACCCTGAACAAGTCACTGGACCTCCCAGTACTCCAGACTCCCCTGCTGTGTAATAGGCAGGTAGATCAGGCTCTAAATGGGAAATGCCATGGATAACAGAAACAAACTCTGGCCAGAGCCCACACAGCTGCAGCTGTGCTCACTGAGCTCACTGAGCTCATGGTGAAATAGTCCACTGTGCCCAAGATGGCCACAGTGCAGTCATGTATGTGCAGCTACTCATGCATGCACACTAAACATTGATAGCCATCTTGAGCATGGCAGGTGACTGGCCACCAAAATAGTGCACCCGCATGGGGGGAGGTGAGCAGACTGTTTTGCAGTTGCAGAATGATCATACTGCAACTCCAAAACAGGACTGTTGTGCGTCAATCTACTGGCTTGTTTTTAGAAGTACTGCAGGACAGCTGCAAGCTAGACCCACAGTAGCTGTAAAAAATAAAGCACAAAAGCAATGGGAGAATCTTACAGCAGTCACTTCTGTGAACATGAAAAGTATATTTCTGTGTCAGTCTTGTCTTAAAACTTCTTTTTTTTTTGACCCTTTCTGCTTTCTGAATATATTATTTACAGCTTAACAACTTTGGGAACAAAATACACTAAGAGCATGTGAGAGCTGTGACACAACTGCTGAAGACTCAGCTTTCTGGATGAAAGGTGCAGAGGGGATCAGCACAGGCTGCATTTGTATCATGGCCCTGAAGGAACTCTCAGGCCTTCACTTTCTTTCTTCTACAAACTGCCTCATCAATGAATTAGTCTAAAAGAGGTGGGTTCTATATATGAATGTGGGCTAATATGTCACAACAAAGCATTAATATATCAATTCTGCTAAAAACATGTGAATGTGCATTCACAGAGCCAGTGGGTTAGGGACTTGCATGGGTCACTGATGGAGTTTAACATGGTAGGAGTGACTAGTCAGTGCATGCAGGCCTAGGGAGAACATTTTTGTTTTGAACAAATGAATTTACTGTTAAGCACCGAGCTTCCTGGACCAATTTGTCAAAAGTAATAGAAAAAGTAATATGTGTTACAGTTAGTTACTAATTACTTTTTATACAAAAGTAATAAGTAACCGTAAATGATTACATTCATTTGACAGTGACTAGTTACTGTAACTGATTACTTTCTTAAAGTAACTTACCCAACAGTGGGTATTTGGCAATAGTTTGCTTTGCAATGTGTGACATTCTCACCAAGTTTGCCTGGTTGTGGACTGCAGACAACCATTGGCAAAAGAAGGAACCTGGTTAGTTCTCCAGCTGTGCAGTATTAATCTCTTGGCTTCTACACTCACGATTAGGAGCCACTTAAGCTGCAAACTTGATATGAGCTAGCCAGCGGGAAGTCCAAAAGGTATTGAGAGAGTATAGTGGTAGGGTGAACTGCAGAATTTTCATACAGCAGTCATGGACCTCCCACAAAAACTGAGTCAACTTTGCACAAGACCACAGTATATCTATCAGGTCTACCCATCCATTTGGCATCTCCAACAGTAGGCATGGGACATGAGTCCCAGGCTCTGTAACTGGTTTGGGGTTTGATTGCAGAAATGCATCACTTTATTTTGAACAAGTAGGTTTCTGGAGTCAGGGCAGACCAAATGATTTAGCCTCCATAAAGCAGCCCATGCACCCCGTGAGATGAGGATATGTAATACTTTTTCCCCAGTTCTGACAGGCATGTACAATGGGGTCAGCAATTTATCAATTAGTAATCTATAGATCTGCTCAGCAGTCCCCCTGTGGACTGTTAGCCAGTGAGACAAAGTCTGAGGGATGATAACAGAGTTGTGAAGGGACAAAGAATTCCATAGGGCATCTGTGGCACTGTGTTTTTACAAACATTTTCAGAAGTCATTGTGCCGTAAATTGCAATGACCTTTGAGATTAGCAAATGTATCCAAGTTTTGGTGAGAGGTTGAAATAAGTCTCGCACAAAGGTAATGCATGCATCCACCAGTCCTTAAAACAAATACATCTTCCCCCTTTACTGAGTAGAGGATTCCTCCATAGAGGGATTACAGTAGGTGAAAAGGAGACAAGGGCGTCTACAGTCACTGTACCAACATTCTCCAAGCCTGGATGGAAGGAGGGAGGGAGAGTGGACTCTTCTGGAGAAGCTTTTCATAGTGGGAGTGTAAGAGTAGAGGGGATAAACTACTAAGGAGGTCAATCTCTATAGACAGCCACAGAGGGGGTGCATTTGGGGGAGGTTGGAGCCAATACAATGTTTGTGTGGACTAAAAAGCAACATAGTCATAAAACCAAGATTTTGACCACCCACCCTTTCACCAGTGGACCCTGAGTTTAGTCTTGCTGTATCTTGGGGCCTTACCCTCCAATAGAAAGCCACTGACCAGCCTGTCCATCTTTTCAAACCACACTGTCAGTATATTCACTGCCAAGTGCACCAGGAAGTGCAGCAATTTGAGTGACACAATCATTTTTATGGCAAAGATATTCCCTACCAGAGAGAGATGGATAAATTTCCATCCATCGCAGTCTCCTTTCAAGTTCTGCAAGGTGGGGGGGGTATGTTTTTCACTACCATCTCACTAGGAGACAGATGCTCCTAGATCTCCAGGTAGTTGATACTGAGTGGGGACCACTTCAGTCCATGCTTTGCAGGGTATACCATTATAACAGTGACATACTTATGTCATGGTGTTTGCAGAGACTCACTTTTGCTGACACTGACAGGGCAACCTTGATTTCAGGCCGCTCACTGTCAGGTCGACTTTTGCCCCTCAATGATTTTTCCTCTTTCCCCTGACATGCACCCCCACAGACTTTGTTATATAAAGTCCTAGGCCTGCGGAGTGCATAGCTCCCTGAAAACAAGCAGTTTTCCTTGCAGAGCAGTTTGGCACTCTGCTGTCAGGGAGCTGTACTGCCTGGAGCTGTAAAGCCAGGCGGAGGATTCCCTGCATCCATGTCGGTGACAAGAAAAAGGTTGTCACACTGACATGGGTGAACCATTGGCAGTGGCAGTGGAGTGACAAGAAGTGGAAAGTTGGAAGATTTCCATCTTCATTAGGTTGCTCCTCAGGACCAAGATATCATGAAAATCATTAAGATGAGCCATCAATGCCGGAAGACTTCTGGGGACATCCTGAAGGAGGACTTGGCAGTTGTCAGCATATAGCATGGTACAAGACTTTTGCTTCCACATTATTATTTCCCCTAAGGAGGACTGTTAACAGATTGCTGTCACCAGTAGCTCAATAGCAGAGACAAATAACATTGGGGAAAGGGGGCAGTCTTGGTGAGTACCCCTGCTCAAGGGACGGGGACGAGTAGAATTAGGCAGGAACTTGGCAGTGGGAGACATACTGTATATAAGGTTCAGATTCAGGGCTCCAAACCTAGACCAAAACTCAATTTATGCAGAACTCCCACCCACTTAACTGAATCAAACGCTTTTTCAAAATCAATAGTTACCGTTGCAGCTGGAGTGAAGGTCACATAGGCTGCCACCAATGAAAAGAGGGTCCTATGATGGTCTGAATTCAAATGGCCCTTTACAAAATCTGCCTGCAAAGGGAGTATCAAAGAGGGAAGAAGCACAAGACGGGAGGTTAGAACTTTAGCCAGGACCTTTGCATCCCTATTGATGATGGATATCAGCCTGTAAATCACCAGATAAGAAGTGTCCTTATCCTCTTTAGGCAACACTATAATAGTAGCTTCCCTTAGAGTAGCAGAGGGAAGGCAGGTGGTATGATGGGCTTCAAGGACTTCAAGAAAAATGTCCCGCTGCCAGGGGATGACACTATATGGAATCATCTGGTAAAGATCTATGGGAATACTGTCAGCCCCAGAGGTGTTGTCCACAGCTAAGGAAGCAATTCAAATTCTGTCAAAGGGGCTTCCAGGGAGTGCCACTGAACATCAGCAGGCAAATTTAAAGCTCCCCTTAAGGGGTGAAATTTGTTTTAGTCTGAAGGCCCATTACACTTATATAGCCACTCATGGAAGGCACACATTAGGTCATTCACTTGTAATGAGTAGGACTGCAGGGTCCAAGTGCCATCCCTTAAACCCCTGATATTCCTATTCACCTTTTGCTTTTGCAACTTGAAGAAGGGTAATTTCCATGTCTCATCCTCCTATCCTTCGCTATACTTATACTTTAGCCTGGTGATGGCCAGTTCAGCTTTTTTAGAAACAAAGATATTAAGCTGCATACAAAGGGATTGGATGTCTATAAGTAAGGCAGAGTCTATGTGGGGTCCAGAGGACTCATTATATAGATTCTCCTTCACTGCCTGGCTAGCCTCTAGGTTATTCTGTTCCACCTCCACTTCCTTCAGCTGCTGGAAGCATATGCCCTTTATTACTGTGGCAGTCAGCTGGTTCTATGTGATAATGGTGATCACAGAATAGCGATCACCGTTAGGGTGAGTGTACATCAGGAAAAATATATTTTGGTGATGCACACTAATGGAGAATGGGAAGAGGGCACCCGAGATCCACAGTAGTTTCATTAATGCAAGGGGCTGAGCCCCCTGCAACCCCCATGGGGGCTTCACCACCCCGCACCCCACTACTAAAAGATTCTCAACTCCAGGAGTGAGCATGTCGGGGGCAGAAATACTTAAAAAAATTTAAAAAAGCCACCTATCGCAAAAAATTTACCATGCCGGGTCCCAATCCTGCACCCTGCACCTCCCAACCAACCACCCTCCCACAACATCCCTCCCACATACCTTCCCTTCCTCTCTCCCCCCGTGCTTGTATACGTGCATACATCCCATCGCCCTACCTCACCCTCCCAGGTATCCAGTCGCTATCCTGCCAGGGAGCCCTGAACACAGTCTTCGTGATTGAGTAGCCCTTTTTGAAAGCACTCAGTTGTGGTCGCTGTGTTCACTGGCTACCCAATCAGAAGTATTGTGTGTCTCTGCAGCATAGTGAAAGCTGCTTAGGCTGTATTTCACGGTTTATTAGGTGCTCTGAGCCCTGTCATTTATTACTGTGACACATGTACACTGTGTGACTTTGTAGCATAGGGAAAGCCATTTATGTTGTATTACATTGTTTGTTAGGAGCCTCAAGCCCTGTCATTTATTACTGTGACATAGCTATGCTGTATGTCTTTGCAGCATAGTGAAAGCCATTTAGGCTGTATTACACTGTTTGTTATGTGCCCTGAGACCGGTCATGTATTACTGTGATATAGCTACACTGTGTGACTCTGCAACAGTTAGTGAAGCAATATTCATTCCTTTCATGACTGTGTATACTATGTCTCGTATTTCCCAATCTAAGTCTACCAAAAGGAAGCACAGTGCTGTTGCATGTGCAATTGTTAATGATATGGACAATATGAATCATGCCACTAATGAAGAACATAATGACAATAATAATAACATCACCAGGACTGCCACAGAGTGTTCTCCTGAACCAAAAAGCATGTTAGCAATGAAATGAAAGAAGAGTTTTGGAAATAACTGATTAAAGTTACTCATAGAGGTACTGAACATTTTGCCACATGTGCCAGGATACTTCCAGCTGGTAAGATAGATTTCAAGGAGGAACCCTCCTCAGATATAAGCTCAGATACTGAGGCAGTGAATGCTGATAGAGATGGTGGTAATAGTGAGGACTGGGAATGGGATTGCCCGGCTATGTCTCACATGATGATGGCAGCACTTCCAGTTCTTCTGAATCTTGTGGCAATGTGGTCTGTAATTTTGATGAGGGGAGTAGGAGAGGATGCAGCCATAAGGCATGAGAAAAAAGTGGAAAAAAATATCATATGCTAAACATAAGAATAAGATGAATATGGATGAGAACAATTCATCTGAACAAGGCAATGGCAGTGTAGTGTTTCCTCCAGGTTCCATGACTGTACAAGGAAAAGTACCGGGCACCATGGCACAAAGAAAAAAAATATTTAATGTGAAATTTATTTCACATTGACCCTGCAGACAACTCTCAAGCTGTATGCAGTCTGTGCAAAAACAACATCTGTTCTGGTGGCAAAGCAGCAAATTTTGTAACATCAGCAATTGTGCAACATGTAGAGGTAAAACGCCCAATTGAGTGGGGCAGGACAAGGGGCAGTGTGGTTGGTGTGGGCGGTAGTGGAGGTGGTGATGGTGGTAACCATAGTGACAATGAATTGGAAGCAGGAACTGACATTGAATCACTTGATGTGTCCTTGCAGTCTTCCCAGACAAACATATTGTTTTCTTCTGACACCATCAAGTACTGCAAAATCCCAAAGTAGTACTCCATGTAAAAAAGGCATGAAAAATATTTCCCCCCAAAATTAAAAATGTCTCAAGATTCTCATCAACTAATATTAAAAGAAAGTGTTGCAAGGACATCAAAATTTACCTGCAAGCATCCAACATGACAGCAGTTAAATAGAGCCATTACAGAGCTGTTGGCTGATTGTCAACTTCCTTCTGCTTTTGTTGCCCTAAATGGGTTCCACAAGTTTATGAACCAGATTGAACCATGGTGCACCATTCCCTGTCAGACATATTTCTCAAAAAAGGCTGTTCCACAGTTGTATAACTTGGTGTGTACTGCAGTCATTAAGCAGTTGAAACTCTCTGAGGTGAAGCAGGTTCAGATAACCAAAGACATATGAACCAGCAACCAAACATTTGACTACATGACTGTTACAGCTCTTTGGGCAAGTTTTCAGTCAGAAAGTAATAATCCCTGCTCCACTGTAAGCAGTAGGAAGCAGGCTGTATTCTGTGTCACCACTTTTGTGGCAAACATAGTGCTGTGAATATTTTGCAGGAACTGGAACAACAGTTCCAGAAATGGCTTACTCCGTATTCCTCAACTCAGGGTTCATAGAGTAAAAACTCAGCCCATACCATCATATAATGTCCCCTAGCAGTAGCATATACACCACAAACAAAATGGGGGACAAAACAGAGCCCTGCGGGATGACACATGGCAGGGACAGGGGTGCAGAAGAAAAAATCTCCGACACCACACCCTGTGTCCTGCCAGTGAGAAAAGATTTAAACCAGTTTTGGACTGTACCAGCTAGTTCACCACAGATGTACAGGTGCTCCATCAGCACTCTCCATCAGCACTCCTTGGTCCATGATATCTCATGCTAAGAGATTGAGGAGAATAAAGATAGAATGTCTTCCCCAGTCTCTGGCCACCAGGAGATAATTTAGCATCCGAACCAGAGCAGTCTCAGTGCTGTGCCTTTTTCTGAAACCTGACTGTAGAGGACAGTAGATGTCATGTGTTGTTAAGTAGGACTCTAGTTGAATGGCCACCACCTTCTCAATAACCTTAACCAAAAAGGGAAGGTTAGAAACAGGTCTGTAGTTCACCAGGCAGTCCAAGTCCAGTGAAGGTTTTTTCAGAAGTGACCTTACAACCACCTCCTTCAATGACCCAGGAAAGACCCTTGTCACTAAGGAATATCAGAGTGTCCTGTCCAGGACTGGGCCAATGACATCAACACACCCCACTAGAGTTGTGTTGGTCCTGAATCCAGACTACAGTAGGTTGGCCGTAACTTCCAAATCACCTTCACCATATCTATGACAGCCAATTGGTTGAAGTCAGACCAGACAGACCAAATGCCTGTGACCTCAGGCCCATCACTGCAAGCTCCATTAGAGGGTGCTGACTGGATTTACAATATAGAGGAGGCAATCTTGTTAGCAAAGAACAGAACAAATTCATCACACCTCAATTGTGAAAAAGCTCCCCCGGACTGAAGACAGGCTGGAATACACAGCCTATTAAAAGTGCATAAAATCTGAGCTGGTCTGTTAGTTGCTACAGCAATCTCCTTGGACAGGAACTCTGCCTTCTTACAGGAGATTGCCAATTTATAGTCTCTATAATGGACCATAAATATAAGCTTGTCCTCCTCCAAACCAGTCTTCGGCCAATGCCGCTCCAACCTTCTACCCCTCATCCTCATCTCCCTGAGAATCTCATCAAACCAGGGGGATCTCTGGTATGAGGAGAGGTGCGAACATGGACAGGTGCCATAGAGTCGAGGGCTTTGGTAATAACTCTATTATAGGTCAGACCCAGTTCTGGCTCCTTGCACGCACTCATCAGACCTGATAGATCCAGCACTGCCATCAGACCCTGAGGGGTCAAACCCCTTAGAGGGGAGTACTGGACCATCTCCATAGGGAAAGGTTTATTAGGGTGGGCCTTGAATGAGAACCTCACAGTATGGCGGTCCGACCAAATGACCAGCTCAACTGTAAGGTAAGAGACCTCCATTCCCAGCAGGAAGATGAGGTCCAACAAGTGGCCATTTATATTGTGTGAAGAGGTAACAACCTGTGTCAGACCCAACAAACTCATTAGTTGGAGGAAGTCTTGCCCAAACTACAACAGATCATCCTCAACCCAGGCATCGAAGTCACCCAGAATAATACATTTGGGGGGACTCTAACACCAGTTCAACAATGAAGTCTGCAACTTCCTGCAAGAATTCCTTCTCATCCCCCAGAGGATGGTAGATAAGAATCATCTTGCAACCTACACCTGCAGACCACACATTCAAAGGACCTCATTGTTCCCACTGGAAAGGCTATGAGGTTCAGGTCAGACTTAAAACAGATTGTCATAGACAGCCCAGTGGTGCTGAAGGTTGAGGCACTGGACGCCACACCTCGTGCCATGCCGGCAACACAGGTTCGGGAACTATCTCATGCTGCTGGGGGTTGGCGGGGGGGAGAGAAGATTGAGCATCTGGAGGACTGCTCTCCTGTCTTGGGGGAAAGGAGACAAGTCATCCCATTCAGTGACTGCCCTCTGGTAGTGGCTGGAGGGCAGTATGGGTCAGGAGATGTGGAATTGATGTCTCTGTGTTGGAGGGGATGGAGTGGACAAAAAACAACAGAGGAAAATCAAGCCTGGCAAGCTCAATGATGGTCCGTGGCTCCCGGGAGCAGTCATGGATTCTGGATTCGGTCTCTGTGATGAGGGAGAAGCCCTCAACGTCCTCCTGGCCCCACACCATGGGGAGCAATCCATGGGGGAACCACCAGGGCTGTCTAGCACAAGAGCTGCCATGGAATCAGAGATAGCATCCCTCCATATGGAGGGCTGTAGCTGCCTGCCAGGGCTTGGGGCAGCACAAAATGTATATGGACATCAAACAGGAAAAACTAAAGAAATTGTCCCACCCCACCCCTACGATTGGTAGCCTGTGACATGGGCTTCAGTGATTGAGCACTTGCAATAACTGTGACTCAATCCTGGTGCATGTCAGTGGGGCTATCACTGAAGAAGGTCAACTGGCTGGGGGAGGTTGACGCATATACCAACAGGACATCATTATATGTATACATGCGTGGGGGGGAGCAAGTGAGGTGGAAGGAAGGAAGGGTTGGCCTGGTGTGGTTGGCATGGAGATGCCACGCTGGCCCATAGCATGTTGTGTGGCAGCCAAATGCTGCAAGGGTTCTGGGTTTGGGTCCAGGCACGCTTACATTTTTGTATGACTGGCTCCAAATTGTTATTTCTCAAGATTTTGCCCCTCTCTGACATGCACCCCCGAGTTAAGAATCTTTTAGTAGAGGGGTGCGGGGGTCACAGCCCCCACATGAACAATTAAAATTGAAGTCCCCGGTGCCATTTTCTTCTGCACTGGGGTTGCACATCACCAAAAATACATTTCGGTGATGTACACTTGCCCTGCCGCCAATCATGATTGGGCTTTCATGCTTATCACATAGATCTCTACAATCATTTCTTGGGCAGTGTACCACAGAGTACCCAGCTGGAACAGCTGATTCCAACACTGGACCAGCATTTTCATCCAGCCAGGTCTCGGTGATGCAAGCCAGATCAGATGTTGCAACAATATTGGCAATAATTGCCATCTTCTTATTAATAGATCTGGCATTGCATAATACAGCCCAAAAAGGATAGATAGATGAGGCTGGTCCAGCAGCCTGTCCACTAACTGTGGAGCTCTTGGCTATGGGCACCAGGAAGGGAGGACCCTTTCCTGGGCCCATTTTTCTCCAGGGCATCTCCTAGTTCCCACCAACCCGATCTACCTCTCCTCAGCTATAGTCCCCCCCCCACAAAATTCCACAAATCTAAGTTTCCTTCCCCTGCACACTATCCCCATTACCCTGCAATGCCTATACACCTCTGCTGACAATGGGGGACACTTAAAGGTTCCGAGATCGCGGAGCCTGAAGGGGGAATAATGCCTTCTCCTGTGAGCTATTGACCAACACATAACACAGATAATGGTGTCAACATAGTCAAAGCTGTGATAGATGGCAACTGTCAACACATACATTGTTTTTCACATTGTTTAAATCTTCTCATCCATAGTTTCTTAAATGGAAACAGAAGTGTTGAAAACCTGTTACGTCTTTCTAGGAAAATATGTGGATCTCTGGTGCTTCAAGGGTATACACCCTCTTCATCAAGGCTGTTGTATGTTTGAATAAAATGTAAATTTAATTTGTGACTTATATCCAAAGTCCTGTGTGCATCGCTTCTTTTTTTGTTTTGTTTTTCTGATTAAACAACTAACCACTGCATACATTAAACCTGGAAGTGCCAACCTGCTGGAATTCAACATTTACATTTTGGAAAGGCTTCTTGAACTGAAAAATGTGCATGACTACACCATGCAGAATCAAATAGGTAAAGTAGACATCATGCTCAGTTCCAGCAGCTGGACTCTAAGTGAATTTTTTATCACCTTATTTAAGCCATTTGAGGTTGCCACGTATGATGTCAGTGCAACTTTGAATAGAATTCTTCCTCAGATTAGATTTTTTCACATTTTCCTTGATGATATAAAGAAAGACTTTCAGTAAAATGAAGATACCACTGCTGTTATGCTGGCAGATGATTTGAATCTCAGACTGTCAACCAATATAAATGCCATGTTTAAGAATGACATCTATGTGTTGGCTACTTTGCAACATCTCCACTGTAAAGGGAACATGGAGGCCATCCTTTCTGCATGGGAAGACACTGAGAACTGAAGAGCTCATCTGCTAACCAAATGTGACATTGCCCCACCAACACCATTAACTTATGTACAGCAGTAAAGCCCTGCCGAACCATCAGAGTGCACCTCTGGTGCACTCAATAACACATCTATAAATTATTCACTATCACCAGTGTCATCAGTGAGGGAAAGGACATCTACAGCTACTTCTTGAGCATCCTATGTTCAGGGTCAGAAAGGCAATTCACTTCTGAGTCACTTGCAACAACATGGACTAGTATCCTGTAAGGAAAGTGCAGCTGATTCATCTGCATGACTGGTAACTACAGTATCTCACAGCATAACGATTCTGGAGTATTTTGTAGACAATACTGTGATTGTTCTTGAGGAAGATCCATTACTCTATTGGAAACAAAAGAGAACAATATGGCAAGATCAATAAAATCTTGTAATAATATACCTCAGTTGTCCACCTTCATGCCCCTCACCTCACCCACCCCATGTCCATTATTTCCTTTATACCAGGGGTTCTGACATCAGTTCCTCAAATGGGCAAAGGATATTCACCTGTCATAGCAGAAGCAGACATCCAGGAAAGGAACAGCAGCAAGTGAAGAGGTGACTGCTATCTCAGTGTAAGGGAAGTAAATGCAAATCTAGGAGCTTTCATTGTTACTTCTTCATATTGCTATTGTACTGGGGAAAGGAGGAGTAGGAGTTTGAAGAAGATTGTGCAATAGCTACTTAAAGTCTCTTTTTTGAGTGTGGATAGGAAGGATAGGAATATAAAAAGCAGTAGCTCAATCTATCTAAACGTGTACAACAAAGGGAGTAAGGGAAATAAAGAAAAGAATGTTTTGCACTGATAGAGGGGGGAGGGGGAGACTTGGGGGAGTGTTTGGTATCCTGTATCTGGAAGGGTGGGGGTCGCTGGTGGGCAATGACAGTAATGGGTAGGGTGGCATGCTGCAACAACTTCAGTGCACCAATCTTTCTAAAAAATTGTCTGGAGTGTGGGAGGATGTTTAGTGTGTAACCACATAGAGAAACTTAGAAAAGAGATCGAGGGTCTGCAGGAGGAACTAAGACATGCAAGGCAGATTGTTCTAAACCCACCCCCAATACTGGAGGGAGGAAGAAGGGGAGATGAGGGAGGACGATTTAAGCCAACAGTGGTGAGGAGAGGGTCAGAAGAAGGGAAGCACAGACAAAGGGGCCCAGGCCAGGAAGAACGATTTCCGGGGAAACCAGGTCAGGAGACAAAAGACAAATGGAAGGAGGAGATAGGGACTTGTGAGGGGAGGTGAAGAAGTGGCAAAAGTCATGGACTGGAAAGGAAAGAACAGGCTACTATACAGAGAGAAGGAACGGGCATTTGTGAAGGGTCTTCAGAAAATAGTTTTGCACTGCTAGAGAGGAAGAAGGTGGAGGAGGGAAATCATGAAATTAGAGGAGTAATTGATAATGCCTTGACCAAACTGGAGCAGGGGGAAGTTCTGCTGGGAGAATTGCAACAGGGGTAAAAGGGGGAAATAATGTGCAGGAGGAAGAAGAGGAGCTGGAAATGAGAAAGGGAGAAGAATGGAAGCAAGCAGGGAGTAAGAGTGGTGGAATCTTAGTGCTGGGGGACTCACTACTAAGAGGAGTCAGGTGGGGTAGCAAGGCGGAGAGACATAGTCGCATTTGGGTGGACGCCATGCCAGGAATGACAGCGGAAAGGGTGGGACAATCTGTTCTGAAATATGCTAGAAGGGGTAGGGACAAGCCTCATTTAATTATACATCTTGGGACAAACGACCTGGCTGACAAGGCAGTAGGTATAGTCCCGAGGAGGTTTGAGGAACTAGCACATTTATGTGAGGGGGCAGGAAGATCAGTAACTTTTTCAGAGATACTTCCAGTGCCGAAGGCAAGCACAACAAGAAAGCTGAGAATAGAGGAATTTAACGGATGGCTAAGAACCTGTTGTTGTGCTAAAGGGTATGGACTGTTGGAGGGGTGGGGAGTGACCTGGGAGGACAGTAGTCTCAATGCCAAGGACAGACTACACTTGAGTGAGGAGGGAAAGAAAGTGTTGAAACAGAGGATGGAGGAGTACATAGAGGAAGTTGGGAATTTAAACTAGGAGTGGGGGGTGGCAATTTGGCAAGAGATATGCAGAGAGCACAGGTTGGGAAACCATATGAGCTTACCCCTCATAACAGTGACAAAGGACAACTGGCAAGTATTATTGGTGATGCTAGGAAAGAAGGGCAGGATGGGAGGGTGGGAAGGGTGGAAGGTGGTTACCCTTAATGCTAGGAGCCTTGGGAGGAAAACTGCAGAGTTACAGGTGCTCATGGCAGAGGGAGAGGTGGACATTGCAGCCATTACAGAAACATGGGCCACCCAAATACAATGACTGGGACCTGTCTGTACCAGGGTACAGGTTATTTCGTAGGGACAGGGTGACTGGGAAAGGAGGGGGGGTGTGGCACTATATGCGAAGGAAGGATGGAAGTGTGTAAGGGAGGAAGGGGAGGAGGGTAGCACAGAGTCACTTTGGATGCAAATCCAGGATTCCAAGAATAGGATTCTTAGAATGGAAGTGGTGTACAGGCTACCATCTCAGACGGAAGAGTTAGATAGGCAACTAGCAGAACAGATCAGGAGGACCTGCAAGGAGGGTAATGTGGTGATTGTGGGGGACTTCAACATGCCAGGATTGGACTGGAGTACCCCAACAACCAGGAACAGAAGGGAGCTGATACTGCTGGATGCCTTCCAGGACAGCTTCCTGGTGCAAATGGTCAGTGAACCAACCAGGTTAGGAAATACTCTTGACCTTGTGCTGGCAAATGGGGACTTTGTGAGAGAACTTACAATGGAGGAACCACTTTCAGGGAGTGACCACCAGTCAGTATGGCTCACATTGGATATGGGCAAAGAAGGAGTGGAATCGGGCACAAGAGTGTTGGACTTCAGGAGGGCCAACTTTGGGAGGATGAGGGAAGTGGTAAAAGGGTACCTGGCCTGAATTCAGTCTAGTATGAGCACTAACCAGAGGTTGGAGCTCATAAAGCTGGGGATAGTGGAGGCAACCAAAACCTGCTGCAAGGCCCAGAGCAAGAAGGCTAGGGCTAAGAAACCAAGCTGGTTGAGCAAGGAGGTCATGGAAGAGGTAAGGAGAAAAAGAGCTGCCTTTAGGAAGTACAAGAAAACAGGGAGGGGGGAAGACAAGGATGAGTACTTGACAGAATCGAAAGAGGTAACAAGGGCAGTAAGGGGAGCCAAAGCATCTACAGAACTCAGGCTGGCACAAGGCATTAAGAAGGGGTAGAAGGACTTCTTGAGGTACATCAGGGAGAAAAGAAGCTGTAAGGACCACATAGTAAGGATTAGGAAGGAGAGGGGTTGGGTGGAAGCAGGGTGCGATAAGGCAGAAGCACTAAATGAGTACTTCTGCTCAGTATTTACTAAACAGAAGGGGTGACACCAAGGGGGAGAAATGGCAGAAATGGGGAAGGGGTGACAGATGGGGAAATCATGGAGGGCAGAGTTCAGAAGGGTTTGAAGGCACTGAGGGTGGACAAGGCGCCAGGCCCAGATGGCATCCACCCAGGGTACTGAAGGAGCTGGCAGAGATCCTTGCAGGACCTTTGGCAGACCTATTTAATGCCTCACTACATTTCGGGTGTGTACCTCAGGACTGGAGGATGGCTCATGTGATGCCCCTCCACAAGAGTGGCCCCAAGGATGAACCAGGAAACTACAGACCAGTGAGCTTCACATCCATCGTGGGTAAGCTAATGGAGACTATCCTAAAGGAGAGGCTGGTGGCCCTCCTAGAGGCCAAAGGACTACAGGACAGCAGACAGCATGGCTTCATATGGGGCAGATCCTGCCAAACCAACCTGGTGGAGTTCTATGACTGGGTAACTAGGCAACTGGACAGGGGCCATGCAGTGGATGTCCTGTATCTGGACTTCAGTAAGGCATTCGACTTGGTGCCACATGGAAGGCTAGGAAGTAAGTTAGCAGGCACAGGGGCAGGTGAAAAGCTGGTGAGATGGGTAGGAAACTGGCTTCAGGAAAGGCAACAGAGGGTGGTGGTGGGTGGGGAGCTCTCACACCGAAGGGTAGTGATGATTGGTCTTCCACAGGGCTCGGTGTTGGGACCAGTGTTGTTTGGGATATTCATTGCAGACATATCATGGGACATCAAGAGCAAGATCAGTCTGTTTGCTGATGATACCAAGGTAGGAGCGGTGATGGATGACTTAGGGGGATGGCAGGGGTTGCAGGATGATCTGGCGAAGCTTGAAACCTGGTCAGACACCTGGCAACTGGGGTTTAATGCCAAAAAGTGCAAGGTGCTGTATTTTGGGATGAAGAACCCAAGGAGGAGTTACCAGCTAGGGGCAGTGCAGCTAGCCCAGACTGAGGAGGAGAAGGATCTGGGGGTAATCATTATAGGGTCAATGAACAACTTGGTACAGTGTAGGAAGGCAGCTGCAAAGGCCAACAAAATGCTGGGTTGTATTGCAAGGGGTATATCCTCGAGGAGGGAGGAGGTGATTCTGCCACTATATAGGTCATTAGTTAGACTGCACCTGGAATACTGCATGCAGTACTGGCACGCATATCTGAAGAGGGACATTAAGTTACTGGAGGGGGTACAGCGAAGGGCGACAAAGATGATCAAGGGGCTGGAGGACTTATCATACAAGAAGAGGTTGAGGGAGTTGAACATGTACTCACTGGAGGACAGGAGGGACGGGGGGACATGATTGAAAGCTTTAAATACATGAAAGGAATAAACAAGACAGGTACAGAGGGGCTGTTCAAAGTAAGGGAGGGGAGGGACACCAGGGGCCATGATATGAGACTGGAGGGAGGAAGGTTCAGGAGGGAGATGAGGAGACACTTTTTTACAGAGAGGATGGTGGCTGGCTGGAATGCATTACCTGCAGAAGTGGTATCCAGTAGAACAGTGGACTGCTTCAAAATGGGATGAGACAGGGCAAGGGGGAAGGTTAATGAAGGGGAAGGGTGGAAGGGAAGGGCAGCTGCAGAATAAGGAGTGCTAGCTGCACATTCGAGCAGACTTGATAAACCTCTAGGCCTTTATCTGCTGGCAAATTTCATATGTTCATACGTTCGTATTATTCAGAATGCATATTTAATGCTGATGGAGGAATGGCCACTGGCCAAAGAACACAAGAACACTTCTAAGTCCTGTAAATGTGGAACTGCTTGCTTTTCTGAAAATGAATACTGACAATTTCCCAATTGTCCCAAACAGTGACTTATGTAATTCTGACCTTGAACATGAACAACAATGATTCTGAATATGATGACTAGGTTGTGTAGGAAATTAATAGAACCACACCACTGCCACCATGCCAGCCACATGTGCCACACTACTCTTAGTTTCCTTTTGTCAGTCATCAGTTTTATATTATGTAACTTTGATGCCTACCATGAGTTTACTTTTTGGAAACAGCAGCTGCCTCACTCAGAGCAGATGCGCCTCTCATACCTACCTCATCAATGCCCACCATGGGTGTAATTTTTGGAAACTGCAGCAGACTCAATCAGAGCAGCTGTGCCTCTTGTACCTACCTCAGCAATGCCAGCTATTGGTATAACTTTTGGAAACAGCAGCAGGCTCACTCAAAGCAGCTGCACCTCTCATACCTATCTGAGGAATACCCACCATGGGTGTAATTTTTGTAAACAACAGCAGGCTTGCTAAGAGCAGCTGCACCTCTCATATCCACCTCATCAATGCCTGCCATGGATATAATGGCTCAGGGCACCTAACAAATACTGTAATAGTCAAAAACAGTCTTTCACATGATTTTTGTTATGGTCAGTGTCAGGTAATGTGGTAGTATAATGAATCAAGTAGTAACTGCCCAACCAGAACCAACTACTCATTTTTATGCTGGTATTTTTAGGGTAATTTTAAGTAGTTTAGAGGTACCCATGGGTAGTCTTGAGAGTTGGGTATTTTAGTACCCATCCATGCCTACTAAAGATTTTATTAATCTACTGGCAGATGTTAGTGATGGTGTATAGAGGTCAGAAACATGTGACTAGTCATCATGGATGTCGCAGACCTCTATATGTCTATCCCCCATCTTAAAGATTTTGTTGCATTTGAGCATTGATTACAGTTACAGAATTTAACTGACACACCATCTACAAAGTTCTTTTTGGAACTGGCTAGTATAGTTCTTCACAGAAATGTTTTTACATTTAGGGGACAGTTTTTCTAACAAACAAAGGAGGTGGCTATGGGCTCTACAATGGCCCCATAGTACACCAACATTTACATGTTTATTTTTATTATTTATTTGAAATGGTTTCACCAGGAAAGACAACATCAGCTGTAAACAGCTCATTTCCAGAAGCGTCCTGGTGGAAGGGTTACATATATAATGGGGGGATCAAGCAAAGACATAATAAAATAAAACACTAGCAATGCAGTTGATAAATGTAAACAGTAGTGCTAATACAATGCATTTCAATCCTAGAGAACAGGCATTAATATATAAAAGAAGATGCCAGACAACAAAGTAAAAGTCAGAGACAAAGGTTGTGACATACCGGGTTAAGCAGAGCAATTTGCAGATATAAATAGCAGGAATCTAGGAACAGGGTAACCCATAACATAGGGCAAGTGTGAACAGAAAGTAGCAGGCTGAGCACAGGGGTTGAAAGTGCAAGCTAGGACTAAGAGGGTAGTAAGTGCTATATTGCTTTAGAAGAAAGGGGAGAAATAACACAAGTGGAGAAGGTGGTGGGGAAAGGCGAGGGGGAAGGGTAGGTGGGGCATGCCAGGAATTAATCCCTCTCAGGATGTAGAGAACCCACCAGGGGTGAAAGTACCTGTTAGAAAAGGAGAAGGAAGAGGGGGAGAAAGGGACAGGGGGGAATCCAAGAACTAGACCCATACAAGACGTAGGGGACCATGCAAAGAGACAGGACCCAGAAGAGGAGGAGAGGAGCTAGGAGGGGAAAGTGAGGGGTAGGTAAGGGGCAAGCAAAGGTTAGGAGAGCATGAGGAGAGGCAAGCCAAGAACTGT
This sequence comes from Neoceratodus forsteri, assembly GCA_016271365.2. Taxonomy (NCBI): domain Eukaryota; kingdom Metazoa; phylum Chordata; order Ceratodontiformes; family Ceratodontidae; genus Neoceratodus; species Neoceratodus forsteri. The sequence goes on from CM057449.1 coordinate 659,067,252, forward strand.
ACACCTCCAGGATGCTGGGAACCCTGAAACGGGACAGGACCTGGCAGGAAAGGGGAAAAGAGAGAGGGGGGAGGAAGGGTAGGAGGGAGAGGGTAAGGGCAAGCCAAGAATTATTTCCCCTCAGGATGTTGGGAACCCTGCATGGGGATATGACTCAGCAGAGAAGGAGAAGAGAAAGGGGGGAGGTAGGAGGGCAGAGGGGAGACAAGCAAGAACTATTTCCCTTCAGGATGCTGGGAACCCTGCAAGGGGACAGGACCTGTCAGAAAAGGAAAAGCGAGGAGGGAGGGGAGGGAGAAGGCCAGGAACTATTCCCCTTCAGGATGCTGAGAACCCTGTAAGGGGACAGGACTCGGCAGGAAAGGAGGAAGGGGAGGTGAGAAGGGAAGTCAAGGGAGAGGTGGAGTAGCAGTGGCAGGAGGTAGGGAATGGGGTGCAGGAGGCACTGCAAGGGTTAATCTAGAGATGGAGAGGGTGGGCAGAGGGGGGAAGAGGGGGTGGAGGAATGGGAGGGTTGTGGGGGAGGCAAAGGGAAGTGGATTTGGAGAGAAGGGAATTAGGTGCAGTTACAGGAATGAACAGTTTGCTTGTGGAGGAGGAGTGAAAAGTGAGTGGTGGGATTCTGAAGAGTGAATATCAAGCGGATGGAGTCCCAGATGTTGGGAATTTTATATGAGAAAGCGGAGCAGCCCGACGAAGTGCACCAGGGTAGGAGGGAAAGGATTCTGTGGGTAGAGGTGTGGCAGGCATAGTAGGGTGTGAGGGGTCGATAAGAGGGAGGACAAATAGAGCAGCCGAGAGCCTAGCCAGAATTTCCCTGCTAAATTAGAGATCTGTGACATGCGCCTGGCATGTAGGGAGGGGAGGGAGAGCGAAGAGTAAAGGTCACAGTGATGCATATGTGGGGGGCAGCTGAGAATGAAGCAGCAGAAAGAATTGAAGAGAATGTCGGGTCTAGATAGGGCAGTTTTGGGAGTGGAGCAATACACTATGTCCCCAAAATCAAGGACAGAGAGAATCATCTTCTGGGCGATTTCTCTCCTGGCTTGTAGTGGGAGACAGCTGTGATGTCTGTATAGATCACTGAGTTTAAGGAGTAGTTTTTTGTGGATGGAGTTAATGTGCACCCTGAAGTTGAGATTCTTATCAATCCATAGTCCAAGATACTTAAATGAGGCTACTTCACTGAGCGTTGAGCCAGAGAGGGTGGGGAAGGTGGGAGTGGAATTAAGCCTGTCCAGCTTTTGTCTGGAGCCGAAGGTCATACATACTGTTTTTTTCACATTCATGGAGAGCTGATTCGCAGTAAACCAGTGTTGAACATTGTTAAAATCCAGCTGAAGGCTGGTGGCCATGTCGGAGGGGGACTTCCCAGAGGAGAATAACACAGTATTGTCTGTGTACATGTGTATGCATGAAGATGTGCAGGCATTAGGGAGGTCTTTTTGAAATACTGAAAATAAAATAGGACCTAGAACTGAGCCTTGGGGGACACTGATGTTGATAGGAAGGGTGGGGAGAGGGAGTTGCCTACTCTGATAGACTGAGACCAGCCTATGAGATAGGACCAGAACCAGCTGGTAGCTGAATCTGAGAGGCCAGCTGCAGATAGCTTGCTGAGGAGAAGAGAGTGGGAGACAGTGTCGAAGACCTTGGTCAAATCAACAAAGTTGGCAGAATGGATGCATCCCTGATCCATGCCTGAGAGTATGCAGTCAGTGAGCTGAAGGAGGGAGGTGGTGATGGAGTGGTGTCTGCAAAGCCCAGACTGGAAAGGGATGAAAAAGGAGAAAGAGTCAAGGAAGGAGGAGAGTTGTTCTCAAGCCAGATGCTCTCTAAGTTTAGCCAGAGCGAGGAGTAGAGAGATGGGGCAGAAGTTGCAAAGGTTGGAAGTATTCCCACCTTTAGGGAGTGGGATCATAGTGGTGGACTTCCAAGCATCAGGCACTGTAGCGTAGAAAAAGGAAAGGTTCAGAAGATGAGTCAGTGGGGAAACAATAGAGAGCTCAGAAAGGTGGAGTAATTTGGGGTCAAGGCTGTCAGGGCTTTTACCTTTGATTGGGTTCAGAGCAAGTAAGACCCGTACAGTGTCATCTGGGAGAACCGGTTTGAAAGAGAAGTGTGGTGTGGACTTGGAGGGATGGGGGGCAAATGGGGGTACTGTGGAGTTGCCGGAAGCAATGCTGGGAAAAGATGCAAGAAAGGAGGCATCACAAGTATCGAAGTAGTTGTTGAATTCAGCAGCCACTGATTGAGGGTCATCAACTGTGTGGGTACCAATTTTTAGGACAGGAGATGGGGAGTGGAGGGGGGGAGAACAGGGCATGGATAACCTTTCAGAATTTGGATGGATTATTGATGTTTTCCTGGAAAGAGGATTGGAAGTATTCCACCTTAGCAAGGTGGATGGCTGTGGTGCATGTGTTGCAGAGCAAGCGATAGTGCTTTAGGTCGAGGTGGGTGCTGGAAGTTTTATACGCAGCCCATGCTTGGTCTCTTGCACGTTGGCAAGCTGTGAGTTTGACAGTGACCCAGGGTAGGTGATTCTCATGGACCCTCTACTCTCTAAACAGTGCATGACAGTCCCAGACATTCAAGAATTGTGAGCTAAAAAAGTTTAGGGCTGAGTTAATAGAGGAGGCTGTGGTAATTGGTGTCCAATTAATATTGGAGATGTCATAGTGGAGCGAGTATAAATCAAGTGATTGGAAGGAATGGAAGTTGAGAATGACTGGAGGAGACTTTGCTCGATGAAGTTGTCGTACACAGTAGACCACGTGATGATCGCTGAGAGCATCTGGAAGAATGCCAGCGGTTATGATATGGTGGGGGTTGGATGTCAGCATCCAGTTGATTGGGTATGCTTCCCTGATTTGGGATTAAGGCGTGTAGGGTGACAAATAAGTTGGGTTAGGTTTTATGAAGAGACATGGTTCTGGATTTTCGACTGTGAGATGGATTGCCAGTTAACACTGAAGTCCCCTAGGATGAATAATTCCCCAGGGGTGGCAAGGGAGGAGATTCTGGAGAAAAGAATGTTAAGGGAGGAAAGGGAGGAAGACGGGAGGTTTGGCCATCAGTAGATTCCCCCTACAAAGATGGGAAGGGAGAAGGGAGGGATAATTTTACAGGTAACATTTCATAGGCAGCTGGAGAGGTCACAGAGAGACAGATAGAGTATCTGATAGAGGAGGATATATACATGGTGACATCACTTCCACTGGACTTACGATCCTGGCAGATGTGGGAATATCCAGAGATGAAGATGGCAGAGTCTGTGATTTTGGAACTGAGCCATGACTCAGTTATAGTGAGTACAGAGGGTTTTAGACATATAAGGAGAGACTAAAGCAGCTTAATATGTATACCCTTGAGGAAAGGGGGGGGCATGATAGAAACTTTCAAGTATCTCAAGGGAATTAACAAAGTACAAGAGGGTAGTATCTTTCAGAAGAAGAGATGTGCAAGAAAAAGGGGGCACAATTTGAAGATAGAGGGGGGACGGCTCAGAGGTAATGTTAGAAAGTATTTTTCACAGAGAGGGTTGTGGATAAATGGAACAGCCTTCCTGAGGAGGTTGTGGAGTCAGGAACAGTGGGAGAATTCAAGAATGCATGGGACAGGCATAAGGCAATTCTAGTGGAGAGTAGGAGGAAGTAAACTGTTGATTAACTAGAATCTGCAGCTTATCCATCAGGTAGGGAAATGGGCAGACTAGGTGGGCCACGCGGTCCTTATCTGCCATCAAATTCTATGTTTCTAGGTTACGTTGAATCATGAGCAGCTGCAAGAGGTCAATTTTGGGGAGTATGCTTCTACTATTCAGATGGAGAAGTTTTAGCCCTTTAAGTAGTTCAGTAGATGGGATGTGGGTGGGGCCGGAGTTAGGCTCAATGTCACCAGATGTGAGTAACAGAAGCGAGATAAGTAGTCGTGTGAGGATAACCAGCCATCTTTTTGACAGAGTGAGGGGATGGCTGTGGGCTGGTGTGGTCACTGTATTTGTGTTACTGATTTGGGAAAAAAGGGTGCATAGGGAGGGCAAGTGTGATCGTAATCTAGTGAGGATGCCGGCTGCAGCATGCCATGAGTAGTGTAGCAGCAGAGGTTGGCAGGAGGAGGGGAGGGGAGGTGAGGTGGAGGGGGGATGGTGGGGGAGAGGGGAGTGGTTGGAGAGAAGATGGTGGAAGGGATGTCAGGAAAAAAGAGAGGGAGATATACAAGGGGGAGGTGTGCACTGTGTGAGTATGGGCAGTGAAAGAGTAGAATACACTTAGGGGAGAGCAATGTAGCAGTAAAGGGCAGCGGAGCAGAGGATTGGGAATCAGATGATGGGAGGGAAAAGAGGAAGAAAGGAAAGGAAAGGAAAGGAAAGGAAAGGAAGGGAAAGGAAAGGAAAGGAAAGGAAAGGAAAGGGGAAAAAGTAGAAGACACGCTGTTAATATGTAAGATGAGCTCAGACCTATGCAGGGGTCATCAAAACATTGTATATTGGGAAGGGGCAAAGAGTTAGGGCAGGTGGGAACCCAAAAATGCTGCTGAGTAAATATGGCAGGGTATATTGCTCCCTGGAGACACAGCGATGGTGACAGACAGGTGGGGGGGGGGCAGAACAAGCAGTGTTGTGGACCTTCTAGACAGGAAGACAGGCTACAGTAAGGCACCAGTTACAGCAAACAAGAGTAAGGAGCCAATAAGAGAGGGAGAAGGCAAGGGAAGGGTCTCGGCTGTATTTAATAGAGGCCAGGGATGGGGTGGGAAGGTGGGAGAAAATACTGTATAAAATTGAATTTCAGGCTGTAGAAAAGAGCAGGCAAGGCTAGAGCAGCAGGGAGAGGACAGCCAGAGATGGTACTGGAGCAGACAGAAACCACCAATGGCCCACCACAGAGGAAAAGAAGGGACCAATGATATGATAGAAGAGGAATTTGGATTTGGAGCATCCAGCGTACCTGTCCAGTAACTGATGTTGCGGGTGGGCAGGTGGTGTGGCATGGCTGGCTGTGGATCACCGAGCCGCTGCTGCTTGCAGCTGTGGATCACCCAGTCAAGGGCTCTGCAGGATGAGAGAGAGAGAGAGGGAAAGTTTAACATAGAAACATAGACTTTGATGGCAGATAAGGACCGCTAGGCCCATCTAGTCTGCCCATTTCCCTACCTACAGGATAGGCCGCAGATCCTAGTTAATCAACAGCCTATTTCTTCCTACCCCCCACAAGAATTGCCTTATGTCTGTCCCATGCATTCTTGAATTCTTCCACAGTTTTAGACCCCACAACCTCCTCAGGAAGGCTGTTCCATGCATCCACTACCCTCTCTGTGAAATAATACTTCCTCACATTGCCCCCGAACCGCACTCCTTCTATCTTTAAATTGTGTCCCCTTGTTCTGGCAAGTCTCTTTTTCTGAAAAATGCTACCCTCTTGAACTTTGTTGATTCCACTGAGGTACTTAAAAGTTTCTATCATGTCCCCCTCCCTTCTTTCCTCAAGGGTATACATATTAAGCTCCTTTAGTCTCTCCTCATACGGCTTCTCTTGCAGACCCTGCACCATTTTAGTTGCCCTCCTCTGGACTGCCTCTATCCTGTCTATGTCCTTGCGAGAGATGGGGTCTCAGAACTGGACACAGTACTCCAGATGGGGTCTCACCAACTGTCTGTACAGAGGGATAACAACTTCCTGTTTTCTGCTGCTGATGCCTCTCCTATACATCCCAGTATACCCCAGCCCTCCCTACTGCCTTCTCACGTTGCTTGCTAACCTTAGGTCATCTGAATGATTACCCCAGGTCCCTTTCCTTTTTGTTGTTGTTACTACCTCCCACCCATTGTGTATTCTTCCCTGGGTTCTTATTTCCCAGGTGCATTATTTACACTTCTTTGCATTGAATCCAGCTGCCATACTTCTGACCATTCCTCCAACCTTGCCAAGTCCCTTTTCATCCTTTCCACGCCTCCTTGTTTATCAACCCTGTTGCAGATTTTTGTGTCATCTGCAAAAGGCATACTTTACTTCCAGTCCCTCTGCAATGTCACTGATGAAGACATTAAAAGGACTGGACCCAATACTGAACCCTGCGGTACCCACTAGTAACCCCCTTTCTTCAGAATGGACTCCATTTACAATTACCTTCTGTGTCCTGTTGTCCAGCCAATGTTTTACCCAGGCTACCACCCTGGGTCCCACCCCAGGCTGGTTAATTTGACTATTAATCTTTGTGTGGGACTGTGTCAAATGCCTTGCTAAAGTCTAAGTAGGCCATGTCCACAGCCCCTCCCTGGTCTACTACTTTGGTCACCCAGTCAAAGAAATCTATTAGATTCGTCTGACATGACCTTCCCGCTGTGAACCCATGCTGCCTTGGGTCCTGTGCTCCACTGGCCTCTTGGTAGTCGACTATTCTTTCCTTCAGAAGTGACTCCATCACTTTCCCTACCACAGAGGTCAGACTGACAGGTCTGTAGTTTCCTGCCTCTGTCTTGGACCCACTTTTGTGAAGGGGAATCACATCAGCCTTCCTCCAGTCCTCGGGTACCACACCATCCTCCCATGATTTATTAAAAAGAGTAGCCAGTGGTTTCACTAGTTCCTCCCTTAATTCTTTTAGAATTCTGGGGTGAATTCCATCAGGACCCATTGCTTTGTCCACCTTCAGTTTTAGGAGTTCTTGCAGAACCCTTTCTTCTGTGAAAGGACTGGGATCGACCCCCTATCAAGAGTGCTTCTGTTAATTGGATTAGGCACTTCCCCCTCCTCTTTTGTGAATACTGAGCAGAAATATTCGTTCAGTATCCCTGCTTTTTCACTGTCCCCCTCTGCCCACCCACTGTTCATTCTATTCAGCCTCACTATCCCTCCCTTTGTATTTCTATGCTCGCTGATGTACCTATAAAAGGTTTTATCCCCCTTCTTAACTGAGTTGGCTATCTTTTCCTCAGTTTGGGCCTTTGCTATTCTGACTTCCCTCCCTGCTTCCTTCTGCCTTAACTGGTACAGCTCTCTGTCCTGCTCCTTCTGTGTTTCCTTATACTTCCGGAATGCTATCTTTTTCTTCCTGACTTTCATAGTCACCTCTTTTGAGAACCATAGCGGCTTTTTCTTTCATTTTGATTTGTTCATTTGCTTCACACAAAGGCTTGTTGCCTCTGTGATGGCAGTTTTGATAATTGCCCATTGTTGCTCCACACCTCCTTCTAGCCTGTTTGCTAGTGCTTTTCTGAGGCACTCTCCCATCTTGCCAAAGTCAGCCCTCCTAAAGTCCAGTACCTCACTTTTGTATGGCTTGACTCTGTAGCTGAGTTTAACGTGAACCACACTGTTTGATGGTCACTTGTCCCCAGATGGCAACCCACTTCTAGATCTGAGATCCTCTCACTGCCCCGTTTGAGAGTACAAGGTCTAAGATTGCTCCCTCATGAGTGGGTTCCGAAACTAGCTGTCTAATGCCTGCCACCTGTAGGGCATCAAGAATGGCCCTGCTCTTGGATATGGCTGCAGCAAATGTGCTCCAGTTAACAACTGGCATATTCAGGTCTCCCATCAACAGTATCTCCCCTTTCTCTGCCATTCTAAGAATGCCTTCTATCATATTCTTGTCCATTCCTTCCTCCTGACATGGGGGTCTGTACACAACCCCTGTGCGGATTGTGGTGCCCTTTCCAGTCTCCAAGGTGACCCACAGTGCCTCCTCTCCTCCCTGTTTACTCTTTTGTTCAGTTGCTTTTATCCCTTCCTTTACATAGAGAGCTACTCCCCTCTTCTCCCTTTTCTGTCTCTCCTGTAGGTTATGTACCCTGGTATGTTAACATCCCAGTCATGGTTCTCTGTGTACCATGTTTCTGTGACTGCTACGATATCCAGGCATCCCTCTTCCATTAAGGCCATCAGCTCAGGGAGCTTGTTGCCCAGACTACGGGCATTGGTATTCATTACCCTCCATTTCCTGATGGCCTTACTCCCTTTTGCCCCATCCCTGTCCTTCTTGCCTTTGTCACTTTCTCCATTTACCCCTGCCCTTCTCCCTATCGACACCTCTATGTTGGTGTTTGCTGCACTTACTACCATGATTATTTGGGGGCTAGGATTTTCCTGCTCCTTTCCAGTGCCTCCCCCCTTGGCTAGTTTAAAGCTTGCCAATGAAGCATTTAAACCTATCACCTAGGATCCTGGTTCCCTCCTGGACAGATGCAGCCCATCATGCCAGTATAGGCTTGCATCACTCCAGGTGGACCCCAGTCCCCAATGAAGCCAAATCCTGAGCTCCACACCAGTTTTTCAACCACTGATTGAATCCTTGGTGCGGAACACCCTAGCCTCCTATGCCATAGATGGGTAGCACCTCCGGGAAAGTTACCTGCGTGCTACTTGACTAAGGCCCTCCCCAATTCCACAAACTCTTCCTGCACTTTCTAATCCCTTTCTTAGCCAGGTCATTTGTCCCTAGGTGGACAATGACATCCAGCTCCCTCCCCTGTGCAGCTGCTCCGCAATCCTGAGGATTCGCTTCCTGTCCCTGCAAGCCATGGCACCAGGCAGGCACCTTACCTCCCTCTCCCCTTCCTACCCCAGTTCTACCTTCCTAACAATGGAGTCCCCCACCAGGAGTTGTTTCTTCCCTGCAGGGTCCCCTGCCACCCTCCTGTGGGTCTCCTTTGTGGAGGTTCCCAGCATCCTCCTTGGTCTCCACTGTGGGTGCCTCCATAGAGGAACCACACTTTGCCAGAATGGCATAGGAATTGTGGAGAGGTACAACGGGAGGGATGCGCCTCTGTTCCACCACCCTCACCTCCCTGAGCCCACTGTGGTCCAACCGCTCCTCTTTCTTGGCAACCTCTGAGGCAACGGCAGTGGCACTGGTGGTCCCTGGATGGAAGAGGAGGTCCCACAAATCCTGGCCAACTCAGCCTGGAGATAAGCAACCTCCTCCCTCAGCCCAGAGAGGTGCCCACAGATGGACAACACCACATCCTCCAGAACATCTCCGGAAGACTGCTGCTCCACAGCCACTGCACTGCACCACTCCAATCATGTCTTATTTCTGGCCCCTTAACTGTTTGCAATCCTTACTCTTTCCTCTGTTTTTTTCTCTCCTTACTTTCTGCCTGTGTGCCCTTTAGGCCCTGATTGTCCTGTTCTGAGACAAGAATATCCTATATTTCGAGTAGACCACTTACTTGCTCAGAGGCAGACCTCCAGCAGCTAGAGGGGGCCGGAGAGCTACTCTTGCCCTTCTAGGATGGTGGGTCCTTGGTGGTTCTGTGATCACTCACTTCCTGCCCCTAAACAGGAAGTTCCTGTTGTCAGTCAAATTCTGTGCCTATAAAAATAGAACTAGCTTTCGTGGGGGGATGGAAGGGAGGGAAGGAGGGCAATATAGTCCCAACAGAGAAGTTCAGTCACACAGCAGTCCTTTCTCCTGGTGTCTTCTGCCAAGCTATTAGCAGAAACTTTCTAAGGCAGTCTTTAAATGTAGCTTCCTTCTAGCTAAACCACTCCCCCTACTTATCAGATGTTTCTACAAGTAATTTAAACCTCACAGCAGTTAAGTCCTTTCAGTCACCTGAGATTTATACCTAGATAACTCTTCAGATACCTATTCAGTTCAGTTAACCCAAACACACACTTTTTTTTTTTTGTATGTTAGTTTTTTTACCCTAAATTAAAGGTCAAATACAAAAGTTCTTCTACTTTAGTCCCAGCAGAGAAGTTCAGTCACACAGCAGTCCTTTCTCCTGGTGTCTTCTCAGCTGTGCTAAGGAGCTGTAGGACCACCCACCCAACTTAATCAAGGGTCCGGTAAGGTAAAGCAATGACAATGGCAAGACTGCAGGATGCGTGGATGTAAAAGAAAGCAATCGGGGGGGGGGGGAGTCTAGATGGCAACAGCAAGGGACAAGGGACTGAAAAAGTTAAAAGTGTTAAGAATGCTGATGGGGGGATTATGCAGGGGAGCTGCATAAGGATTTAAGCTGTGGGAAACAATTTAATTTTAAAGGATAGCTAGGGAAACAGATAGCAGAACTAGGGAGCACAAAAAAAAACAGCTTGAATTTAGAGGAGAGCCAGAGAAGGAATTGCTCTGGGGAGCACAAAAGAGCAAAATTAATTTTAAAAGCTAGCTAGGAAAAGAGATATCAGAGTTGGGGAGCACATAAAAAACAGAATTAAATTCAGAGGAGGGCCAGGAAACCAGTCAGCAGAGGGGAATGTTAAAAGACTAAATGACTCTATCTGTAAACTGTAAAAAGCACATCAAATGACTCTATCTGTAAACAGTAAAAATCACTTCTATATACTTTGAGTTATTTTTCTTGTGAGGGGGGGCCTAAAAATGAAAAAATGCTACTCACATGAAGCAACTTTAACAGGCTAGGAATAAAAGAAACTGCAATGCAGTTCACAACAGTATACAAGGATTGGCAGTTAACATTCAAATACACAGTCTTTGATTTGAAAATACTGTATACAATTGAATTGCATGCAGTAGAAAAGAGCAGACAGGGCTAGCGCAGCAGAGAGAGGGCAGCCAGTGATGGTACTGGAGCAGATAGAAACCACCATGGGTCCATCGCAGAGGCAGAGAAGGGACCAATGGTAGAGGAGGAATTTGGTTCTGGATCTTCCAGTGTACCTGTCCAGTAACTGATGTTGTGGGGTGGGCAGGTGGTGTGGCACAGCTGGCCGTGGAGCACCGAGCCATTGCCGCTTGCAGCCATGGGTCACCTAGTTAGGAGTTCTGTCTAGTAACTGATGTTGTGGATGGGCAGGTGGTGTCGCACGTCTGGCTGTGAAGCACTGAGCCACTACCACTTGCAGCTGTGGGTTGCCTGGTCATGTGATCTGTCCAGTAACTGATGTTGCGGGCGGGCAGGTGGTGTACCATGGTTGGCCATGGAGCACTGAGCCACTGCCACTTGCAGCCATGGGTTGCCTTGTCAAGGGTTCTGTCCAGTAACTGATGTTGTGGGTGGGCAGGTGGTGTGGCATGGCTGGCTGTGGAGCACCGAGCCACTAACGCTTGCAGCTGTGGGTCACCCAGTCAAGGGCTCTGTCCAGTAACTGATGTTGCGGGTGGGCAGGTGGTGTGGCACAGCTGGCCATGGAGTACTAAGCTGCTGCTGCTTGCAGCTGTAGGTCACCAGGTCAAGGGTTCTGTCCAGTAATTGATGTTTTGGGCAGGCAGGTGGTGTGACATAGCTGACTGTGGAGTGCTGAGCCACTGACGTTTGCAGCCATGGGTCCCCGGTCAAGAACTCTGCAGGAAGATAGAAGAAGAGAGGAGGTATACTTTTGAGGAATATTTCATTATGGATCCTACTGTTAATAGTTGTTTTTGATAAATATATATATATATATAATATAATGACATTACATAGGGAATTTATTGTTTTTATGGACTGGATCAGAAACTGAATTGAGGGATTCCACATATTTTTGAATACCTGTAAAGACAATCTGAAGTTCTCTTTAGAGTACAGCTATGGGAAAAGAGCTTACTTAGACAATGAAATCTATAAGAAGAAGCACCAATTGCACACCAGGATCTATAGAAAGAGCACTTAAAGAAATATAACTTTACATTACCAAATCAGCCATCCTAGACAACAGAAGGATGGCTTCTCACTGTGACAGTTTCTATGGGCTTGTAGTAAGTGCTCCAGTGAGAAGAGCTATCAAGTTGAAAAATGGGCCATGCAATGTAGGCCATGTGCTAGAGGTTATCCTATGAAAAGGCCCTATGCATGATGCCAATGCTCCCACAGAAACCTGGTGCATTGGCATTGTGCGCATAAATGCCGTGGAGTGGTGGCTGTGTGACATTCACAACATGGGCCCACAGGGGTTACTCGCATGATTCCCCCAGCCATGTGGACAGCAACACATTGGGGGTGGGTGGGAGGAGTTCCGGGGTCATGCCAGCACTATGTGGTAAGCATGAACCCACGTGGCGCTGGCCACATAGGTGCGGAGTGGGGTGCAGGTTATGGCACGGGGGACCCTGCCATAACTCACTGCGTGCCCCATGGACACAGGCCACTGGTCACTGGGGAACCAGGACAGGGCTCACCATGCTGCCCCTGAGCACTGGGCAGCTGGAGATGGCTGGGGCATCTGGAAGGCTGAGTGCCCAGTAATGTCTGGGAGCAGTGACATTGGGATGGGATGGTGCTGCGTGGGTCCGGGTGACTGCAATTGGCATGCACGGCCCCGGACCCATACCTCCCTATACAAGGGATCCACTAGGGGTCCCAGGGGAGCATCCCACTGGATGTCCATTTGGGACAACAACTCCTCCCCCAGCCACCCTGCAGAGTCCTGCACGCCAGGGGGTAGGAGCCATGGAGAGGTGGTTGGAGTTCATGACTGCAGGTATAGGTGCACCTGTCCATGGGTCCGAAGTGCCACAAGTGGGGTATGCAACTTTTTTACATACCCCCGCCCACTTGGTACATAGTGCCCAAAGTGATTAAGAAGGCACAAGCACAGACAGATGTGAGGAATAGGGCAGACCTTATTAATTCAACGAGAGAGAGAGAGAGAGAGAGAGAGAGTGATAGCCTGTAGGAGAGCAAATTGTCTTATATACACCATTTTTTGATAAAATCAAGAATGTTTTGCATAAACATTGGAATACCTTAAGATCTAATGAATTAGGATAATGTACATTTATTAGACTTTCCTTATAATTGCAAACAAAATGTACATTTAAAGGTACACCACTCATATTGAGCACACAGTACTAGAACATAAAGAAATAGAGTGGCATTTGGCACTGTACCACCTGGGACTTGTGGTTTCTGTGCACAAAGCTCAAATACTTACAGACTTAAAACAATTTCTAACAAATTAAAAAATGAGGAAATAATGATTAAACAATATATAACTTGTACTACAACATGTTATATATTTACTTAAATGTCCCTTCAATTTATCCTACAGGGAAATCTATTTGGATGCTTAAACAAATTTATTTATTTATTTATTTAATTTTGGTAATCGGGTAGTCCTACTGGGACAATAACAGTCCCTTTTCAGTGGTGACCTGGAGAGAATTTCAAAACATAAATCTACAACTCAAACAAAGGACCAGGGGCCTGATATTCAAAGGTTGCACGGCTCTAACAGGTCTTTGCCCTTGAAAAATGGGATTTGCTCCAGATCCCCATATTCAAAAGGGACTGTTCCACAGGCAAAGAGGGTTTGTCCCCCATATAAAACATAATGGGAACAATTCTCAAAGCCCTGGAGCAGCACTAGAGGCTGGCACCACAAAGAATGGTGCAAAGTGCCCCTTGCACCAAAGAAGCCCTGGGAGCAATTCTCAATGGCAGCCTGTGTAAACCACAGACTGCCTGCCACAAACGGGGCTTGTGTCACCCATGCACCATGAAATGGGCTGTGCCATGATGCAAGGGGGCCTTGCAGCAGACACAGGCTGCCATATATCCTAATGTGGGATTCTCAAAACCCCTTCAGTGGGGCAAATTCTAAGTACTCTAAGACCAACGATGGCCATTCTAAGGGTACTTATAAATGCCCTCTGGGAGGGTTGAGAAGGCTGCACCAATGTGACATGCCCCCCTTGCTCTGATCCCTACTCACATTGTAATAATCACCCTGGCGGTCTAGTGGATCCCTCCTCCTCAATCCCCAATATCGCCTGTATATATAAATAATAAATAAAACCCCTCCCTGGTGGTCTAGTGAACCCCCCTCCCCATTCCCCGATATCCCTCGTAAATTTAATCAATTAATAACACCCATCTCTGGTGGTCTAGTGAACCCCTCCCTATTCCCTGATATCCTCTGTAGTTCAAGTTCAAAAATGTATTTGCTCGACAAAAATTTTAAAAGGTTAAAACATACATATACAAAAATATAAATCGCTGAGTACATTCCGGTGACATTACAATTTGTCTTGTTATACTTTCACAGAAAGTTTTTAAACAGATACAGCAATCATTGCACAAAGTATTTATAAATAAGTACACTGTAAAAAGCCAACTACTTTCTGTAGTATAGGTAGATTTCTGTTATTCATTAGATATTCCACCAATTTATCAGGGGGGAGGTTGAGGTTCGCCATGAAGTCACCAAGCCATTTTAGATGTAGCCCCTTATATAGTGGGCACAAAAGCAGTACATGCTTTAAGACATCTTCAGAAAACTTGTCACATTTACAAAAGGGGGTTGGAATATTTTCCCTTTTTTTGCATGTGAAATACATAATTAGCACTACAAATTTCAAGCCTGAATTTAATTATTCTCCTCTCCTTAGGATTAGTTAATTTGACCAAATAGGACTCCAAGCCATATGTTGTTTTAATCTGTTTGTACCATCTGCATAGCTCACACTGTTTCAGTTTTACCTGTACCATAGTTTTCTCCTGGTCCCTTAACCTATTCTTCACCTTTTTAATTATCATTTGCCACAGATATATAAACATACTCCACAGGACATCTCCAAGTCCATTTGGAAAAAGGAAGCACCTGAAAATTTCCAGGGTTGGGAAAATCTTCCCCATTAAAGAATATTTGATTTCTTCCTCCAGGCATTGTCTGGGTAACCTATTTTCTTCTAAGAAAAATAACTTTAGTGAGGGTAGAATCAATCTTTCCTTCACCAATGTTGAGATCGAATATTGACCCAATTCGAAATTTACTATACCTGCAGGTACTGATCGCGGCACCATTAGAATATATACTGTATTCTCATTTTGTTGCACAGTACTTCCAAATTATTTAGATCTGCTGTGCCCCAAATTTCTGCAGCATAGAGTATGCTCGAGTTTACTTTAGCCTCCCAAACCCTCAACACTCCTTTGACCGATACCCGGCCCATCTTAGCATTGAATACTTTAAATGCATTGAATGCTTTCCTTACTTTCTCTGCAATCTGCTCTACATGGTCTTTCCATTTAGGGTCTGACTAAATTTGACACCTAGATAGTCATAGGGCCTGATTCTAGAAGGGCAGATACACCAGACGCAAGTAACGCAATTGCGCAAAGTACGCCAGAGCAATTGCGACATGTGACATACTCCAGATTCTAGAACATGCAAGACATATGCCAAACGCAAATGCACATGTCATGACCCACAAGATACGTGAAATAAAAGGGTGTAACATGCAACACTGGTGGAAGATACACCACTGGAAACACAAGAGAGATGGCAGAAGCTGCAACACAGAGGCAGAGACACGAAAGGAATTTCAGCCATGATGAAGTCCGGATACTAGTGGAGGAGATAGACAGACACCGTGCACTCTTCATGAGCCATGGAGGGGAAACAAAGAAGAGGGAGACAAGGAAGAAGACATGGGACAGGGTCACATGCAATGTCAATGCCATAGCGGCACAAAGGAGAGCAGTGCATTAGATCCAAAAGAAATACAATGACCTGAAGCGCCTCGTGAAGCGTAAGCTGGCCCAGAACAGATGCAGCACACAGGGCACAGGGGGCTGACCCACCCAGCAGCAGACACTCAGTAGCCTGGAAAGGAGGATAGCCACACACCTGAGCCAGCAAAGCATCAGCGGTGTCATGGATCTGGACACCTTTAGACACCAAAAAGGCACAGGTAGGGACAACAATTAGCAATGCATGTGATAATCGTGACATGGCAACAGCACTGCAAGCACCAGCAATGGTGGTGGGAATGGGGTAAGAACATGTAGGCTGATGCTGCAGTGTGGTGGTGTGGGGTTGAGGGTCTAAGGGCATCTGCATGGATGTCAGGGCCAACACATCTGCAAAAGGGTGGGTTGCCCCTGCAGCGCAGTGGCTCTCAGGGCTGCATTAGGGCATGGTTGCACTGTGTAGCTGGGAGAAAAACAAGGCAGCAGTAGGAGTGCTGGGAATGATGTACGAGGGTGGTAATTACATGATGGGCAGCAACAGTGTTCGGACAATACCAACTATGAAGGATGTATTCACATAGGTGTTATACAACTGGTAGGATTGTAAACAAAGTGAGGCAAGTGCTATGCAATACCACAATGTCCTAGCACACCTATGAGGGAAACACTAAGCAGGCATTAGAGTGACATATAACCCTGTGTACACATACTGACATGTTGTCCATCTGACAGGTGCCATAGCCGCTGGTGACAGAGGGCCAAATGGAGCTGGACAGCAGAAGCAGCAGCAGCAGCATGGCCAGGATGATGCAGACACAGCCCAGGACACAGGCACAGTGATGGATGAAGGCAGCAGCACACCAACAAGTGTTGGTAGCCCAGACAACAGCACACCTATGGCCAACACACAAGACCGTGTAGTAGAGCCTGAAGGGAACTTGGATAGTGACAGTCCCATGGGTGAGGAGGTGGACAGCAGTGTGGAGGATGCAGCAGGCCAGCAAAGCGAACAGCAGGGGACCACTGAGGACACCAGCAGGGACACCACACTGGCAAAGATGGAGCGGATGACCAGAGACAGTCAGCAGATGTCCGAGCCTGTGCAACTAGCAACACAGGGGACAGTAATAGGGTCCATGACCCCATGAGTGCCTTTGGAATGGAGAAGCAGCTGGATGAGGCCACCCGGAAGCTGCAGGGCCAGCTGTCCCCACCAGCATACATAGGGGAATACTGCCAGTCTGTACTGATTGGGCAGGGGGATGTGAGGCAGGAGCTGGGTAACATCAGGCAGACCATGCAGGAACAACACCGCAGCCTTGAGACACACCTGTCCAGCATTACCAGTAGTCTACAGGCATGTACTAGGAAGACCACTGTATGCATGGGAAGCATGGGGGATGCAATACAGGGCATATGGTTCTGTGCTGAACGCCAGGTGGCATTCATGGACCACCTCACCACAGCCATGGACCACATTCTTGCACAGCAACAACACCACAACACAGGCATGGCCACGGCCATGCAGGCCATAGTGTGTGCACTGCAGCCATTGCAACAGCTGCAGTACATGGCCCAGTGTGTGGCACCCCCTGCCACTGAAAAAGCATTCACACAGACACAGCCAATGGTACCAGTGCAACACCATCCCCCTCATAAAACCCAAGCGGTGTCGGCACCACCTGATGCTATCATGCAGCCCAAGTCACAGGCCCAGCTGTGCATGGTTCATACAGACACAGCCCCAGGCCAACACCACAGAGCATGCACTGTGACCCACAACACTGTAATGGCACCACAGGCGTAAACCACGACCACATACGCAGACATGCCCATCACCACTGAGACGGGTCCAGTGCCCACACAGGAAGGCGTGCATATAGTGTCCACTGCACCACAGGCCACACGGTTGCTGAGAAGGTCCACATAGGATGGAGATACACACAGTATAGTGACAGCACAGCCGACACCACGCATAGCAACGAAGCATGTTGGACTGAGACGGTAGATGCACAGCAGAGCCACTTTGGTGACACACACAGGCCCACAGGGTGCAGCGTCAAGGGAGGTCCAGCAGGGCACTGCACATCCCCCCAGGACAGCGGGTACATCCACATCCCAGCACCCATCCCTCTGAGATGTCTGTGCAACCAAAGCATGACCGTGGAAGACGGCAGTAGGATACCCAGCAGCGTGGTGCAGATGGTGATTGGTTGGGTGGAGTTGCAATGGTGGGGTGGGGGCAATGGCATGTCAGGGAATACTTTTATCTGTGGGTACACTGTGCACTTCACAGAGGTGTGGGTGTGTGAATGAGTGAATGTAGGTATGGGTGAGTGTGTGAGTACGTGTGTTGGGGTTCACAGGGGAGCACTGTGTCTAGAGCATCCACAGCTAACTGTGCACACTGTAAATAAAAAGCCTTTACCTGTACACAGTGTTGTCATGTGTTATTCTTCAGGCACCCTGTGAAGGCCAGCAGTGGTGGTCACAGCCCTGAATGGGCAAGCACTGTTTGGCAGGTGGTAGGCATTGCAAGTCATGGGTCAACACGTCAATGGGACAACACATCCCAGCAGTGGCACGGTGTTGTCATGCAGGAGGCTCAGGGCACAGGTGTTCAGAGGTCAGATGTTGGCCATGGGGACTGGTGCATGGGGTACAGTGAACACCAGAATGGCACACACCACAGTGTATGTGGGTCATGGTGGAGGGGTGACACAATGTCCGCTGTCAGCAGGGGTGACACAGGCAGAGGCCTGCACAGACAGGTAGCCCAGGCAGGCCACATGCCAATTGGACCAGTGCTGGCACATGCAGCATACACCATTGGCCATGGCTGCAGCCTGTGGTGTGCAAGGGTGGTCACCGGCAGGGGTATGGCCCAATGCAATGCCTGCAAACCGCACGGCCACCAGATGGAAAGGCACTGCACACATGTCTGCGCACAGACACAACAGCAGACACTGTGCATGCCAGATGTAGGTCACAGGGCACTCACACCAGTGACAGTGGACAATGGTACAGGACACATGGGCCACAGGACTGCCACATGATGGCCATGATACTACAGATGTCCTGGACCCACACACCCCATTCACACACACACACACACACACACACACACACACACACACACACTGCACATGCAACAGGTAGTACAGTACTGGGCAGATGCCCTGTGGAATGTGTGTCCAGCACCTGGACATGCATGCATGTCAGATGGCATGCAGGGGGCAGTGGAACATGACACTGATGTCAGTGCCACCAGGTGCCACACATTGGCCATGGCCACCAGGTCATGTGTATAGTGATACCACAGCAGGTGAGCAGCACTGGATGGCACAGCTCCAGGACATGTCTGTGGCCTGGGTCCCCAGGCCCATGTGCCACTGCCAGGGCCAGAGTTGCCCCATGGTGGTGTGTTGCCGGGTGGGACCACAGCCAGCACAGCTGATGGCCTTGCTGAGCTGGGGACACTGAGAACCTAGCACACTGCTGTGCACTGGTGACACTGGTGTCATGCACCACATGTGCATGACCCGTGTCAGCACTGGGCACTGTGCATGCCACACAGCCATGCCATGTGCCTGCAACAACACACATCAAATGACACCATGGAGTGAAGTGTATTGCACCACCAATGTCCACACATAGCGGCACACACACATCACACAGGTGCCATCACAGTGACAGCACACAGGGCCATGGTGTACATCATCAATCAGCATGGTGCATTGTAGCAACATTTGTCACACAGACAGCAATGTACAGCATGACAGGAATGAAAATAGCGACATATGAAATAAACAGGCATGCTGACCACCCTTGCCATCGACAATAGCTGTGCACCCATGAGTATCACAGTCACACCAGCAATGGTCCTCACTGTCAGTATTCCCATGACACATTGCCACACACCCCCATACTGCTGCAGGGGATGCTGCCAATGCAGCTGACATGACAGGGTACCCCGTGCATTGTCCTTGATAGCAGTGCACTATTTCCATGTATGTGAGTGGACAGATGTTGGATAGCTGCATGCAGACCACATTCCAACACTGGGTACATACATATAGAGATGCCTACATGTATGCCGCAGTTGCGTGATACCCATAACACAAATTGCATAATATCGCAGCCCAGCATAAGCACTTCAGAGGTGCGTGCATCCACAGTGCTGGCCGCAATTGCACATCTTAGCTGCCAGCTATTCCTCAGGCTGCAACTGCGCACATGCGAACTGCACTATACGTGCAGCATGTACGTGCACCACATGCTGCATGTACATGCACCGCGTGCTGCTGTGAGCCATGTGGTGTAGCTAGGCTGCAGCACCATGTCGCAAGGTAGAAGCTGGAGAGCTGAATACAGTGCAGAGGGACAGCAGTACCACAGGACAGGCAGAGAAGGACTGTACCAGACTGCAAACCGGTGAGTACTGGGACACAGCAGGCTATACCCACCCTCCCACAATCACAGAACGGGCCCCAAACAGGGTTACCTTCCTGCCAGAGGCCCAGGGTGGTACGTGTCATACTGAAACATGAGTACTGACAGGACAGTGCATATCCTCAACCAATGCAACAGACATGTAAACACCACAAAGTCAGGATTAAGGCTTCATATTGTACTATCTGTGCTGCTGCAAATGTGATTTATGTATGTATGGTCAATTAGCTTAGATGCTATGGATATCTGCAACACTTGGTGGACTGTTAGACTATATTGTTCCTGATAGACAGACAGGACATGTAGTATTACACATGTTTGTTTACAGGACACAGCTGACTATGTCAGGACGGTCCTGCGATGATCAGGACAGGTGTTACCACTAGCCCCAACAGACAGTACAGGAGGAGGCCTAA
Organism: Neoceratodus forsteri; assembly: GCA_016271365.2. Taxonomy (NCBI): domain Eukaryota; kingdom Metazoa; phylum Chordata; order Ceratodontiformes; family Ceratodontidae; genus Neoceratodus; species Neoceratodus forsteri. The sequence goes on from CM057449.1 coordinate 659,087,484, forward strand.
CACAGAACATTGTCAGCATCAGACACACAGGAATATAGCTACCAGCATGTCTGGATGTGTTCCACAGTCTGTGAACCACATCCTTCCCAGTATGCTTCTCATGTCCACATTGGCTGCATGTCTGCTACATCACCTGCTGGCATTACAGGCAGGGTCCCATCCCCACTTCCCAGTGATGGGTATGCCATGGCAGGGTGGCTTGGGGACAATCCTGGGGCATATTCAGGGACATTCTTGTGGGTAGGTGATGGATGGGAGGAATGCAGCACTCACAGGCAGCAGGCCACAGTCACATTGTCAGCAGTGTACTAACCCATGTCCATTCCCACTGTAGCACAACAGAGGACACACCCAGGCCATAGGTGAGTAGTAGCCAATACACAGCATGCATTGTTCCAATGCATGTACTACACTGTGTACCTAACATTGTTGTTCACTGTACCCTGTGTAGTATACATCGCTGCCGCACAGGACCAGGTAGAGGCATACTGCCACACCACTGCAGCTGCAGTTGTCACTGTCAGTACCACTAGCTAATGATGATCTGCACATTCTCTATCCAGATGTGCCACCAGAGCCAGTATCGCCGCCCACGCCTGTCTACACAGTGCACTAGCCAGGTATGTTCCTGTCATATGTCATTGTGTCAGCAGTAGTGGGCCATGGGACTGCACCCTGGGCACTTGCCAGTGTGAGCTGCATGCTGCTCCACATGATGTTTTTGGTGCAGACTTGTGGCAGGGCTGCAGCAGTGCTCCCCGACCACACCCACACTGTACAGGGTCAGGCTGTGTCATGACTCTGCAGGGGGCTGGTGGACTGTCAGTACACTGCTGGTGCAGTATGTGGCAATGCTTGCTTGTTTACATGCATGGCAATGCACAGCCAGTCCAAGCTTTTGGCAGTGCATGTCTTTGGTGCATGGTGCACCTCTGGTGGTGGGTGACTTCATTTGGTGACCTGTTGCCCTGGCCCATTACCATCAACATGGATGCAGGTGGGTGTTACACCTGGTGGGTAGAGGACATCAGCACATCCACAGCAGCATTGCATAGGGACCCATGTGCTATTCCATCCCCCCATGCAGGTATCACATCACTTACTGGACATGTCCTCTGGCTTGTCACTCAGCCTCAGTGGGTGGCACCAAACTTTACACCCATGGAGATTGCCATGCTTGTGAACTGTGTGCAGCAGTGGGGCAGGATGCTGCTGCCACCTGGGTGTAGGAGGCACACTGCCGCAGAGCGGAAGCGTTCATAGCATGTCATCTGTGCATGAATGGGTAAGTGCAGTGGCATATGCTGGACAGTCAACCAGCTGACACACCACTGGCAGGATCTCACACGGAGGGATCCTAGTATCCTGCAGTGTATGATAAGCATGGCACAGTGCAGAGATGCTGAAATGCAGTCTGGATAGGACACGGGTGCAGGTTTGTATGCCTACGACTGTACATCTGATGGTGCAGTGCTAGCACGTGGGCCATGTTGTGTTGAGCTGCACACATCTCACCTTTCCCTACAACCCCACAGGTTTGACAGACACATCCCAAGGAGTGCAACATGGCTGCATCAGCAGCCTCAGGCAGGAGGCACTACACTGGAAGTCTGGTAAGTGCATGCAGTGGTCCCCATGTGATGTGGCCATGGTGGTCAGCCACATGGTGGCACATGCTGCAACCATACATGTCCTGTGTATGTGTGCCACATAGCCAGGCACAGCGCTGACTGCATCCTTTGCATTACTACAGGTGGACGTAGCCGACTAACACAGTGGCAGAGGGATCTGCTAAGGGCCATGGTGGAGCTAAAGACCTCAGATGCTGAGGAGTACTGCAGGTGCACACAGTGCAGGCAGTGGAAGGCCCGGGTCCTTCCACCAACCTCCTCCTCCTCCTCAGCAAAGGTGCCTGTTGAAGTTGTGTGCGATGTTGCACAGGAGGTGGTGGTGCAGGACCCCACAGAGGATGGGTGGCAGGGGCCTGCTACACAGCCTGATGCTGGTCTGGACATGGTGGGAGACATTGCAGGGGAGGTGGATCTGGTCATGGCTGCATCTCCTTCTGAGACCGTGATGGTGGATACTGCAGCACAGCCATCCGAGGATGCACCACTGACAGGCACTGTGCAGTACGTTGCTGCACCAGCATTGGTGGACCCTGGGCCACAGCCGCTGGACATCATCCATGAGCAGTAGCAGGGAGAGGTTGTGGATGTCAATGCTGAGGGGGCCTAGTGATGTTCCCGTGCGGGGGGGGCCCTGGATCGGGGGAGGCTAGTGACCCTGGTGTCAGCCATTCTGGAGGATATTGGACACCTGCATGGATCTGTGGGTGCCCTGTTGGCTGAATTACACTGGAAATAGTCACTGTGATACTGCACTGTGTTTATGGGGGTAGGACTGTGTCTGTGGGGGGTTTGTATATATGAGTGGGTGTAATGTTCGGGTGGGAATGCACATATGGGTGTGGTGGTTTATATATGGGTGGGATTGTGAATATGTTTGTGTCATTTTCTACGGTTGGGATAGTGTTGTTGTGGGGCCCTATGTTTTGTAGTTCGTGGGTGTGGGTGGGCATTTGGGAGTGTTGTGGGTTGATGCTAGGGTGTTGTCACTTTGTTGTGTTATGTCATTGTGCTGTTGGCTGTTGTTCTGACACTTTCCCCATTTATTGTTTTATTGTGTCCCTGTTGTTGATTTCTGTACATTAAACTGTTTTACTACATCACTGGGTCTGTGTGTCTGTTCCAGGTGTGCATGGCCATGTGGGTGTGTGTCACCGCGCACATGGGAGCTCACTGGTGGTGGTGCCTGCTGTCCCCAGTGTATCCTCACTGTGCATCTGGTCAGTGTGCCAGTTGTGCAGCTCACAGCCCATGGCACTCTCCACTGGCCACATCTGCGTGGTGTCCTATGTGCTGCAGCTCACTGTGCATGGTGTGGCACCCATGCCACCACACATTGTATGTTCCGGCTGTGTGGTGGCTAGGTGCCTGTATGACACCCTTCTGCCCAGGGGATCCAATGTTCCCTGTGGGTGGCACCACTGGCACAGGGCATTGGTGTGTCTCACCACCCTATCTCTACAGGTCTATGCCACCTGGTGCTGTGTCCCAGTTCTGGTTGCAATGTTTACATGTATCAGTGGCCATGGCAGGAGCATTGTGCCTGGTGGCACCATGATCCCAGCACTGTGTCTGTGGCCTCTGTGCACCCTTTGCCTCCCATGCCACACATGCCATTGGCAACTGCATTGCTGGCCTATTCAGTTTGTCCTGTCTCACATGGTGTGTTGAAGTTTCTTGCATGAATGACCCACTGTATGGCATTGTTTCTGCCCTGTTTGTGTGTCTCGATGTCTACTAGATGTACTGCATGTCTGTAAGCCTCACAGGTGTGTGGGCCACACAGTGTGCTGCCTACCTCTACCCATTACCTTACACTACTGTGTGCCATGTTGTGTGGCACCAGGCGAGGTTCTGTAGTGCCCAATGCATGGCATTTCACACACCCCCACCAGCAGACTGAGCTGTGCCTGTCATCTCTTACCTGTTGTGGTGGTCTTGTCACATTGCTCCTTACTGTCTCTCAGTGCATCACTCTGTACCATGTTCATGGCTGTGTGTGTGCTGCCCAGTGTGGCCACTTTCCACAGGCACTGTTGCCATTGTCCAGTGTCACCATGGCATGTGCACTGCACTAAGCGGCATGCCTATGTGATGGCATGTAGGACATCTCTGCTTGGTGTTTTGTGGCTGTCACTGTGGTATCATGGTGGTTATCTGGTGAAGTGCCTCTCTATCATGTCATGTCATGCACATTGGCCTGACTGTGCCAGCGCTGCATCTGTCTGGTGGTGTCTGCCATGTCTGTGTGTCATGCCATTCCCATCCTGGTCCTCCACATCTTCTTCCTCCAGCTGGTCCAGTGGTGGCACATGGTGTTGCACTGCGATGTTGTGCAGTATGCAGCAGACAAGGAAGATCTTGCAGGTCATCTCTAGACTGTGCTGTAGGGCCCCTGACGATCTATTAATGCAACTGAATTGTGCCTTCAGGACACCTAAGGTGCACTTGATGACCCACCTGGTCTGACTGTGCACCTCATTGTATCTTGTCTGTGCTGCTGTGCATGTGTGATGCAGTGGTGTCATCACCCATTGCAGCTGTTGCACCCACTGTCCCCTGTTGGATAAATGGGACAGCATCAGTCTATGTGGTCTGTGTTACCAGTTTGTGCGTGGTGTGCAGGTGTTCAGGTGTGTGGTGCTGTGTGCTGTGTTACATTACCTAGTAGCCATCCTCCCCTGAGCTGGCCCCTCTGGTAGCCCTCATATAGGCAACTGTTGTGCAGGATGTAGGCATCATGCATGGAACCAGGGTACTGGGCAACCACATCCAGTATGCAGCACTGACTGTCACATACTACCTGCATATTCATGGTGTGGTCACCCTTTCGGTTGACATACACATCCCCTTGCCTGATGGTGCCTGTATGGTGACATGGGCACAGTCTATTGTGCCCATTACATGTGGGAACTGGGTGATGGTGTAGAAGCCCTGCATCACTGCCTGCTGCTGTTGTGCTTCATGGGGGAAGGTGATGTACTGATTCATGAGGGCCACCTCAGCATTCAGGAACTGGTGTAGGCAGCTGGACATGGCTGGCTGATATTCCCATGGTGTTGCCTGTTAGTGTCTGGAATGTCCCTATTGCCAGGAAGCATAGTGCTGCTGTTACCTTCACCTCTACAGGGACTGGCTGCCCCCTGCGGGTGGCACTCCACAGGTCTGCATGGAGGTTGTCACATATGCCCTGGATGATGGACTGGGGCATTCGGTAGTGTACAATGCACTGTTCCTCCATCAGGTCCTGGTATGTCTTCCTTGGCCTGTACACACATGGTGCATGGCATCTGACAGGTCTGTGCCATCCTGGTTGCTGCCTGTTCCTCTGGTTCTGGACATTGTGTCATCTCCTGTGCCTGTCCCAGTGATCTAGTAGTAGCACTCCTAGCATCGATGCTGGTCCTTCCATTGTCTCTCTCCTCTCTCTCACAGTGCTGTGCAGCTGTGTCTCCAGCCTGCCTGTCAGTGCTCCTTTTATATACTGTGTAAGTTACACCTGCTCCAACCTGGTGTATGTTACACCACCAGTACTTGGTGTAACTTGTGGCAGAGCAGCTTCTAGAATCCCGCATTGGAGTTTCTCTTGTGTTTTCTTGGCGTATGTTCATTTACGCATTGGCATACCTCCGAGTATGTCACATCTGCGGCATAAGTCGCATTTGGCATAATTAGTTGTGTTATGGCACATGTCACTTTCTAGAATACTGTACATCACAACTGCTTAACATATTTGTGGCTTGTGGCATTTCCATTGGTGCAACTGCGTTGCGCTGTAGCGTATTCTTTCTAGAATCAGGCCCACAATATTTAACTCTTTCTACTTTTTATGTGTTTATCCATAATGATTTGAGATATTTTTTAGTGTTCCCAAATATCAGTGTCTTAGTTTTAGACATATTTATCCTTAATTTATGAATATCATATAATTTTGAAAAATGATTGAGTTTCCTTTGTAGTCCCAAAGCTGATGCTGAAATGAATACTAAATCATCGACATATGCCAGATAATCTGCTCTAGTATCTCCTATTTTTGGTGCATGATTAATTGGACTTTTTAATTCCTTCAGAACATCATTAATATATACATTAAACAAAAAAGGAGCCAGTAAGCAACCTTGCCTGACCCCACGAGTCATTTGGAATGACCTAGAGGTGTTCCCATTTTGATCATATTGCACTACTCCGCATGTATCTGAGTGCAGTCTTATTAAGATATTAAGTAGTACCGGATACAACCCTAATTTCTTTAGCTTATTCCATAATATTACTCTACTAATACTATCAAATGCCTATGTAAAGTCCACAAAACAACAAAAAAGCTTGGTCTTTTTAATTTTTGTATATTTCCAGACCAAATGTTTAAGTATATAACAATGTTGAATTGTAAATCTGTTTCTCTGGAATCTGTTTTGTGCTTCATGTAAGATGTTATTATGGTCTGCCCATTCTTCTAGTCTCTCAAATATAATTCTGGTAAATATTTTTGTGAGATATCTATTAGGCATATTGGACGATACATTTTAGGGTCATTTGGGTCACCTTTCTTAAAAATCGGATATATAATACTCCCCTTCCAACTGGTAGGATATTCCTGTCCTTGCACTAAGATGTTATATAGTTTCTCCATTACTGGGGCACACCAGTCTGCATAATATTTGTATACATCTCCTAATATTTTATCCAGTCCTGGAGTCTTATTGGATTTTAGCTGCATGATTGCTGCTTTTATTTCCTCTAAGATTATTATCATAAGTATTTGATATATAATTTTTTGATCTCTTAAGCTTTCTATTTCTCTTAGTAATAGTTTGTCTTCTTGAGAATAATAGAGTTCTGTGAAGAAAATAACCCATGTGTTTGGATGAACGTATGCTTCTACTGTCCTGGTATATTTATTATAGCCTTGACTAACCAATATCCAAAATTTTCTACCATCTTTTTCTTTCACTGTCTTCCTCAGTTTGTCCTAAAGAATTTTAGTGTGTTAATATTTTTCTGCATCTAGTATTTCTTTTTTTTTCTTTCCTTATTAATGTATATACTATCTTTATTGTTTTTCATTTGTTTAATCTTTTTATGTTTGCTTGCACGCATGTGCAAGAAACAAGTGCCACCATACGAGTTTTCGTAGGTGTGGCACCCCTGCATCCAATGCCCTGATCTTTTTTGCAGGCACGCTTGCACTGCACCCTTGAATGCCCCAGCTGTCTATGACAGCATTTCAGATGCAGTAGCATACAGTTGAAAGAGAAAGACTGCTACAATCAGCGGTGGTAATGTGTAGGCATTTTGCATACTGCCGTGTGTCAGCAGTATGCAAATTGGTTACAGTCACAGATTGTAGCTGTCAAACTGTACAGCACTGCATCTCCCACCAGCATGATGCACCCCCCACATTTGTTGTGTGCTGAGGGGGGGTGCCCAATCCCCCTCCGCTCATGCACGCTCCCCCCCAAGCACACTGAATATCCAATGGGGGTGCTCAATCCTCATCAGCTCCAGTGTCCCCCCAAAAAACAAACTTCCAGGTGCCATGCTGGGAGTCCACCCTACTGTGGCAAAAGTCCAGTGTCCTCATGTGCTCCCCCATGGCAAACAGGAGTGCCCAATCCTCCGTTGGATCCACTGACCCCCAAACAAACTCCTGGTGCCACGCTGGGAGCCCACCCCAGTGTGGCAAAAGTCCTGCATCATATTTGTGAAAAAAAAACCTGTAACAAAAGAAAAAAGTCCCTCATTGACTTTCTTGCCCCCTCACCCAACCCACATCCACCCTTTGCATACCCCACCTCCCCACACATACCCTCACCCCATACTTACTTCTGGAGGCCAGTGTGATGATCAGCAGTGTCAGTGGCTCAGCAGGTAGCACACTCACCTCTGAGGCCAGGAGATCAGAAGGCTGTCGGTTCTATCCCAACACCAGGCACGTGGGTTAATATCCCAATACTGACACTATAGAGCAGCATGAGGGGGTGCTACACTCCTGAGGTGCCGTCTTTCAGATGAGACATTAAACCGAGGTCCCATCTGCCTGTTCTGGTGGTAGTTCAGGTGGATGCTAAAGATCCCATGGCACTTCTCGAGAAGAGTAGGGAAGTTTTTATTGAAAACAGAAATTAAAGAATATATAAAGCAGCATATATCACACATGATCCTGAGGAGAAAAAAAATTAACAAGGATAAGTATTGCAACATACAGATCCCATAGAACATACACAATAATTTCACCCCCTTCCCATAAAAGGGTAGTGGAACAATCATTACCAAATGGGGAAAAAAGGAACAAATTAAATAAATTAATAAATCATACAAAACAATCATAACATTAGGAATGAATTTGGCATATGAAACTGTCAAGGCTGATAACCTAAAGAACTCAGCCATTATCTCCCTCAAATACCATAACTATCATCCAATCGACTATCGATCCAATCCTTTTGTGAATAGTCTGGTGCTCCTTGGAGATGAGTGAGTATCCTAGCTCCCTGAAAAAGGCAGTGGTGACACCTCTCTTGAAGAAAGCTATCTTGGACCCGGACTGTTTCACAAACTACAGTCCTATCTCAAACCTCCCCTTTATTAGGAAAGTGATTGAGAAGGTAGTGGCAGCCTAATTGGAAGACCATTTAACCATCCATGACATCTATGAGTCCTTCTAGTCCAGTTTTCACAGAAGACATAGCACGACACTGCGCTGGTTCAGGTGCTTAATGATCCTCTGAGGTGAGAGAGCAGAAGAGACATTCTATATCGGATAGAGTCAAGCCATACAAAGACAAAAGTACTGGACTTTAGGAGGGATGACTTTGCCAAAATGGGTGAGTACCTAAGGAATGCACTAGCAAATGGGCAGGAAGGAGGGGTGGAAGAACAATGGGGAATAATAAAAACTGCCATCACAGAGGTAACAAGCCTTTGTGTGAAGCAAATAAACAAAACAAGATGATGTAAGAAACCACTATTGTTCTCAAAGGAAGTGGCAGTGAAGGTTCAAGAGAAAAAGAAAGCATTAAGGAAGTACAAGGAATTGTAGAAGGAGCAGGACAGAGAACTGTATCAGTTAAAGCAAAAGGAGGCTGAGAAGGCAGTCAGAACAGCAAAGGCTCAAACCGAGGAAAAGATAGCCAACTCAGTGAAGAAGGGGGATAAAACCTTTTATAGGTACATCAGGGAGCAAAGGAAGACCAAGGGGGAGATAGTGAGGCTTAATAAAGGGGAGGGAGGGTGGGCAGAGGGAGACTGTGAAAGGCAGAGATACTAAACAAATATTTTTGCTCAGTATTTACAAATGAAGAGGGGGAGGTACATAAAACGAACAGTAGTAACACTCTGGATACAGAAGTTGACATCAGCCCAATTACAGAAGAAATGGTTCTGAAAGAACTCTTAAAACTGAAGGTGGACAAAGCAGTGGGGCCTGATGGGATTCATCCCAGAATTCTAAAAGAGCTAAGGGTAGAACTAGTGACACCACTGACTACCCTTTTTAACAAATCATGGGAGGATGGGGTGGTACCCAAGGACTGGAGGAGGGCAGATGTGATTCCCCTTCACAAAAGTGGGAGCAAGGCAGAAGCAGGAAACTACAGACCTGTTAGTTTTACTCAGTGATAGGGAATATGATGGAATCACTTGAAGGAAAGAATTGTCGAGTATCTAGAGGCCAGAGAGGCACAGGACCCTAGGCAGCATGGATTCACAGTGGGAAGGTCATGCCAGACAAATCTGATAGATTTCTTTTACTGGGTAACCAAAGTAGTAGATCAGGAAGGGGCTGTGGACATGGCCTACCTAGACTTTAGCAAGGCATTTGACACAGTCCCACACAAAAGATTAATATACAAGTTAGCCAGCTGGGAGTGGGTCCCAAGATGACAACCTGGGTAAAGAATTGGCTGGAGAATAGGACACAGAGAGTAATAGTAAATGGAGTCCACTCAGAAGAAAGGAGGGTTACTAGTGGGGTACCGCAGGGTTCAGTATTGGACTGGTCCTCTTCAATGTCTTTATAGCACATTGCAGAAGGACTGAAGGATAAGTATGTCTCTTTGCAGATGACACTAAGATCTGCAATAGAGTTGATGCACAGGTTGGGGTGGAAAGGATGAGAAGGGACTTGGCAAGGTTAGAGGACTGGTCAAATGTATGGCAGCTTAGATTCAATGCTAAGAAGTGCAGGTAATGCACCTGGAAACAAAAACCAGGGAAGAGTACACAATGGGGGTGAGATACTAACAACAACAAAAATGGAAAGGGACCTGGGGGTAGTCATATCAGATGACCTAAAGGTGGGCAAGCAATGTGAGAGGGCAGCAAGGAGGGCTGGGGGTTACTGGGATGCATAGGAAAGTTCACCAATAGAAAACAGGAAGTTATTATCCCTCTGTACAGACAGCTGGTGAGACCCCATCTGGAGTACTGTATGCAGTTCTGGAGACCAAATCTCCGTAAAGACATAGACAGGATGGAAGCTGTCCAGAGGAGGGCAACTAAAATGGTGCAGGGTCTGCACCAGAAGACATATGAAGAGAGACTTTAGGAGCTTAATATGTATAGCCTTGAGGAAAGGAGGGAGAGGGGGGACATGATAGAAACTTTCAAGTACCTCAAGGGAATCAACAAAGTCCAAGAGGGTAGCATCTTTCAAAAAAAGAGGTGTGCAAGAACAAGAGGGCACAATTTGAAGATGGGGGGCTCAGAGGTAATTTAAGGAAGTATTTTTTCATAGAGAGGGTTGTGGATGCATGGAACGGCCTTCCGGAGGAGGTTGTGGAGTCAAAATCAGTGGTGGAATTCAAGCATGCATGGGACAGTCATAAGGCAATTCTGGGGGTTGGGGGTAAGAAGAAGTAGGCTGCTGGTTAACTAGGATCTGCAGCTTATCCAGTAGGTAGGGAAATGGGCAGACTGGGTGGGCCAAGCGGTCCTTATCTGCCATCAAATTCTATGTTTCTATGTTTCTATGTCCTTCTTCATCTGACATCAGCCTTTGATACCGTGGATCATTTGGTGTTGATAGCACATCTGAGGCAGTTTTGTGGAATATCGAGAATCGTCTTGCGATGGTTCACCTCATTCCTCACTGAGAGATCACAAAGAGTTGTGTCTGGGGTGTTTTCCTCGAGCCCAACTCCTTTGTTGTGTGGGGTGCGACACCCAGCTATACCTGTTTTTTGCACCTGACCAGGATGGAGCTCTCTCAGTGTTTAACAACTGACTGAAAGTAATCCAGGACTGGATGGATTCTAGTTGGCTGAAGTTGAACTCAGATAAGACAGAGGTTTTGGTTGTCGACCTGGGTCATCAGATAGAAGGGTCGTTGGTTGGTGCGCCCTCAGGAATTTTTCTTGGTGGCGTTCCGCTTCCGGCCTCTGAACAGGTGCGTGACCTGGGGGTCATCTTGGATGACAGGCTGACACTACAGTCACAAGTGTCAGCAGTTAGCAAGACTTCCTTTTACCATCTTAGGAATATTGCCAGAGTTAAGCACCTTGTTCCATCTGACATGTTACCAATGTTGGTCCATGCCTTTGTGTCCTCGCATTTGGACTGCTACAACTCTCTGTACTTTGTGCTTTCTGGAGTTGAAATCCACCACCGTCAGCTAGTGCAGTGCTGCAGCCCAGGTTTTGACTGGGACAAGTAGGTCCTGTCATATTACCCCAGTGCTGCGCGATCTGCACTGGCTACATATACGGTGGCGGATTGTCTTTAAAGTCAGTTTACTGACTTTTAAAGCCCTTCGCAATCTGGGTCCAGCCTATCTGAAAGAACTCCTGGTTCCTTACTGCCCCAGCCAATCACTTCACTCAGCCGATGAGGGGTTGTTGGAGATTCCAAGAGTGAGTTTGAAGTCATCTGGTTGTAGAGCATTTTCCTATTCTGCACCCACTATTTGGAATTCTCTCCCACACCGGTTATGGGAGTGCACCTCCGTGGAGGAATATAAAAGGGGTTTAAAAACCCATTTTTTCCAAATGGTTTTCTTGGAGCATTGATTGCACTGAAATTGTTGATTACAATGTAGTTTTATTTGTGATTTATATTGAATTTTATGCTTGATTTGTATTGTCCTATTCTGTACAGCACCTTGATAATGGAAAGGCACTTTATAAATAAATAAATATATTATTATTATTATTATCATCTATTTATATTTAATAAAGACATGAAAACATTTCCACCACTGGGTGACTGATCCAGATGAAAAAATCTGTGAGTCTCTTAAATAAATTTTCTGCATTTCCTGAACAATTAGTTGACTAAAACAGTCATAAGTCATCCTGTTCTGATAAATAACCCATTGACACCGTGCCTGCCACATATAGAATCTAAGTCAACTAAAAAACAGAGATAACGTATCGGTATGGAGCTGAGATAATCCTGTAGGATATTTCCCAACAAATAAAATCTCATAGGTGAGCTGTGCTAACCATTTCATAGACCATTTACCAGCCAGAAACTGCCATAAAGGTTGTGAAAATGAACACTGCAAAAGAAAATGTTCCATAGTTTCTTCTAAATTTATACAATCTGGATAAGGACAATTTCTTTCTTCCTTAACTTCATATTTAGCGATCCCCCTTAAATTCAACCTGCCATACATGAGCAGCCAAACAGTCTCCCACATATAAGGAGGAATTCTGCTACTATTAAGTTGGGATAATATAAATTGATTATCTGCTGCTGGACAATTATTAAAGGCTAGTTCCATGGGACATATTCTATTCATAAGCATTTTGTAAAGATTTTTCCCATTATACTGCTGTATCAAGTCCTTAGAAACATTCCATTTATACAATGTTTGTACTGCAGGCTTAAAATATGATGGCACACACGAATATTTACTGAATTTTGGAACAATATTGTGCCAAACATCAAAATATGCCCCCAGAGTCAACCTCACCGCTGGTTTCTCTCTCTACCAGCAGTCAATAATCCACTCTTAATTGTGTGTGAAAAAAATAAAGAAAACCAAAACACAATCGTATCAAAAATACATATACCCCCTTCTTTTTATCTAAATAGGTATATTGCCATTTTATCGGGTTCAATCTATTTCACCACAACATTTGAAAAAATAAGCTCTAGGTTCTCATCTCTAATGCTGTAGGCAAAGGAAAAATTATAGCCACTTACTGCAGGCAGGGCATTATAAACTGTTTTAAAATTTGAATCAGTTTCTGTTTGGTAATTTTTCACTGCTTCGATCTCAGAACCTTGGCCTCTATCTTATGGCGAGCAAGTTCCCAATTATCCAGTGGCAGGTTTTGTGGGCCAAATTGAACCTCTAAGATTGAAAGGGGCACAGAAGAAATAGCAACACCAGCCTGTTGACAAACTGCTGAATTACCTACCCCTATAAATAACCCCTTAGTTTTAGTGAAATTCAATTTAACATTAGAGACCTTAGCATATTTCTCAAATTCAGTCACAAATACATTAACCTGGTTAGGATGTGCAAAAAAAAAACAGAGACATCATCTGCATATGTTTGAACTACTAACTCCTTTTGTATCCCTGGTCCTGCTATCCCTGCCCATGTGGGATGGTCAGTAAAGAATTGTAAAAGGGGGTCTAATGAAAAAAACATATAATGGGGGCTCAAGGGGCAGCCCTGCCGTACTCCTCTGTGGAGTATAAAACCCCTTGCTACCCTACCATGTATAAAAGGGTCAATCTGAAACAAGGAATAGAGAAGTTTAATCAGTTTGATCATGTTGAATGGGACATGATAGGCAGCAAGAACTTAAAACAGAAAGGGATGATAAACCCTGTCAAATGCCTTTTCCAAATCTGCAGCAACTATGCACCCTCATTCCCCGGAAAACATCAAATGCTCAATAGCATCCTTTATAACTATTATAACAGTTTGAATTCTTCTATTGGGCAGACCACAAAACTGCTGTGGTGAAAGAACAAGCGCAGCATACCGCTTAAGTTGAGTATTGATCACAGAAGCCAAAATTTTATAATCAGAGTTTAGTAAGGTGATAGATCTCTAATTCTTTATATCAGTTTCATCCCTAGACTTAAATAAATGTATCACTAATCCTTCTGATTACAGTAGCAGTTAGAAAAAATACTGAAACACCAGCTTTAAACAAAGAATAAGTTCTTGTGTAAAGGCTTTATAAAATGCATGTGGTAGCCCATCCATACCTGGTGAAGTACTAGTGTTTAACTGTCTGATGGCTGATTCTATCACTATCTCAGTGAAGGGGACCTGTAATGCAGCTATGTCATCAGCAAAAAGGGGATATGCGTGCCATGTAAAAAATCAGCTATATTTTGCTGTAGTATAGGTATGGGAGGCATTAGAGCAGAGAAATGATGCTCAATCAACTGCTCAATCCCGTCAATCGTATCTGTCTTACCACCATCCTGATCAATTAAATAGTCCATGACAGTGGAATCCTTTAATGATTTACATGCCTCAAAGGGGTCTCCCACAGGGGTTTTCTGTGTACCACTATGTAGCATCACATGAATAGTCTGCTCTCTATCATACTGGTATAACTTCATCTGGTCTTTAATGGTCATTATTTGTTCCTAATAATAATACCTTGATGTATATGTTAAGGAATAGAGTCTTTGTAGCTGTTTCCTGAGCGTCAGATACATTAAGAATTTATCGTTGCCAGTCTATTTCCCAAACTTGATAAACCAAAGCCTTATATCTGTTTTAGTATCGAACCACCAGTCTTCCAAATCAGAGTATAAAAAAGTGACCAATAACCTTGCAGTAAGTATATTGGATATGCTAAACCGTACATGTGGGTCCGTTAAAACAGAAGTGTTCGGTTTCCATCTATTACAATCTTTAGGTCTAAAAGGCACAGGCCTAAGGGTATAGGTTAAAAAAAATGGTCTGAAAATTCTACTGGTTGTATAGAGAATATGCCTTCAGGGACATTAGCAGAAATGAATACGTGATCTATAGTAGTTTTAAATTTACTATGAGTATAGGTAAACTGTGGTCAATGTGTCTGAAATTTATTACAATTTACAAGGCCTGCCATTTTAACAAGGTGTACCAGAGCATTAGTGTCACAGTAAATTTTCTTCTGATCTGACAGTATATTCTGTCTGCCAGTATGCGAGAGGTTACAATTAAAATCCCCCCCCAAACAGAATATTATAAGAAGTAACCAAATATGGCTGAATCACTTTTAGTAGGGTCACTCTTTCAGCTTTTGTCTGAGGATTACAAATGGTGATAACTCTGCAGTCCATTGTATCCCACTTACCATCCAAAATCAACACTCGGCCTGTGCAAATATCAAATAATTTATATAAAGCAAATTTATATGAATTAAAAAGAATTCTGACCCCATCCACTCTATCTGGTCCAAAGGACCAGTAGGAAGGTCCCCAACCAATCTCGCTTAAATGTAATTATTTGTTCAGTGGAAAACATCCAAGTTTCTTGTAAGAAACAAATGTCTATTTTCTTCTCATGAAGATATTGAAACACATCCTGTCATTTAACATTATTCAGGATGTTATGAGTATTTAAGGATTTCTAGGTATAACCAGCTATCAGTATGTGTTAGATGATAAAGGTATTTTTTTCTGTTTGTCTTCTTCTTGCCTTTATAATCTATAGGCTGAGTGTAGGGATCTAATCCAGATTTTTGTGAGTCTGAATCCCTCTATTCCATTTCTGAATCACCCCAAAAAAGGGCAGCAAAAGAGTTATCTGTTTCAAAAGTGGGGGGGGGAGGGTAGGGATTTAGATTTAGAAAACCTTGAAGACCGACTAAAGGGCAGTGGAGCTGCTGCTGGGGGAACAGATGCGTTGTCCCTTATGTCTTCTGAGTCATCGTAACACACAGGAGGAAGCACCACAGGGTTGATTGGGGTGCAGGAATAATTTCCACCCCAGGGGGAGATGAAGGAGAGGCAGGAGTTTCCTATACCAAAAGAGGGGTTGGAGTTTTTGATAACAAAGGTGGGGCTGGATCAGATACCACAGGATCAGCTGACTCCACAACTGGTGTCTCTGGACAGGAAGAAGGAGAAGCAGTAGCAGTGTCTTGTGCCTGTTGTATCAATAATTCAGGGCTCACACAAGAAGTCTTATTCCTGGCAGCCCAAGAGCATTCACCAAACACATGTCCATATTCCTCACAATGATCAGAACATGTGTGATTACAACATTGCATAGCAATGTGGCCAATTTCCCCACAATTTTCACAGCAGGGTTTATCACAGGTACTAGACAGATGAATTCTAGAGCCACACTTATAGCAGACCCTAGGTTGCCCCCCATAAAAACAAACTCCTCTATCTCTCCCCAACAAAAAGTTTGGTATATGTTTCATCGCAGAATCAGCCTGTCTCAACTTCACTTTACATTTCCAGCCACCTGTCCAAAACAGTTCCGTTTCCAAAATTGCCTCAGGAGCCCTAAGTACCTCACATTTCTGAGTGAGACAATAGGTAATATCCTCCACATGAAACCCATCATTGCCAAACATAACCATCACATATTTTATTAAAGGTTTAGTAAGTGAAATTACCAAAAAGGGGGCCCATGTGGGGGGAAACTTTACCTGTCCATATCTTTCCCAAAATAAATCAAGTGCATGGGCTGTATGAAAGCTCACATCAAAGTTATCCTCCCCAGAAATATTAATGAAGGCAAAAACCTCCCTAGGCATGAAATGCAAGGAATCCTTTAACAAATATCTCCCCACATAATACCGGTCAAGCCTATCAGCCAACCCTCCCTTATATCAAATGCGGACAGCGTTCCTCCTAGGGGTTGCCTCCTTTTTAATTTTAGAGAAAAGGTCAGATGATAAAGGTTTTTGACTAAGAGTCTCAGTTAAATTAGGGCCTTGAAAGGAGCTTCCTTGTCCTGGTTCCACATTTACCAAGGCCTTAGGCAAATTGATCTGCTGAAATAGCATTGTCGTAGTAGTTTTGGGCAGGCCTCCCGGTGCAGTTCCTGTACACTGAGAGTCCACATGGGATGATACAGTAGCAGTACTCAAATGGATAGTTTTATCACTGGACTCCAGTTGCCTAGTAAGAGATGCCTGTGATAAACCAAAGGAAGTGTCCCAAGCAGGATCTGGTAGCCAGGTACCTCCTGACTGTTGTTCCCAGCATGCCTCCAATAAAGCTTTTTGAGGGGACCAGGGATCGCAAGGGGTCACAGATCCAGTAGTAAGACAAGAATCAGTAGGAAGAGGGGCAGACTGTACATGATTTATAGGAGAAACTTGTCATTTGGCCAGTGTCACTGTACCCCTTTCCATTTTATTTTCATCCACTTTTCTTTGTCTGCTGAGTCCCCCTTTCCCAGGAAAGGAACAATTAGTTAAATCCTCCTGAACATTAGGCACAGATTGATGCCTAATTGGCCTCACAGCAGCGTTTATGGCTGGTGCAAGCCCAGGATGCTTGAAAACAAACTTCGCTGATTTAGAAAGCCGGGGTATAGTTTGAGAACCTTCCTGCACTGGTAGTGCTGTAGAACCCTGCCCCACCTGAGTAATGAAGGTTACTGGATGAACAACAGATTTCCCTTCAACTGCATTGGTAACTGTTGGCAAAATAAGCCCAGGCTTTTGGCACACATTACTAGACAGAATGTAACTACTGCCAGCCGGCTCATCAGACACCTCAGTACATAGAGATGAAATGGGTAAGCGAGTAGCTTGTCATGACTCACCCGGCCCCAGCGAGGCCTTTGATGCTTCTACATCACACCGTTTATTGACAGACAGGACAGGGCCAATGATGGGGAGTGGTTCCATTGTGTCCTGAGGTAGCTGAGCGGCAAGCTCAAATCGCTCCATTCCTTGCTTGGTTTCTTGTATGGTTTGCTCACAATGTTGCAGTGTAACTGAAACAGCTTGTAAAACAACAATATCTCGGGTATGCTGAGTAGCGATTTTTTCCTAACCTTCCATCGGCATACTTAAATCCCCCATGGAGTGAAATATCTCTGGAACATCTTCTGCTAGATCCATCTGCAGCACTTCTTGGCTGACAACTTTCACAGCCTCTTACAAAATCAAGGTGGGAGAGGAGGCCTGCTCTCCCACCATTGCAGCGTTCTCACACACTGAGTCCGAGTGGCCATCCGAAAGTGCAGACAGCAGCTCCCCCTACTGACAGCAATTCAGTTGGGGAATTTCTCTGGTGCCCTGGCCAAATTTCCCCCATTCACTAAAAATACCAACAGCTTAATCTGGTTCAAGGTCAGTTGGCACTCATCTTTCTCCCCCTCCCCCGGGTCGTGCCTGAAAATAGGCAGAATTTGTCTAGTGCACTTAACTGATCAACAACTAAATAAATAAATAAATAACTCTTCGGTGGACCAGTAACATGTCTGCAGTCTTCAAAGCCAACCGCAAACTGAAGAAATGCTGGTAAGCTGTATAATGACATAAATAGATTTTTTTCAACTTTGGTGCGTATCTCTGTCATTTTTTTTTTTATTTTTCCACCAAATTTTCAACATGGGGTTCTTGGGGCCCCATCTCATGAATTCAGTGACTGTCATCTAGTTATTTGGTCCCGAAAGGTGATTTTGCGGTCACTGCATGGAATCACCTTTCCGGACCGATTAACAAAACAACAGTGTCATAGTTCATGAGGTAGGCCCCCAAAAACCCTATGTTGAAAATTTGGTGAAAAAATTCCCAAAAATGACTGTTTTATGAGTGTGCATTGCACAGTTCCTACGCACGCTCATAACTTTGAGAATTTTTTATATTTTCACTCCAGATTTTCAGCATTGGCATTTTTTCATACCTCCTTATGAACAGTATAGCTGTCATTTTTCACATCCTGGTCAAAATGTATTTTCAGACTTCCAGTGCAGAATAGCACGGTCGCTGTGAGAAATCAATGTTTGGGGCATATTAAGAAAATCACAGTGACACTGTTCATGAGCAGAGGTTCTAAAATGCCTATGTTGAAAATTTGGTGACAAAAGTTCATAAAATGACTGTATTACAAGCGTGCATTGTGCAGTTTCTACACACCCTCGTAACTTTACAAATTTGTAACATTTTCACTCCAGATTTTCAACATAGGCATTTTTTCACACCTCCTTATGAGCAGTACAGCTGTCATTTTTCACATCCTGGCTAAAATATGTTTTCACATTGCAGTGCAGAATAGCACGGTCACTGTGCAAATCGGTGTTCAGGACAGAGTAAGAAAATCACAGTAACACTGCTCATGAGCAGGGGTCCCAAAATGCCTATACTGAAAATCTGGTGCGAAAAATCCCCAAAATAATTGTGTTATGGGTGTGCATTGCGCAGTTTCTGTGCACGCTCGTGACTTCACCATTTTTTTTTTATAGTTTCACTCCAGATTTTTAGTATTACCATTTTTTACATCTCCTCATGAACAGTACATCTGTCATTTTTCACATTTGTGTTTAAAATGTGTTTTCGCACCTGTGGCGCCAAATGGCGCAGTCACTGTGCAAAATCACCTTTCGGCTAACAAACTGATAGTGTCACTGTTCATGCAGTGGGATCACAAAAAGCCCATGTTGAAAACTTGGAGTAAAAATACCAATAAATGCCCAGGGCATTAGGGTTTCTGACCCTAACACCCTACCCTGTAGGGACTGACAGGCATCAGGGTTGTGACTTGGGATTGTTGACAGTAATGCTCATGCCATTCCACCCTCACCCCTACCCTGCAGCTAGTGACAGGCATCGAGGTGTGCCTTGTACTATTTGGTCCCATAGTTCACCCCATTCTCCTATACTGCACTCATTTCAGTGTATTTCCTTATGGAATGAGGTGAGTGTAATGCCCGAACACCCCAAGGCACACCTCAGCATTAGTCAGTGTCTGCAGGGTAGGGTGAGGTGAAATGTCATGACCGTTATGGGCGACGATCCAAAGGCACACCCCAATGTCTGTCCATCTCTGCAGGGTGGGGGTGGAGTTGACTTCAGTTCAGTACATCACTACCATTTCTATACTGCATCTGTCTAACTCCTGCACTTCTACTGTTAATGCTAGCAAGCAAACATTCAGCATTGATGAATGCTTGTTATATTTTCTAATAACTTTACTCAAGTCTTTTTTTGCTCTTCTACATTTCCTATTGAACCATGCCTTACTGTTCCTGATCTTTATTTGCCTTCCAGTCTTATTACTTATGCAGTAAGGTCGAACCAGACTATTTAAGTCGGCCAAATGTTTTAATACTGTATTATGATTTGTATTTTCAGCTATTATGGTTCTTATGTCATTTATTGGTCCTTTAAATAAATTGTCAAATTGTTTTATAGTATTCGAGTTCCACTTAATCCTTTTTTGGTTAATTATTTCCAAACCTTCAGTAATTCTTGATTTGTCTTCATCTCTCTCTTTATTGGTATTTTGTTTAATCTCAATAGTTAACCCTATTGAATTATGTGTAGATTCCATGCTATCCATAACTTTCATATCTTTGATTATTTTCACTCCCTCTAGATTACTCCAGACGTGATGAATAATTAAAGAACCTTGAGATCCAATATACGTCAGTTCTCCCTCTTTATCCCCCAGTATTCTCCCATTTATTAGAAGCATATTTGTACTCATTTATTTTATGAGTTTGAGTCTCCCTCGCGCATTGTTCCTGGTATCTTTTGAAGCTCTATTCCATGTTACTTTTGTGTTCAACTCAATTATTATGTCCAAGTATCCTGGAACTTCTGAATCTCTTCCAATCCTTGCAATAAAATCCCCTATTATATAGATTGGAATATTCAGCTCCTCATCCGTTAATTGGTCAAATATTGCTTTAACGCTAGTCAATATTTTATCTACATCTTTAACCATTGGAGTTAAACATATGTTTGCAATTATAATTTTAGTTTTTCCATTTCCTTTTCCATTTCTGTCTTCTAATTTCACCATCAACATGTCTTCCAGGGTGGAGTATTGCTGAGTAATTTGATAATTATTTTTGGTTGTTAAATATATTGCAACTTCCCCCTTTTGTCACCCATAATTTTTCCCTTTAATTGCAGATTTCAAGATGTTTACATATCCTGGAATTTTAGAGGCCATATCTGCTTTACACCAAGTTTTTCTTGAAAACATATCAAGTCAAAGGTTGCAATGAACTGTTCAACTTCAGGATCTGCAATTTTTAAATAGGTACTTTCTATATTCCATGACAGAATTTTTATTTTTATATTGTTATTTTGTTCTCCTCATGACTAATTCTTTTAATTTCTTGTCAGTCTTCTTTTTCTTTTACATTTTCTATAGTCTTGTATCTATTATGACCCATATACTGTTTCCAACTATCTTCCACCTCTCTAGGCCCTTTTCTTATTTCTGTCTTGTCATTCCCAGCCTATTTAATATTTTCTACTTTAGTCAATTCATTACTTGAAATCATGTACAGTCCTGTTTTTTTGAGTAGGTGGTCTTTCTTTAACAATTGTTGAGTCACCTCTGTCTTCTTTTTTTTTCAACTTTCTTTCTTCTCCTATCATGGCATGGGGGACCTCTCTCAGGCATCCTCTCCTTATACCTGCCCACCTGAGATCTGCTGCAGTCTATGCCCTTCTCCCTCCACCCCTCCCACTGCCAGCACCCCTGGTTTAACCCACCCGGGGAGGGTAGCCCGACCACTTACTTGGGCTCTTTGAGAGACAGACTCTGGAATGGGAGGGGGGGCTGGGTGCGGAGAGATGAGGGTCGGTCCCACTCAGGTCTGGCGCTGGGCATGGAGGAGATGTGCCGTCACCTATCCCCACTTGCTGTTTTTTTCCATTTTCTCCCCCCACTTCCAGTGAGTGTGCACCTCCCAATGCCTGGCACACGGCAACCCTGCCTGCATCAGGCACACTATTACATGCTGCCCATGCTTCTGCTACACCCTGGTCTCCACCAGGTGTCGCCAGAGCTCCAGACGTTCCCAAGTTCCCAGGACAGGAGAGCAGCTCTCTGGGTGCTCGATCCAATCCCTCCCCTGCTGACCCTGGCACCAGAGCTCACTCCCAAACTCGAGTCACCGGCGTGGCGCAAGGTGTGGCATCCAGCACCTCAACCCTCAGCTCCACCGGGCCATTACCTCTGTCTTCTTGAATGTAACATCTATCGGAGATGTTAATTCCCTTTCTTTATGTATCGTCATCCATTCTATAAGATTTTTGGATATATTCAGTTTAGTAATCCTTGAAAAAAAGGATGCCATATCTCATTTAATTTGCCCTATAGTATCATTTTTAGTTGTTTCCCATCCAAATACTGTCAATGTCTTATTTTCCTATTTCTCCTCTGGCTTTCATTCAAATTCTTTGATTGTCTTAAGGACTCCATCATGATTTCCCCTATTTATTTCTCTTCTGTTTTATTTCCTCAATTCCTTCTGCTAGTGTTTCCTTAACTTTCCCTGTTCCTTTACTTATTTCCATGTTCTCTTTAAGCTCCACATATGGTGCAATTTGTGTTGGCATAATATGCAGTCCCAAACATTTTAGGGTCTTATCTTGTTTCCAAATATCTTCTAGTAAATGTCCTTTATTAGTACAGAATTACATACAGTCTTGGTAGAGTGTTCGGTGACCTCATCGCATGTATTTCATCCCTGTCAAGAATGTCAAGGTGGAAAACGTGAATGATCCATTCCTTCAATTTTCCTTCATTTTTATTATTCAACCTAGCAACTCCATAAATCTCTAGTAGATATTCCATACTTGTTCCCTCTAAATCTGCAAATCTTTTCTTTTTAGGGGATATTACCCCTTTCCTTGGAGACATCATGGCAACCTCGACCCCACCCCCTATTTTCATTATTTTCCCCTCTTTCATCTTAATGTTTTTATCAATCATATCCTTCTCTCTATTAGGGGTTTCTCTTGCCAAATCCTGTCTAGTTCCAGCTTTACCTTCTTGTATTGAAGATTTTCCTTTTCCCTCTCCTTCTACATTTAACAAATCTTGCATATATTTCTCCAAGATGTCTTTATTCTTTTGGTTAGCAAATAATTTTCCCATTTTTGGGCTCTGGCTGTTTAGTTCTTACTTTTTTACCATTATCTTTCTTTATCATCTCTGGTATGATTGATTCAAAATGACAAGTACATGGTTGATTCTTGTCAAAAGGTGGTGGTAAATTAACCTGTACAGCTTTATTTTCTCCTTTCCTAATTCTCCCTTGGCTTTGCTTTTCCCCTTGTGTTTTATCTATAGTCGCAGGTGTCTGATCTCTTTGCACCGCCATCCTAAGTCTAAGGACTTCATTCTGAATTATAGCCAAGAGCTCCAGTATAACTGAGAGCAATGATTTATTCATTAGCCCCTGGTGTTGCTTGTAATTTATGCTACAAGTTGCTAAGTTTTCCCTTCTACCACACAACTCCTTGGTATCTCTGCCTACTGGCCCATCCTTTTCAAGTAAATCTCAAAAAAATTGTTAGATCACAATTTTATCATATAATTCAAATTTAGTTTTATCTAGGTGTTTTAAACCATCCAAATGATAACACTTACGTTTTCTTTGATGCTTTGTATTTTGGTCTCATTTCTGTTACTGTTAAGGCCCTGGTTTTCCCAGAGCCACTTCATCTTCATTCATTTTATATTGAGACCCATCCATGTCTTTCCCAGACCTTCTTTTAGACTCATTAGAGAGAAACTTCACCCTACATAGTCGTCCCTGCTATCACTACTGTAGGATTCATAAGACTCCATACTATGCATATTAGGGATCTCTTGATTCAAGCTCATTTCTGGAGAGGGAGAATCAAGTGGTGCAAAGGTATTCCACTCATATTTATCTATTGAAATCCCTTCATACTGTCCTATGGGTGTTGAGGTATTACCCCTTTATGTGATTTTCCTTGTATTTTCCCCATATTATTTTTCACTCTAATATTTTGTACATTGCTCATTCTCCTATTTAGCCCCTCTGTCCTATTTATTTGATCAGAATTTAAATCTCTCCATTTACTCATACCACCCATGACATCAGGCCACATTTCTGTGATCTTAATGTGTAGGGTGTCCTCTTCTGGGGCTTCCATTTGCCCATCAATAGTCTTTTCTCCCCTCTCCTTTGCTAAATTTATTTGTTTGACCATCTTTGCACCCTTTTTTTCCACTTTTAAACAATTTTCTTGTATTTTCTTTATCCATTGCTAAACAGGTTTTACCACTTCTTGTTATAACCATTTAGCCATGGAAAGTCCAATCTGTTCAAAACAATGAGCAGTAGGCTATAATAACGTAGTAATAAACATCTTTACCAGTATGCAAAGATTTTGTTCAAGATTATTTAAGTAAAGATAAAGACAAATCATAAAATATTAATATCAATTTACCAAAATGATTAGAGTTCCTGTGCAAACAGCATTAACTATTTAAATGAGCTTATTTAATATACTAAACAATGCAAAAATAGCACTAAATTGCCTCCAATCATTTAAATTAATCTTACAGGCTGGTGCTAGCATTAGAAATACTAGAAAGTTTAAGACCTATAAAGCGCTAAGTGCTAGGTAACAGGTACAATAATAAATGGTACTTTAAATATCCACAGATTTATAAAAGTTTATCTGTGCAGGCTTACTCAGAATAGTAAAAAAACTAGAGCAAAAGGTTTTAATCTTTCAGTCTTTCAGCTTACTTCTGTGATATCACTCTTACGGGAACCTTTCCGAAATTTCCTCCGTGTAACTTCTATTATAAACCTCCATATTGCTTCAGTCATATGCCTCTTCTGCAGTGAACTAATGTCTTTCCCCCAGTTCTCTGATTCCTACCTTAAAAGTGAGTAAACCTCAGCCTTCACACAATACAGAGAAAATTTCAAGTTCCAAATCCCACCTACCGAATTCTGCAGGGTAGCCAATAAATACCAGGGAACTGTTCCAATAAGACCCACTGAGTACTTTAGTTTCTTTAAGTTCTACTCTTGCTGATGTTATAGTAGTAAATCTCCAGATAAGTCTACTTTCTCTCCCTTTTCACCAAGTAATGCAGGCCACTATAATAAAAGAAAATAAAACACAAAATAAAATCTGGGGACATGAGGGATTTCCTACCCACTGTTTAAAAATATAGCACTTAAGATTTCTCTGCACAGCTAAAAATATAGTTACGGTGACCCGATCCACCTAGTAGAACTACACCACCATGCTATTTTTAATTTGAATTTTCTCTACTTATTTGCCAATAGCTCAAATTTTGAGTTCTGATATTCTAATGAAAGCAGTCCCTTTGCTGCAGGTAAAACCAGTAAAACGGACAGAGTGAATAGGTCAAACGCAGCTTCTTCTAGAAGATTTACTAACAGCTCCTTACACAAATGGGAAAATGCTGTCCAAATAAATAAAGGTCAGGTAACAAAATAATGCTACTTTTCCTTTTTCTGCAGCTCTGTGACTACTACAGTGTTTGGTTAGTTGAGTTCTGAGTTATTTGACAAAAATCAGCATGTAGTTATGTGGTGGTTTTCTTATGCTAAATCTGCTCCACACTAAGTGTGTTCCCAATTAACAGAGCTGACAGCATCTAAGCCTTTCCTTCAGCAACTGAGCAATTGATCGATTTAGCACTTATCCAATTAAGTAAATCAATTAGGTAGATCAGTGCCTACAAGCTCTACAACTAAATCATCCCCAGTTAAAATTTGCTCTTGTTAACTCCTTTATTGAGGTGCACAAACCCCTCATGTTCCTCCTTGTTACAATACGCTTAGCAATTAGGTTTAATAATTATGAACATACGAATGTGCCAGCAGAAACAGACCACCCAGTCTATCTAAGTCTACTCGAGTGTGCAGCCAACACCCCTAGTTTGCAGCTGTCCCACCCCTTCCCCTTTGTCATCCCACTGCTACCCCACCTCCCCCACCCTCACGCTCCCCTGTTCCCTGTCTCATGCCCTTTTGAAGTTGTTCTCAGATTTACATGATTCCACCCATTCTGGTAGGGCATTCCATTATGCTACCACCCTCTCTGTGAAATAGTGTCTCCCCATTTCCTTCCTAAATCTTCCCCCTTCTATTCTTAGCCAGTGCCTCCAGGTGACCCTCTGCCTCCTTAACTTAAAGACCCCACCTGCCCCATCCTTATTGATTCCGTTCAGATACTTGAATGTCTCTATCATGTCCCCCCTGTCCTTTCTATCCTCCAGAGTGTACATATTCAGGTCTCCCAGTCTGCTGTCATAGTCTCTCCACTCCATTCCACATATCATCTTTGTTGCCCTCCTCTGCACCACCTCCAGTAGCCTGATATCATGCTTTAGGTATGGCCTCCCAAACTGCACACAATACCAGTGACTTGTAGATGGGTAAGATTGCCTCTCTTTACCTGGATGAAAACCACCTCATTATGCACCAAAGCATTTTGTTCACTTTTGCAGCCACTCTCCTGCACTGGTCAGTGTTGTTCATGGTCCCTGTTATCATTACCCCTTCTTCACCCCAAAGTGCATAACCTTACACTTCTTTGCATTGAACCCCAGCTGCCACCTCTCTGACTACTCCTCTAGCTTGGGTAGGTCTCCCTGCAGCTGCTTCCACCCCTTCTCTCCATCTACCACTGCTCTGATTTTGGTGTCATCAGCGAACAGACTTACCTTGCTCACCACCTTGTGTGCAATGTCTGATATGGAGAGCACAAACAATACTGGCCCTAGCACAGAGCCCTGTGGCACCCCCCTCATCACTGGCCTTGGAGTTGAGAGCTCCCCTTTCACCACCACCTGTTACAGCCTGCTACTCAGCCAGCTTGTAATCCAGTGCATCATTTTTGCCCCTACCCCTACACCAGTTAGCTTCCCCGGAAGCCACCCATGAGGCACTGAATCGAAGGCCTTGCTGAAGTCCAAGTAAAGAACATCCAGCGCATGACCCTTATCCAGCTCACCTGTCACCCAGTCATAGTATTCTATGAGGTTGGTTTGACAAGACTTTCCTGAAACAAACCCATGCTGCCTCACATCCTGGAGGCCATTGTCCTCCAGGTACGACACCAGTCTTTCCTTTAGTATTGTTTCCATGAGTTTGCACACTATTTAGATGAGACTTACAGGATGATAATTATTCAGTTCATCCCTTGTCCCACTCTTGTGTAATGGTACTACATGTGCCATCCTCCAGTCCAGTGGCACACATCCTGACTCCAGTGAGGTGCTATACAGATCTGTCAGTGGCTCCAACAACACCTCCATCTCCCTCAGCACCCTGGCATGGATACCATCCAGCCCTGGTGCCACATTTACCTCCAGTGCCTTTAGTCCCTCTAGGACTCTACTTGCCTCAATTCTTCCATCTGTCACCTCCTCTCTCACTGTCCCCACCATCCCAGACCATGCTGGTAGCGGTCTCCCCTTTTCTTCTGTGAACACTGAGCAAAAGTATTCATTCAGTGCTTCTGCCTGCTCCTCTGCCTTTTCCGTCCACTCCCCATCCCTTTTTATCCTCACTATTGTCTCCTTGCACTTCCTTTTCTCCCTGATGTATCTGAAAAAGTCTCTTCCCCCCCATTAATTCCCTGTGCTAATCTCAGCTCCCTCTGGGCCTTTGCTTCTCTCACTTCTTTGGTAACCTCCCTGGACCATCTTGCATATTCCTCCCTGTCCACTTCCTTCCCTGTCCTCCTAAACCTCTGGTGCACCACTTGTTTTGCCTTCACCACCTCCACAACCTTGCTGTTCAACCAGCATGGTTTTCTTGCGCTGCCCCTCTTACTCTGTGCCTTGGTGCATGCTTCTGTTGCATCAGTAACCCCCCATTTAATAATGTCCCATTTCTGTTCCACATCCATCTCCTGCCTTATGCCCTCCAGTTTCCCTTTCAGTACTTCCTGCATCCTCCCAAAGTCTGCCCTCCTGAAGTTTACCACCCAAGTAACTGATTTCTCTGACTCCCCGCACATCGTGATATTAAACCGCACTGTTTGGTGATCACTCTCAGCTAGTGGGTCCTCTACCTTTATTTCCCTCACTGCCTCCCCATTCGACAATACCAGATCTAATGTGTTCTTTAGCCTAGTAGGTACAGTAACCAACTATGTCAGGAGACCCTTCTGGATCGCGTCCAATAGCACTTGCTCCCTAGCACTGGAGGAGACCGGAATGCTCCAGTCAACCCCCAGCAAGTTGAAATCCCCCACAATGACCACCTTCTCTTTTCTACATACCTTTTTGATTTGTCCCACTAACTCCCTGTCAAGCTCCTCAGACTGGGACGGCAGTCTGTATACCACCCCAAACCTCAGTTTCCTACACCTTGAGTCTAGGAGCTGCAATTTACAGATATCTCAGCATAATATGGCTATTTTGGGTCAATTCTAAAATCTTAATATAAGAATAACTAACAATATCTGTGCTTTAAACATAAACAAAGGACACAAAGCACACAAAAAATCAAGATAGAGCAAAACCAAATATAGCCAAAAATGACCAATCAATTGCCACTGAGATCAGACTCTATGGCCATAGATCGGCAGAAAAAATGCAAAAACTCAGTTTTCTAATTCTGGGCTCTGTGAAAACTTTAAGGTACCATTTAATACCATGAATATATTGAGGTTAGAGCACAAATCTTTTTTCTAAAGGGACTTCTTCCCAGGTTTCTTTGTGGTCATCCCAAATGACCATGTTTTTTGTCCCGTTGGTTCTCAAACTTCAGCTCTGAGCAAGGGGGAAAACACCTCAGGCCAGTGGCCACTCTGCTCCCTCAGCCGATGTCCACTGTTATCCACTGTCAGCTTCTCGTATCTTGGGGCTCCAGTGCTGACACTAGCTCCAGCTGATTCCTGTGGGAGACAAAAAATAAAAACTCTGGGAGAAGACCCTGGGGTGGAGCATATAAGTTGGACTTGAAAGAGAGCAAAACTTTTATGGCATTGGTGGCCTACCTTATGTAAGGTAAAAATTAGCAAAACTATTCTGCTCCTCTGTCTTTCTCCACAAGGCAGAGAGTGACATGCAGCACAGCCTCCTCCTATCCCCAGTATATTTAATAAATAAATAACCACCATCCCTGATGGTCTAGTGGGCCCCTACCCCGGCAGGTAGTGCCAACCACATCGGTCTCCCCCATCCTAAACCCCGGTCCAAAAACCACAACAGCCTCTTCTCACCACCATAACTGGCTGCCAACTGACCTGTCACTGAGTGCGTACTGCATAATACAGTACGTGCTCACTGATTGATAGCTGTGAACCTGTTGTCAATCAATGAGCATCTATTGTATTATACAGTATGCACTCAGTGACAGGTCATTCGACAGTTGGCCATGGTGGTGAGAGGAGGGCTGTGCTGGTTGCTGGCTTAGCATGTTGGGGAGCAGGTTGGTAGGCACTACCTGCCAGGTTGGGGGTCCACTAAACCACCAGAGATGGGTGTTATTTATTGATTAAACATAGGGGGATATCGGGGAATGAGGAGGGGGGTTCACTAGACCACCAGGTATGGGTATTATTTATTAAATAACTGTACAGAAGGACTTTGGAGAATGGGAAGGGGGGTTAATAGACCACCAAGGAAGGGTATTATTTATTATTTAAATATACAGGTGACATTGGGGATCAGGGAGGGGAGTACACTAGACCACCAGGGGTATATGTAAACAAAAGGGGATCAGGTCTTGGGAGGGGGTCTGCTAGACCACCAGGGACTCTATAACTATATTAATTGGTATCAGGGCTGGGGAAGTCCACTAGACCACCAGGAACATCTTCATTTTTCTTAACAGAGGATCAGGGATTGGGGGGCTGTCCTGGATTGTCACATGTCTGCTCCACAGCTTGCGGCAACCCTCTGGATGTGCTGCATGTTTGGTGCATGGCCAGGGTTGCCATAAGATAAGAGGCTTTGCTGCTAGGACTCTGCCTGATAGAGAATTGGGTGCAGAGTCCTTGATGCACTGGGAATTGATGCAAGCTGCCATTTTCCGCAGCTTGTGTCAATCTAAGGCCCTTTGAGAATTGGCCCAGTGTATGCAAGAAGGCAAGGGGGTGGCCATGAATAGCTGTGCTACCCCATATTCAGTGGTACTGCACTATGCAAAAGAGTCTTGTGCAGTCCTTTTGCACTGCAAAAATACCACCAAACAAAACCCTGACTTACTCTGGGCAACCCTAGCAGCTGCCCAATGTAATGCAGCCACTTAACCAGTTGGCTGCTGGGGGAGCATAACTGCCTTCCGGAGTCCTTGATATCCTCCTTCTGCTCACCAGTCCATATGTCCTGACATAATCCCTGGTGGTAGTGGTTCCCCCCGATTGCTGGCCCATATTGTAGTAAGCATAATCCCTGGTGGTAGTTGACCCCCTCTCCAATCGTTGGCCCCTACTATAGTAAATTCATTCCCTGATGGTAGTGGTCACCCACCTCTGATTGCCAGCCCATAGTAAATGTTCCAACACTCCCTGGTGTCCAGTGATTCCTGCCCTTGGCACCTATCCATGGTACCGCTGGTCACAAGTGCCTATATCCCTGGCATCTAGCAGCCCCCAACCGCAGCAATGAGTACTCCCTCAGGCACCATACCAGTCTCCTCAGTACCTTGTGTGCACACAGTGACCGGTGCAGCTCTCCTCAAACCTCCTTGGCTGGATGCCGTATGTCCAGGTATGGAAGGCACCCTTTATTTATAGGACAGTGCTCATCACCCTGTCCTAGAAATAAAGGGCGCACTCCATGCCTGGACATACAGCAGCCCACCGAAGAGGTATGAGGAGGGCTGCAATGGTGGGGGGCACTAGATGCTAGGAAGGAGGGACTTACGATGGGCAGTATTGTGGATCGGTGCTGTGCAGGAACTACTAGAAACCAATGAATGCTGAATACTTTAACTACGGGCTGGTGATCGGAGGAGGGAGCCACTAGCACCAAGGATTCTATGTAATGCAGAATGGGCTGATGATCAGAGGGGGAACCACTACCAACAGGGATTCTGGGTAACAGAGTATGGGCCCATGATTGGGAGGGGGAGAAACCACTACCACCAGGGATTGTTTCATGACATACAGGCTGGTGATTGGAGGGGGGACCACTACCACCAGAGATTCTGTGTAATACTGTATGGGCCAGTGATTAAGTGGGGGGACCACTACCACCTGGGATTGTTTCCTGACATATGGATTGGCTATCGGGGGGGTGGGGCACTACCACCAGGGATTCTGTGTAATATTGTGCAGGCCAGCAATCGTTGGGAGGGACCACTACCACCAGGGATTGTTTCATGACATATGGGCTGGTGATCAGAGGGACAGAGAGACCACTGGCACCAGGGGCTGTTTTATCATATACTGGCTAGCAATCAGATGGGGGGACCACTAGCATCAGGGATTTTTAGATGTACTGTATGGGCCAGCGATTGGAAGAATATCTATACATGGTTGGGACCGGACAATTGGAGTGGTGGTGCTGCACTAACCTGCCTAGCTATCCATGCAAATGAGCCCATGATGGACATGCAAATGGACCCTCAGTACCTTGCATGCCAAATGGGCTCATTTGCATGGGACCCTTTGAATATTGCAGACAGTACTCCGGTGCTATCCATTCTGGAAATGTCCTTCAGGAGCAATTCTGGGGCAGTGCTAAGTAGCTTAGCATGGCATCACCATGGCCCTATATTCAGTCAAATAGGGCTGGTGTGCTAATCGACTAAATATAGCATCATCAGGCTCCTGGGCAATTGCAAGACACAGTGCAAATTTTTGTGCTCTGCTTTGTGCTATTTTGAATACTGGATCCAAGAAGTATAGCATTGCCATGCACTAGGAAGAAAAGGCTCATTCCATGGAAACATAGAAACATAGAAATTGATTGCAGATAAGGACTGTAAGGCCCATCCTCTCTGCCCATTTTTTCTACCTTATGAATGTATCATAGATTGTTACTCTGTCAATGGACTACTTATTCATACTCATCTGTACTGTTCCCTTATGCCTATCCCATGCCTGTTTGAAGCCCTGCACTCTATTCATATCCACCACTTCCTGAGATAGGCAATTCTATGCATTCACCACCCTTTCTGTGAAAAGGAACTTCCTCACATTACCCCTTAATCAGCCTCCTTCTAATCTCATGCTGTGTCCTCTTGTCCTGCTAATTTTCTTATACTGAAACATGCTAGACTCTTTCACCTTGTTAATGCCCTTAAGATGTTTGAATGTTTCGATCATATCACATCTCTCCCTCCTTTGCTCTAGGGTATACACATTGAGCTATGTTAATCTGTCCTCATATGTTTTCTGATGCAGTCGCTGCACCATTTTGGTTGTGGAAGGGAACTACAACTCTGGACTGACTTCATTTTGTTAATGTACTTGTGCAGGTGCGGCATCCAGCACTGCACACAGTACTCCAGATGGGGCCTAACCAGTGTCTTGTGAAGAGAGATTATTACCTCCCTCTTAAGACTTTTGATACCCTTACTAATACACCTCAACATCCCCCTAGCCTTACCTCCTACTTTAGTGGTCTGCTTGGATGATTTCAGGTCATCTGTAATGATGATGCCCAAGTCTCATTCTTCCCTTGTGATTGCCAGCAACTCCCCTCCCAACCAATAGATGGCTTCAGGGTTTCTCTTCCCTATGTGCATGATCTTGCACTTCTTTGCATTAAACCCCAGCTGCCACTCTTCCGAACCATTTTGCCAGTTTTTCCATATCTGTTTTCATTTTGCGCACCCCATCTGGGTCATCAACTCTGTTGCAGATCTTGGTGTCATCTGCAAACAGGTAAACCCTTACCCTCCAGTCCATCTGCAATGTCACTGATGAAGATATTGAAGAGGACTGACCCCAGGACTGATCCGTGATGTACCCCACTTGTAACTTGCATCTCTTCTGACTGTATACCATTTACCACTACTCTCTGTTTTCTGCCCTCCAACCAGTTTGCCACCCAGTTTACCAAACTCTGATCCACCCAGAGCCTACCTAGTTTATTAATCAATGTTCTATGTGGAACAGTATCGAAAACTTTGCTGAAGTCAAGGTAGGTGACATCAACTGCTCACCCTTGGTCCACCACTCTAATTACCCAGTCAAGGAAATCTATGAGATTAGTTTGACAGGACCTTCCTGTTGTAAACCCATGCTGTCTGGGATCCTGTGCTCCTATGGATTCCAGGTGTTGCATTATCCTTTCCTTAAGGAATGCCTCCATAATCTTGCCCACTGCTGAGGTAACACTGACTCTTCTGTAGTTCCCTGCCTCCTCCCTGCTGCCACTCTTATGAAGTGGTATTACATGAGCCCTTCTCCAGCCTTCTGGGACCTCTCCTGTGCTCAGAGATTCACTAAACAGTTCTGTTAATGGCTCTGCTAGTTCTACCCTTAGCTACTTTAGTACCCTGGGATGTATGCCATCTGGTCCTACTGCCTTGTCCACCCTGAGCTTAGTGAGCTCTTGTAGGACCCTTTCTTTTGTGAAGAGATTTGTGCACACCTCCCTCCTCCCTATGTCCATGGTGCTGAGCTGTGTGCCCTGCCCTACTATCTCAGTAAATACTGAGCAGAAGTATTTATTTAGGATAGATGCTTTTCCTTGGTCCTCCTCCACACACTCCCCCTTATCCCCTTTGATCTTAGTAATACCCCCTCTGGACTTTCTCCTTTCACTAATGTATCTATAGAAAGCCTTGTCCTCTTCTTTTACTGTTCATTACAGTGTTTTCTCAGTTTTGGCCTTTGTCTGAATTACTGCCTTCCCTGCTACATTTAGGGAAATTTGGTATTCCTCCCTATCTTCATCCCACTGCATTCCTTTATATTTCCTGAAGGTCAACCTTTTGGCTCTGATCTTTTCTGCTACTGTTTTTGAGAACCAAAGTAGTTCCCTCCTTTTTTTGCTCTTGCTTTTCTCCCTAACACAATGGGATGTTGCTTCAAGTATTACATCCTTAAAGCTTGCCCAATTTGCCTGTACCCCCTCACCTGTATTTGTTCTTGCCAGGGATAACTTAACTCTGATGGCCATCTTATCAAACTCAGCTCCACTGAAGTCCCATATTTGTGCCTTGGAATGGGATGATTTAGTTCTAGTGGCCAACTTGAACCATACCATATGATGATCACTGGCCCCCAGGTCACCATCTACATGGAAATTTGTGATCCTTTCCCCATTAGTCAGTCCTATATCCAGGCCCTGTCTTTTGTGGGTTGTTGTTGTACCAATTGCTGGAGGCCCTCCCCCTGCAGGGAATCCACCGTGTGTCTAGTTCTGGTGGCTGTTCCTGCTAGTATTGACCAATCTGTACCAATCTGTATCAGGCACATTGAAGTCCCCCATTGTCAGAACCTCCCCTTTAGCTGTCATGTTTTGTTTATTTTTTAATAGTAATGTGTCTATGTCCTCCCTCTGGTCTGGAGGCCTGTAGACAACCCTAGTTCATATGGGTGTCCCATTTCCTGTTTCCAGGGTGACCTACAGTTCTTCTGGCTTCTTATGTGTATTCTGAATTTCTGTAGCTTTGATATTTTCATTGACATAAAGGGCCACTCCCCCCCCCTTTTGTACCTCGGTCTCTTCAGAACAATACATAGACAGGTACTGAAGTTTCCCAAGTGTGGTTACTTGTGAACCATGTCTTGCTAATGGCTACTATGTCCAGTTCAGCTTCTGTCATTGTTGCCTCCAGGTCTGGGATCTTGTTTCCCAGACTGCAGACATTTGTTTACATGATTTTCCATTGGCCAGATTTTGGTGGGTTAGTTGTTGGGCAAGGTCCGGCATTTCCCCTGTGCTTCATATGGGGAGCCGGACCTTTTTCCTTACCTGGTGATGCAAATGAACTACAAACATGCTGAACTCCTGTTTGATCACTGGCTAAGGGAGGGGGAGGGGTGTTCTTCCTATTCAATGTGTCGGGTGCTGTACCCCTCTCTCCATTTGCTAGCTTAAATATTCTGTAAAGACATGAAACTTCTGTCCCAGTGCACTGACTCCCTCCTTAGTCAGTTGCAGTCTATGAAATTTAAAGTACTTTTGCTCCCAAAACTGTTGCCAGTTGCCTATAAATGTATGTCCTTTTTCATGGCACCAGCCCTTGAGCCATATGTTTAGCACCCCTATCTCCCCTTCTTTGACCTTCCGTCCATCTGCCCCCCCTCCCAGACAAGGAGAATCTCAGATAAGATGCCAAACGAAATGGATGACAGTTTGTCTCCCAGCCTGGTCAGGTGTTCTTTGGTCTCCACAACTGACCACCTGGCAAGATCGTTAGTCTCTATTCCATCCCTTCTTTGAGTTTGTGTAGCCTGCATATAAGGTCTTTATACCTAGAAGAGATTGTAGTTGGGATCGTGAATTACTAGAGAGGGAGGTTATGTGTAATGGGATACAAAGATCTGGAACTTTGTCCCCATTATATGAATCTAATGAATCTATAGACTGGGCACTGATATTATAGGACTTATTTCCTGATATCATGATGTTGTCAACTGCTGTATTGCTATCATTTATTAATCTTGCTGATGATAATTTTATTTTTTTATGTTTACATTTTGTATTTTCACTGGTTAAAGCATTACATGACCTTTTTGGTTTTTTTATCACTAATATGCACATTCTGACATTTTGACCTCCCTATATAATACATTTTTCTATGCTTTGATTAATTTGTTAATTCCTGTGGCCCCATCTGAGTATTGGCAGTGGAGGAATTGTTTACGCTTCACTTTATGTTGTTCAGTCCTTTGTAGCATGACCCCATCAAGCCTTTGTGGTCTTGTCTCTGAAAAATGTAAACTGATTGTAAACATATTTCTACTGCCTCCATCTGTTTCTAATTAGAAAGTTTAAATTAGTTTGAAAATCCAGCCTGCTTATAATGTTTCACATGTCCAACAATGAGAATTTGAAGTCTGGGGTCAGCTTGAGCACCTAGGAGCCCTGGATGCCTGGGGCTTGCTATTGAGAGCACTAGGTGCTTATCCTCAGGTGCTCAGTGTGATATCACTGTGTAGTGTGACATTACTCACTGACACTTTGAGGGAGCAAGTTGCTTATAAGGAGTTGCTGGTCAGCACTGCACCAGCGCGCTTTTCTGGCACAGAGCAGAATTTTGGAGGTTTTGATGTCCTCTGTGGGATGCTCAGTATGTTTTAGGAAATGCTTCCTTTTGAAACCTTTGTGTAAAAACTTTTTTTTTAAATGGCTTGGTTATTTTGTGCTTTTTTGTTCAATTGCCACATATAAACTTTTGTGATTCACAAGAGATTGTCAGAGCTATGTTTTAGGGGTAATATGTGGCTTGTTATGAAATTGTACTTACGTATACTATTCTGATATTTATTATACAGGTCCACTCTCCTTAAAAATGCATAATTGATATGCGAAACATTGGAGTTTTAAGGTGGCCAGTTTATCTGAATAAATTTGGAAATAATCTGATGGAAGCTACTAGCAAATGTGTGCTTTTTGGCGTTTGAAAGTTTCTTTAATCTTGAATATGTCCCACAAGCCTCCACTGCTGATGTGATTGCAGTCAACTATGGAAGACTTTATAGCAGACAACTGCAGCTGTGGATTCTTTAGTATACAGTATAAACAAAATATATCATTCTCCATCTATGGTATGTGCCAGGATAAGCATATCAAGTTTGAATTAGTGAAAGGTGACATCAACAGTGTTGACTTGTTGGATTTAGTCAAAACTGAGAAGACGGGTAGGTTGTGGCAAGATCATTCTTGCAAACAGTAAGTCATAACACCTAAGTGCTAACAAAATTGGCAAATGCAATGTTTTACACCTTTGAGCCTCTTTTGATCTCAGTATACTAAACAGAAACAGCTAGTCTACATTTAGTTTTACACATTTATGCCAAAAGGTTAAATCAAATTTGTGGACATGAGCCCATTTAAGTAGTGGTGTATACTAAGTATAATGAAACTGACCTCTTATGTTTACCACCCTATCACAGCACAGATAAATAACTAAAATTCAGACAACTAACTTTTTTCAAATTTTTTGTCAGAATGTAAAATACAGTATAAGGGAAGCCACCCAGTGTATTCAGCAAGCATAACTGAAAAAAATGTGTTTTTTTTTCACCACCCTATCAACAGCTAATATGTATGCAACTGCCTGTTTCCCTTTTTTTTCAATTATGGGTGAAAAGGTAAAACAAATACCATACAAGTGCAGCCTCACATTTAAGTACTAGTTGGTGTACATTGCATATTTTTGTAATTTAAAATATAGGCAGTTCTCTGCCTGTTTAGATTTTAATTTGCTATGTAAATAAATTAAACTCTACATGGGCATCCACACTGAATAGGAAAAACAGATAAAGCAATGCACATACCTAAAAAATGACAGTTTACTGGATATTTCTGTTATTGTTAATGACTATTATCCACTGAATTCCAAATAAATCATAAATGCCATCAGTTTCATCTTCAAATACCACCAATGACATACCCTCATGATAAGACGGCTGCTGCAGCTGTTCGTCCACATCACTTTTATTTTCCTGCCACTGTTCATTGAATTGGTATGAGAATCAGTTGAGATTGACTTCCAGGAAGGTAAGGCACTGGCAAAATTACAAGAGTGCCTGGTCTATAACTCACTCTAAAGATTTTTGGTGCCCATGCTATCATAACTGATGTTCTGCATGGCATTAGGAAAAATCATAGCAGGGATGCTGCTGTAGTTTGGCTGAACACAAACACCTTCCATGCTATGGACACCTGGCTTGAGACTGGTACTTTCTTCGTTGACTTGACCAAAGCTTTTTGATTAATTTAACCATGTGCTTCTACTGCCAACATTACAGCTGATAGGCCTTCAAAAGCATTTCTGTATTGGTTTAAAAAATATCTATTTGGCAGAAAACAGAAGGTAAAATTGATGACCAGTTTATCCCCTCTCAGACATATAAGGGATGTGATCCCTCAAGGGTTAATACTGGATTGTATGCTCTTCCCTCTGTTCACAGATGACATGCTGGAAAACTGTGGTGGAGCTAAATTGCAACTGTATGAGGATGATGCAGTGCTATACAGAATCCACTTTAACTTAAATTTGCTTAATTCATGCCTTATGGAAGATTTGAAACAGCCAGAAAAAAGTTTCTTAATTAATAAATCAACACTAAATACCAAAAAGACTAAAGTCATACTGTTTTCCAAAAGACATATGGGTGCTGAAAGGCAAAACCTAATTAGGCAGCACACTGCTGCTGGATCTTAGCTCACTGTTACACAGAAACATAGAATGGTATCTTCATTCAAGTTCCTCAGCAATGTCATTTATAAAGACATTGAAGAGGACTGGTCCCAGTGCAGAGCCCCATGACATCCCACTGATCACTCTACCATCATTTAAGTACTGTTTACCACCACCCTACTGTACATCTCCCATTTATTAGCCAGTTTCTAACACAATGCTCCAAACTGGATCCCACTCCAAGACTGCTCAGTTTCTTTATTAGCCTCCTTTATGACACAGTGTTGAAGGTCTTGCTGAAGTCCAAATAATCTACATCCACTGCCTTCCTCAGATGTACTTCCCAGATCACCACATTAAGGAACTCTATCATACTTGTTTGGCATGACTACCCTCAGTGAATCTATGCTGCTTCTGTATTTTCAGACCATTGGATTTAGATACTCTACCAGTCTTTCCTTTAGCAGGGTTTCCAATAATTTCCCTACTACTGAAGTAAGATTGACCAGCCTACAGTTGCTAGCTTAATCCCTGCTACTGCTCTTACGTAAAAGGACCATGTCAGCTCTTCTCCAGTCCTCTGTAGTCATACCTGTTTCAAGTAAGCTGTTGAATAAGGTGTCACTGGTGCAGCTAGCACCCCACTTTTTTTTCTTCTTCACATTTGCCACCTCTTTACGAACCCATGACAGTCTCTTTTTACTTCTGATTTTACTTATTTCCATCACACAGTGTTTGGTTATTGCTTTAATTATATCCTCCCTTATTATCCCCACTATGCCTCCACCCCTCCCTGGCAATCCTCCACTTCCAGGAAGTTTCTGTGGCAGTCCTCTATTTCTTTAAAATCCACCCTCCTAATGTCCAGGACCCTCATTCTTGTGTGGTTAACCTCTGTTCCTGTCTTAATGTTAAACCAAACTGTACAGTGATCATTGCTACCCAAGGGACTGGTCTCTGTGCTGTCTGTAATAATGTCTCTGTTTGTAAACACCAGGTCCGACATTACCTTGTCCTTAGTGAGTTTTTTGACTAGCTGCCTGAGAAAAGCCCCTTATAGGGAATCAAGGATGGCCCTACTCCTTGCTGAGGCTACACTGGAAGGCAGTACACCATATCTGGCAGATTGAGATTACCAAATAGATGCAGGTCCCTCTTGCTTGCCTATCTGATGATGGCCTCCCCTAGTATCTTATGCAACTCCTCTTCATGAGCTGGTCGTCTCTACACTACTCCAGTATGGATAGCAGCTGTAGGACCTGTCTTCAATGTGATCCATAGAACCTCCTGCCCATCCTTTTCTTCATGGTGTCCCTGCCCTTCAGCATAAGTGGTAAACTCACTGACATATCTGGGGGTCCAACTGAACCAGAAGCCACATCAGACCCCATGTACAGTAAATTACTTGTTCAAAACACTTAACCAAATAGTGTGTAACCCCCTACCAGCCCCTCTTGTTTAACTAGCAGGGCTTCTCCTCTCACCACAAATGTCTAGGGGCAAACAAGAGGGTTGGGGGTTTACATAAGTGAATACAGATTTGGAAAATAGAGATATGGACACTGTTAGGCTAGGTGACCCAACTGTTACACTAGAACAGTCAAACCCAAGTGAGGCTAATCACAAAGCGAAGATGGACCCCCATTGGGCTACACATACTGGTATACAAAACAGTGAACACCCTGGTTCTAAAATGGAGATTGGCACACATGGCC
The DNA here is from genome assembly GCA_016271365.2 of Neoceratodus forsteri. Taxonomy (NCBI): domain Eukaryota; kingdom Metazoa; phylum Chordata; order Ceratodontiformes; family Ceratodontidae; genus Neoceratodus; species Neoceratodus forsteri. The sequence continues at coordinate 659,126,972 of CM057449.1, forward strand.
AGAACTGATACATTTCCCATCTACTAGGCACACACGGCTAGTACTAGGCCACTTTCCCATATTTCATGAGGAATGAAGGTGGTACACACAACCACAAAGGAGCACATCTAGGCTCAGGACATTTCAGAACCCACCATACTGGGGTAAACTGAGGGAAAATAACCCACATCCAGGGGTAACTACTTCCATTGGGCAATGGCCAGATGCACTAAATGAAAAAGTACTTGTGCCCAAACTGAACCCGGAGAGGAAAACAGGGTCAATCCAGATAGGGGTCTCCTACCCTTTGCTTCCAAGTTTATACTGAGTCATTCATCTGGTTAAATAACACACACAACTGTAGAAAACTGTAGATGCTGTCTTGAAATGTATTTCACACTTAACATACTACACACACACACACATCAGAGGTGTCAGAAGTTAAAAGTTCTGTACTTGGATGGTCACATACTGGACTCCAATGTAGGCAGACACTTTTAAAACACATAAAGTATAGGTGACTGAGTTCCTTTGTCAGAGAAATTCACCCCTAGGTATTGCAGGTGCCCCTTCTGGACTTACTAAGAAGAAAAATTGTACTCACAACAAATGAAGATGTCCAAGGCAGCTTCACCAGATGGAATGGATTGAGGGGATTTTTAATTTAATTTTTTTTTTTTTTTTTTTAGTCTTTGGTAGCCTGGTAAGGCCCACAAGGCCCAAGTGCCTGTTTTCAGGATTGCCCCTGCACCATGTAGATAGCCCCCATCCCCCCTGGGATGGGGCAAAGGAAAACCCTCTTAACAAGAGGAAAACCCTCTTAACAAGGTCTCCACCACTTCAGACACTGTCTTCTATGTTCTTCTTCTAGGGTGAGAACAGTCTACCCAAAACTAAAGAGGTAGCTCTCTGTCAGAGCTAAATGAGGAGCTGCACAGCAAGCTGCAGCCTCCTCCAGGAAGACTCACTCACAGACTACTGAATATTCTACTCTACCGCACAACTGCCTGCCAGAGTGTGGCTTATGCCACTGTGAGAGTTCTAAGATTACATCATCATGCCAGCTCAGCTGAGATTGAAAACAGAGTGTAACAGTGTGAAACCCATTTACCTGGCATTTCACAAGCTGCCTTCCCTGCCTGCCACTGATTCTAACTGGGATTCTAGTTATCCCTGGGAACAAAGGAGCTACACCCACCCTTAGCCGGGAAAATGACTGTTCCCAGTTATTACCTACCTGGCACCAGGCCATCCTACCCTATGTGCTACCTACAAAGAGGGGTGATCAGGCCTTCCCCTATCATGTGACAGGCACACACAGGCAACACTAAGAGCCCAGAGGCCATTGGCTGACACATCATTCCCTACTCTATGATCTTACTATGGTAAACCAGTGAATCTGCAAGAACTGCCCACAACATAGCCTGACAGACCAGAGCTGTGACCCCTACTGCAGATCATTACCACAATCTGCCTATCCCCCTAGCCCTCTAGGGAAAATCTATCTAACCACAAACTTACCCAAAAGAAAGACCTCCCCCCAGACCAGCACACCTGCAAACCAAAAAAACAGTACTAAAACTTTACCCAAGCATTACACTCCTACTATCCCCCATGCACTAACACCTGTGGAAGAAAAACTGTCAATGCCTCTTAACCATACAATTCTACAAAACACTCTACAAAAGCAGTGGAATTTGGATAAGTTCCCACATCCTCTTTGGGTCTTCTCTTTTTTAACAGGAACCAACTGAAAGAGAAAAAGAGACAAAAAACACCCCAAATCTGCAAAATACACAGTATAACAACAATAACCCTTACCATCAAAAACTGTGGAATCCCAAAAAAGATTTGTTTTCAGAAAAGTAGAAAACAGTAGAAAACATCTATCTTTATGTACAATACACCTTTTGGGGGGGATGGAATGTCCTCAATTTCCCAACTAGTGACTAAGTGTTATGTCCGAAGGCAAGAGTCCATAAATGAGTCTCTCCTGGGCCAGAGCCCATCAAAGCACAGTTTTTGAAGTACTGTAGTCCCAAAGAGGAAAGTCCTAGTGGACAGTTCAACAGTCTCTAGTCTGCAAGGTGTAGGATGTGAATTGCAATGTCAATAAAGTAAGAAAAGTCTGGACTTACCAGTCCCTTAAATAACAAAAAAATGGGCATCACCTACTTCTCCAGCCAAATACTCTCCCTGGCAGCATTTTTCAGATATAGCTGGGTGGAAATCTCGCAGAAAACAAGATGATGAACTAGAAACTGCTGGGATGATGTTATCTAGGAGACAGAACATTGGAACAGGAAAGGAACAGCTGGGTTGATGTAATCCGAAATCCCAGGCAATGAATCAGGAAAGCAGCTGGGCTAATGTCATCTAGGCTATCTGGAAGACCAGGCAATGAAACTGGAAAGGCACACTGTAGAGGCTGATGAATCTGGATGCACCTTGGATCCTGGAACACCAGACTGGCAGAATAACATGGGTACGGCAATGGATGGATGGCGGACACTTGCTACCACTGCTCTGCTTCCCTCTGGGTAGGCACGGGCATATTCCCAGGATGATGGTACATTTGAGGGTAGTACCAATTTAGATCTGGTGCAAGAATTTTGACCCCATCTTGGCTTACATAATTCACATTATGGAAAGTCTTTTGTCCTTTGGGGTCCACATATTGTACAGTACCTATGAACAATGTCCTGCCTAACTTCCAAAACTGCAGTTTGTCTCTTATCACTTTATTTCTGACATAGAAAGGTTGTACTTGGATCAATATATTGACTAGCCTCTTCCTCTGTCCAGGCTTTCCTGAGTTTCTCAATCTCCTCCCAGACTCTCCGAGGAAAGGTAGGAAAAGTTTACCCATAGATGTCATTGGCTTTCCTATGAAGCAGTCTTTCCTCCTTACTGCTCTTCATCAGTTTGCAACCCTCAGTCTGGTTTGGGGGCAGCCAGTCCTAGTTCTACAAGTGTCTCATTCTCAAAGAAATGTAGAACTTGTCCCTGATCCCTTCTGAGGGCAGGGATGTGGAGTCACCAACTTCTTCTTCTGGCTCCTCTGAGGCAAGGGCTTGAGGCTGCAGACTGCAACCTTCAACAGGAACATACATTTCTTCCTCTCCCTCTTCCTCACTCAGAATTTGGGCCCAGGAGTGAGCAGTTGTCCTCACTCCTGAGACAGTCCCCTCTTCACTGGGCATGGAGGTAGATACCTCCCATTCTAGAGTCTCTCGAACCTCATCCTCTCCAATGAGGCTTGGGCAAGAACCCTCTCTCCACGGATCCACTGATTCTCCCTCTGCACTGTTCATCTGCAACACAGACATGGAAACATCACAAGGAATCTGCTCTGGCAGTACATCTACACCCTCTTCCTTTGTGCAACACTCTGCTGGGTCTCCCCCAGAAGGTTCAACCTGGTGCTGTGTGCTGCTACATGCAGGGTCTTCTACTTTCATCCAAGTGGGAGCCAAACAAATTCAGGATGTTCTAGTCAGACCTTGCTTCTCTAAACACCCTGTACAGTGAGAAATCAAGAATACATCCCTCACAGCCCTGAGGCACCTTATGCCTACTCTCACAGGACAGTTGGGAATTGCAACATGAGGAGGCAAACTTCCACCATAGAAACATTGCACTATTTCTTTAAGCTTGGCAACCTCCTTCGCTATCATAGCTCAGGCATGATCCAAGTAGCAGGATGGTCCCAAAGCCATATCTGTAAATAAACACACAAAAGTTCACTGTTACTACTGAATCCACTATACTTGGAACAGTCTCTCAAAATGGCTCCCTGCTGCTGTGTTTACATGAATGCGCCCCGCCCTGTAATGGCAGCAGCAGCACTCCTGATGTATCAATAAATCTGCCTCTGACTCAAACCACTGCTCATCCGACCTTCTGCTACTGACAATTTTCTAAAACTGCAACGATTGCACTGCTTTTACCTTCCTCAGCATATCTATATGATTTTTAGTCTTTACGATTAACTTTCAATCAATTTTACTTGCTTAACGTCATTAAAGCCACAGTATTTCTAGGAGCTGGTTTGCCTGCTTGTTGCAGCCTCTCATACAACTCACAGTGTCTCAAATTGCTCAGAAAATTATACTGTTGCTGTGTCCATATTACATGCTCACAGTCTATTGCTCAGAATTCTTGCTTGTTTTGATTTCACTTTATAATCCTTCTTTACAAAACAATCACATTGTTTACACACAGATCCACCTGGCTTTTGAAAATTACAATACAGTTTGAGCTCAGTTTTGCTAAATGATACTCACTGAATCAGTAACTGGCTTGCTCCGATGGGAAATCTCGGCCAAAAGCTGATCCTGCAAGGCCTCTGTGTTGAAAAGGGCTAGTGATCCCACTGATTGTTACTACAGACATCACACTTTCTTCACAGTTGGTCGGATAATGGGTTGAACCTGAACTTGCTCAGAAACAGTCTGTATTTACAGATTTTTAGACTGTTTACAGTCACTGCAACATTTCTTCTGCTACCAGCTTGCACACCACTCACTCTCTCCCTCACAAACACTGGGCAGCACTTTGAAGCTGGCTAGGGGGTGTGACTGATTGCAGTCTCACCAATCACTTGACGCCATGCAAATGAGCTCCGTTCACTCTTTTCGTGCTCGTTTTCCATGGCAATTGTTGAGCAGGCAAAATTTAACCTGCAAAACAATTTGTTTTTTCCGGGATGAACTTTTTCACAGTGGGAGTGCCGTTTTTGACCATTTCTTGTCAGAACTAGGTATTTCTTTACCGAATCCCCCAGTTCACACAGCAAGCATTTGAAGCTTTCAGGGCACAACTGTCTCTTTGTTTCCCAAAGTCTAGAATACTATTCTGTCACAGAAAACTTTAACCTTAAAGCTGGTAAACGTTCTACTTTTGATGCAGGACAAGGGACGCACATAGGTTGGCTCTACAGCTACTTGGTAAATGTTGGCACAATCAGAGCAGCACATGAACAGCAGGGACACAGAGGCACATATGGATGGCACTACTGTGGGCAAACTCCTTATGCTCAAAGCTTCCAGTTTTTGGGCTTCCAACTGCCAGACAGACAAAATGCTAGCCACAACCTGAGCAAACATCTTTAGTTTTCTCCCAAATTTCAAAAACACATCATTAGATGAGCCCCCTTTTTTGTAACCCCTTCCCCACTGGCCTCACTTGTTTAATTGGCAGAGCTTCTCCTCTCACTACAAACATTTAGGGGCAAACAAAAGGGATGGGGGGTTACATAAGTGAATACAGTTTTGGAAAACAGAGAAATGGCCACCATTAGGCTAGGTGACCCAACTGTTACAATAGAACAGTCAAACCCGAGTGTGGCTACATGGCACACACCTGGGGGGACCAATTACCATGGCCAGCAACTCAAGTCCCTGAGAGAAAATGTTTGCTGAAAATTATGCTAGGTTTGCACTTCTAGACGGGGCACCCAAGTAAATCCAGATACACAGAAGCAATTACAATACTGTCCAAACCAGGTTGGGATTCTAGAGTGTGGCTTTTATTCACATAACAAAGTAAGAATAATCACAAAGTGAAGATGGACCCCCATCGGGCTACACATACTGATATTGCAGATTCTCCAGGGTACAGAAATTCTTGACATTTGCATTTAGCATAGACTGAAGTAACACAAAACAGAAAACACCCTGGTTCTGAAATGGAGATTGGCACACTCGGCTGGAACTGGTACACTTCCCATCAACTAGGCACACATGACCAGTACTAGGACACTTTCCATATATAATGAGGAATGAAGGTAGTACACATGACCGCAAAGGAGCACATGTAGGCTCAGGAACTTTTAGAACCCACCATACTGGAGTAAACTGAGAGAAAACAACCCATATTCAGGGGTAACTACTTCCATTAGGCATTGGCCAGATGCACTAAATGAAAAAGTACTGGTGCCCAAACTGAACCCAGAGAGGTAAACAGGGTTACTCCAGATGGGGGGGTCTCCCACCCTTTGCTTCCAAGTTCATACTCGGCCATTCATCTGGTTAAAAACACCACACAACTGTAGAAAACTGTAGATGCTGTCTTGAAATATATTTCACACTTATACCAAAGACACACACACACACACCTCAGAGGTGTCAGAAGTTAAAAGTTCTGTACTTGGACAGTCACACACTGGACTCCAACATAGGCAGACACTTTTAAAACACATAAAGTCTTGGTGACTGCGTCTCTTTGTAAGAGAAGTTCACCCCTAGATATTGCAGGTGCCCCTTCTGGGCTTACTCAGAAGACAAGTTGTACTCACAACAATTGAAAATGTCCAAGGCAGCTTCACTAGACAGAATGGATTTAGGGGATTGCCCCTGAACCATGAAGATAGCCCCCATCCCTCCTGGGATGAGGCAAAGGAAAACCCACTTATCAAGGTATCTACCATTTCAGACACTGTCTTCGGCATTCTTCTTCTAGGTTGAGAACAAACTACCCAAAACTAAAGAGGTAGCTCTCTGTCAGAGCTAAATGAGGAACTGCACAGCAAGCTGCAGCCTCCTTCAGGAAGACTCACTCACAGACTACTGAACACTCTACTCTACCTCACAACTGCTTGCCAGAGTGTGGCTTATGCTGCTGCAAGAGTTCTAAGATTACATCATCACTTCTGCTCTGCTAAGACTGAAAACAGAGTGTGACAGTGTGAAACCCATTTACCTACCATTTCACAAGCTGCCTTCCCTGCCTGCTACTGATTCTAACTGGGATTTTAGTAACCCCAGGAACAAGGGAGTTACAAGTGGACTAATGTTTTGACTTGGGGCCTACCCCATGCAAGAAACATAAATGGTTCTCTGAAATAGTATCCTACTTCCCTGTCTACTATATGGTGCCCCAGTTCTGCACTTCTTTAGAGATATTGATTTAGGCAGGTTTAGAGTATTATGTAGTAAAATTGGCCAGTTTGCAGTCAGTGCGTTACATAAGGAGCATCACTGTGATGTTTTCCCCTCCTAAAGTACCCATGCAATGTACATAAAATAGTAGAGTTCCCCCACTAGCTTGTGTGATATTCTTAAGCCTAACCATAAGAGGTGTCTCTGTTCATCATCTAGCTTGCTGCTAACTGCCCATGTAGTCAAGTCTGACTCAGTACTCCCTCTTTTGCCTTATTAGCCCTGGCAGAAGATCTAAACCTCACTTTCAGGTTCTTGGCAATATCGGAAATGCAAGAAATCACAAACACGTTGCATAAGAGTAATAAACTTGTTTATTACTACAAAAGGGATAAAATCACAGTTGCCCTAAGCAGTTCTTACCAATACAAACTGGGAGCCAGTGCTAAGCATTCCCTATACCTCGAGGTTTCTCTGTGTTTCTTGGGGTCTCCGAGGTACAAGACTTGGTGTCTCAAATTATATACCTATGATAATTACTATGGTTACTGTAAGATAGAAACATTTCTAGTTACAGAGATGAGCCCTAGTGGCTAAATTAGAGGTGGCTCTATGGTCCAAGATAACATTATACAATTTTGAAGTAGTCATCTGTTTGTAAAACAAAAGAGTACAGTGTACAGAGTCTTACACAAATTAGTGTAGTAGTACAAATCACCAAAAGGTGGTAATACTGACTTATATATCATAATTATTCCAAGGACACAGATGTCATGATCATCTCGTAAGCAAGAAATACACAGAAAATGCTATGTGTATTAGCAAGCAAAGTGTATAACAATAATATGCATACATATCCTGACATTTACTCTTATACGGTAGATGCCCTTAGCCCTATATGTTAGTATAACACATGCCTAAGTACTAGCTGTCTATGGTGTACCTCTGGTGGTACCAATTAGGGTGCAGGGACCTCATGTAACATTCCCCCTCTTGTTGCCTCCAAGGGCAACACAGGCAAATCTAGGGAAAGGTCAGGGAGCAGGTGTCATTTACAAACCCAACGCGTGAGCTTTTTAAAGGAACTCCATCTGCTCTCGGTGTTGGCGCTGTGTGTGCCATTGGCAGCATAGCATAATAACCAAGAAAAAGATCAAAAATGCTTGTATGATAACAAAACCTTTAAAAGTAATTTCCAACCATGTGTTAGTTAATGCATCATTCATATCACCATCATTAACCAATGAAAGGATAGCTTCATTAGCTTTAGTAATATTATTGCCGATGTGGATGAGGTATGTGTCCTTCTCTAAAAGTGATTTTAATGTAAGTGACAGTGGATCTATGTTTACATTAAAATATGGTAAATTTTCAGAGAGGGTGAGCAGATAAGTAGTGTTACCATCAGTAATGTCCGCATCCATTAGGGGGATGGGAGTAATAATGGTATGTCCAATGACAGACTTTTGATGGGGAATAAAAGTTGGGGAAATCAATAACACATGTTTCTGTACCATACATATATGACTTGTAGTTGGTGACTACACAGTACCCCCCATCTGAATTATACTGCATTTTAACAGTAGGGACTCTCCATTTTTGCAACTGTACTGGGCAGGTGTAGGTCATCTTGGAAAATCGTGATGACAGGCGATGAACCTCCTCATGATAAGACCTGAAGAATTTGTCTGGAGCCAATGTTGAGTCTCAAAAGTCCGTGCCGTTTGTGCTGATGAAATCATCCATGGAAAAGGATCAATCAATGCTGTCGGGAGAATAGCCACATACAGGTTTAACAACATCCAATACGTCAGATTGACACAAGTAGATATACTGTTTCATCACACAGCAGTCTGTGGGCGGAGTGACCCAGGTGTTCAGGAAAGGATGAAAGACCAGCAGAGGAGGTAAGTCCAGGCGTTCTCTGTAGATGTTATCATCAAGGTGCCCAATAGAGTGAACTGATGCCAGCTTGTCGAAAAAAGCTATAGTGGAATCAAAACGTGGTAAAGAGACAGTAAAAGAAAGAAACATTGTATCTCTGATAGAACATTTTTTTGCAGTAAAACAAGGACCAGTATTAGGGTGTCTGGTCACAAAACTCAAATTCCTAGCTGTAGAAAGAGGAATTGTTAGAGATTGTTGAATACACATAGCAAGACAGCCGGGGGTTTTACATTGTGGACAATACCATTTAGAAATACATCTGTCATGTATTATATCAGGAATTCTTCCAGATTCTAAATCACAGAAGAGGTTGTTGATGGTAATGATAATATAGGAGCCATAGGCTGAGCATAGAATTTCTCTAGCAATGTATTGTTTCTCTGCTTCTTTATTGCTTTGTCCAATGAGTGCGTTAATTTTTTCTTTAGAATCTGTAAACGCCTTAGCAATGTCATGCATAGGTTTGAAGTTGGAAGGTGGAAGGGTGAGGGGGGGAAGAGGAGGAGTTTTTTCACTAAGAGGGTGGTGGACCTTGGAATGTGGTGCCTGGTGAGCTGATTCAGAGATCCACAGTGGAGAGTTTCAAGAGATGGTGGGCCAGACACAGAAAGTGGATTTATCAGATGATGGCCTGGCCAAGGGGGGGTGGGAATGGATGATAGGGTTTTCTGGAACACAAGGGAGGGGAGGGTTTCGGCACCCAACTAGAGATCTGAGGTTCAAGCAGACTCGATAGACTGTAAGGCCTAATCTGCTGGCAATTAGTATGTTAGTATATTATAAACAGTGTATCTTTCTTCCTGACTAAGGCCATCCACACCATGCAATAATGGGGGTAGTATATTATTTACCAAATTTTACAGAATGAGATTTGATAGCAGCAATGTCTGCTTTATTCCAGATAGACATAGCTGTACCAAAGAGACCTGTGACAGTGTCTGTTGCACCAGTGACATCAGAACTGTCAACTTCACATGTATTATGTTTACGACTTTGATCATCAGGATTGGGTTTTTCTAAAGTTGCCTCTATGCTCGGTGGTGTGCACCCCGGAAATAGGGTCTTGAGTACTAATCTGAAAAGCTGCTAAACTATCAAGTAATAACATACTGTAAAATGCTGAAGTGTTAGTATTGTGACACATACCAAATTCTCTCATATTTCAGTAAGTTAAATTAAACAACACAGGTATATGCATAAACTGTAAATTGTTAATCAGTGTACCAGGTAGGGCAGTGGCTGTTAGACCACTGCGGAGACCAGGGGTGTGCTTTGGACATTCCAAAAGCTGTTTGTCAGTGGGTGGTAACACAGAAGGGTACTTTGCAGCATATGCCATGTTGTGTACAGCACAAAATTTACAAGCAGAGTCCTTAGACAAAGAATTACAATATGAGAGATCAATTAAAGCAGTGATATTGTATAAACCAGAATGTCTAAGAGCAGTTTGCAGAAAGGACAGATAACCATTTGGGGATAATTTAGCATTAGGCCAACCCTGGAAAGTTTCCTTGGAGAGTTTGGCCATGGGGAGAATTTGTCCTTCCGATGTGGTTTGCCACTCAATTTGTAGGGTAGATTTATCAGGAGCAACAACCGAGGCAGTGAGGTAATCATTGGAACCTTCCTGGACAGTAATAAAACTATCGGTATTTTGATGGATACTCCCTCTGGAGCAGATACTGGATGATCAAGGTGAGGTAGGAGGTTTGGTACCATGCCTTGGATGCAGGAGATAACTCCTGAGATGAGGAGAATATGGAACAAGATTGCCATCTTGTCAGTATCTGAAAAGCAAAATCAGACATTAGTAGGTTAGTACTATTCCACCCAATGGGGTGAGGAAAAGTAATCAAGCTCCTTTATACAGTTTTAGATGGTTTGCATGTAACGATTTGTCAGTCAGTTTATTGTTGTGTAGGAGTCTAACTTGATGTACTGCCAGACTGAGCTTATTGATAATGGGTTACGGGCTTTCCCACTTATTGGAAAAGGAGTGTGTGTGTGGGATGTGCAAATCGAATGACCATTACCTGATCTCCAACCTGCCAATCCACTTCTTGTGGGTGCTAGCTGCACACTCGATGGCGGCCACGCTGGGTCAGCCTTCGTTATAGTTCTGTTTTCGTTTTGTTTGAGCTTTGTCTTAAATCTCGTTCTAGTTTATTTTACTTCGTTTAGCTTATTTTATTTGTTTAGTTTATTTATTTTGCTTTTATCTGTTTCAAATGTATCGGGAACGCTGGGGCTGAGCTGCTATCTTTTAGCTGAGATTCGAGATCAGCAAGGATCGAATTTTTCCATTGGCGTGATTAATCGGCACGGTCATAGTGTGCTTTGGAGAACTGTGTGTGGGACTAAGGTGGCTTTGACTGCCTAATTTTTTAGCATTATTAGTGAGAGTCGTCTGCTGTGGTGGCTGATTTCAAGACTGTTAGGCGACTCTTGCCAGTGCGAGACAGTTGCGGTCCCGATGTTACTGGGGTAATTGTTTGTACCCTAGGATTGCAGCGCCTGCTTGAATTAGAGCGATAGCTATTGTATCAAGTGAAATTGAAAAAAAAAAAAATTGTGAACCTGCTGAGATGTTCCTTGAAGATACTTTGAAGATTTCTTGAAGATATTCCCTCAGGATACTGGTGGAGGTTTGGTGGCGTTTTCCTTTCTGGAACTCAGTGACTGAATTGTAGTTTCTATTTGGGGATATAATTTTCTCCGGACTATAGGAAAGACGTCATCGGTTTTCTATATGTGTGGTACCAACGGAATAAGGAAGTGGAAGGCAACTAACAGCAGTAAGACTGGTGATGTTCTGGTCCACATAATTGGAGGTTTTGGCTCCCTGACCCAGATGGGGGGATTGGTTTTCCTGCCTCCGGAGGACGGTGGGGTTTGCTTTTCTCCCTAGGTGAGGCGGGGGTACTATCGGAGGGTAGTTATGCCTGCCTCATCATAGCGAGGGTTAGATGGAGCTGGAACCTATGATGGAGTTGCTTGTGGTGTCTGTTCCTTTGCTGCCTTTAGTACTCTGGCTACTGTGAATTAATTCTGAATATTTTTTGAACACTTCGTTTATATCTGGATCTATATGGACTGGCGTGGATTGCTTGAATTTTGGTGAAGTATCCCCGAATTATTTTGTTGCAGCTACAGTGTTTTACTGGGTGACTGCTAGGAAATTTAATTATATCCAAGTTCATTCACAACTATCTGTCTCGTGAGAGGAGACGGATAAATGTTGGAGCCATACTAAGTGGTGAGAGCACAGAAGTGTGGACGTATAAAAAAGACCTTGAACTTTGTTTTGGGTAAAATGAGGTTCTTATTAATGAATATTAAAGTGATTGGCCAATTTCTTTTGTGCTTTAGGTGGTAAGCTCTTCCGCAGTGGTGAGAGCACTGTAGGTGGGTAGATAATAATATGTTTTTAATAATTTGTCAGCACTAAATTCACTAATAGATTTTGTTTGTGTGTTGGATTTTTAGTTTTTATTTGTAATTTTGTTTTATAAGTTGAGTAGGATTTATTATTATTAATTGTGGTGTGATTTATGTGCTGGAAAGATAATAAGATGGTCGGGTATTATTCCCCCTCTATGCTCAGGGACCTCCGTCCTTTTTCTTGTCCTCCTTTGTCTCTGGGAGTCTACAGAAAGTGTAGGGCTCTGGGGATTGTGAGAAGGAGATGGAGGTTTGGTGCTGGGCCTGGGGAGGAATGGAAAGGAGTGGGCGGATAGGGATAGTGGGGTCAAGGAGATGCCCTGGGGCGAAATGGGCACAGGAGAGGGGTTCTCCCTGTCTTGTGTCCATACCCAAGGGTTCTGATCAGGGTCAGCAGGTAGGGCGGTCATTATCGGAAGCTTATCCTACTCGGGCGGTGTTATGCAATGCCAGGTCTATTAAAAACAAGAAGGCTGTGATAGCCGATCTTGTTGGGTCATCTGATCTGGCATGCATCACCGAGACTTGGCTGGATGAAAATGCTGGGCCTGTTTTAGCCGCAGCAGTTCCAGCTGGGTACTCGGTGATACACCGCCCGAGGCAGGATCGTAGGGGCGGGGGTGTTGCCATATGCTTTAAGTCAGAACTGGGCCTGGTGGAGGTACCGATGGGAGTCACCACATCCTTTGAGTGTATTTTGGGTGAGGTGTGGGGTGCAGGATACTTCTTGTATACCATCCACCAGGTGATGAGAATGCTTTCCTGCAGGAAGTCGCAGACTTCATTGTCGACCTGACACTGGGGTCCCCCAGATGGTTGGTTCTGGGGGACTTCAATGCTTGGGTCGATGATGAACTCTCTCGATTTGGTCAAGACTTCCTCCAGTTGATGATATCATTGGGCTTCACACAGTTTGTTTCCTCCTTGATCCATATTGGTGGACACTCATTGGACCTGGTGTTCCTTTTGGGGTTGGGGATATCCGACCTGGTGGTGGAACCGGTTGGATGGTCTGACCATCACACCATTAGGTTCAGTTTTGAGGCCACCCTTGTTAGGTCATCCCCTTTGGAGATGGTCCGATACTGCCCTTTGAGGGGTGTTTCCCCAGATGACCTGATGGCGGTGTTGGACCTATCAAGCCTACCGACAGATTGCTTGGATCCAGGTGACCTGGTACAGGCTTATAATGAAGCAGTGACAGGGGCCCTGGATTCCATTGCACCAGTTTGTGTTCGTCCTCTCACTTCTCGCCCCAGGTCTCCCTGGTTTGATGAGACCGTGAGGGAGTTGAGAAGGGTTGGACGAAGGCTGTAGAGGCTTGGCGGAAGTCCGGTCTTGATGATGACAGGCTTAGTTTGGTGGACCATTATGTGATCTATCAATCCGTAATCTCTCGTAAGAAGGCAGAATTCCTGTCCAGAGAGATAGCGGCTGCACAGAATAGACCAGCTCAGCTCTTTCAGACTGTGGACAGACTGTGCAATCCAGTCTGTCTGCAGCCCAGAAGAGCCTTATCTCAAGAATGGTGTGAGGAACTTGCTCTCTTCTTTGCAGATAAGGTTGTCAGAATCAGATCGGATATCCGCTCTTCCCTGCCCAATGGGAATGATGGTGGTCGGCAGGAGATGTCGAACACCCAGTTTAGTTGGTCTGACTTCAGCCTTCCCATAATCGATGATGTTGTGATGATCATTCGAGCGATGTGACCGACTACCTGTGATGTGGATCCTGGCCCCACACGCCTTTTAATGGGTTGTGTGGATAAAATCGGCCAAGTCCTGGCTTTGATAGTCTGGAAGTCTTTGGAGAGGGGGATCTTTCCAGATCCCCTAAAAGAGGCTGTAGTTAAGCCTCAATTAAAGAAATCCTCCTTAGATCCAGATTGTCTAGCAAAGTACAGGCCAATCTCTAACTTACCCTTTGTGGGTAAAGTTATTGAGAAAGTGGTCGCAGTACAGTTGGAAAATCATCTGACCAACAACAATATCTACGATTCTCTCCAGTCCGGATTTAGGAAAAGGCATAGTACCGAGACAGCACTGGTTCAGGTACTAAATTACCTCCTAATAGTGAGAGATTGTAGGACTCGATCCATCGTAATACTACTTGATCTCTCTGCAGCGTTTGACACCGTTGACCATGATGTGCTGTTAGAGCGTTTGCAGTCTGTCTGTGGACTCTCTGGTACGGTCCTCAGATGGTTTCGATCTTACCTCGAGGGTAGGACTCAGAGAGTGGTGTCAGGAATTTTTTCCTCAGCATCAGTCTCCCTATCCTGTGGGGTACCGCAGGGTTCTATCTTAGCGTCCATGTTGTTTGCGGTGTATATGCTGCCGTTAGGAGCGATTATTAGATGATACGGTCTGGGTTTTCACTGCTATGCGGATGATACCCAGCTGTATATGTCTTTTGTGCTCGGCCAGAATGCTGCCTTATCGGTATTTAATAACTGCCTTGCAGAAATTCAAGACTGGATGAATGGGAGTTGGCTGAGGTTAAACCCGGAGAAAACTGAGGTGTTGGTCGTGGTCAAAGGCCGATGTGAGGCGGGTTTGCCGGATGGATCACCCTCAGGATTATGGCTTGGAGGTGTTCAATTGGCAACCTCAGATCAGGTGCGGAATCTTGGCGTAATAATTGACGACCGTCTGACGCTTAAATCTCAGGTGTCAGCGGTGGTCAAAATTTCCTTTTTCCATCTGAGGAATATTGCCCGGGTGAAGCACCTGGTTCCTCCAGAGGACCTTCCAACGCTGATCCACGCCGCTACTCTCCCGCCTTGACTACTGTAACTCCCTATACCTAGGGCTATCGGGGTTGAACTCCGCCTGCAGCTAGTGCAGAATGCGGCAGCCAGGCTGTTGACTGGATCTTCTAGATCCAGCCATATAATGCCGCAAAGCCGCGGACTGCACTGGCTGCCAGTGGCTTGGCAATCACCTTCAAGGTCGGTTTGCTGACCTATAAAGCCCTACATGACCTGGGACCTACCTACCTGAAAGAACTCCTTTGCCCCTACTGTCCCTCCTGCCCCCTCCGATCCACTGACGAGGTATTGCTAGAGATTCCTAGGGTCCGTTTGAAAACAACAGGTGCTAGATCATTTAGTTTTATGGCACTGACCCTATGGAATTCTCTACCTCGTCAGGTGCGAAATTGCCCGACCATCCTTAGTTTTAAAGGAGCTTTGAAGACCCACCTTTTTAGCATAGCTTTTAATGATTTATTTTAGTTTTAATGTTATTGTATTTATTGTTCAAAATGTACAGGCGCTTTGGTTTTAAGAAAAGCGCCTTTTAAAAATAAAGTTGAATTGAATTGAATTGAATTGTGCATGTTTGTCAAACTATATCTTGGACTGTTGCTAGGCCTTGCCCATGCAATTGGCAGCATACAAGTGTGTGTGTATAAGGTCTTTTGTGAGTTTTTCCGCATATTGGTCTATAGACATACAGTCTGCTGTGGGGGTGTGCAGGTCAAACAACAGGTGTTCAGGTAATCTCGTTTGTCTTCCAGTCATCACCTCAAAGGGTGTCAACTGGGTAGTGGCTGAGGGTGAGCCCCTGATTGCCATAAGGAGTAACGGCAATAGGGAATCCCAAGTTGTGGGATTGTCCTCGATAAATTTGGAAAGCATTTGCTTAATCCATCTGTTGGCTGTCTCTACTTGACCTGAGGATTGAGGATGGTAGGGTATGTGGAACTTCTGCTGAACTCCAAGGAGTTCAAGGGATTCTTTCATCAACTCACCTGTAAAACTGGTTCCTTTATCAAAGTCTACCTTAAGAGGTAGGTACCACCTGAAGAAAATTTGTTCCACCAGGATTTTGGCAGTGGTTTTTGCAGTGCATGTTTTAGTGGGGAAAGCTTCAACCCACTTAGAAAAAAGATCAGTTACTGCAAGAGTGTACTTGTTGTTTCCACTAGTGTTGGTCAAAGGACCAATAAAATCAATCTATATGGCATGCCAAGGGCCAGAGTGTCTTTGTGGTAGGAGTTTGGCATTTCATTTAGTGGGAATGGGATTGTTAACAAGGCAAATGTCTATGTACTGTTTAACATCTTTGGTGACACCAGGCCACCAGGCGGTGGTCTTGAGCCTTTGGAGGATATTTTCCACTCCCTGGTGTCCACCAGCAGGTGTGTCATGCACTTGGTGCAAGAATTCAAACTTCAGGTGTCTGGAGACAACCCACAATTTGGTGGTGGAATCATCTAGTTGATACCAGATGAGCTTGTCATCTGGTGACAAGTGTAACTTACCTTTATGCCTCTGGAAGGGGTTATGTGTGGGAAGTTTTTCTTCGGTACTTTTGTCAAGGAATCACAATGCCTCCTTAAGTTCAGTATCAACATGTTGGACTGCTGAGAGGTCCAAGGGGGTAAAGGGTTCAGGTTTCTTCCTGAGTGCTGCAATGTATGCGGCCGCATTGACCTCTGGATGATCCACCATCCAAATGTCCCCCCTAGGGCCCCTTCCTTGGCAAGAGTGTCTGCTGTGTCATTTAAGGCATGGTAGGGGTTATGTAGAGAATAAGCCTTGACTTTATGTACATAGAGTTTGTGTTAAAACTTTTGTGTCAGTGAATGTATGTATAATACCAGTTCTTTGTACTTCACTGGACTGCCATCAGAAGACAGGAAGGAGTTCTTCTGCCAGAAAGGAAGAAATTCTGTAAGAGAACAATAAACCCAGTTAGATTCTGTGAAAATGATGGTATCCTCAGTCCCATGCTGGATGAACTTGAGGGCACAGGCCACCGCTGCCATCTCTGCATGCTGTGATGATGCTACACTGCAACATTTAGAGATTTTAACAGTGTTACCATAGGGGTAAGTTACTAAGATACCCATCCCTGCAATTTGTTCTCCCTGGTAGTAGGAAGCTGAACCATCTGTAAAGACATGACACAAAGAGGTACTCGTATTTGTGGTGTGGCAGGGAGAAAAGAACCTGGATCTGAGAGATCAGGTGGTTGCAGTGTACAGTCATGGGGTTCTCTCTTGGAAAGGAGTCCATGTGCCAGACATGGATGGAATTCTAATTGGGTGCACCTGTATGTCTCTATCCTGGAGAAGAAGTGACCAGTGTGTCAGTCTGGTGTTTGAGAATGACCCATCCTTCACTCTGTCTGATAGCAGAAAGGTTGTTGGGGTGTGGTTGGTATTAATAATCAGTGGGGAGTACCCAATGATATACAGAAAGTGCTTGACAGTCCTGTAGGTGGCCAGAAGGTTCCTTTCACAAAGGCTGTACTTCTGTTCCACTGGGGTCAAGAGCTGTGATGCATATGCAATGGGTCTCAAAGTACTATGAACCTTCTGGGCCAGTACTGCTGACATGGCAATGTCAGAGATGGCACACTACAGATGGAATGGTAGTGCTGGATTGGGGTTGACCAGAGTTTGAACCGAGGCCAAGGTCTGCTTGCTTCAGTGACGTTACAGCCTGGGTATGTATGGGACCCCAATTCCAGGGAATGTCCTTTTTCAGTAACTCATACAGAGGAGCAGCCTTTTGAGCAAAATCACAGATAAAATCTCTGGAATAGTTTACCATACCTAGAAACCTTCTAAGAGTTGCCATGCTGGTAGGCAATGGCAGGTCTTACAATCCTTGTATCTTTTTCCAGGTAGGGCTGCGGCCTTGGTAAGTTATTTTTAGGCCCAAAAAGAGTACCTCTTTCTGACATAACAGTGCCTTTGCTGGGTTGTATTTGAAGCCTGTTCTCTGGATGAGAGTCAGTAGTTCATCCAAAAGATCCTGTGTGGCAGTTGCCAACAACAGGTTGTCCACGTATTTTAAGAGACACTGGAGAGTACAGAAACCCTCAAGGGTGTCCATCACGTGTAGATGAAACACACAGGGCTGTTATGGAATCCCTGTGATAAGCAGGTCCATGTGCACTGTCTACCTTTAAAGGTGAAGGCAAACTTATATTGACTTTTGGTAAGCAATGACAGTGACCAGAAACCATTAGAAATATCTAGGGCACTGAACCATTTTAGGTCAGGGGTCAGAAGTCATAGCACATCAGGTGCTGAAGCCACAGTTGGAGCACAACTGGGTGTGACCTGGTTCAGTTTCCTGTAGTCAATAGTAAGTCTCCAGGCACCTGTAGGTTTTTTCACAGGCTACACTGGGGAATTGGCAGTAGAAATACATGTTCTGATTACCCCTTGGTTGAGGAGTGATTTTATTGTTTCCCTAAGAGAAGGCAAGGCCTCAGATGGGAAAGGATATTGCCTTTGCCTCTCATGTGCTGGGCCTAGCACTTTGATGACAGTGTGCATTCTGCCACAGTCATGTTTGTTGATAGCAAATGCTTCTAAATGCCTTTGCAAAATGGGAAGAAGCTTTTGGAAAAGCTCATGGTTCTTGAACAAATCTATGACGTCATACTCTTTATTATTGGCAGATAGTGTTGCCACAAAGTGTGAATCAGGGATCAAGATGGTATGATATTGGCCCTGAATTTGTATCAATAGCATGTTAGCTAAATCCACCACACAGCCGTGTGGGGCAAGAAAGTCAATCCCAATGATACTAGGGTGACCATGCAACACCATCAGTTGGAAGGTGTGTATGGCCTTCAAGTGGCCCAACTCTACAGGTAGAAGTAGAGAGTGGTATGCAGGTAGCCTAATACCATCTACTCCTAACGTGTTGGTCCTCCATCTGGTGGACCAAGAAGATGTATCCGGTGGTCATCATGTAATGCAGACACAGCTGCGCCTGTATCCAATAGCACTGTAAGTAGACGCATCCGCCTCAGCCTCAGTGCAGGGCCTTCCATTTGTATCCAAGACCAGCTTGTTTACAATCTGGACTGGGGCCTGTAATTGTCAATCTGTATTGGAGGGAGCATGGAGAGGTTGGGCATGGCTCCTTTGAACCACTTCACCACGCTGCACTGATGCAATATAGGAGGTGGTTCTGGGTTCAGGCCTGTATGGGCCTGAGGGCCTGTTTCTGGTGTCACCATGGCCCATTGGGGCTTGGGTTCCCAGTTGTATGGCAGCAAGGGACTGAGCAGGAACAGCATCCGCTACAGAACGACTTCACCTAGTAGCTTCTAAACTTCCGATTCTCTTCGACTATTTCCCTATATGAAGGGCCTGGTCTTTGTTGTTGTTTGCCCTTATGATTTTTATGCTCTTATTCTTATGATAATTCCGCTTCCCACCCTATTGTTGCTGTTGCTGTTGTGGTTGTTGTTGGGCCTGCTGGGGTGTTGGTTGTCCACGGGAGGGGCTGTTTGTGTTGGGCCTGTCCTCCATCATGTAGTGCATCGTGGCCTCTTGAGCAGGCTCCACAGTGGCTACTTTTGGAATCAGAGCCCAGATCACGGATGTAGAGTTGACAAACTCTCTCAGTTTTCTGAAGGATATCAGAAAACCTTTCTGTGGTGGGATAGGTGGTAGGCTCTACCTTTCTCTTACTGCAGGAATCATGTTCCTAAGGAACAGGGTCTTGTATTCGATAAGATCTACATCCACAGCTTCTTGCGAGGGGTGTTTCCTGCTCGGTAGACCACCCAGAGTCTCTGGTGATAAGTCGCTGGACTTTCTTTTGCATTCTGTTTTACAGGGTATGCAAGCATAACTCCTACTACACCTGGGCTGTGTACAAAAATGAGTTCAGCTGCAACCTCGTCAAAGGTGGCATTACCATCCTGGCGGATGGCATCGGAGAGTTTGGCCCACAAGCCGGGGTTGATGGTCAGGCATAAGATCTGGGCCTGATAGTCTGCAGTGAGACTAAGCATTTCACATTTGGAACACATCTTTTCCAAGTGGCAGCTGAGGTTGTTGGATGGGCTCATCCGACCAATACTGTCAGCTATCTGCTGAACAGAGTAGGCCATTTGTAGGGGATTATTGGGCTGAAAAGGCAGAGGTAGGTTACCTCAGGTGCCATCCAGGGCTGCCCAGGCTGCGACTTCTGCTGCAGTATGAACTATGCCTTCCTGAGTGCCAGCCTCTTGTAGAAGTTGCCTAATTTGGGTTTTAATGGCCCATTTACTTCTCTCAGGAATAAGTACAATACCTATTGCATTCTCAATCATTGTTTATATCTCCTGCCTGTCTTTCACATTAATTACGGCTACTGGTGGTGCCATTTGGACCAGGCCTGGGCCTGCTCCCCCTCTATCATGAGAGCCACCATGTTGGCATCTCCGATGATGTGCGTCATGACGTCAGCGATGTATGACATGATGTGGGTGGGTGGGGATCCACCATGATTGGATGGCGGGTGGGGTCTCTGGGCCATAGTAGGGGTGTGACTGGGTGCTGTACTGTGAGATGTCATCATCTGAGATCTCCCATTCAGATGACATAGTTAAAGCAGGGGCTATGTCTCCCATCACCTTAACATGACCAGCCACAACCTCCCGCTGATGGCAAAGTTTCACCATCTTGGATTCACATTCTGCATGACTCACATTTGCAACATTCACATCAACCTCATCCTGCATTTGTTTCTGCAACACTCTATATGTGGAGCTGAGTTCCCGATTTTCCCTAGTAGCCACTTCTAAGTCATTACATACCTGATTTATCTCGTCCTGTACCTCTTCCATCTCCTCATTCAACTGTTCATTCGCTCTACTCAATAAATCATTCATATTAAATGCCTGCCTCTTGTCCTGTCTCAAATTTTCACACTCCTGCTTCAACATACAAATGTCCTGCTCACCAGCCTGGGCAGAATGATGCAAAAGTGAATCCTGTTCATTTCACAGTGTTTGAAGTTCAGACTCCAAATTCTGCTGCAGTCTAATACATTCCATTTCCTGCAAACCCATCTCTTGCTTAAGAGATGAAATCTGCAGATTAAGGGTTCAAACCTCACTTCAGAGGCTTCCAAGCAGCATAAAGAGCCACAACCAACAGCCCTTTGGCATGATGCTTATTGGCTGTTTGACTCGTCTCAGAGTATTGGGTTGAAATCCCAGTATAGGGATGTCGGATTGACTTGCATCCCATGTGAAGTCAGCCCATCCTCCATGAGAGGCAAGGAAGTTAGAGGCATCGAGTCTCAGTTCTGCACAGATATTTGATATGGTGACCATTGTTTGGGAGGGAACAAAAAATCATACTGTGAAAAAGACACCGTGCTAAGTATCAATCCACAGCAGGAACACTTTGTACACAGTAGGGCTACTGAAAACTTTGTAGGCTTGCAATTCAAGCTGCGGTGGAGTGGGTCGAGTCAGCATCAACCACACGCAAGAAAGCCAGCCAGACTTTGCAATTGACTACAAAGAGGTACAAAAATAGGAGAGGTGCTGCAGAAATGCACACCTACAGTACCAGTTGGGAAGGGAAAAGTTTTATGCAACAAGTGAAAGCTTACAAACACGAATATTGCCTTCACTTGTTGCCAATTGTCAGGAGGTCTAAACTTCACTCTCAGGTTCTTGGTGATTGCCATAAGGTGAGTAACGGCAATTAGGGAATCCCAAGTTGTGGGATTGTCCTCGATAAATTTGGAAAGCATTTGCTTAATCCATCTGTTGGCTGTCTCTACTTGACCTGAGGATTGAGGATGGTAGGTATGTGGAACTTCTGCTGAACTCCAAGGAGTTCAAGGATTCTTTCATCAACTCACCTGTAAACTGGTTCCTTATCAAAGTCTACCTTAAGAGGTAGGTACCACCTGAAAGAAAATTTGTTCCACCAGGATTTTGGCAGTGGTTTTTGCAGTGCATGTTTTAGTGGGAAAGCTTCAACCCACTTAGAAAAAGATCAGTTACTGCAAGAGTGTACTTGTTTGTTTCCACTAGTGTTGGTCAAAGGACCAATAAAATCAATCTATATGGCATGCCAAGGGCCAGAGTGTCTTTGTGGTAGGAGTTTGGCATTTCATTTAGTAGGGAATGGGATTGTTAATAAGGCAAATGTCTATGTACTGTTTAACATCTTTGGTGACACCCAGTGCCACCAGGCGGTGGTCTTGAGCCTTGGAGGATATTTTCCACCCCT
The DNA here is from genome assembly GCA_016271365.2 of Neoceratodus forsteri. Lineage (NCBI taxonomy): Eukaryota > Metazoa > Chordata > Ceratodontiformes > Ceratodontidae > Neoceratodus > Neoceratodus forsteri. The sequence continues at coordinate 659,149,213 of CM057449.1, forward strand.
GTGTCCACCAGCAGGTGTGTCATGCACTTGGTGCAAGAATTCAAACTTCAGGTGTCTGGAGACAACCCACAATTTGGTGGTGGAATCATCTTGTTGATACAGATGAGCTTGTCATCTGGTGACAAGTGTAACTTACCTTTATGCCTCTGGAAGGGTTATGGTGGGAAGTTTTTTCTTGAGTACTTTTGTCAAGGAATCACAATGCCTCCTTAAGTTCAGTATCAACATATTTGGACTGCTGAGAGGTCAAGGGGGTAAAGGAGTTCAGGTTTCTTCCTGAGTGCTGCAAATGTATGCGCCCGCATTGACCTCTGGATGATCCACCATCCAAATGTCCCCCTAGGGCCCCTTCCTTGGCAAGAGGTGTCTGCTGTGTCATTTAAGGCATGGTAGGGGTTATGTAGAGAATAAGCCTTTGACTTTATGTACATAGAGTTTGTGTTGAAAACTTTTGTGTCAGTGAATGTATGTATAATACCAGTTCTTTGTACTTCACTGGACTGCCATCAGAAGACAGGAAGGATTCTTCTGCCAGAAAGGAAGAAATTCTTGTAAGAGAACAATAAGCCCAGTTAGATTCTGTGAAAATGATGGTATCCTCAGTCCCATGCTGGATGAACTTGAGGGCACAGGCCACCGCTGCCATCTCTGCATGCTGTGATGATGCTACACTGCAACATTTAGAGATTTTAACAGTGTTACCATAGGGGTAAGTTACTAAGATACCCATCCCTGCAATTTGTTCTCCCTGGTAGTAGGAAGCTGAACCATCTGTAAAGACATGACACAAAGAGGTACTCTCAAGTATTTGTGGTGTGGCAGGGAGAAAAGAACCTGGATCTGAGAGATCAGGTGGTTGCAGTGTACAGTCATGGGGTTCTCCTTGGAAAAGGAGTCCATGTGCCAGCATGGATGGAATTCTAATTGGGTGCACCTGTATGTCTCTATCCTGGAGAAGAAGTGACCAGTGTGTCAGTCTGGTGTTTGAGAATGACCCATCCTTCACTCTGTCTGATAGCAGAAAGGTTGTTGGGGTGTGGTTGGTATTAATAATCAGTGGGGAGTACCCAATGATATACAGAAAGTGCTTGACAGTCCTGTAGGTGGCCAGAAGGTTCCTTTCACAAAGGCTGTACTTCTGTTCCACTGGGGCTGGAGAGCTGTGATGCATATGCAATGGGTCTCAAGTACTATGAACCTTCTGGGCCAGTACTGCTGACATGGCAATGTCAGAGATGGCACACTACAGATGGAATGGTAGTGCTGGATTGGGGTTGACCAGAGTTTGAACCGAGGCCAAGGTCTGCTTGCTTCCAGTGGCGTTACAGCCTGGGTATGTATGGACCCCAATTCCAGGGAATGTCCTTTTCAGTAACTCATACAGAGGAGCAGCCTTTTGAGCAAAATCACAGATAAAATCTCTGGAATAGTTTACCATACCTAGAAACCTTCTAAGAGTTGCCATGCTGGTAGGCAATGGCAGGTCTTACAATCCTTGTATCTTTTCCAGGTAGGGCTGCGGCCTTGGTAAGTTATTTTTAGGCCCAAAAGAGTACCTCTTTCTGACATAACAGTGCCTTTGCTGGGTTGTAATTTGAAGCCTGTTCTCTGGATGAGAGTCAGTAGTTCATCCAAAGATCCTGTGTGGCAGTTGCCAACAACAGGTTGTCCACGTATTTTAAGAGACACTGGAGTACAGAAACCCTCAAGGGTGTCCATCACGTGTAGATGAAACACACAGGGCTGTTATGGAATCCCTGTGATAAGCAGGTCCATGTGCACTGTCTACCTTTAAAGGTGAAGGCAAACTTATATTGACTTTTGGGTGCCAATGACAGTGACCAGAAACCATTAGAAATATCTAGGGCACTGAACCATTTTAGGTCAGGGGTCAGAAGTCATAGCACATCAGGTGCTGAAGCCACAGTTGGAGCACAACTGGGTGTGACCTGGTTCAGTTTCCTGTAGTCAATAGTAAGTCTCCAGGCACCTGTAGGTTTTTCACAGGCTACACTGGGGAATTGGCAGTGAAATACATGTTCTGATTACCCCTTGGTTGAGAGTGATTTTATTGTTTCCCTAAGAGAAGGCAAGGCCTCAGATGGGAAAGGATATTGCCTTTGCCTCTCATGTGCTGGGCCTAGCACTTTGATGACAGTGTGCATTCTGCCACAGTCATGTTTGTTGATAGCAAATGCTTCTAAATGCCTTTGCAAAATGGGAAGAAGCTTTTGGAAAAGCTCATGGTTCTTGAACAAATCTATGACGTCATACTCTTTATTATTGGCAGATAGTGTTGCCACAAAGTGTGAATCAGGGATCAAGATGGTATGATATTGGCCCTGAATTTGTATCAATAGCATGTTAGCTAAATCCACCACACAGCCGTGTGGGGCAAGAAAGTCAATCCCAATGATACTAGGGTGACCATGCAACACCATCAGTTGGAAGGTGTGTATGGCCTTCAAGTGGCCCAACTCTACAGGTAGAAGTAGAGTGGTATGCAGGTAGCCTAATACCATCTACTCCTAACGTGTTGGTCCTCCATCTGGTGGACCAAGAAGATGTATCCGGGTGGTCATCATGTAATGCAGACACAGCTGCGCCTGTATCCAATAGCACTGTAAGTAGACGGCATCCGACCTCAGCCTCAGTGCAGGGCCTTCCATTTGTATCCAAGACCAGCTTGTTTACAATCTGGACTGGGGCCTGTAATTGTCAATCTGTATTGGAGGGAGCATGGAGAGGTTGGGCATGGCTCCTTTGAACCACTTCACCACGCTGCACTGATGCAATATAGGGAGGTGGTTCTGGGTTCAGGCCTGTATGGGCCTGAGGGCCTGTACTTCCGGTGTCACCATGGCCCATTGGGGCTTGGGTTCCCAGTTGTATGGCAGCAAGGGACTGAGCAGGAACAGCATCCGCTACAGAACGCACTTCACCTAGTAGCTCTCTAAACTTCCGATTCTCTTCGACTATTTCCCTATATGAAGGGCCTGGTCTTTGTTGTTGTTTGCCCTTATGATTTTTATGCTTCTTATTCTTATGATAATTCCGTTTCCCACCCTATTGTTGCTGTTGCTGTTGTGGTTGTTGTTGGGCCTGCTGGGGGTGTTGGTTGTCCACGGGGAGGGGCTGTTTGTGTTGGGCCTGTCCCTCCATCATGTAGTGCATCGTGGCCTCTTGAGCAGGCTCCACAGTGGCTACTTTTTTGGAATCAGAGCCCAGATCACGGATGTAGGGTTGACAAACTCTCTCAGTTTTCTGAAGGATATCAGAAAACCTTTCTGTGGTGGGATAGGTGGTAGGCTCTACCTTTTCTCTTACTGCAGGAATCATGTTCCTAAGGAACAGGGTCTTGTATTCGATAAGATCTACATCCACAGCTTCTTGTGCGAGGTGTTTTCCTGCTCGGTAGACCACCCAGAGTCTCTGGTGATAAGTCGCTGGACTTTCTTTTGCATTCTGTTTTACAGGGTATGCAAGCATAACTCCTACTACACCTGGGCTGTGTACAAAAATGAGTTCAGCTGCAACCTCGTCAAAGGTGGCATTACCATCCTGGCGGATGGCATCGGAGAGTTTGGCCCACAAGCCGGGGTTGATGGTCAGGCATAAGATCTGGGCCTGATAGTCTGCAGTGAGACTAAGCATTTCACATTTGGAACACATCTTTTCCAAGTGGCAGCTGAGGTTGTTGGATGGGTCTCATCAACCCAATACTGTCAGCTATCTGCTGAACAGAGTAGGCCATTTGTAGGGATTATTGGGCTGAAAAGGCAGAGGTAGGTTACCTCAGGTGCCATCCAGGGCTGCCCAGGCTGCGACTTCTGCTGCAGTATGAACTATGCCTTCCTGAGTGCCAGCCTCTTGTAGAAGTTGCCTAATTTGGGTTTTAATGGCCCATTTACTTCTCTCAGGAATAAGTACAATACCTATTGCATTCTCAATCATTGTTTATATCTCCTGCCTGTCTTTCACATTAATTACGGCTACTGGTGGTGCCATTTGGACCAGGCCTGGGCCTGCTCCCCCTCTATCATGAGAGCCACCATGTTGGCATCTCCGATGATGTGCGTCATGACGTCGGCGATGTATGACATGATGTGGGTGGAGTGGGGATCCACCATGATGTGGATGGCGGGGTGGGGTCTCTGGGCCATAGTAGGGGTGTGACTGGGTGCTGTACTGTGAGATGTCATCATCTGAGATCTCCCATTCAGATGACATAGTTAAAGCAGGGGCTATGTCTCCCATCACCTTAACATGACCAGCCACAACCTCCCGCTGATGGCAAAGTTTCACCATCTTGGATTCACATTCTGCATGACTCACATTTGCAACATTCACATCAACCTCATCCTGCATTTGTTTCTGCAACACTCTATATGTGGAGCTGAGTTCCCGATTTTCCTAAGTAGCCACTTCTAAGTCATTACATACCTGATTTATCTCGTCCTGTACCTCTTCCATCTCCTCATTCAACTGTTCATTCGCTCTACTCAATAAATCATTCATATTAAATGCCTGCCTCTTGTCCTGTCTCAAATTTTCACACTCCTGCTTCAACATACAAATGTCCTGCTCACCAGCCTGGGCAGAATGATGCAAAAGTGAATCCTGTTCATTTCACAGTGTTTGAAGTTCAGACTCCAAATTCTGCTGCAGTCTAATACATTCCATTTCCTGCAAACCCATCTCTTGCTTAAGAGATGAAATCTGCAGATTAAGGGTTCGAAACCTCACTTCAGAGGCTTCCAAAGCAGCATAAAGAGCCACAACCAACAGCCCTTTGGCATGATGCTTATTGGCTGTTTGACTCGTCTCAGAGTATTGGGTTGAAATCCCCAGTATAGGGATGTCGGATTGACTTGCATCCCATGTGAAGTCAGCCCATCCTCCATGAGAGGCAAGGAAGTTAGAGGCATCGAGTCTCAGTTCTGCACAGATATTTGATATGGTGACCATTGTTTGGGAGGGAACAAAAAATCATACTGTGAAAAAGACACCGTGCTAAGTATCAATCCACAGCAGGAACACTTTGTACACAGTAGGGCTACTGAAAACTTTGTAGGCTTGCAATTCAAGCTGCGGTGGAGTGGGTCGAGTCAGCATCAACCACACGCAAGAAAGCCAGCCAGACTTTGCAATTGACTACAAAGAGGTACAAAAATAGGAGAGGTGCTGCAGAAATGCACACCTACAGTACCAGTTGGGAAGGGAAAAGTTTTATGCAACAAGTGAAAGCTTACAAACACCGAATATTGCCTTCACGCGGTCGCCAATTGTCAGGAGGTCTAAACTTCACTCTCAGGTTCTTGGCAATATTGGGAATGCAAGAAATCACAAACATGCTGCATAAGAGTAAGAAACTTGTTTATTACTACAAAAGGAATAAAATCACAGTTGCCCTAAGCAGTTCTTACCAATACAAACTGGGAGCCAGTGCTAAGCGTTCCCTATACCTCGAGGTTTCTCTGTGCCTCTTGGGGTATCTGAGGTATAAGACTTGGTGTCTCACATTATATACCTATGATAATTACTATGGTTACTGTAAGATAGAAACATTTCTATTTACAGAGATGAGCCCTATTGGCTAAGTTACAGGTGGCTCCATGGTCCAAGATAACATTATACAATTTTGTAGTAGTCATCAGTTTGTAAAACAAAAGAGTACAGTGTACAGAGTCTTACACAAATTAGTGTAGTAGTACAAATCACCAAAAAGGTGGTAATGCCGACTTATATATCATAATTATTCCAAGGATACAGATGTCCTTCTCATCTTGTAAGCAAGAAATACACAGAAAATACTATGGGCCAGATATTCAAAAGGGTTGCGCCATGCGCAACAGGGTTGCGCATGCACAAGTCCTACATTGCGCCATTCTGCAATATTCAGCAGGAGGCAGTTGCACCACTGAAAACAGGCTGAGCAACAGCGCAATGCAAATGAATGCATGCTCAACAGGAGGGGGAGGAACCATGCATAAACTGCACAGCCCGATATTCAGCCGGGCTGTGCAGAGTTGTGCAGGCGCAACCCCCAACCTGAGCCTGCAGGACCTTGAGCCAAAAAAAAAAGGCTTAAGTCGAGGGCCACCCACAGGTGAGCTGCTGTATTGCAGGGCGCAACACAGCAGCTGCCACCTGTGGCTGGCCCCCAACTCAGTCCCTGTGCCCCCAGCCCGATCGCGGGCATAGTGTACTCCCCCACCAGCCCGATCGCGGGCATCAATGTGGCTCCCCCCCTCCCGTTCACATCCCTGGTGGTCCAGTGGACCGAAATGCCCGATCGCGGGCAGAAAGTAAAGTGAACCTCCGAACATGTCCCTAGTGCCCGATCGCTGGCAGAAAGTAAAGTGAACCCCGAACATGTCCCTTGGTGCCCGATCGCGGGCAGAAAGTAAAGTGAACCCCACGAAGATGTCCCTAGTGCCCGATCGTGGGCAGAAAGTAAAGTGAACCCCCGAACATGTCCCTAGTGCCCGATCGCGGGCAGAAAATAAAGTGAACCCAGAACATGCCCCTAATTGCCCGATCGTAGGCAGAAAGTAAAGTGAACTTCGTAACATATACCCTAGTGCCCGATCACGGCAGAAAGTAAAGTGAACCCCAGAACATGTCCCTAGTGCCCGATCGTGGGCAGTAGTAAGTGCTCCCGATCATCTTTCTGGTGGTCCAGTGGGTAATAGCCGTTTCGATCGCGGCAGAATGTATTGAATTCCCCAAACATCTCCCTGTGGCTAGTGGTCCCCCACCCCACCCACCCATGAAGCCTCACCATCGCGCCCCCGGCAGCTGGCGAGCGGCAGTATCCTTACCTACCTGCCGCTTTACTGTTCGGCCGATTGATGCTCGCGTCGCTTATTGGTGTAGCAAGAGCCATTGGCGCAGCTCCATACTTTACATGACAGCCCAGATTTGTGAATGAATCATACACAATCTGGACTGTCGTTACATATGGCGGGAATCTGCATGCCCATTGGCTCTTGTCTGCACCAATGGGGTGCAGTTCACCGGCAGTCAGTTGACGGGCGGCGGGCAGCAGGCAGGTGGATGCTGCTTTCACCGCCGTGGGGGCAGGGTGGGGGGCCCGTGTGGTGGGGTGGGGGGACACCAGCCACCAGGGAGATGTTTGGGGCACTTACATTCTGCCCGCGATCGGGCATTACGGTCCACTGACCACCAGGGAGATGTCGGGGTGGGGGCACTTTATTTACTGCCAGTGATCAGGCACTAGGGACATGTTCGGGGTTCCATTTACATTCTGCCCACGATCGGGCATTTCGTCCACTGACCACCAGGGAGATGTACAGGAGGAGGTGGGGAGCGCCATTGCTGCCCGCCGATCGACGTAGGAGGCATCGTCCCCGACGGCTGCTGTGTTCGCAGGGTGCCAAGCGCAAGTCCTCGGGATCGGCGCACCTCTACATGCTAATGGCATGCAAATGGGCTATAATCAGATGCAAATGACCCCCGCACCTTGTATGAATTATTGGCCCCATTTACATGTCACCTTTGAATATCGTGGATTTTGCATATGGCGCAATGGTACTTGGCCACGCAAGTTGAATGCTCCACTCTGACAACTTGCAGTGGCGCGAGTTCCACTGGCGCCATGTATTGCGGTTGTGGTTGGGATATCTCGAAGGAGTTGCCTAATAGCGCAACCCTTTGAATTACCACCCCGCCACACCTCGTAACTATTTTGGCGCAGCGCAGGGCTTGGCGCCTCAGAATGGTGCAGTTTGAATATCCGCCCTGTGTATTAGCATTAGGTATACAATAATATGCATACATATCCTGACATCTTCTCTTATACGGTAGATGCCCTTAGCACTATATGTTAGTATAACATATGCCTAAGTACTAGCTGTCTATGGTGTACCTCTGGGGGTAACAATCAGGGTGCATGAACCTTGTGTAACAGCCCCAATCATATGGAACAACTTCCTCCTGAGGTCTGTGACTGCACAATCTCCAAAGCCTTCAAGATAAGTGTCAAGGCTTTCTATTTTGGCAAGAGTCACTGCAACTACAATCACTGAATACTTCCTGTCCTAATGTTGGTATAATTTCATAACTCTGTTAAATTCCTTAGGGAATGTGTACCTATTTGTGTTGTGTATTGCTGCAATGTGTATGTAACTAGCAAATCGCTTTGTAAATCATGATCTCTATACTTACTGTGCTGTAATTATTGCCACTGCTGCAGAATATCTTTGCATGAAGCCCATTTCCCTACCTTTGTATGAATTCCTATATCTCTTTATGACCACAGTGTTCTGTAATAACTCTGTGCCATGCCTGAAAAAGGAATTTTTATTTACTTAGTAATCAAAATTCAATAAATAAATAGTATATGAAATGCTGAATTTGAGTTTATTGAAGCTACATTAATGTCAGTCTAAGATTCCTAGCAGCAAAAAAGGTAAAGGATTAAATACCATACAATATTGTAGCATTATATTTGAAGGATTTTATTTATTTATTTATTTAGTTTTTGTTGACCGGGTAAGTGCACTAGACAAATCTTGCCTATTTTCAGGCACGACCCGGGGGAGGGGGATACAGATGAATGCCAATTGATCTTGAACCAGATTAAGCTGTTGCAGATCAAGGTGAACTAACATAACAGTACACTACTGTTTTGTAATTCACAGCAGATTATAACATAAAGGAGTTGGAACTGCCCCCTCCACATGGAGGTATGCAGAGTGTTGCAAGCGGTACATCTATAATCACCTTTACTAGATAAGTAAGCTCGCATTATCCCTTGCACCCTTTACAGCACCACATAAGTCATTTTTTGGTGCTTAAAAAGCAGTATTTCCTGAAATCTGGGAGGGACAAGAGGGGGGGCAGTTAGAAAATGGACTGTAGTACACTTTTGTTGAATGCAGCCCTGCCAGCATCTATTATATATCAAGATGATAATGCCTTGTGAATGAATAGATAGAGGCCCAGTTGGCAGCAGCACACATAATGTTAAGTGAGGAACAGTTGTGCTGTATCTAGGATGTGGCTACTACCCTTGTGGAATGGACCTTTAGACCTTCCAATGAATCATTTTCCTGTGCTTCGTGTGCCGCTTTGATAGTTGGCATAATCCATCTGGCTATGGATATGCTAGTGGCAGCTATCCTCATTTTGGGCCTATGAAGAATGACAAGAAGCCAATCAAATTTGAGGTGAGGTGCTGTCCTGGGGATATAGTTCTTTACCACCTGGAGAGCATCCAACATCAATGGAAAATCTCTGTGTGGCTCTATTGGCCTTGGGTCAAATAAAGGTAGGAAATAGCCAACGAGTTACCTACAGAGTTCTGTAAGGGGTTCTCCTATAATCACCATTACCAGATGAGAAAGCTTACATTGTATATCAATATTATGAGCTATCATCAGATTTGGCAAACTATGACTATTATTTCCAGACACAAGGAGCCATCCCTGATACAGCTGCATATTGTAAAAGAAAATTTGTCCACCAGTAATGAATTCACAGTAACTCACTAGTGCCACTAGTGCCACAATAGCCTACTCTTCCAGCAAGGAATGCAGTAACTGGGAGTTCATCCCATAAGTGCACCTATCCATATATGAGCCTTCTGCTTTCAGTACCTGACATCCAGATAACAGACTGGGCACTGGGCTGGATATTCAAAGCTGCACTGGATAATTGTAGCATGACTATCTTTTTTTTTTTTTATTGTTTAACCAGGTGAGACACACTAAGCTGAAAGTTTTTTTACAGGTGCAACCTGGGAGCACAGGGAAGTTAAGTGACTTGCTCAGGATCACACAGTATATGCAAGTGGAGGCTGTGGGATTCAAACCCAGTTCTCCAGATTTGGAGCTCAGAGCCTTAAACCACTGCGCTATACTGCCTCCCTTGTATCTATCTTGTATCCATGATGCATATAACAATGCATTATACCACCAGAAAGATGATCTAATATACAATATGTGTGCAAATGCTGCAATTTGTAGCATTTTGGGTGCCTTATAATGACACATGCATACATTTAAGACACATGCCATATTATTTTATTTTGAAGCAGGCCAAAGTTATGTAAATGTGAAAAAAATATGGATAATCACATTCAAGTATATTGCCACATTTCAGATGCTGCTGCTTCAGCCCCAAATTGATAACTGAGTCTATGCATTCCCTTTGAAAACCCAGCCCACTGTTTGTAGCTCAGTACCACTTAATCAACACCTGTTTGATTTCTTGCCTTTTTTCCTTCTGTGTAGTTTATGAACAATCTAATATGTAGCTCATTGTGCATTGCTGCCAATTTCTGCCTTTTATCTCAAGGTTAGAACTGGCCACTATTTTGAACCAATAATGGGCCAGTTCATGGTTGACATTAATTAGTTGCAGAAGATATCATATTTTCAAATGCAGCTGTGTGTTCTGGGGTTGCCTTTTCTTCACTGTTGGCCTTTCTCTTTAAGGATTTTCCTCTGTTTTGCAAATGTTGTTGCTAGTTCTCTCATATATACTAGTAGATTGATAGCTACCAGTGCCACTCACCTGAAGGCATTTAATTATGTGGTGGAAGTAGCCTTTGGCTTGTTATTCACCCGTGTTATGTGTGCACTGTACTTCATTTTCATATATGATATTCTTATTATTTTTTTCCTATGGTATATTGCACTTTATTGTTTGCATGTTATAACTATGTGCATTTACGTAATGCTATGCCATGAACATCATTGTAAATAAGCTTTGGCTCAAAGCTTTTTTCCATAAAAAAAATGAATAAAGGAATGAATGGATTCTCATGATGCAGGATTTTAACTACAGTGTAGCCCACCAGGACAAAACAGTCTTGTCAAATTACTGCTAGAGATATCCTGCAGGATGCTGCAGAAAAATGAAATCCCATGGTTGTTAATCACATTTATCCTGCATTAAACTGTGGCATCAGTATTACAAAGTGCTCCATCCTGGTGGGCGATACTTTATATCTGGATATTGTTATGCCACTGAAGTAGGCTTATAAACCCACACTTGTAGTTATGAATATGTAGATGTTCTTGAGGTGGCTCAAGTATCCTTCACAACTTAAAATGTATTATTTAGGCATGTATTGGTTTTTGTCAATTGAATTATTAGGCAAGGCAGAGTTTGCTTGTTCTTATATCCCACGGGATGAGCTCTTTCTGTGGCCAATCATTGCTTCTGAAACTGTTGAAGATCACAAAAATGGCAGGTTAATCTGTAGCTCACAAATTGGTGATGTTGTCCAAGCAGGTTGGAGTTTGAGCACCTGCTGTCTATAAAGACTTTGTGCTGCTCTTTACTCCTTATTTGCCTGTGTTGCATTGTTTTTGTTGTTGTTGTTTTTTAATAAATAAATAATAATAATAATAATAAAATAAATAAATATATAAAAACCCAGTATGTATAAATGGCAACTGTTAGTGTATGCCACTAATGTCCATATTTTGAATATATGTACCTTGCTCTCCTGATGCATCTTGTACTTAACATTTCATATGCTGAACATTTTACCTAACTGAATCACTGTTCTGTATTTATTCATATATTATGTCACATTGCCACAAGGCATCCTTGAAAACATGATACTTGCATGCCCAAGGAATTTCCTTGTCAAAATATTAGTAATTAATAAATAAATAAAGGGATATAGTTGTGCAAAATACATATATCTTTTTTCTTGTAAAGCACCTCATATTGTTTGGGAGTTAATCAGAAGCAGTAAAACCCCCCACCTGCCCACTGACCAATTACTTTATGGGAAAATTATAAAGTTACATGTATTCTGGATGTAATATGGACATTAAAATGTTAATGCTCTTCACTCTGTCACATTTATGAAGACTGTAAAACAGAAACATTCATTTTCCTTCTCATTAAAAAATGCTTGCATGATATGAAACATCCCTAATAGTTTTTGTGAAAGTCATATATAATTGTGAAGGTTTGGCTGTGTTCCCACATTTGGCTTGGATGAGCAGCATGAGGTTTGGACTCCGAGAGATATATATTGCATTGTAAACAGGAAGTGGTCTGGGCTCACAGAATGTATTGAAAGAGCCATAGGAATTCTTACATATGGTACTGTAGCTCTAGCTGTAGAATGTTGAGAAAAAAGTAGATGAATATTAAAAGTTGGCACCAACTCACAGGATTTAAAGTAGCTTGACCATAAACCAAAAGCACTAAAATCTTGTTTTAATTTGAAAACATTGCTCTCTGAATCATCTACTGAGAGACCGCAAGGCAGCAGCTGGCAAGGAAAATACATAATGAAAGGTATAATTTCTGAAGTTGTTTCTGACTGTGTTCATTCATTGTAAGACAAAATGACTAGTGTGGGTGGACCCTCATCTAAGATTTTCAGTTCCTGGTCAAAATCCTATGCTTGGAGCTGTGCCATAAACTTACTGCATATACTTTAAATGTAATACTGTACATGCAGGCAATTATTGTGAAATGGCAAGGAAGTAAAAAGACAACCTGATTGGATGCACTGGTGTGTGTGTTAATGCACCAAATAGGCAACCTGACAAAACCATTTGCTGAGTTACTGTGTGACTTGGCTGTTTAAAATGATACTGAGATAATTGTACTCTCCATATATAATCCTGCAAACCAATCATTTAATGTGTACTTATATAGTACTTACAATGCGATCTCATACTGCATTTCAATAGGTAGTTAACATGAACACAGTGCGATAACATAGATGTGAATGATTTTTTTTGTTTTATGCAACACTTTTACATACATACAATGGATCTCAAGAACTTTACAAAGTGATGCAGTACTGTATATATAGCAGTACTTATGCCGTGGTTGCAACCATAGTTCACTTGACATTAACACAAAGTGGATATTCACTGAAGTGCCAGGAGTGACCCCTGAAAAGTAATATTGATATTTTTAATTTCATATGGAATATCAGCAAAGAGAATGAGAAGGAACCTTTTCTTAAAGAGCTCCTAACACCTCAAGGAGAACTTTGAGAAACATAATATTTGGACACAAAGTAGCTTTATATTTCTCATTAACTTTGCATTTCTTATCCCTCTTTATTTATTATTGAGATCACATGTATGAAAACAGGATTTCTGTTCCTTGAGGGTTCATAAGCACCTAATGCTTCTTCCCAATCTGATGTCATAATACTCTATTTGTGGCAGCACAGTTATTCCCATGGCAACAGACTGTGATGTCACAACACAGCATTATAATTTCAAGCAGGGAATAAGCTACATTATAGAGGCAGAAGAAGTCTAAGGGATAAATATCTTGTTTTTTGGGGATCTCTTCAGTAATACAGAATGGAGATGAGACATCAATTGAAAACTATAGAGGATATATGAAATAACAGCTGAAGTGCATATAAATATTATATTATGTTTTTTAATGTTTTCCCAAAGGCATCAACTGCTCTTTAATGGCTCATCCTAATGGTTGCACCTCAAACAGCATCGTTCCCTTTTATTCTGTGCTTCAAGCATTAAATATAAGTAAATGAAAGTACTCTGTATAGATACTATATAAAATGAATTTAAATTAAAACTGAAGATAAAATAGCTACCAAAACAAAAAAACAAAAGCTATGGAATTACAATTATTTGTAACTTTGGTAGTTTCTGTTTTTTTGCTTTCTAACATTCTTCCATTAGTTGTTTTCTACTTGTTTCTGGAAATGCAGGGCTTGTTTTACAGTGCTTTTAAAAAGTCTGACTATGTCCCAGTGGTGCAGAGGCCTGTGGTGTTATAAATCCCCTTACCTCTCCCACGTCGATGACCCAACTTTGTAAATTTGCTTGGGCTGCTGAGAGGATCAGCCAGGAGGAGAAAGGATTGAGTGGCCACCTGGCTGCTCTCCTCTCCCAGACTGGTGTGACAAATAATTCTTGATCTTGGCTGCCAGCAGGTGGAGGTCTGGTGGTAGCACTGACCCTTAGGTGGCCAATGAAATCTGGGTGGGTGGAAAGTGCTGGGGGATCCAGATTGATACATTCCTCCATACGTATGGTTCCTCCATGTTTGATGTAGCCTAGGGAAGGAGAAAACCTAGGAAGAAAATGAAAGAGGGACTAGGCTCAATGAAGCCCTTCCCAAGGCATCACAGCCCACTCTGCTGCTCCCATAGGCACGGAGTGGCACATCTGGATATAACCCACCCAAGAAGGAGAGACTTCAGGCCTGCTGATGACACTGGGAACAGGGGCAGAAAAGCCACTCAGTCAGCCCAGGAGGATAAAAACCTTTATTAAAAACAAAGATTTTCTGCCCCAAACTAACCTTACAATTGTTTACGGCTTTACTGTTTTTGGACATGGTAAGAGGTGTCTTATCATAAACAAAAATACCTTGAGATCAGTTGGGGACTGTTAAATAATTTTCATACAGACATGGTAAGGAGGCTGTCTGTGTTATTTAATACTGGGACAGAATATTGAAATAAAAAAGTATTCTCTATTTTTTGTACACCTTATATGTACTTTTTCATTTTTAATGACATTGTATTGTTATATTACATCTCAAGAATAGTATGTTTATTATATGATGTATTGTAACTTTCACTAGGTCACCTTTTAGAAAAGGTGCTTCTTGCCTAAAGGTGTTACCCTAAAAATCAGATCAAATCTACTGAACTGATACAGTTGAATCATTGTTTTTATGAAAGTAAAAGAATCAGTATTTACTGCATAAAGCACTTTTCATACACATTGTGTCAAAAAGTGATTTATAAACAATGCTCAACTGGTAGTGAAGTGACTGAACATGTATTGGCAGCCATTTTACTCATCAATGGCCCCACACAGCCTTAGACAAATCCTTGAACTAGTTTTATGGGAAGGGCAATATTGGCCAGGATACAGTACTGGGGAAAATCCCCTACTCTTGTGAAAAGTGCCTTGAGTTCTTTTATGTCTAAAAGGACAGCACCAGATATTGGGTGGAAGGGACCTCGGTTTAATGTCTCATTCAAAGGAGAGCACACGCCGACAGTACAGCACCACCCAATACTGCACTCGGGTGCCAGTGTTTAAGGTATGAGCCCAATCCTTGTGTGGTACTAGAACCCATGACCTTCTATCCCAGACACAGATGTGCTACAAACTCAGCCATGCTGACACCTTTAATGAATATTTGATCTTTAATACTTTTAGTAGCTGCACATTAATTACAAGTCAAGCCACCGTAGTTTATTTTTAAATTTTGCCTTTACATTGCTACAAATTTAACAAGCATAAACCCAAAAAGCACAAAAATACAAAGTTAATATCTGGGCTATAGACAGACATAAAAAGATTAAATCTAACAAATACATTAAAATCTTTTTTTTTTGTTTGCAGATGCAGGATTTTGCTTAACATCCAGGTTTAACAGAGTATGACAGTTTTCAAGCAGATAAATACTGTGGCCCGGATATTCAGCCTGCGCCAGGCTGTGGCAAAGCCTGGGCACAGCGCAACTTGACTGTGCAGGGGCATTGACAGGGAGATATTTAATGGAGCTGCGCCATGGCACAGCAGCATTGAATATCGCACCCTGGCCACCCACAGTGTGCATGGCACAGTGGCACTGTGCCAGTGCAACTGGCCAGAGTGGAGCAGTGGGATGTGCTAGAGCAAGTTCCGTTGCACTAGGTGCAACAACTGCGATATTCAAAAGTGCACATGCAAATGGGGCCATAATGCATGTAAGGCACAAACTGGGCCATTTGCATGTCATTATGGCCCCATTTGCATGCAGGTGTGCCGATCCCTGGTGACTTGTGCCTGGTGCCCTGTCAGGCTGCAGCCGTCGGGGACTGATGCCCCCTACACAGTGTGGCAATGTGCCCCACTGCTCAATTGTGGGCATTCGTTGAATATTACATTTGTCCTATTTCCCTGGTGGTCCAGTGGACCGCTTGCAGCCCGATCACGGGCATATGCCATATAAATAAAAGTATTCCAATATTCCTGGTGGTCCAGCAGTACCCCTCTCCCCACCTGCCCACTGAGCCCCACTGCCCCACTCCCCCCAGTCAGCGGTGGGTGGCAGCTCCCCACTCACTTGCTGCCCCGCCGACTGACACTGTATGGTAGGGCTGTATGCTGATTGATCCACAGCGTGAGCCAATGGACGTGCAGCCTGTACTGTACTACACAGTCCAGATATGTGAATGAATCCATTCACATATCTGGACTGTGTAGTACGGAATGGGCTGCACACCCATTGGCTCATGCTGTGGACCAGTGGGCATACAGCCCTACTGTACAGTGTCAGTTGGTGGTCAGCGGGGCGGCAAGCAGGTGGGGAGCTGCCACCCACCACTGACCGGGGGGGAGCAGGGCAGTGGGGCTCACTGGACGGGTCGGGAGGGGGGTACCAATGAAACACCAGGGATATAGGATTACTTTTATCTTACTTATGCCTGTGATTGGGCTGCAAGCAGTCCACTGGACCACCAGGGATATAGGATTACTTTTATTTTACATATGCCCGCGATCGGGCTGCAAGCAGTCCATGGGATCACCAGGGATATTGGACTTTACTTTTTTACTTATGCCCATGATCAGGCATGGGGGGCACCACCATGAAGGTGCACCTGGAGCTCGGGTGGCCACCCACAGATGGCTGCTGCCGTGTTGCGCCCTGCAATATGGCAGCTCACCTGCGGGTGGCCAGCCATTGTTCCGTTTTTTTTTTGGCTCACCAATGTGCAGTGCAAGTAGGGGTTGCACATGCATGGGCTCAGCACATCCCGGGCTGAATATCGGGATGTGCAGAGTATGCATGGGCACGCCCCCCTACCTGCACTGCATACATTACTGATGTGCTCCGGCACATGGGGATTTGTGCCAGGCACAATACCCATTTGAATATCGCACCAGGGCACATCAGTGGGTTGCACATGGCGCAATTGTGTTGCGCCATGTGCAACCCTTTTGAATATCCGGGCCTGTATCTTCAATATCAGGACAAATACAGTACAGTACCTATTTATAACTTTTTTTATGAGAAAAACAAAACTAGATGACAGTCAAATTTATTCTACTTGAGGATTACTATTAATTTAATCTTCATAAGGTTCCATTAAAGCAGAATGGAGCAGGGAAGGCAGTCACAATAGCGAAGGCCCAAACTGAGGAAAAGATAGCCAATTTAGTTAAGAAGGGAGATAAAACCATTTATAGGTACATTAGGGAGCAAAGAAAGACCAATGGAGGGATAGTGAGACTTAATAAAGGGGGGTGGGTGGGCAGAGGGTGACAGTGAAAAGGCAGAGATACTGAATGAATACTTTTGCTCAGTATTCACAAAAGAAGAAGAGCAGAATGCTGTGGCCAGGTTGTTGTCTGGGTCTATTTGATCCAGTCATATTTCAGCTGTGCTGCATGTTCTGCACTGGTTGCCTGTTCAGTGGTGGATCACCTTAAAAGTTGGCTTGCTGACTTTTACAGCCCTCCATGGCTTGGGTCTGAGTTACCTACAAGGGCTTCAAAGTCCCTACCGCCTCCTTAGACCACTCCGCTCAACAAGAGAGGGATTGCTGGAGGTTCCCAGGGTGCATTTGAAGTCTTCTGGAGCTCGGGCTTTTGCTTTTGCTGCTCCTACCCTGTGGAATTCTCTACCTTGTTGGGTTAGGGAATGCCAGACAGTGGAGAGCTTTAAAATTGCTTTAAAAACATATCTATTTGCATGTGCTTTCCCTGATTTTTAGTATTTTTAGTGTACAGCGCTTTGACATTTGACATTGCACTTAACAAACAAATGTTATTATTATTATTATTATTATTATTATTATTATTTATTATTCAAACAATAGAAGCACTCTGGACAGGGGGATCATTACCAGTCCATTCACAGAAGAAAGGGTCCTGAAAGAACTCCTAAAACTCAAGGTGGACAAAGCAATGGGGCCTAAGGGATTCGCCACAGAATTCTAAAAGTGCTAAGGGGAGACCTAGTGACACCACTGACTACCCTTTTTAACAAATCATGGGAGGATGGTGTGGTACCTGAGGACTGGAGGAGGGCAGATGTGATCTCCCTTCACAAAAGTGGAAGCAAAGCAGAGGCAGGAAACTACAGGCCTCTTAGTTTGACCTCAGTGGTAGGGAAAATGATGGAATCACTTCTGAAAAGGCAGAATTGTTGAGTATCTAAAGGTCAGCAGGGAACAGGACCCAATGTTGCATGGATTCACAGCGGAAAGGTCATGTCAGATGAATATTATAGATTTCTTTGACTAGGTGACCAAAGTAGTAGACCAGGGAGGGGCTGTGGATATGGCCTACCTAGACTTTAGTAAGGCATTTGACACAGAAAAGATTAATGAACAAGTTAGCCAGCCTTGGAGTTGGTGCCAGGGTGGTAGCCTGTGTAACAAATTGGCTGGACAACAGGACACAGAGGGTAATAGTAAACGGAGTACACTCTGAAGAGAGGGTGGTTACTAGTGGGGTATCACAGGGTTCAGTACTGGGACTAGTCCTCTTTAATGTCTTTATAGGTGACATTGTGGAGGGGAGGGAAAGAAAAGTATGCCTCTTTGCAGATGACACAAGGGGGACATGGAAAGGATGAGAATGGACTTGGCAAGGTTGAAGGAATGAGCAAAAGTATGGCAGCTTAGATTCAATGCAAAGAAGTGCAAAGTATGCACCTGGGAAACAAAAACCCATTGGAAGCGTACACAATGGAAGGGAGGGGGTTACTAACAACAACAAAAATGGAAAGGGACCTGTGGGTAGTCATATCAAATGACCTTAAGATAGACAAGCAATGTAAGATGGCAGTAAAGAGGGCTGGGGGATACTAGGATGCGCATTGAGAGGCATCACCAGCAGAAAACAGGAAATTGTTATCCCTCTGTACAGACAGTTAGTGAGACCCCATCTGGAGTACTGTGTGCAGTTCTGGAGACCCCATCTCCACAAGGACATAGACAGGGTGGAGGCAGTCCAGAGGAAGGCAACTAAAATGGTGCACGGTCTGCACCAGAAGGCATATGAAGAGAGACTAAAAAGAGAATAATGGCTAGGTTAGTGATCATTACCATGGAGTAATACCATCGAGGTTCTGGACACAGAGTAACCTCGATAGTGAAGCTCGAGAGGTTCCAAAGTGTTCAGAATCTTGAGATGGTAGGACTCCCCAGTATTGCTCGCTAAGTTATCCATTATTTTTTTAAATATATAGATCCGATTTTTGTTTTTTCATAACAGGCGGTTGGCCACTGCAATGAAGGCTTGGTTCTGGATGACCGACACAGTGTCTCGCTCCTTTGTCCTCACCCCCCCACCCACCTGGTAAGCAGGCTGTAGTAAGAAACTTTTTAGTTTTGTTGGCAATCCTGCCTCTTCTTCATTCGCAGCATGCAGATAAGTCCATTTTTTTATGTAATAAAGAAACAAAAATGGAGAAATGCAGAGGACAGGATACACTCTCATTAAGTGAGAGATGGCTGCCATGTTTTTAAAAGTGTTCCACCTGCCCACAGAGACAAAGCAGCCAATCATGAGCCGTGCTGTTGTTGATTGACACTCCTAGCATGGCCTGGTGTAGGAGACTGCTACGCTTGTGATCTTCAGTTCAAGTGATAATAGCATCGTTTAGAGCTCCGAATGATAGTATTACGGGCTCTGAACAATACTATTATCACTTTGAAACATTGGTACTATCAGTTTCGAGATGGTGGTATTACCGTGAATTTTTTGTGTGCCATAGGATGGTATTAAACATGACTATCCATATATTAAAAAATCTTAATATGTATATCCTTGAGGAAAGGAGGGAGAGGGGGGACATGATAAAAACTTTCAAGTACCTAAATGGAACCAACGAAATCCAAGAGGGTAGCATCTTTCAGAAAAAGAGATGTGCAAGAACAAGGGGACACAATTTGAAAATAGAGGGGGGATGGTTCAGGGGTAACATGAAGAAGTATTTTTTTTTTCACAGAAAGAGTGATAGACGCAAGAAACAGGCTTCCTGAGGAGGTCATGTGGACAAAAACAGTGGGAGAATTAAAGAATGCATGGGACAGACCTAAAGCAATTATGAGGGGGTAGGAAGAAGTCGGCTGTAGTTAACTAGGATCTGCAGCTTATCCAATAGGTAGGGAAATGGGAAGATTAGGTGGGCCAAGCAGTCCTTATCTACCATCAAAGTCTATATGTTTCCAAACTTGAGAGACAACTAGTTTTATACTCTAAGGTTTAATTCAGCATTTCATTTCAGAATACACAAAAATTATATGTTCTGAAAGCACAGCTGAAGAAGATAACAATCCTGGTTAAAGGGTACCCCTGTACACGTTTGATCATCAAGACGTAATATTTAAAATGTAAAACATTATGTCTGGAGCCATAGAGGTTAACTTAGAAACATAGACAATGGCGGCAGAAAAAAAAAGTTCATCCAGTCTGCTCAAGTATACCCTATCCTACCCCAAAACCTACTGTCTAGACAGAGGTTTTGACCTGACCTCCCCTTCCTTAACCCCTGTGTTTCTGCCACCTCCTCCTGAGTAACTATTAAGCCTTTCAATTCATCTCAGATGTGCTTGAAACCATTATGGTGTTTGCACCAACCACCTCTGTCTGTAGGCTATTCATTCGCTCAACCACTGTCTCTGTGAAACAAAAAGAAAAGCTTCTCACATGCCTCCTGAACCCCCCCCCCCACCTTCCATGATTCTCCTCATGTTTTTGACTAACCATAATTTCTGAATGGTTCCTTGCAGTTTACCTTGTTGATTCCTTTCAGGAACTTGAAGGTCTCTATCATATCACCAAATTCCCTTCTGGCCTTCAGCGAGTAAATATTCAGTGCCCTAAGCTGATCCTCATAGGATATATCCTGTTGGCCCTGAATCATCTTGACTAACTTATGCCACACAGTCAACAACTTGATTTTTGTCTTTCCTGTGGTGTGAAGCCCTGGATGGCACAGTATTCCAGATATGGCCTCACCAGAGATCTACAGAGATGTATAGTGGTATCCCTCACCATGCTTAGTTATGTTGCATCTGGTGCTGCACATGCCAATGTCAATTGGAAAAGTCACATTCAAATGAATGCAGATATATATATATATTCTGATATTGGTCTTCATGGTAGCTTGCTATGATTCAATGTGGTGTTGGCTACCACTGAAGCATTACCCCTTTCCTCCTACTATCTAAACCTCTCACAATACATCCCAGCAATCTGACTGCCCTGCTGTAGTCCATGTTACATTGGCTAGATTGCTTTAGGAAGCCACTTATGATGACCACCATGTTCCTTGCATAAGAAATAGTGTCAAGATTAGGGAGTCACGTGATGCTGTTTCCATGCTAGCTGCACTCGCTGGAAGCTCCGCTAATCTCCTGCCTAATTTGGGTGTATTTAGCTCACCTCTGTATCAGTATACACCTAGACGAACCCGCTAAGGCTGTGGACATTAGGAGGAAAGTGTCGGTGTCGCCAATGGAGGAGGAGATGCCGAAGACTCTGCCAAAACGCACACCGCCCGAAACTCCCGAGAAGGCCGCGAAGAAGTCGCGGGCCTTGACAGCACAAACCTCCCAGCCCTGTAGCCCAGGTAACGGAGGGGAAGAGCCGTTAATGGTGTCGCGTTTCTTAGAGGAATTCCGTCCCTTTAAGGTGGAAATGGCAGATTTGGCTCTAGAAATTAAGAATATCACCAGTGCCTTAAGCGACCTGGCCAGAAGAACTACGGACGGTGAAGCCCGGGTGAAGTCATTGGAGAGCAAAGTGGACAAGCTGGAGGGAGCGCTCACTTCGATTAATCAGCGTATTGTCAAGCTGGATAGGAAGACCGAAGATCTAGAAGGCAGAAGCTGGGGCAATAATGTTGTTTTAATCGGTCTGCCTGAGAGAGAGGAGGGAGGGGATCCAGTAAGGTTTTTTCAGCGGTTGGTGGAGAAAGTTGCCGGTCCTTCACCCTACGGGCCTTGTTATAACATCGAGAGAGCGCATAGGCTCTCGACCTACCCCTTCTGGTGCACCTCCTCGTATTTTTCCTGGCCAAATTTTTAAATTATCAAGAAAGGCAGCTGTTCCTCCAAAAGGTCAAAGAGTCAAATCGCTGCAGTGGGAGGAAGCGAGCCTCAGGGTGACACAAGATTTGCCGCTGTCAGTGCGGCAACGGAGGGCTACGTTTCACCCGGTGGTGTCCAAATTAATTGCGGCGGGCATTAAGTACAGGATGACTTACCCTGCAAAGCTCTTAATCTTCGTGGATGACACCTGGCAAGCGTTCGAGGAAGTGGAGTTGGCTAGAGAGGTGCTGCAGAAAATCCGTCAAATTTGTTTAAGCCCAAGTGAGCGTGTCAACGGGCCCCCATTGAGGGATGGACTCAGTCGGATGTGATTCGGGGAAAGTATGGTGTGGTATGTCGTTTGTAGGGGCACAGACATTCTCACGCCCAGCTCTGTGCCGCTTCACTGAAGGGATTACTGAAACGTTTTATTGGCACTGCATTTCGTTTTACGCAGCGATATGGGAGTTTTTTATACTTAAGGTTTTGTTGGCTGCCTGACAAACCGGAAGAAGAAAGCGGACTGTTTGGATGCTGGAAGGGTGGTGCAACTCCCTTTTGGGTGGTGGGGATTTCTTGGCAGTAATGGGAGTGGCTCATGGTGGACGCTGGACTCTTCTGGAGAGGACTTATTATTTGGCCCTTGTGATATGGGGTCTTTCTTTTACTGTCTCCTACTGGGAATATGTTATTCAGGTTACAGCAATGGGGGCTTGCTGGGCAGTGGGGCTAAATAAAGCTCTTGGTTTTATTTTGGTGCTCCTGTATTGCAGGTATTCTAGGCGATGGAGCTCAGGTGCATATGGGTGAAGTTTTGCAGGGGGTCTCTGGCTCTCTTTATCTGCACCTGAGTAGCTCTAATTAATTTTGGGAGGAGGGGGGAGGTTTTCGGGGGGGTAGTTCGATTACGTTGAATGGTTACAGACACTTTCTCGTTGAGGAGTTAAGACATATTAGAATAGTGGTTTTGGGATTTTTTTCTGGACAGAAGGGTGATTTAGTTCGGGTGAGGGGTTCGGTGGGATGTCCAACAGTCAGGTAATCATGTCCAGGGGTAGGAATAGTTTATTTAGGTATTGGCTTTGTTATGGAGGGAGTGAGCAGTTCCGGCATGGTCTAAATGGATATTGGGCTAGGGGGGTGGCGGGGCAGTGGATGATGTGGCTGAGCGAGCTGTCATCATGGGCCGTGATGCTGTGGGAGGGTTTATTAGGGGTGCGTCCCTAGGGTCTGGGGGGTTTAGTGTTGTGGTGGGAAGGTCTAATGGGGGGATTTTCTGGGGGTATGGGGGTTTAGTTTCTTGGTCTGGAGGAGTTGGTGGGGGAGCAGGGGTGGTGGTTTACACAAGGCTCTGAGGTAATAGATGAGAGAAAGTGTTCGGAATATGTTAAGGTTGATTTCGGGTTCTATGTCTGGATCCATGATATCTCATAAAGTTTTTAAGTGTTTAAGTTGGAATGTTAAGGGGGCAAGACAGAAATCCAAACAATATCAAATTTTGAAGCATTTAAATGCTTTAGGAGCAGACATAATGTTTTTGCAAGAGACACACTTGTTGGATGCTGAGTGTAACAATATGAGGCATCTCCAGATTGGACAAGTTTTCACCTCACAAGGTAGCTCCCAGAGTAGAGGGGTCATGGTCTTAATTCACAGGGCTGTGCCCTTCACTCTCCTTCAAGTTCTGCAGGATAGAGCGGGTAGATATATTTTGGTTCTTGGGAAACTGCAGACTTTAGAGATTTTGATTGGCTCAGTTTATGGTCCCAACTCGGATACTCAGGATTTTTTTGTACAGTTAGGGGAAGTTTTGGCACCCTTTGTTAATGTCCCTATTATTATTGGTGGGGATTTTAATTTGGTAATGGATTCTACACTGGATAGGTCCAACCCCACAATTTCAAGACTCTCACCCGCTCAAAGAGCCATGAGGAATTGGGTAGATCAATTTGGTTTATCAGATGTGTGGAGGGTTTTTCACCCCCGGGACCGTGAATATACTTTTATTTCTTCCACTCATGGCACTGCTTCCCGTATCGACTATATTTGGCTCTCTCGTACCCTCCTCTCGGGGGTACTAGGTTCCAAAATACAGTCGGGACCTCCCTCGGATCATGCAGTAGTGTCGGTATCGGTTACCTTCGCCTCCCTTCCTAAAGGTAGTAACAGATGGAAACTCAATAACCAAATCCTGAGAAACCATAATATAGTTAAACATATTTCCTCCCAAATAGAGGAGTTTGTACATAACAATGTGAGAGAGGATGCTCATCCTGATATGGTTTGGGGGGCGTTCAAGGCGTTCATCAGAGGGGTTCTGATAGGGCAGACAGTTAGAAGGAAAAGAGTTAGAGAGAGGCTCATAAGGGATGTACTAGCTCGGATACGAATTATGGAGAACAGTCTGTCCCATGATCTTTCAGAGAAAGATAAGCAGGAGTTAATTAAATTGAAAGATTTTTATCTCACATTATTAGAGGAACAAGCTGAACTGGCACTAATCAAAACTAAAGTTAGTTACGTGGATCAGGGGGAGAAGGCGGGGAAACTTCTGGCAAGACATGTCAAACAATTAGAGGCCTCCCGTATAATTCAGGCGGTTCAGTCTGAAAAGGATGGTCGGATTAAAACTTCCCCGAAGGAGATAGCGGAGGAATTTAGAAGTTATTTTTAATCCCTTTATAGCCCAATGGTGAATCCCCCCTTAGAGGAGGAAATACTGGCCTCTTTTGAGGAGTTAAACCTTCCTTCTCTAGTGGAGCATCAGAGGGTGGCTCTTACTTCTGGTATTTCCCAAGAGGAGGTGGAAAGGGTTATCACGGCCCCTTTGGACAAACTCCGGGATGGACGGGCTTCTCGCTCACATTTTATAAGGTATTCTCCAAACAACTGTCACCACTCCTGGTGTCCTTGTTTCAGTATGTTCTTGGTGGTCAGTTGCTAGATCAATCTCTGTTTGAGGCAATTATTGTTTTAATCCCGAAACCTGATAAACCGCTCGAGCAACTGGCTAGTTATAGGCCTATTTCTCTGCTCAATTACGATATAAAAATTCTGGCGAAGATGCTAGCAGATCGCTTAAATAAGGTTATACCTGACTTGATTGGTGCGGAGCAGGTTGGTTTTATGCAGGGGAGGTCGATAAATGATCATTTGAGAACAGTGGCGCATGTCTTCTCCGCGTCCGAGGAGGGCAGTGACCCTATGGTGCTGGTCTCGTTGGACGCGGAGAAGGCATTCAATAGGGTACACTGGTGGTATTTAATAATACAATGAAAAAATTGGGTTTCCCGGAGCTATTTTTGCATTGGATTAGATCTCTGTACCTCAATCCCACAGCAAGGATTTCATGTAATGGAGTGACATCTGACCCTTTTAGGTTATATGTGGGTACGCGTCAGGGATGCCCTCTGTCCCCTCTTCTTTTTAATTTATACCTTGAACCCTTGATTAAAAGTATACTTTATAATGAAATAAAGGGGATTAAGGTTCAGGAAAGTACTGTAAAGGTAACAGCTTATGCGGATGATCTTTTGGTATATATTTCGTACCCCGAATGACTTTATCCCTGCTCTATTGAAAACGATACAAGATTACAGCTCTCTGGCTAACTATAAACTAAATTTTGGGAAAATGGTGGTTTATCCACTTAATAGGAGAGTATTTAGGCAGGAGATGGCGGAGCTAGGCCTGACGTGGAACTCGGAAGCTATTAGATATCTGGGTCTTACCTTATCTAGATATGCCGGACATATTAGGCAGCTAAATCTGGATTCTCTGGTTCATACAATTGACCTAGAGTTTAAAAGGTGGGCTAAACTTCCGATCTCGTTGTGGGGGAGGATAAGTTTAGTCAAAATGAATGTGTTCCCCAGGCTGTTCTACCCCCTTAGTGCTTTGAATATTTCACTTCCGCTTTCATGGTTTAAAAAAGATTCATGGGCTTATCGCCAATTTTGTGTGGGGGTACAAGAGGGCTAAAATGGCCTATTACAAGCTGGCAGCCCCCAAATTATTGGGTGGACTTAAACTACCGCACCTGGGACTCTATTTTTGGGCGGGTCAAGCTAACAAGTATCTGAGGTGGGTGCAGGACACAGTGACTTCGTATACCCCTTTATGGTTACCGATTGAACTGGCTCTTATTAGGGGGGCAGGTCTTGCTCCTGAAGCTCTATTGTACGTTAATCCCAATCTCTTGCCAGGGGCTCTCAGAAAGTCTCCGATTGGGGTCTCTGTAAGGGCGCACACGCAGCTTTGTGGTTTCCTGAAATATTCTCATGTTACCGACCCGTCCCAGCCCATAAGGGGCAATCCTAGGTTTCGTATTGAAGGTAGACTCATGAAGGCCGCCTGGCTGGTGCAGGGAGGGGAGTGTTGTGTAAGGGATTTAATCTCAGTGGATGGATATGTGCTTCCTGCATCTGAGATTATGAGTAAGTTTAAGTTGCCATCCTCGGTGATTTTTCAGGTTTATCAGCTTCGTCATCTCGTTGTCAGTAAATTTGGTAATAGGGCAATACAGAATCCGAATGGAGTTTTCGAGAGACTTTGCTGGCCTCTGGCAGGTCTACCACATGCTGTCTCCAATATTTATGCCATGTTATTTAACTGGGCTACTCCCAGAATTTAGCCCCACCTCCTATTGGGCTTCAGTGTTTCCCAATGGGGACATGGACTGGACAGGACTCTGGCACAGTTGTCATAAATTGATCTCCCAAGATCGGCTAAGATTGATTCAGTTCAAAATACTCCATAATATTTACTACTCCCCTCAGAAGTTGGTGAATTTAAAGGTATCTACGGACGCATCCTGTGTGAGGTGTCAGCAGGGGGTTGGAGATTTGTTGCACATATTTTGGAACTGTCCAAAGATTGTGCCACTCTGGACATGTATCAAAAATGGGGTAGACCCGTTATTAGGGTTGGGAGACCTTTTCACTCCAGAAGTTTGTTTGATGAGATGTAGCTTCTATTCCTTTTAAAAATAGGAGGTTTCATATGTTGTTGATCTCGGCATCCCTCAAGAGTGGTACTCAGACACTGGAAGGATTCCGTTGTGATTAGCTATCTTGGAATGGTTGGAGGAACTCTGGCTAACCTCCGGATTGAGAGAATGATTGCCATTCTTCAGAATAAGCTCCCTAGGTTTAATAAAATATGGGGTCCCTCTATACTTGTTGCATGATATAGAGATGTTTTTTTCTTCTCTTCCCTTTTTTCTTCTCTGTTTGCAGGGTTGGGTAGGCACCTCAGAGCCTTTGGGGGGGTGTTGGGGGTGGTGGTTTGGGGGGGCAGAGGATGTATCTTATGTTATATGTTTTTGCGCATGTATGTACATTTCACATGGAGGTTTTGTGTGTTAAAAGATACATTCTCTGTATAAAAATTGTTAATAAAATCTTAATGGAAAAAAAAAAAAAGAAATAGTGTCAAGATTAACTTCTCACCTCACATGTTAAACCCTGGGGTGCTAATTCCCTATGTGAATCACTTTGCTCTTTGTGGGGTTGAATTTTAATTGCTAAACCTTGCACCAAGACACTAACCTTTGCAGGTTCCTGTGCAACTCCCCTTACCCCCTTCTCACTGGGCCGGGGCCTTGTAAATGAGCCTCAGCTCAGTCAAGCATATCCTCTGTTCGTGATGATATGAATAAAAATTATTTACTACTACTACTTACTACTACTCTCTGTCTATTCTGCCACAAATCAGGGGACTCTAGACTCAAACTCAAATCTTTTTTTTCGCAGTCCTGTACCCTAACCACTAGTCTATGTTGGCTATGTAGGTTAATAGATTGGCATCACAGCTAAATAGAACATTACCATGAGAACAGTAAGTCTCAACAAACAGTTAAAAACTATTTTCTTGATATTATATGATTTTCCCTGAGGCACTGCTTTAGTAATTATTTGCTCTTCTGCATGTAAAAAGAATGATTTCAGTGAAGTCACACTGACTTTAAAGTGTCTGTTGGAAGCTCAAACTTACTGCAAAGAACAAACTGCAACTCCATTTAGGACCTGGAAACCTGATTAAGGCATAATGCTGCAGAGCACTGGGTAAGAAGAGAGAGATACACTTTCTACAAAAAGTTTTATTTGTATTTTTCCTTATTGGCATTAAGCAGAGAATTGCAGGATTCCTTTAAAAAGGGTAGTAATTTTATAACCAGAGTGAGATACAATTGAATTTGCTTGAGTGCGGGGGTTGAGACCTAGCATTTTAAAGGATATTTTTGTAACATTTTAAGTGTCCTGCTGGCTGAGGAGTGAGTTCATTTTTATCCTTGGACTCAGTAGAGTGGTTTGGTTTGTGTTGGAGCCATGGTCTAGTAAATTGTGGTGTTAGTTGTATTACTATAAAGGACAGTACTCACCAGGGTGGTGGAGCAGTTGTGTATCTGAGTGTTTCTAACAGTCACCAGTGGCTGTGCACTACCCACCCCCTTCCCCACCCCGTGGCATTTCCTTTATAGCACAGTTCTGACATCACTTCCTCAATAGGTCTTGGGGCAGAACTGTCATATTTCTAATAACCCTGCAATGTGCATAAAGAGTAGTTACACAAAACAAATAATAATACATATATAATTACATATTGTATAGAATAAGGGAGTAGGACATGTAGGGAGTGGTGCAATCCACTGGCTGTAGAGGCAGCAGTTTTCAGGAAACATTCTGGAAACTACGCTGCCTGTCCTATTTGTAGGCAACTGTCAGCTCTGAGAGAGAGGTTGCCCACCTCCAGGCTGAACTAGCAAGGACTAAGAGGCCTCCCCTCCCAAAGAGCACCACTGCCACAACCACTGAGTCAGAGGTTTCGGAGTATGAAGAGCAGAAGGACCACAGTGGGTTCCGGGAGAGTGCGGGTGGTGGACCAGAGGTGAAGCCCTCCAGTTGTACCTCTACACAAATCAGATGCCATTCTGGCAGAGCAAGGTTCCTCTATTATGGCACCCTCAGTGGAGACCCAGAAGAATGCTGAGGACATCCACAAGGGAGACCCACAAAAGTGTGGCAAGGGACACCACAGGGGAAGGAAACAGCTACTGATAGGGGACTCAATTGTTAGAGGTAGAACTGGGAAGGAGAGAAGGAAGTAAGCTGCCTGCCTGGTGCCATGGCTTGGAGGGACAAGCGAATCCTCCACAATTGTAGAAGCAGCATCACAGGAGACAGAACTAGATATCATTGTCCACCTTAGGACAAATGACCTAGCTAAGCATGGGATCAGTGCAGTGCAGAATGAATTTGTGGAGTTGGGGAGGGCCTCAGATGGTAGCAAGCACAGTAACCTTCTCAGAGGTGCTACCAGTCCATGGCAGGAATGAGGCTAGGGTACTGAACACCATGCAGTTTAATGAATGGTTGCAAAACTGGTGCAGAGCACAAGGCTTTGCTTCATTGGGGACTGGGGTCCACCTGGAGAGATAAAGGTCTATACTGGTATGATGGTCTGCATTTGTCCACAAAGGGGACCAAGCTCCTAGGTGACAGGTTTAAATGCTTCCTTGGCAAGCTTTTAAACTAGATAAGGGGGGAGGTACTGATAAAAGGCAGTAAAAGTCAAGCCTCCCCCCACAAAACAGGGCAGGTAGTAGGGTAAACACTGAGGTACAGAGCTCAACACATAGCAGGATGGGGTAAATGGTAAAATAAATAAGAGCAATAAGAGCAGGGATGGGGGAAAAAAGGATCAAGCCAACATTAAATGGAGGGCAATGACTACTAATGCCCGTAGTCTGGGAAACAAGCTCTCTGAGCTAGTAGCTTTGATGGATGATGAACAATTGGATATTGTGGCAGTCACAGAAACATGGTACACCAAGAACCATGAATGGGATGTCAACATACCAGGGTACACAATCTACAGAAGGGACAGGGAAGGCAAAAGAGGAGGTGGAGTAGCTCTATACATAAGGGAAGGGATCAAAGCTACAGAACTAAAAAGTAAAGGGGGAGGACAAGAGGCACTCTGGGTTACCTTGGAGATGGGGAATGGCATCGCAATCCGCATAGGGGTTGTATACAGACCCCTGTCTCAAGGGGAGGAAATGTACAAGAAAATGATAGAGGACATTCTCAAAATGGCTGAAAAAGGGGAGATACTGTTGATGGGGGACCTGAATATGCCAGTTGTTAACTGGAGGACATGTACTGCAGCCACATCCAAGAGCAGGGTCATTCTCGATGTCCTGCAGGGGGCAGACCTTAGACAGCTAGTGCTGGAACCCACTCGGGAGTGAGCAATACTAGACCTGGTACTCTCAAATGGAGAGAGGATCACAAATTTAGAAGTCAGTAGACATCTGGGAACAAGCGACCACTGCACAGTGTGCTTCACAATGAGCACAACCATGGAGATAAGCCATACAAAAACAAGGATACTGGACTTTAGAAGGGCTGACTTTGGCAAAATGGGTGAACACCTGAAGAATGCACTAGCAAATGGCCAAATAGATGGGGTGGAAGAATAATGGAGAAAAATCAAAACTGCCATCATAAAGGCAACAAGTCTTTGTGTAAAACAAATAAAGAAAACAAAGCGGAGTAAAAAACCACTATGGTTCTCAAAAGAGGTGGCAGGGAAGGTTAAGGAGAAAAAGGCTGCATTCAAAAGTATAAGGAATCACAGAGGGAGCACGACAGGGAACTGTATCAATTAAAGCAGAAAGAAGTAGGAAAGGCAGTCAGAATGGCAAAGGCACAAACCAAGGAAAAATAGCCAACTCGGTCAAAAGGGGATAAAACCTTTTATAGGTTAATTAGGAGCATAGAAAGGTTAAGGGAGGGATAGTGAAGATTAATAAAGAGAGGGGAGGTGGGCAGAGGGAGACAGTGAAAAGGCAGAGATACTGAATGAATACTTTTGCTCAGTATTCACAAAAGAAGATGAGGAGCAGTTACCTAAACCAGACAATAGAAGCACTCTGGGTAGGGGGTTGATACCGGTCCATTCACAAGAAGAAAGAGTCCTGAAAGAACTCCTAAACTCAAGGTGGACAAAGCAATGGGGCCTGACAGGATTCACCCAGAATCCTAAAAGAACTAAGGGGACCTAGTGACACCACTGACCACAATTTTAACAAATCATGGCAGGATGGGGTGGTACTTGAGGACTGGAGGAGGGCAGATGTGATTCCCCTTTACAAAAGTGGGAGCAAGGCAGAAGCAGGAAACTACAGACCTGTAAGTTTGACTTCAGTGGTAGGGAAAATGATGGAATCACTTCTGAAGAAAGAATTGTTGAGCACCTAGAATGGCGGGGCACAGGACCCAAAGCAACATGGATTTAGAGCAGGAAGGTCATGTCAGACTAATCTAATTGATTTCTTTGACTGGGTGACCAAAGTAATAGACCAGGGAGGGGCTGTGGATATGGCCTACCTATACTTTAGCAAGGCATTTGACACAGTCCCGCACAAAAGATTAATAATCAAGTTAGCCAGCCTGGGAGTGGGTCCCAGGGTGGTAGCCTGGGTAGTGAACTGGCTGCACAACAGGACACAGAAGGTAATAGTGAATGGAACACATAGTGGAGTACCTCAGGGCTCAGTACTGGGTCCAATCCTCTTTAACATCTTTATAAGTGACATTGCAGAGGGTCTGGAGGGAAAGGTATGCCTCTTTGCAGATGACACAAAGGTCTGTAACAGAGTTGATACACAAGAGGGGGTAGAAAAGATGAGAAGGGACTTGGCAAGGTTGGAGGAATGGTCAGACATATGGCAACTTAGATTCAATGCAAAGAAGTGCAAAGTAATGCACCTGGGAAACAAAAACCCAGGAGAAGAGTACACAATAGCAGGGGAGGTAATAACAACAACAAAAATGGAAAGGGACCTGGGGTAGTCATATCAGATGACCTAAAGGTGGGTAAGCAATGTGAGAAGTCAGTAAGGAGAGCCAGGGGGATACTGGGATGCATAGGAAGGGCATCACAAGTAGAAAAAGGGAAGTGATTATCCCTCTATACAGACAGTTGGTGAGACCCCATCTGGAGTACTGTGTGCAGTTTTGGAGACCTCATCTATGCAAGGACATAGACAGGATGGAAGCAGTCCAGAAGATGGCAACTAAAATGGTGCAGGGTCTACATCAGAAACCATATGAAGTGAGACTGAGAGAGCTTAATATGTATACCCTTGATGAAAGGAGGAACAGGGGGGACATGATAGAAATGTTCAAGTACCTCAAGGGAATCAACAAAGTCCAGGAGGGTAGCATCTTTCAGAAAAAGAGATGTGTAAGAACAAGGGGGCACAGTTTAAAGATAGAGGGGGGACAGCTCAGGGGTAATGTGAAATTCTTTTTCATGGAAGAGTGGTGGATACATGGAACAGCCTTCCTGAGGAGGTCGTTGGGTCTAAAACAGTGGGGGAATTCAAACATGCTTGGGACAGACACAAAGCAATTATAGTGCAGGGTTGCAGGAAACAGGCTGTTGGTTAACTAGAATCTGCAGCTTATCCAGTAGGTAGGGAAATGGGCAGACTGGGTGGGCCAAGTGGTCCTTTTCTGCCGTCAAAGTCTATGTTTCTATGTTTCTATATGTTTCTATGTTTCTAAGTTGGTCCATAAATTGATTTGCCATTATTGTCACTAAGAAATCAGAATGATTCAAGAGTTGTGGTAGTGACTCCAGCAAATGTAGACAAAAAGATACAAGAGGATGCTGAACGGGAAATATCCATACAGTGACAAATTTGTTAGGAAAACTTGGATACTTCCCAAACAATTCCAGGTGAATTAATTTTACTATTTATGAGTGCTATGCATGCAGGGCCCCGGAATATGAGCTGAGTGGTAGTAAATGCTGTGCACCCCTACATAGCATGCATGGCACAGCAGACATGCAGCATGCATGACCAGGTGCACATGGTACACACACAGAGGGGGCTGGAGTGTAGGCCAAGTGGGGTGACACACGGAGTGCTGAGGGCATGGCCAGGACACATGGCAATGCCCCTTGACCCCACAATATATAGTGCTGTCTGCTGCACTGCGCAGCAACATGGACATGAATGCTGCATACTGCACAGCAGGAAGCAATATGGTGGAATGGCAGGCAGCTCCAGAGAGATCGGCAGGGTGGACAGATAGGAAATGCAGAGGCAGGGGTGGGAGAGGCAACCATGCTGGTGGAGGCACACATTCCCAGTTCTCTAACTTCAGCAGCAGGCAGGTGGTGGTAATGGTAACTGACATTCGCCACAACTACGCCAGAATCTACTGGCCCTGGCACTGACCACAATCTCGGAGGTAAAGGCCAAGATAAGGCTGGACATACAGACCAGTGTCAATGCCGCTGGGTCTGAGGTGAAAACACTCACGGTCATCAAACACAAGTGTATGATCTACGCATGGCCATGAAGAAAAAAGTTAGCAGCCAGCAGATGGGAGTGGCATGGAATGGGTGGAGGGTTCCCGGCCCATGACACCCAACTGACACATGTAGAGTGAATGGTGGCAGAGAGCCTCTCCAAGGTGGCCATCCATAGTGAGGACAGAGGGGTGGACAGCCTGGCAGGTAGGCACAGCCATGCAGTGGGACATTTGGGGTGGGATGATGGGTAATGGACTGCTGGCATAACACTGTCATCCTCTCCCCGCAGGGCATGGCACCAATGCCACAAAATGCAGCCGCATGCAGGACACAGCCCATGAGACCCGCCAAGGCATGCCTGGCCAGGAGATGTGCCACGCAGCATGAGGACCCATCTGGTAAGTACGTGGGGGCAGCACCCAACTGTGGGCATTGTGGCATGTGAATATGAGCAGTATACTGATGGCAGTAGCTTTTGTATCAACAGGAATGGAGATGGTCACAGAGACCCAGCAGGACAGTGAGAGTGAGGGAAGCACATGGTCACCCCGACAAAGGACATGGATACCACCACCGGGGAGTGACAGACCAGTGAATGAAGTGGTAATGGATGACTGAGCAACCAGATAGCAATAGCCCATAGGATTGTGACCACCCAAACAAGCATGGGCACTGGCAACATACCAGTCAAGCCGCAACACACATCACCACCGGGTGCCAACCAAGCCACGGCCCAGGATGACAGCGGTGACAAGGGCCCCTCCACTGGACCTACCAGACATGGATGGGCACCACAGCACAGCCCATACATCTTGGAGTAGTACCGTTAGCTGCAGCAGCTGAAGAGGGACAAGCTGGTAGAGCAGCAGAACACGACTGTGGCAATAGCAACGCTCACCGACATTGCAAGGACCATCAGTACCAGCGTCATATGGGGAACCATAGCACAGGAGCAGATCCTACAACACATCTGTAACCTGCTCTGCAGCACACGCTGCCACCCCCCCGAAGTAGCACCCATGCACCTGTACTGTAGACACACAGTCCACAGGCACAGAAAATGGCCCTGAGCACTCCATGCATGGAGCCATGGGGACTGAGCCAGACACCTGCGGAGGTGCACATGGTATGACACCATGACCATATGGAGCAGTGGAGTTGGGCATGACAGAGGACACAGCCATCACTGCCATCCAGGACAGCACAGCAACTGGCCTTCCACTGTGCATGGATGACTTCACTTGGTTGTGACAGTTGCAGGGGTCATGGTGCAGCACATGCACATGCAGTACCTAGGTGGCTGGGCACTCAAGCCTCGGCACAGCTGCAGTCACAACCAGACTCTACTGGGCAGTGAGGGCACCCACACCACCCACATGGCCCCAGGCACAGGCCCAATACACATGCCCAAGCCCCCCCAACCCCTGACACAGGGCCACTCAGCATAGAGCGTCATCATCATCATCATTGCCTGCCATCCCAATAAAACTGGGAGATCCATGCAGCACACACCATGGCATTGAAGTGGTCCCGGCATCCCTGCAGACGTTGCTCCCCAGGGCACTGCACACAGCACAACCTGCAGCCCTGTCACCATGAGAAGGTACCCGCCACAAGCACAGGCCATGCAACAAGGCCACTAGCTTTCCCCTGCTCCCTGAGTGGTACGACATCACCGCCATTATCATCCATGTGGTCAACTGGTGGCATCATTGGCAGTGGCATGTCAGCATGTTTGGCAATGTTGTGCAACATGCAGCATACTGTGAACACCATGCACGCCTTGCTGGGTGACAGCAACAGTGCTCCCTGAGTGATCCAGACATGAGAATTGCATCTTGAGCAGCCTGACTGTCCTCTCGATTATGCCCCTGGTCCTCCTGTGTGCTGTGTTGTATGCTTCCTGCACCTGAGACCGTGGAGACAGTATAGGTGTCATGAGGTATGTCCTAGGAGGGTATCTGCTGTCGCCTGCAGTGAAAGAGACAACAGTGTGAGTGGCATGCCACAGTGCACCATCATTGTGGACATGGTACAGCCTGACCGCATACTCACTCAGTAGCCACACCTCATTGGGCCTGTTATGGAGCACTGCCCCAAGCACTGAGTCATCCAGTATGAATGAGTTGTGCATTGATCTGGGGAACCTCGCACACACATTTGTGAAGAAGTTATTGGCATCACAGATGACCTGACAGTTAATACTGTGATAGCCCTTTTGGTTCTGGTATGCCTCCTCATTCTCCGATGGTGATGGGATGGTGACGTGCATACCATCAATCATCCTAACAACATTGGACATGCCATGCATACATAAAATGCCTGCTTCATGGCACAGATCTCCTGCTTTGTCCTGGGCATGTATATGTGGTCCCCAAGGTGTGCCAGCAAGGCATCGGTTACCTTGGCCTTGGCATGTGACACCGAGGACTGGCAGACATCCTGTGTTTCACTGGTCACATGCTGGAACAACGCACTGTCATAGTAGGAGAGGGCACACATGACCTTGGTCCCCACTGTCATCTCCATTGAGCTTCCAGTGCATGCTGCCTTGTCATCATGGACCATGTCACACAGCCGTGCTACGATCAGCCATGGGAAATGTAACCATTCCAGGCAGTGTGTGTCCTACCATCCCATGGCTTCAACCCTGTGCCTGAACACTCTGGGATGAAGTAGCTTGTCCCGATACCTGCGGGACATCGCCTCCAGCAGATGGGCATGCATGGACACACCTAGACACAGTACCACCAATAGAGCTTCTGCCTGCGACAATGCAGCACTGATTCTGGTCCCCTATATGCCACCCAGCGGGTGCAGGTCACCCTTTAAGGGAGTGTGGTGCAGCATGCTGTCAGGACAGACATAACACAGGGCTAGCCACATGCCACATGCCCAGACACATTGACAGGCCTGTGCAGTGTATGCAAGGTAGTGCAGATGTGGCATATGTAGTCCTGGACAGGATGTTGCTCTTCCCCATCATCTCTTCTGAGTGTCAGAGAACAATTTCACAGACACCTTGGGTGCAAGGATCTGTGGCAGGCCCGTGGCTTTGGCCAGGTAAGTTCAGCAGCCATTGTGTGTGTCACTCAGTGACATTGCCCTGTGCAGGCCATGTGACTGAAGGCCACTTTTCTTCTTGTCCACACAGGCCAGGGGTGGTATTCTGGAGATACTAGAGTTGCAGCTGCTGGAGCAGCCTAACAATGCTGTCTGTTATGTATGGGCACCAGGACTTCGGAAGCAGAGGTACTGGATAGGGTTCCTGGACTACATAATACTTATGGGAGACAGGAGCATGCTGCACTATGAGGACAGACACTATGGGTGATGGGAGGTGTACATCCCATCCCTGATAAGTGCGGCTTTCATGGCTAGGAGGGCATGTCCCTGCCAGGCTGGCAGGCTGGGTGCAAGTTGTGGTGGTGTGCCATTAATTTGTGACCTTTCCTTGCAGGATTACAGGGGTCCAGTCTAGCACATGATGCTGCACAACCTGGGTCAGCCACCACCAGACATCAAGGAAGAGGACAGCAGCAGCAGCAGTGACTGTCCATGACTGTGATGTGTACTGGACAGGGGGACCATGTGCCCAGTGGGGCAGACCTATGTTTTGGCCATATGGACTTGTTTGGACTTACAGCGTGGTGGGATGGGAATTCTTACTTTGGGGGCAGATGGCTGTTGTGCTGGGGGGGGTTGGGGGGCCTGCTGTTCCCGTACCTTATTCAGTGTGATAATAAAATGTTACTACTTTACATGTGTGTGGTTATTGACTCTGGGGGAGTGGGCATGGTTACCCTCAATACGGTGGTGCCATGTGCCATTTACGGCTGGTACACCAGTGGTGTGGGGTTGGCACGTGCATGTCCTGTACATTGGCACATGGTCCCTCTATGTTGCATTGCAGTGTGTGGTATCTCCACATGTAAAACCTGTCTGGAGTATCCAGTGACAGTGCCCGTTCTCAACAGTGGCACATGTGCCATGGCCTGTGTCCTGTGTCACACATGGCCACAGCCACATGCAGCATGTCAGCACATGCACTGGGGACATGCCTCACAGCCATAATGTGGATGGTCCACATCCATACGGCAGGCCTGTCAGTATGGGGACATGCTGTATGGCTTTCCCTGGTGCCATGTGGCAACCATGCAGTATGGGGATGTGCCATACAGCTTCCCCATGTGTCATGTGGCCACCATGCTGTATGGGGACATACCGTATGGTGTCTCCTGGTACCAAGTGGCTGCCATGCTGTACAGGGACATGCTGTATGGCTTTCCCTGGTGCCATGTGGCCACCATGCTGTATGGGGACATATTGTATGGCATCCCCCAGTACCATGTGGCTGACATACTGTATGGGAACATACCATACAGCTTCCCCTGGTGCAATGTGGCCACCATGCTGTATAGGGACATGCTGTATGGCTTCCCCTGGTGCCATGTGGCCACCATACTGAATGGGGACATGCTGTACGGCATCCTCAGTGGCCATGATGAGGCCATTCATACTGACTTGTCATGGTGCCACACCATCCGGAAGTGCCACGCCTATGTTGGGTGCTGTACGGCAGGGTCAGGGTGTCTGCCCTGCACCACTGCTTGCTCAGAGCTGCTGCCATGACTCACTGTTGCACATGGGGGGGTCTGTACAGTGCCACCATTCCAAGTGGGCGCATGGATACTGGTTGTGCCTGTCTTCATGGTACCTCTCACCATGGCACTGCCACTGTCCCTGTCTGTGCATGCTCAGGGTGTCCACTGTGTCCATGTTGGATGGCAGGCCTGTGGTACAGAGAGGGCTGTATACTACCAGCACACATGCAGGATCCCTACAGGATCATTTCCTGTTAGCCGCGTATCTTTATGGCAGCTCCTACCTTGGTGTAGATGTGCCCCCTGGACCTGCATGTGTGCATGCCGTACATGTTTTCATGCATGTGCACAGGTCCACTGTGTGCACCCTTTTGAGCAGCCATGCCTCCCACAAATCTGCTGTGTGTGTGCCTCACGTTTAGTTGCACAGTTCCCTCTGTGCACCCATTGTGCATACTGCATTGCGTATGCATGCAAACCCTGCTGTCATATTCCATGGTGCGCGTGCTTCCACACCACGTGCAGTGTTTCTGCATAGCACCCATTGTGATCCAGCACAGATTTGGTCATTTTTACACCTCATGCTAAAACTAGTTACAATATGTAAGTGTTCTACTTTCAGAGAAAGATGCAGACACAAAGTAGAAAGAATATTGTTCTTGTTCTCAGTCTCCACTGTAAAGAAATAAAACAAATAGTACAGTAAATGAAAGCGGAGATACTGGGAAATGACAGATGGTACTCTACAAGAGAATGCACTCACTCACAAGACAATCATCAGTGTAAAAATGAACAGACTTGCCAACTAGTAATACTAAAGTGGAGCACAATCTTCTTGCTGCATCCAACCAAAACACATGCCACAATGCTAATACTGTCTGAAAGCAAATTGGTTACTAAAAAATTTTGTTAAGCCATGTCTTCCTCAGTGTAGATGGCTTGGATTTTCAGCCAGTCACAATATTTTAGTTTCACTATGATGTCTTCCTCAGGCCTAAGTAAGATAATGTTGAAACACTGCAAACAACCCACAGTGCCAGCTATCACACCAAGAAAGGCATGACTTAAAACTGCTTTACCAACCAGTTTGCTTTTAGACACTAATGGCATTGCAGCACATTGTTTGAAGAGGATGTGCTCCACTTTTGCCATCCTAGTTTTTGATTCAATTCCTTTTACACAGTACATAAAATTATTTAAAATTGTCACAAATATTTGTATGGTAGTAGAACTGGATAACATCTTAGAAATGCTTTATGAATGTGCAAAATTTAAATCCCACCACTGAAATGTCTGCTAAAGTCCTCATTTAATGGAATTACACCATAAATTGCTGGGGTTTGGCACATACTGAGGAGTCATTTTGTAAACTGCTGAAATTATTTTCATGGAAGTGAGTGTTTCTTCTGTTAGCTATTAGGGAAGCAGAGCAATTATTTAACTGGGAATTGGATTGGTAGGCGATACTGGTGTAACTGGGAGGAGACATTGTTGTAACCCGAAACACTGGTATAACTGTACGGAATCACTGGAGTAATGGTGTGGAAGACACTGTTATAACTGTAAGAAGAATGGCAGATATTTTTGTAACTTTGAGGAGACACTGTTATTACAGAAATTAGGCACTCCATAACTGGGGAGATACTGCTATAACACAGTGAAAACACTGCTACAACTGAGAAGACACTGGTAAACCAGTAGGTGACAATGACATGAGGTGGGCAGACAGAGAAAAAATTGGTATTGCTGAGAGAAGACAATGGTATTACTGTGAAGTTTCACTGGCGTAACTAGATGGAGATGCTGGTATTATGGGTAGAAGACAGCGCTAGAATTGGGAGGAGACACTACTGTAACTGAGCCACAACTTTAATTGGGAAGAGACACTACTCCAGGACACTGTTAGGATGAGACATTGTTGTAACAGGGAGGAGGAGGAGGAGACACTGGTTAAACTGAGAGAAGACTCTTCCATAACTAAAACAGGGACTAATTTGTGAAAAGATACTGGTATAACTGGGAAGGGACAGTGTTTATCTCAAAGGAGTCACTACTGTGTATTAATGGTACTAAACACAGGTATAGCAATGAAGTGACACTGGTACTGTAAAATGGAGACAAGACAGTATCATAACCGGGAGGAGACTCTGCTGCAGACCAAGCAGTTTTACAACTCAGGTACTCATTTCATGAAAGCATAAGTCTGTCTGTGAACTTTATACTTGGGCACAGCTTCTTGCATTAGCTTTAAAACCCTAGGATTTCCAAAATTTAGTTTGACTAACCCATGGCCATAATTTGTGCAACAGTAGCATTTAAGTCGCTGGTCATAGGCTGGTTCTTCTTGTATTTTCCAAACTTGCTAAGGGGCACATTAAGGACTGATTTCCTAAAAATTTGCTTTCTCATACTAGTAGAAATTATTCTTGTGGTGGTGAATGCAATGAACTGGTCTATTGCCAGAAATTAAAAAAAGAAAAACAGCAATGGAAGATGATGAAGCAGCTGATGATGAACTAATGAATTATTTTTGTTCACTTATAAGTGACACTGCAAAGGAGCTGGAAGGGAAGGTGTGCCTCTTTGTGGATGACATCAAAATTTGCAATAGGGTGGACACTCCGGGGGGGGGAGGGAGTGAAAAGGATGAGCAGAGACCTGAGAAAACTAGAGGAGTGGTCAAGGGTATAGCAGCTGGGTTTGAATGTGAAAAAGAAAAAAATAATGCACTTAGGGCACAGAAACCCAGGGGCAGAGTACAACATGCATGGAGTGGCATTGATGACCACCAAGCAGGAAAGAAACCTGGGCTAATCATACTGAATGACCTAAAGGTGGCTAGACAGTGTGACAAGGCAGTGGGGGGGGGGGCTAGTAGGATGCTGGGGTGCACAGGGAGGGGTATCCCTAGCAGAAAAGGGGAGGTGTTGTTGCCTCTAAATACATCGCTGTTAAGACTGCACCTAGAGAGCTGTATCCAGTTCTGAAGACCACATCTCTGAAAGGACATAGACAGAGTGGAAGCGGTCAAGAGGGGGGCAACTAAAATGGTGCAGGATCTGCATCAAAAGCCCTAAGAGAAGAGACTAAAAGACCTCAACATGTACATCCAAGAACAGGGAAGGGAGAGGGGGGATATGATAGAGACCTTTAAATACTTCACTGGAATAAATAAGGTACAGGAAGGAAGTATTTTTCAGATGAAAAGGTGCTCAAGAACAAGGGGACATGCTACAAAGCTGGTGGGGGAGTATAGGTAACAAACATCAGGCACACACCACCTCAAAATAAGAGGGCACCAGTCACCACTATCACTTACAACATTTTATTAAACAAAAAAACACACACAGGCTATGCCCACCTGATGCATTTCTGATTATAAAAAATCCTTTAACAAAGGCTGAGGCATTGATGTTACTAACGGCCATTAAATACATATGGTCATGTGACATCATTTCACAAACTGTCATTTAATTGGTTGAAAACTTTTTATAAAAACTTTAAACAGCCTGGACACTGTGTTAACAACCTTAAACTTATAAATAAACCTAAAAACAGTACTATTGCTCTAGTTACAATTATTACTGTACTCAACAAGCATTTGTCAATGCCGAATGTTACTTGCTTGTATGTGGTGTTTAGGTATTTGGAAGTGACAGTTTCATGCCTTCCTCCCAAGACATCCACTGTGTTTATCCGTTCAGTATTCACAGAAGAGTGGGAGGGGCAAGGGCCGCAGCAGTACAGCAGTTGCCAAGGGGGTGAAGAGGTAGACAATAGTCCATTCAAAGGCAAAAGACTCCTGCAGGAGCTCACTAAATTGAAGGTAGACAAAGCGATAGAACCAGATGGCATAAGCCCAAGGATATTAACAGAACTGCGAAGGGAGATAGCAGCGCCACTGGCAGCCATGTTCACTGAGTCATTCAACATGAGTGAATTGGAGGAGGGCACATGTGGTCCCTCTACACAAGTCTGGCAGCAGGGAGGAGGCAGGGAACAATAGGCCATTCAGCCTCACCTCAGTAGTGGGGAAGATCATGGAGACATTGCTTAAAGAAAGGATAGTGGGGCATCTAGATGCCATCGAACCAGGACCATAGACAACATGGATTCACAGTGGGGACATCATGTCGGATAAATCTGGTTGATTTATTTGACTGGGTGACA
Source organism: Neoceratodus forsteri (assembly GCA_016271365.2). Lineage (NCBI taxonomy): Eukaryota > Metazoa > Chordata > Ceratodontiformes > Ceratodontidae > Neoceratodus > Neoceratodus forsteri. The sequence continues at coordinate 659,191,357 of CM057449.1, forward strand.
AAGGAAGTGAATCAGGGTGGGGCAGTGGACAACGCTTACCTTGATTTCAGCAAAGCCTTTGACACCATCCCATATAGGAGGCTGATAAACTAGCTGGGTAGGCTGGACATGGGGGAAAGGGTGGTAAACTGGGTTAGAAACTGGCTAACAGACAGGAGGCAGAGAGTGGTGGTAAATGGAATGCAGTCTAGGGAGAGGGGGCGACCAGTGGGGTGCTGCAGGGATCGGTCCTGGGGCCAGTTCTGTTCAATGTCTTCATTAGTAATATTGCAGAACATCTGAAGGGAATTTTTTCACCAAATTTTCAACATAGCCATTTTAAGACCTCTGCTCATGAACAGTGTCACTGTGATTTTCTTAATTTGTCCCGTACATTGATTTCGCACACCGACTGCGCCATTGTGCTACATGGGTGGAAACATGTTTTGGGTGAGATGTGAAAAATGACAGCTGTACTACTCATAAGAAGGTGTAGTAAAATGGCAATGTTGAAAATCTGGAGTGAAAATATTGAAAATTTGCGAACTTACGAGCGTGCATAGGAACTGTACAACGCACACTCGTAAAACAGTCGTTTTTTGGAATTTTTTCACCAAATTTTCAACATAGTCATTTTAAGACCTGAGCTCATGAACAGTGTCACTGTGATTTTCTTAATTTATCCCGTACATTGATTTCGCATACCGACTGAGCCATTGTGCGCTACATGGGTGGAAACACGTTTTGGGTGAGATGTGAAAAATGACAGCTGTACTATTTATAAGAAGGTGTGGCAAAATGACAATGTTGGAAATCTGGAGTGAAAATATTAAAAATTCGCGAACTTACAAGCGTGCATAGAAACTGTACAACGCACACTCGTAAAACAGTCATTTTTTGGAATTTTTTCACCATATTTTCAACATAGCCATTTTAACACCTGAGTTCATGAACAGTGTCACTGTGATTTTCTTAATTTGTCCCGTACATTGATCTCACACACTGACTGCGCCATTGTGTGCTACATGGGCAGAAACACGTTTTAGGTGAGATGTGAAAAATGGCAGCTGTACTACTCATAAGAAGGTGTGATAAAATGGCAATGTTGGAAATCTGGAGTGAAAATATTGAAAATTCGCGACCTTACGAGCATGCGTACGAACTGCGCAACGCACGCTCGTAAAACAGTCATTTTTAGGAATTTTTTCACCAAATTTTCAACATAGCCATTTTAAGACCTCTGCTCATGAACAGTGTCACTGTGATTTTCTTAATTTGTCCCGTACATTGATTTCGTACACCGACTCGCCATTTATGCTACATGGCGAAACACATTTTGGGTGAGATGTGAAAATGACAGCTGTCCTACTCATAAGAAGGTATGATAAAATGGCAATGTTGAAAATCTGGAGTGAAAATATTGAAATTTTGCTAACTTACGAGCCTGCGTAGGAACTGCACAACGCACGCTTGTAAAACAGTCATTTTTTGGAATTTTGGCACCAAATTTTCAACATGGGGTTTTTGGGACCCCTTCTCATGAATAATGTCACTGTCATGGCATTATTCTGGTCCAAAGGGTGATTTTGCACAGTGACTGCGAAATCACCCTTTGGGCCCGAATAACGCCATGACAGTGACATCATTCATGAAAAGGGGTCCCAAACACCCCATGTTGAAAATTTGGTGCAAAAATTCCCCAAAATGCCCAAGATATGCAACAAATTTGAAACCCCCCTATCTAGCCCATTATACAGCGTACTGGTATTTCCTCAGTTCGGGGTCGGCTTTGAAGAGTGCAGACATGTTCCTAGTCCACCGAAGACCGCCGCACCAGAGTCCGGAGGTAAGTATGGGGTGGGGGATGTGGGGAGGCTGGGTGCGCAGTGGGTGGAGTGCGGGTTGTGGGAGGAGGGATTGGGAGATACTTGAGACCGTTTTGTTTTACAGTTTTTTTAAAATGACTCACGTGGGACGTTTGCCACACTGGGGTGGGCTCCCAGCGTGGCACAAAAGGACGTTGGGGGCATTCAGCCGACGGGGAATGGCACCCCTATCGGCCTGGCATTGATTTGCCATGCTGGGGTGGCTCCCAGCATGGCACAAGGATCGGGGCGTTCAGCCGATGGGGCATTAGGCACCCCATCGGCCAGAGGGTTGCTTGCCATGCTGGGGTGGGCTCCCAGCATGGCACTTACTACTGGGGGGGTCGCAGCTCAGCCGACGGGGATTGGGCACCCCGTCGGCTATACAGTTCGTGCAGGGAGCGGGGGCACGCACGCCTGCAGGTGTCTGTGGGGGGGAGCTGCGCGTGAGCAGCCGATATCTTATCGGTGCTCACTGAAGCATAGCTCCCCCTTTCAACTGTATGCCACTGCATTTTGGAGTGTGTCATAGCCAGCTCCAAAATGCATTGGCTTACAGGGGCCGCGCCTGCCAACACACTGACTGAATTGGAGGAGGAGGTGACACACCTCCGAAATCTCCGATGATGGCACTATGTTTCTTGCACATGCGTGCAAGCAACATAAAAATGAAAGTGTGAGAACACAATCAGGATACTTGGGGGGGATTAGAAACAGAATGTGGTCTATCATTTAAGACCATTCATGAGCAGCCTTCCCTCCTATATACAAATCCAGAAGAAAATGCTTTGATACATTTTAATGGACCAACATAGATGTAACAACAAGAACAGAGTGCTCTAGTTTTCAGACCAACAAGTCCTTTGTCAGAATCGTAATGGCAGTTATTCAGAAAAAAACAATACCTTTAACAACTAGATCATGCAGAAAAAAAAGAAAAAATCTCCACTGGTTTAAAATACTTATTTAAAAAAAAAAGCAAAACAAAAAAAAAAAAAACAGAAGATGATGTCAGAGAAGTGTAACAGTACCATGTCACTTTAATCTGGGAGGGTCACAGGGTCAAAGGTGCTTGGTGCAAAACACATACAAAGAATTCTACTGCATATAAATTCAACTGACATGAGATAATACTGCTTGAGCAGATGGCTCTTAAATCAAGCTATGAGTGTCACAATGTGTATAAGAATGCAATTACTGAAAAACAAATCCCACCCAGATTAAAGACATACTAAGATTGTCTTTGGACTCCAAGAAGTTTCAATGTATTTATTACAGACAACAAATTACAGTAAAGCTGTCTTAAAAAGATTAGTACACACTGTATGATGTGTAAAACTTAGCTGGACTGATTACCCAATTATACTGTCCAGCTAGATATTATGCCCCGTAAACTTCAAAAGCCTCTAGTGTAGTAACAGGACTTTATAAATGACAATATAACTATAAGTTGACAGTATTAGTGTCAAACAAAAAACTCTTGTCAAGGACCACTAAGGAATTAAAACCATGCAGCCTGGTTTGCGCTGATGTCAATAAATTCTTGGTGTATAACAACTTGATGTACCGAAAGTGTCTAAGGAATCTGAATAAGAGATAAAAATTAAATTCTCTCCTCCTCTCCACACACACAACCACTGAAAGGTGCCCATCTGTGTGGTGTTGTTGTTCAGTTACTCCATTATGTTCTTCATGGTTGTTAGGAAGTATGGTATGTTGAAGGGCATCCAATTTCCTATTTTTCCCATAAGCATGGCTTTTCTTAAGGTCCTTTGGTAGTTAATGTGTATCTCTTGCAAGATGTCCTGAATAGGTTCCCCAGACATCCTCTCCAGTGTTGTAACAGTTTCAGCAAACTGTTTGTTCAGAACCACTTTCTTGGCATATAACTTGTGAATCCTGTGATTTTTCAATTTCTGAGAGGTCGTATGACAGAGTCATTTTGCATATATAGAATTGTCTGTGTTTTTTAATCGATTCCAAATAGTAAGACCTTTAGGGATTATGTTTCTCCTTTTGCACTGGGTTAGAAAACATATGTCACTGTCTAGCTGTGCCAATTTCTTCCTAATGTTATGTAACTGCCATATTCTCTGGCAAATTCCAGTATCTTCCATGTTGAAATCTAGATTTAGTGTTTGCTGTATTGGTCCTTGTAAGAAAAGATCCAGAAGCAAATGATTTGATACCTTTTAATAGACCAACATAGATGTAACAACAAGAATAGAGTGCTCTAGCTTTTGGACCAACAAGTCCTTCATCAGAAGTGTAACATCTATGTTGGTCCATTAAAAGGTACCAAATTATTTGCTTCTGGATCTTTTCTTACAAGGACCAGTATGGAAAACACTAAATCTAGACTCTTACATACAAGACACTACTGACAAATTGAAACTGGTACAAGAAATTGTTATGGAGGATGACTGGATGTTTGTAATGCTGGCATTGAATTTCTCCACATGAATATATCGCATGATGGTGCAGTAGATGCAGCTTCAGCATTTTTGAATCTAAGAGGGAAGAAGTTAAACCTCCAACAGACTTCTTGTTAAAACTTTTGGAATATTTTATAAAAAGTTATACCTGCAAACAAAGGGCACAGTGATGGGGGTCACCTGTGCACCCTCCATTGCTAATATAAAATGTTGTAAGTAATAGTGGTGACTGGTGCCCTCTTATTTCAAGGTAGTATGTGCCTGGCTTTTTGTACCTGTACTCTGCTATTTTTAGTAAGGAGCACCACTGTCCCAGTGCAAACTCCTTTTGTGGTTACAGAAGCTGGAGGGGGTAGATTCAGGAGAGATGCAAGGAAGTACTTTTTCACAGAAAGAGTGGTGGATTCCTGGCACAGCCTTCCAGTGGTGGTGCTGGTGGCAAGAACAGAAATACATGGGATAAGCACATGGGAATCATAGTGGAAAGGAAGTGGGAGAAAGAGCTGTAGATCGGGCACGGTCTGCAGTAATGGTGAAGGTGGGGAGGAATGGCTGAATTGGTAGGCCAAGCAGTCCTTATCGGCCATTAGGTTCTATGGTTCTATGTTTTATGTTCTATGTTTCTACCTGGGTGTAGATAGGGCCCATAGTTCTTTGTGGCACCTCAGTACTAATTTCTTTGGTGAGCCTTGTAGGCTGCTGAAGCAAGCATTTATGCAACACTGGTGAATGAATTATTTATTTATATGGCAGAATGGCAGTCTTACCACTGACTAAATATGATATAATGCCATCAGTGACATCAAATAATGAGCATAGTACAGGGGCTTTCTGATGAATACAGAGGGGAAGGGAGCCAGGTACTATGAAATACAGTAACTACAATTTCATGCAAAATAATCGAGAACAGTAAGTTCTGTGGCACTACATATTGTATATTATGTGACAAATTCTTCATGAAATTCTGTTGCAATACAATCACAGAATACCGTGGGTCTTGAGTGTAGAACTGAGAACAAGAACAAGACTACCTTCACCCTTTTCTTCTTCATCCCTCACCCCCCCCCCCGAACCAAACCTGGAAGTGAAAAACCATAGGTGCCTCTTTGTTATGCTGCTGCTGCCAATGAACTGTGTGCTTGCTTTGCAGATGGCTGATCATCACTGTTGTCCCCAAGTGTGAGCCTGTCAATACCCCTGATGACCTCAAACATGGCGTACAGTATCTGGTGAATTGCAACACTCTCATCTGCCTCCTTAAGTAACCTACACAAGGGAAGTGCTGATTGGACTGGTTTTCATGGAAGGGTTGAGACATGAGGATAAAGTGGCATGGCTCATCAGGATGCTGCTGCTAACCATGGTCACTACCACCAACATGTCCATTTTTACCTGAATGTTTTGACCCCTTTACTCTTTTACTTTCTTTAATGGGATGGATGATAGATTTATGGCACTGGAAGGGATAGCTTTTACTGCTACCTCAGGAAGACACTAATTAGGATCACTAAAAGAATCATCATATGCTCCTTCTGTTGTATGCTAAATGACAATGAAGTCCATCTTGTTAGAGTTGGTTACTGTACTGTTCTGCTAATGGTGTCCTCCTTGACCCTTAAATAATACATGCTGCTGGTGCAGCCTCAGATTCCTTATTGTAACTGCTACCACCACACTACTTACCAGTTGCTACAGCTGAAATATCCACTTAAGATTAGTCTCAGTAATTGAGACTGTACTAAAAGCATGGTCAGATAGAAACATAGAAACATTGACTTTGACGGCAGATAAGGACCACTTGGCCCACACAGTCTGCCCATTTCTCTACCTATTGGATAAGCTGCAGATCCTAGTTAACCAACAGCCTACTTCCTCCTACCCCCTCCACTAGAATTGCTTTATGTCTGTCCCATGCATTCTTGAATTCCCCTGCTGTTTTTGATCCCACAACCTCCTCAGGAAGGCCGTTCCATGCATCCACCACCCTGTCCATAAAAAAATACTTCCTCACATTGCCCCTGAGCCTTCCCCCCTTTTATCTCTTATCTTCAAATTGTGCCCCCTTGTTCTTGCACATCTCTTTTTCTGAAAGATGCTACCCTCTTGGACTTTGTTTCACCTTCAAGATTCAAGATTCATCTTAAGCAGCAGCCACCAGCACATTTGATACCTGTGAGTCTGAACACTGTAGCAGCAGAGTGCCACATCCATCACTGATGTGCATGCCTCTTGATCATGGGGATGGCTCAGTTTTGGCTATTTTGTTCCACCTTCAAAAAACTAGTGAGCCAGTGCTGGCTTCTGTAGACCCCCTCTAGCTATGCTGTTTGTGCACTGAGCTGCAAGTGCAGGTACCACACTCATCATGATCACCGCAGCCCAACAATGCATGCATCATGGTCCCCACAGTACCTTGTTCACAATGAGTTCATCTAATGTTTCCATATCTTCACTTATTACTCTCCATTGTGCAGAAAATAAATGTTATACATAAACTAAGAGAGAGCATTTGTTTGTACTAAAATACTATAAAAAAACAGCAGGTTATTTACACAACACTTCATTAAAAGTTTACCAAAAAAATGCCTTGAAGTATTTTTTTTTTATAATATCTAAGTAACACACATGAATTAGATAGAGCAACAAATCTGTCTCCTTCCTGTAGAACTGGGCAGAGCAGTAGAAGAAGCATTCACAAGATGCATTCACAAGAAATACACCAGGTTGATATAGAAAAATATCCCCTGGACCCTCCATTTATGCTTAGAAGAAAATTACGAAAAGAATGCACTGTTCACAGAACATATTTTGTAATTTTCTGTGACATTCAATAGCAAAATGCAGATTTTGAGAATAAATTGCAAAACTGCAGGACCGCCATGTAACTGTGTTGCCCAAAATAATGAATGGTACTGTATGTAGAACAGTTACATGAGAGACAGAGAGTGTTACTATAACAAATAAACCTTTCTTCCATCTGTGTCCACCTAGAAGATGACGACAACCAGCGGGCAACATTGGTTGTGGAAAACATTTATATGGAAGTCAAATAAAAAAATCTGAATTGCAGAATTTTGTAATGAGTAGGAAAATAGTTATTTTAACTGTACTCCACAGTTTATGTTGAAAACCACAGAAAGTAGCAGTACTCCATGGTATTCAGTAGAATATTGTAGATAATGCTAAAAGCAAGATTTTACTAAGCAGTAGAATGCACCAGATTTATACATTGTAGACTATAAATGAAAACATTGCAAAATAAAAGGTCCTTCCTAGCTGTGTTAGCATTTTCAGTATGTAAATATATTTTAAGTGCCTTAACATGCTATTTTTAATTTTTGAAATAACGCACCACAACCGTCATTTTTAAAAGCTGCTCAGTCACATCCATCACATGGGCAACTGAGTGCTTCCCCAGCTTATTGAATGCTAATATGCCCTGATGACTAATAGCAGAGGTCAGCAGGGCATATTACCATTATTTTATCACTGGCCCCTGCCCACTGGTTTCTTGTGCCCCCTCCCACTGATCGCTGGCCCCATATAACAAAAATCATTGTGTCCAGTCCCCCCACCGACCCAGCAATTGCTCCTTCATATACAAAATAACAATATCCTCAATCCTCATTCCCTGGTGTCTGGTAGTCCCCCAACCCACCAATTGCTGGTCCCATATAAAAAATACCCTCATTAGCTGGTGTCTAGTGCCCCCCCACCTGCTGATCACTGGCCTTATAGAAAAAAAAAACATTTTGCTGTCCAGTCCCCCTCCAGCCGCCAATCACCCCTCCTTATAAAAAAATAAAATATTCTTTCCTCATTCCCTGGTGTCTAGTGGACCTCTCAGCCCCCCAACCTGACAAGTATTCTATCACCGCACCACTCCCCACATCCATTCCCAACCCCGAGCAGGCAACCAGCAGAGCCCTCCTCTCTCCTCCGTGGCTGGCTGCCTACAGAGCTGAATGAATGAGCACATGCTTATACAAGCCTGCACTCATTCATTGCAGCTCCCAGTCAGCTTACTAGCACAGTTTTCCAGGGGTAGAGAAGGAGGGGCTGTTCTTGTCACCAACAGTGGTGGCTGGATGGGGGAATAGCACTGTGGACCCCACCTGCCCTATGGGTGACCAGACCAGCCCCCCCCATTCTCTACCACCTGAAAACTATGATGTAAGATGACTGGGAGCTGCAATAAATGAGCACGTTTGCTCATTCATTCAGCCAAGTGGGTGGCCAGCCACAGAAGAGAGAGAAGGGCTGTGTTAGTCACCTGCTTGGGGTTGGGATGAGGGGGAGCAGGGTGGTGATGGACTACCACCTGCCAGGGTGGGGATTGACTAGACACCAGTGAATGAGAAAAGAATATTTTATTTTTTTATATGGAGGGGTAATCAGTGGCTGGGGGATGGCCTGGACATCAAAATGTTTTTTTTCTATGGTGCCAGCAATCAGTAGGTAGGGCAGAGCCACTAGACACCAGAGATTGGGAACATTTTTTATATGGGGCTGGGGATCAGTGGGTTGGGGGGCCTCTAGATACCAGGGAATAAGGATTGAGGATATTATTATTTTGTATATGGAGGGTGATTGGTGGGTGGGTAGGAGGACTGGACACAACAATTTTTGTTACATGGGGCTTGCAATCAGTGGGGAGGGGGGCCACTAGACACCAGGGAATGAGGATTGAGGATATTATTATTTTGTATATGGAGGGTGATTGTGTGTGGGTGGGGGGACTGGACACAAGAATTTTTGTTATATGGAGCTGGCAATCAGCAGGAAGGGGCCAAGAAACCAGGGCCAGGGGCCAGTGATTGGTGGGGGGAGGGGGGTTGTATCACTAAATAATACATTCAATTGTGGATGGAATAAATTCCACAGTTTAATGTATTATTACACAGTTCAGATCAAAAATTCCACAGAAAACACTGAAAATCCACAGAAAATGATTGAATGTTACCAATCTCACTATTGGCAAAAGTGTGAACACTTTCACAGAATTTCCAAAATTCCACGAAAGTTCCACCAAGGCTGAATTCTCAGCTTTCACCCACGGCTATTAAAAAGTAATTGTTTACTGCAACATGTACTTAATTAAAAAAGATATTTCAGCTATAACATTTTACTTAAGAATGCATATTTTTATTTTTTTAGATTTCATTTCAGTGGTTTATAACACATTATAATAAGTCTATCCAAAAATTCTGTATAAAAGCATTTGCTAATTCCCTATTAACCTTATAGTGCCTTGCTTATGACATAATGTTCATTAAGACAACAGACTGGAAGTCACAGACAGCAGTTGTGAGGTCAGTTGCAAACATGCTTTTTGGAAGACTCAGTGAAATATGCACTGCCTTTCTGGAATTCTTTAGTAGCTCAAGAAGAAATGAAAGTAAAAGAAAATTAGAAACATTACAGCTAGATATAATTGTTAGAAATCTAATAATGTTAAGCCTTTTATTTTAGTAGAGAGCTGCACTGTAGGAAGCTGAACATTTGAGTAAAATGTTAAGAGTTCAATCCCCACATTGGGTAAAACTTTCATTTATTATATAGAGAGTAATGTATGGGGTCGTGTGTGTAATGAGATTTTACACACACCCAAGTTGTGGGATGCTACATAAACCCCGAGGGTGAAGACCGAGGGGTTTATAAAAAGCATCCCACAATGAGGGTGTGTGTAAAATCAAGTTTTACACACACCACCCTATATTTTATTTTTTATAATTGCTGGTGTGTGGTTTTTCACCTCAGCAATTATAGAAAATAAAATAAAGTATGAGATTGGTCCTCACAAAGTCGCGGACCTGTCTGGATTCTATGTGGTCTGTGGTACAAATAACAGTGCTGTACTTGTTGAGGGTAAAAAATGAATATTTTAATTTCTGTTTCTGTGCTTATCTTAAAAACATAGACTTACTGGTGATCAGCGGTTGCGGCATCTTTCCCAGCTTGGAGAGTCAGTGGCACGCACTCGGTTGCACAGACAACATGCCAAAGGGAAAACGTTTTTGTTTCATTTTCCTGATAGGTGATTTGTTTTTGGTTTTAAATACAAAAAGAAAATGACTGTTGAATGTGAGGGACGGTAAAGCGTGGGGCGATTTGGGATTATTCATTGGAATGTCACAGACCGGCGACTGACGCATGGATGGTCCTAGGGGAATGTGGTGCGTGTTTGCCATTATAACCAGCCGAGCTGGTTATAACGGCAAATTATAACCAGGTTTCCCTATGGGAAAAAGCAATACCCAGTAATTATATTATTATAATATATAGTATGTGGTTCTTACATTGTGATGTACACATCTAACTTCTAACAATATTAGAGTGGTGTGGTATCCCAACTATAGTTCAGACCTAATAGGCACTTACTGTATATGTTAACCCCTACTTTGGTCATTTATCGTTCAGTCATCATTTATAATAAATTAATAATCTCTTCAAAATTGGCACTAATTCATGTATCAACTGGATTAAAAGTGTTGGAGGTAGTTCATGTCAGAAACACTTAAAAATATATGTATTTTTTAAGGTTGTTTCAGAACAGAGAAGAGAAACTGGCAATGTTTTGAATCCTGGTACTTTTGGGTACATTGGAGCCTGTCACAAAGGAGGTGCTTGTGCAGTTTTATGAACAGGATAATTGAAAAAATAAAGATTTTGTTGTTGTGAGTTAAGCTGTCCACAAATAAGCAATATTATTTTTCAGGGATTTTTCATAAGATGGTTCTTGGCTAACATTCTAAATAGGCAAACAACTGCCTGTGCAATCATCAAACATGTCTATAGTGCTAGGCTGACCCATCAGCGCAGCAGTAGCACCACTCGCAATGCTGGTGAACTGAGTTTGGGACTGAGTATGGGTCATCGGCGGCCTGCTGAGAGGAGGAGGATTGAGTGGCCCAGGCGATGCTGTCCTCCTCTGGGATGGAAAGGTCACTGTCCACACTGTTGTACTGCCACCTGGGTAACCATAGGTGGCAGTAGTCAGTAGTGCTGCAGAAGAGGAGGATCCAGGCCAAGATCCAGAGTGCACATGCCCTTTAGATCTCCATGAGTGCCTGCATCCTCAGGGAGAAGTGAAAATGAAAAATGGACCCCGCAGCCAATCTGGTGATTGCCTCCAGTGATCCAAAGATGAGTAAATCTGGAACCCTTAGAAGCCAACCTGACAAAGACATGTGTAGCTATGAGTGGTGTTGTCCCTCATTCCCCACCTTGGGGGGGCAGAATCTGAGGCAGCGTGGAAGCAGATCACCTATAGGGGGCTGGTAATTGGTCTAGTTAAGGCACCTGGGAGGACCCTGCTGAATAGGTCTGGCTGCAGCATAGAAAGGAGCATAAACAGAGAAGCAAAAAAGATCAATAATCCACCTCTTGTTCATGATCAAGCGGTACTTCCAGGAATTAGTATTAGTGGGTCCTATGCACATAGGGATGGGAAGTACATGTTGGAGGCACGTATCCTGCTTGCGAAGGGCCACACCTGCCATTACGTGCTCACCCGAGTTATGCACTACTGATGCACACTTGTCCATGGCCCTGCCCCCTGGCATGTGGGAGCATGGAGGATAGATACGAAGACCGGGCAGGCATCCAATAGGATGCCCAACCCGGTCCACCGGTGGATGCCTTGTACTCACAGGTACAGAGAAATGGCTGCTGCAGCACCACTCACAGCAACCAAGAAGCAGGCTGGTGCCAGATCAGCTGTCCCCAGACCACCAGTCATTGCCCGTAGTGTGTGGCAGCATGGTGTGTGGGAAGGCATCCTGCCTGACATTTGGCAACTGGGGTGGCAGCATCCCAGGGGGCATGCAGACCTTACAGCAGGGGTTCCCCCAGTGTACTCTGCTCCCCCCATGCCCAGCACTCTGCGACTCTGTGAATGTCACAGTGTACGGGCATGCCCCCATCACAACCCCGCCTGCCCAACCATTTTGCCCTCCATGCAGTCAGGTGGAGGAGGCTGCATGCCCCATAGAAGAATACTGTGGCCAGCTGTGCTGGGTGCACAATGGGTGCAGAGTGACTACGCACCACAGATATGCAGCGCATAGCCACTCAGCACCATAGTGCATAGGGGCCAGTGTTTGTTATGTTTTAATAATGTCATTATTCTTGTATAGTACTTATGCATTTTTGTATTGAGTGACAAAGAACCTCTGTGCGCAAGCACTGAGGCAATGGTTACCCCAAAGGGCATTTGGCCAGAAAGCCAAGTTTCAAAGAAATACAAAATCATACATGCCCCCACAGTGCAACGCATCATGGGCTATATATGCAAATCACCACAGAATATTATGCTGGTTCAACTTTAAGCAGAAATACATGGTGCTGAAAGGCCTCTCACACAGTTTGCAAAGGGTGCCAATAGAAGAAATAGACACATGATTCATCCTATCCAGGACTCATCAGTATGCCTTATCTGTTTGACACCCCAGTGGAATGAACAAGCTACCCTAAGACGGTCTATCTTTGTTATGTTGTGGTGAAGCCAATTAAAACAAAAAACAATTTAAAAGACAAAGAACCTCTGTGCACAAGCACTGAGGCAATGGTTACCCCAAAGGGCATTTGGCCAGGAAACAAAGTTTCAAAGAAATACAAAATCACACATGCCCCTCTGTGCAAAGCATTATGGGCTGCATTTGCAAATCACCACAGAATATTATGCTGGTTCAACTTTAAGCAGAAATGCATGGTGCTGAAAGGCCTCTCACACAGTTTGCAAAGGGTGCCAACAGAATACATAGACATGTGGTTCATCCTACCAGGACTCATCAGTATGCCTTGTCTGTTTGACATCCCAGTGGAATGAACCAGCTACCCTAAGATGGTCTATCTGGGTTAGGTTGTGGTGAATCCAATTAAAACCAAATTTGTATTGAATGATTATATTTGTTATATGTCTTACTTATCACTTGAGAAAACAGGCAGCGATGCTCAGTTGGTTATCAAATATAAAAAATAAGAATGAAAAAATGAAAATAAAAAAATCAGCATGGTCTAGTGCTTGGGTTTTTGACTTGGGAACCAGAATTCTTCAGGTTAAACTGCACTAAAGCTAAACACTCACTGTGTGACCTGTGGCAAATCATTTAACCTTTCTGTGCTCATGTGTCCCCAAGCAGCAGACATGCATAGAAACATGATCTCATTGTAAAGGTAAACTAAACTCTAAAATAAAACAGCCAGAGTTAGACATTAAAGCAGGGACAGTGTACCTACAGGCATGACAGGTTCCAATGGGCAGAACAGCCTGCTGATAGCATAAACTACTGGTGGACACCCCGGTTGACACCATACTACTGTTTGGTTCTCATAAAGTGGGATGATCATATAGGATGGGGCTACTGGTGGAGAATGAATCCCATGTTAATAGAAGTGAAGCATTTCTTCTGTGTCCAAGTTGTAGCCCTAATTGACTGAATGATTGTTGCCAGTTCTGATAGGCTATTTAACATGTTGACCCATGTGGATCAAGAGAGGCAGTTCCATCAGATTAGGGGAAAAGAAGATGCTCAGAAGGGTCATAACTTCTATACACTCCTCAGTAACAGCACTGGCAAGCAACATCAAATCGTTGGCATCTAGTCTGGTAGGCAAAAGACTCTCTCAAGAAGGGATGCTGAAATGCTACTTTCCCTATCCCAGATGAAGGAAAGTGAAAGGAATCAGGAGTGATCCCAGTACACAAAAAGGGGGATAGGCTTGTTCCATCAAACTGCAGGCTGATATCCTTGTTAACAGAGGTGAGCAAGCTGCTGGAGAAGTGTGTGCTTCGCCAACTGCTTGCCAACCTGGAAAGGCACAGTCTGCTTATAGAGCAGCAGCATGGATTCTGGTGTGGGCAGGTCCACTGCAATGGCACTTGCTGGGTAAGAGAATGCCATGCTGGTGGCCTGTAAGTGGAGGGTGGGCCACCAGTGCAGTGTCTGTGGACCTCGCCAGTGCCTTTGACATGGTGGACCATGGTTTATTTTTGCTTAAGTTGGGGTGTATGGGGGTCAAGTGGACAGAGATTGAGTGGTTTAAGAGCTATTTGGAAAATCAAATACAAAGAGTAAAAATTGGCAATACAGTTTCAGAACCTATGGATGTTAAGGCAGGTGTACCGTAAGGATCACTGTTAGGTCCTTTGTTATTTTTGACCTTTATGAATGATCTACCTAACATATTTTTTTATTACAAGCAGTATAGTGTATACTGATGACACAGTGATCTGGGACTCAGCTCCAACTAGTAGAACAATACAGGTGTCTTTACAAAATAAATACAATATCCTGGCCCAATGGATTGGGGAAAATAAGTTGATCTTAAATGAGACTAAAATAAAAATCATGCAGTTTCAAACTCCACAAAAACTGCAAAAGGAAAGTAAGCTACACATTATTGGACAGAATGGAATATGTCTCCCCTTGGTTTCCTCATACAAAAATTTGGGTGTAGTTCTTGATCGCAGTTTGAGTCTGGTCCCCCATATTGAAAAATTAGGTAACAGGCTTAACCAAAAAATGGGATTCTTGTACAGAAATATGAACTCCCTGACTGAAGATCCCTGCCTAGTAAAAGCAGAACAAGTGTTAATGCCCATACTTGATTATGGTAACATAATGTTCTGAAAGTTAAAAACTCATAGATAGTACTGTGTTTTGTACTTAGATGTAGCATCTCAAGCTGTATTTTGGTGGGAAACTTATGGATGGTATGTTATCATAGTAATGTTTTATGTACCTCGGCAAATGGAGTTGGTATTGTATTTTTAAGTAGGGACTGGACTGATTAGAAATTTATAGATAGAACTGTATTTTGTAGTTAGTACTGGTATCATGGGTAGGGTAGTGGGATGTAACGGATGTGGGGCAGCAGTTTGGATGAACATATCATGGAGGCTGGGAGGGGTTCCAATCTGTCACAGGCTGAAAAGACTCAAGGAGGAGGTACTGTGGCTTGGTAGAGAGTTGGAGAGGAGGGGTGGGGGAGCTGGGTAGGTGGGCCTCCCCAGGGAGTAACTGAGGACACTGCATGGGAGGTACATTGGATTGAGGGAGGGATGGAGAGTAGCATGAGGACACTGCATGGGAGGAACACTGGATCAATGGAAGGAGAGAGGGAGGGGGGGGGCAAAACTAACAGGAGGCCTGTCACTGAAAGAAATGTTCATGTCAGGAGGAAGGAGCCAATGCAATTACAGAGGGGCAGGTAGTAAGTTTGCAGTGCTGGTGACATTGGGGTAGGAGGAGGAGGAGGGGGTGAAGGATCTCCAGGAGGGGGCAGAAGAGGGAAAGGGGAGAATGCACAAGGGATGGTAGTCAGTCAGAGGAGGACAGCAGGGGTGAAGGGGTGGGGCACAGCTGGAAGGATGGCCAAAGTGAACATGGATACAGGGGAGAGCAACAAGGCAGATAGAGAGGATGACATGGGTATATCAGATGGTGAAGGGGCAAGGGAGGAAGGGAAGGATGTGGATGATAGTGACAGAGTGGTGAGGGGGATGGGTCAGGTGTGGGGAGGGGGAAGGGGAGTTGCAGGGGTGAAGGGTGGCACTACAAATGTGGCAGACTTGAGGTATAGTTACCTAGGTAATAGATTGGGGCGGAAATGAGGAATGAAGCGGGGATTGTACTGGTGCTGGGGGATTCCATACTAAAAGGGATCAGATGAGGCAGTAAGGGAGAAAGGCATAGTTGCATATGGGTGGAGTCCATACCTAGGATAACAGCAGGCACGGCAGGGCAGTCAATTCTTAAGTGCGTAAAGAGGGGTAGGAAGAAACCGCATCTTGTGGTGCACTTGGGTACAAGCGACCTGGTGGGGGACATGGTGGAGTAAGGGAGAGGTTTGAGGAACTGGGAAGGCTGTGTGAGGAGTTGAGGGAATCGGTGGCATTCTCAGAGGTTCTCTAAGTGCCCGGTGTGAGTATGGTGAGAAAAGGGAGGATTGGGGAGTTGAACATGTGGCTAGGGGAATGGTTTCGATCCATGTGGTATAGGTTGGTGGGTTGCTGGGGCAGAACCTGGGACAATAATGATCAATCAGGGGACAGGCTACACTTGAGTGGGGAGGGAAGGGGTATTAAAGCAGAAGATAGGACAATACATAGCAGCAAAGGTGGATTTAAACTAAGTAGGGGGATAGTGAGTGAACAGTTGGTAGGCAGAGATTCGATGGAGGGGAGCCAAACGAGCTTACTGCCCAAGCTAAAAGAGAAGGAATTGGGGTAGTGGCACTGGGGGGATTAGGAGGGGAGAAAAGCAGGGAAGGGTAGGAAAGTAAAAAGGCTGGAGGGTGGTCTCACTGAATGCAAGAAGCCTAGGTAACAAGTAAGCTGATCTGCAGGCCCTCTTGGCAGTATGGAGGGTGGACATTGCGGCAATCACGGAACATGGGTCGCCAAGTAACAGGACAGGGATATGATAATCCAGGGTATAGGATATTCAGGAAGGATAGGGATAAGGGGAAAGGGGGAGAGTGGCAATCTATGTGCAGGAGGTGATAATGTGTATAATGGAGGAGGGGGAGGAAGGTAGGACAGAGGCCCTATGGATGCAGTTTCAGGGCCCAAAAGGTAAGACACTGAGCATGGGCAGGGGTAGTATACAGATCACCAGCTCAAGGGGGTGACCTGGATAAAGAGTTAGCTGAGCAAATCAGAAGGGTCTATAGGAAGGGGAACACTATAGTTGTGGGGGACTTCAACCTACCTGGAGTGGAGTGGATCACCCCAGCCACCACGAGTGCAAAGGAGCAGGTCATATTAGAAGCATTTCATGACAGCTTCCTGTTGCAGTTGATCCACAAGCCAACTAGATGGCAAAACACTCTGGACCTGGTACTATCAAATAGGAAGGCTGTAAGGGATCTGGGGGTAGAGGACCCTCTGGCTGAGAGTGACCACCACTCGGTGTGGTTCATGCTCAATATGGGTAGGGAAACAGGGGATATGGGAACAAGGGTGAATGAATTTAAGAGGCGGACTTTAGAAGGATGGGGGAAATTTTGGTTAGGCATCTGGCAGGAATTCAACCAAGCATGGATGCTAGTTAAAAAGGGGACATTATTAAAAAAGGGCTCGCAGATGCTACTGGGACATGTACAAGGACATAGAGTAAGAAGGGAAAGGCAAAGAAGCCCAGTTGTTTGACTCGAGAGGTCACGGAAGGGGGAAGGGCCAAGAGAAAAACATTTTGGAGACTCAAGAAATTAGGAGAGGAAGATGACAAGGATGAGTATACAAAGAAGTCCAGGGAGGTTATCAGGCTAGTCAGAGTGGCCAAGGCTTCAAGAGAGCTAAGAGTGGCACAAGATATTAAGGATGGAGAAAAGGACTTCTTCTGATACGTGCATAAGTGAAAGATGAAAAACAAAGATCAAATTGTGAGGACTAGGAAGAACAAAGGGTGGGTGGAGAAGGGGGTGGATCAGACAGAGGCACTAATTGAATACTTCTGTTCTGTGTTCACAGAGGAGAAAGGGGGGCAGATACCACAAGGAATGGTGTAGAGTGGGTTGTGGGAGGGGGAGGGAGTGACTGATAAAGGGATTACAGAGGACAGGGTCGCAGAAGGATTAAGGGCACTAAGGGTGGACAAGGCACTGGGACCAGATGGCATTCCACCCTAGGGTACTTAAGGAACTGGCAGAGATACTTGCAGGACCACTGACTGACTTGCTCAATACCTCCCTGGACACAGGATGCATACCACAGGACTAGAGGAAGACCCATGTGGTTCCCATTCACACAACTGGCCCTAAGGATGAACTAGGCAACTGCAGACCAGTGAGCCTCAAGTCAATTGTGGGTAAGCTCATGGAGACTATCCTAAAAGAAAGGCTGGTGAACTTTTTGCAGGATAATGGACTCCAGGATGGTCAACAGCATGAGTTTGTCTCAGGCAGATCCTGCTAGACTAACCTAATTGAGTACTACTATTGGGTGACCAGGGAACTGGACAAGGGCCATGTGGTATACGTCCTGTATTTAGACTTCAGCAAGGCCTTTGATTCCATGCCACATGGGAGGCTGGGGGAGAAGCTGGAGTATATAAGGGTGGGAATAATGATGGCAAAATGGATCAACAACTGGCTGAACGAAAGGCAGCAAAGGGTGGTAGCTGGGGGGGGACTCTCATCCCTGAGGGCAGTGATGAGTGGGGTACCACAGGAATCAGTACTGGGGCAGGTGCTGTTTGGGATATTTATAGCTGATATCTCACTAGGGATCCGGAGTAGGATTAGTCTGTTCACAGACAATATGAAGATGGAAGCTGTGGTAGATGACATTGAGGGTTGGAGGGGGCTGCAAGAAGACCTGACCAAACTACAGGAGTGGTCAGAAACATGGCAGTTGGGGTTCAATGCCAAGAAGTGCAAGGTATTGCACTTCTGGGCTAGGAAACAGGGGAGGAGCTGTTAGCTGAGAGAGGGTACAGTTGGAAAGCAACAAGGAGGAAAGGGATCTAGGGGTGCTTATAATAGGGAGTATGAACAACTCAGCTCAGTGCAGGAAGGCAGCAACAAAAGCCAACAAGATGCTGAGGTGTATAGCGAGGATAATCTCCTTCAGAAATAGGGAGGTGATCCTTCCCCTGTACACGTTGCTGTTCAGACTGCACCTGGAATACTGCATGCAGTATTAGTGCTCATTTCTGAAGATGGATGTTAGAATGTTGAAGGGGGTGCAGAGTAGGGTTACAAAGATGATCCAGGATTGGATGGAAAGTCCTACAAGGATAGGCTAGGAAAGATGAACATGTACTCCCCGGAGGAGAGGAGAGATGGGGGATATGTTTGAAACTTTTAAATACTTAAAGGGGATAAATAAGACTAATACATAAGGGATTTTCCAGATTAGAAGGGGGAGGGATACGAGAGGGCACCAGCTGAGACTGGAGAGGGAAAGATTCAGGAGGGAAATCAAGAGACATTTTTTCACAGAACAGGTGGTAGACAAGTGGAATATTCTGCCTGAGGAGGTGGTATCCTGTAGAAGGGTGGGTGGTTTTAGGAGGAGAGAGGATGGGGACAGGGTGAGGGGGATAATGATGAAGAGGGTGGGAGGGTGGGCAGCTGCAAGTTGAGGGCTAGCTGCACAGTCGGACAGACTCGATAGACCATGAGGCCTGTTTCTGCTGGCATTTTCAGATGCATGTGTGTTCGTAATGTTTGTTCACTGTAATGGTGTATTTGAATCAAAATATAAAATTTTATTTAACAACATATGTAGATTTGCACTCCATGCTCCATCCTGGACACATCACTGCTTACTGTATGCTAAACTGTGAGTCCTATCCCCATAGAGGAGATTCAAATTTCATGTAAGGAATTTTGTCTATACAGTGGAAAGAAATGCTGAACCCATGGTTCTCTCAAATACATTATTACCATTAAAAAGAGAGTGAACTACAAGAAACAGTGGGGCATCTCAATACATTGTTCCTAGATTAAAATTACAATTGAGCAGGAAAGCCTTCTCTTGGCATGCACCTTCCCTACTGAATGAATATGCTAGCTTGACAAATGGAGTGCATAGCACATTGCACTTTAGGCAAATGTGTACACTTTTAAATAGTGAGAATGTATGTAAATGCATGTAAATGTAAGTTATAATGTATTGTTGTTTTTAGTGTCAGGCATGGCTGAAAAAGGGCTGTACCCAGTCCACGTCCTGGTTAAAAATAAAAAATGAAGCTGGCCCAGTGGTGCTGAGGGTTGAGGCGCTAGTCACCTCACCTCACTCCACACTGGCAACCCGGGTTTGGGAATGGACTCGTGCCACTGGGTGCTGGCTGGGGGGAGAAGGATCAAGTGCCCAACTGCCTGTTCTCCTTCTCTGGGGAAGGATGGGGAGTTAGCCTCACTGCTCTATCGCCACCACCTGGGGATCTCAAAGGGTGCCAGCACAGTCGGGGACAACAAAAGGGGTTGATGCTGGCAGAGGAGAGGAGTGGATGCACATCTCAGCATGCGTCGGGCTCATTGGTCCTCATTGTACACCGATGTCAAGGGAACCAGAAAGTGGAAAATTCCCCCCGACAATCCTGGTGATGATCCCCCACTCTGCTTCCATGATGCAGAGGGGCAGACTCTGCTGTGTATGCATACTTCCCTGATGTCCAAGGAAGGTAAGAGGGACTTCCTTGCCCCACCTGGGGGTTGACTGGGGGCTTGAAGTAGAATTGAGTCAGTGTGCACTCTAGGGACAGACTCCTTGGCAGGCTTGAAAGTGGATGCCTTGGGGATCTGAGAGATAGGAGGGTCTGGGGGCTGTAGGAGGATAAACAAAGAGTTAAAAAATAATAATGAGAATGAAACAAAAAATTAAATGAAGTCATTTTTGGATGGAAGATTATTAGCAGTTAATATACAGTGTGTGGCTTAAAAGACTGTCACATGGAAGTCAGTAAAAACTGTTTGTTGCCATTCTGGTGATGCTGAGGGTTGAGGAGCTGGACGCCACACCTTGTGCTATGCCAGTGTCCCATGTTCAGTAAATAGCTCGGGCCACCATGAGTGAGCAAGGGAAAAGATGGATCAAGCATCCGATGGACTGCTCTCCATCTCCGAGGAGGGGGGCACCAGCGGCTAGTGCACGCCTGACTCCAAGTGGCGGCTGGGGCTTGGTGACATGGATCTGCAACAGCGTGGGGTTGGAGCAGAGCAGATGCTTGATGTGGGCATGCATGGTAGTGTGCATGACCCCGTCGTAGTCATCACTGCGTGCCACGCACCCACAAGGGGGCATAAAAATGAGAAAAGAGCAGTGCGGCAGGATGAAGGAGGATACCTCACAGGCCCCACTTCTAGCTAGCCATGGCATTGGCCACACTGGATCCGGTCCCCAGCGGAGGCTGGAGAACCCCGCCAGTCCTGCCAGGGGGGCAAGCCCTTGGGGTAAGTGCCATTGCCAGCTGGTGGATGCCGGGGGATGGGGCTTGGGGCACCCTCCAGATGGGAGACGCACTGAATTAGCAGAAAAATAACAGCAAAATAACCAAAAAAAACCCTGTTTGTTCAGGTAGATGGTAAGCTTTTCAGAAGGCTCATGGCTCCTAAAATATTCATACTACAGTACTTGATCTGTGATGTCTTGGGTTGTGTCTCATTGATGGGCAGTTAGACATCTCACAGAATGGGGGCAGAAGTCCCATCTATCTCCTAGCTGTAGTCTTTATTGACTGAATGATCACTGGCAACCCCAGTAGGCTGCTTAGCAGGCCACTCCAAAGAAGCTAGGAGTGACTGCTGAATTTGAATGTGGAGACATCCTCTAAGGAC
This sequence comes from Neoceratodus forsteri, assembly GCA_016271365.2. NCBI lineage: Eukaryota > Metazoa > Chordata > Ceratodontiformes > Ceratodontidae > Neoceratodus > Neoceratodus forsteri. The sequence goes on from CM057449.1 coordinate 659,212,925, forward strand.
AAGCTGCCAATATTCTGTTGAAAAAAACTTGATGTTCTACACAATCCAGCATAATTTATATTGGCTGCTCTATAGAACACTTATCATTGCAATCTACGGTACACAAAAAGCTTGACTGGATCATGCAAGGTAATTGCACAGATGCATAATGGGAGCCTCTGCTCCTTACTTATGTAAGTTACTTGAAACAAAGACTGCTAACCCAGGGAAAGATTTTGCAGTTGGTCACACATACATAATCCTGGCAGTGAAATCTGGTTTGCTAGGCAATCTTTTTCCTTTTCTATACTTTTTGAATGGTATTTAATTCCAGGCAAATGCTGTTCCAATAGTGGCCTTTTCCCCTCAACCTCACTTTAATCCCACTGGGTCAGGAACTTAACAAGAGCACCACATATCTGCTGCTTAATTTAGGTGCATACTACTAACACTATATGACCAGTGTATTGAATCATTATATTGATATTTTCTTAAAGCACAGGCTTGTTTACTGAACTATTTTGTTTGTTTATTGAATAGTTCTGTACGTATGTGCTGTATATATTTCCTGTTTTACTGCAACCTTGTACACACACTTGTTCTGGATGCTGATATAAACAAGCTTTGCTCAATTTCTCTCCAAAGCTCTCTGAAAATCACAAAGACTGAATGAATGAATGAAAAAATGATAATAGGATTAAGTCAAAATCTAGAAAATACTTATGTTAAATGTAATTGATATTTACATAATGGTTCAAACAGTTTAGTTTAAGGGATACCTGTTATATAAGTGCATGCCAACATTGTAAATATACATTGACAAGTGTTTACAAAGTTTTTCATTCTGTTTTATTTTATGTCAATTTACATCTGTGCTATATAGACAATGAAATAAACTGTGTCAACATTTGGTTTTCATATTGAGTTCAAAAAAGATATGTTGATACAGTTCTTAATATGATTACAATTAATGCTGACATTTATTGCTGATATATATGCACAACAATTAGGCACACTGCCTCATGTAATTTTCATAAGGAATTAGTTAAAATCATGATGAAGTAATTTAAACTGGCTAAGCTTTAAACATGACTTTAAGACACAAAACAGCCTCACAAATAAACTAGAAAACGGCAAACTACAGACACATGTTTTCTTTCTATCTATCTATCTATCTATCTATCTATCTATCTATCTATCTATCTATCTATCTATCTGTCTAATGTTTATTGATACGAAAGCATGTTGCTATACTTTCTCACAGTGCATAGAAGCAACTTATAATACAGATAATATTTAGTTGTTAATTTATTGTGTTTTTTATTAATTAGGATAAGTCATGTGAGACACAACATCTGATTTTTGAATGTGCTTCTGGGAGTGGGCAGCATTATACTTTTAAATGGCAAATTAAAGGATATATCTTCCTACATGATTATGCATATCAAAATTGCATAACAAGTGCAGACCTCATGATGTTGTAGATAAGAATATGATGCTCTACTGAATGCTGGTAGGATAATGATAAGATATGACAGAGGTGAGAATTTGTTCCAAGTCTGAGGTGCATGGCACAAATATTATTTCTGACCATTCAACTGGATCTTGAGTAATAATTGACTTTTTTAGTTCTGAGGCTAATGGTCCTGCCAGTCTGCCCATACACTATCAAACCTCCTGACCTAATGGCTAAACAGGGTAATAGCCCTCACTATTCACCCCCATTGCCCTTCCTGCTATTACTGATCTGAGTAATCATTATGCCAGTCACTCTATCCAGCAGTGCTTGAAACCATTAATGGTTTTGGTGCCTACCACCTCAGATGGCAGACATTTCCATGGTTTCACCACCTTTTCTGTAAAAAAAAAAATAAGACCTTTCTGACATCCTTCTTGAACCTCCATCCTTTCAGTTTCCACTCATGCACCGTTGTACTTGATCTTTTACTCATGATAAATAGTTCCTCATAGTTTACCTTGCTTAGTCCTTTTAGAAACTTGAAGGTCTGTATCATATCGCCCCTCTCTCATCTAGTCTCCAGCAGGTATATGCTCAGGGCCTTGATCTGATTCTTATAAGATCTGCCCTGCTGACCCTGAATCATCATAGTCACCTTCATTGTTATTGCCTCTAGCCTGTCCTTATCTTTCCTGGGGTAAGGACTCCAGAACTTGGCAAAGTACTGAAGGTACAGCCTCACCAATAATCCATGAAGAGATAGAAATACAACTTTTCTTATACTGTCAATACCCCTTTAGATATATCCCAGTATCATATTTGCCTTACTATAGGCTTTGTTGCACTGGCTTGATTGTTTGAGGAGGTCACTAGTGAGGAATCCTAGGTTCCTTTCTTCAGCCATAGTGCTCAGCTTTACCCCTAACATCTATTACTCTGTCCTGTTTTTTTACCCCAAGGTACATCACCTTGCACTTTTTGGCACCGAGTTTCAATGCAAAATGCAAACTCTCTCTAGTCTTAGCAAGTCACTCTGCATCTCTATGATTCTTTTGTTGCTATCTGCCCTACCGAAGAGTTTAATGTTAACTCAATCATGAAACAACACCTTTCACTGAACAGCTTATTTCATTTCAATGTCCTTGCATTTTGATAAATCATGACAAAGAATAATTGGCAATTATATAGTGCTTTTCATTTTTATTGTATCACAAAGCACTTTTCAAGCAATGAGAGACTGGTTATGAAATGACTGTAAATGTGTAGTGGCAGACAATTTGCACATCAACACCCACTCACAGCCTCAGATAATTGTAGGAACTGGTTTTATCAGAATGAGACTGTTGGCCAGGACACTGGGGACAATATCTCATTATTGATATCAGCTTCACTGGCCTACAGTTAGATAGACGTTCCCTACAGCCCTCTTTGTGCAGTGAAGTCACATTAGCCACCCACCAGTATATAGGCATTACACTTGTTGCTGTTGATTCTCCATAAAGTATTGATAGCTTTGCCACCAGCACCTACCTTGTTTCCATTAGCACTCCAGGATGATTTCCATGTGAGCTTGGTGATTTATTTATATATTAGAGCAGCTTTTTAATGAAGTAAACACCTAACTCCAATAAAGTTATACCAATTATGTTTTAACTCTAGTCTTTTCTAGTTGTTTTATGTTACTGTTTTCTGCAATTGGCTGAAACAACGTTGTAGATGAGTTAGTTCTTATTTCATTGAGTCTTTCCAAAAGTGTCCAACAAGCCCCTGCTAATCTCAAATTTGCTGTCTCTGACATTATAGTCTGTTGTTATGGTGAGCACTATGATGTCATAAACAAAAGCACTGTGAGGTTAATGGGAGTGGCAAAGGCTTTTTATGTTGACTTTTTGGATAGACTACCAAGATGTGTTGTACTCCTTGGAAAGGAACACTGAAAATGAAAAAAAAATATGTATTTTCTTGTAAATTGCAACAACTGAAACATATTTATGAAAGGACATGATAAAGGGCAGAGTAGTTTTTTTTTCAGTTTCCTAGTCCCTTTATTACCCTTACATTTGTAATTCCTTCCATCTTAAATATGGAGAGTGGTGGACCTCTATATTAAACTTAATTTTTTGTTTGCTGCTTGCAGAAAGATTGTTTCACAGACTTACATGAACTGTTCAGAATACTGTATATTGTTCATGGTAGAATCTATAATCCCTGTAAATTTCATGTATATCACTTCAGTATTTTTAAAGATATTAAAGTGTAGAAAAATTGAATTTTCAATAGCTTGTCATTTTTTTCTGGATTATTGCTCTCATTTAGAGAAAAAAAACTACATATCTTTAAATCATGAAATTTTGTAAGATTGTGTAGGTTGGTGGGAAAGGATTTCCTGGGAGGGGTGTTGTTTGACAGTTTTGTGTTTTTTAAAGATATGTACATGTGAAGAATAGTGTTTTGACCTCTGCCGATTGGTAAGGAGTTAGAGCTGACTTAACATACAGCATGTGCAGAAGTCTGGGTTTAGTTAACATACTACATGTGCACAACAACTTCAATATACTTGAATCTATCAGTAGTGTAATTCTTTTTGCCCTTCTCTAGAGAAAACATTATACAGCTTTAAATTGTGCAACTTTCTGTGGGCATGCAATTTGGAATGGAAGGATTTCCTATGTTGTTGGAAGTATAAGGTTTTCATTTGTTTTTAAAATATAAGAGTTTAATCCAGGTGTGTGAAATGAATTAGTTATCAATAACGAGCTGAAATTTCACTTCTATGATCTTGTCATTCATTTTTTAAAATGTTAATGATCATGCAAATACATAAATGAGAAAACACTTCTGAAATACAATAATGACATACTGTCTGTACCAATAATCAGCTCATGTGAATACCAGTATTTGTAGATGATCTCTAATACAGCGACCCTCTAACATCCCCAATGTTATGAAATTCCAGTGACAGACATGGTTTTGTAGAAAAAAAATAAAGAAAATCATCCCGGTCTAGTACACTACTGGCTATACTGCAATCATATTTATTTGACAGGGTATCAGTGCTGTGAATGGCACTAAAGTGTATAATTAAAAGAAAAATCACAGTGTATTCCAACATACTATTATTTGCCAGCAGATTAGGCCTTACAGTCTATCGAGTCTGCTCGAACCTAGATCCTTAGTTGGGTGCCGAGACCCTCCCATCCCTTGTGCATACAGCTATTAGAATGGAAGTTAGCTGCACAATTTGCTGCTGGAAGCTGTTGGGAGAGAGTCTGGCTACAAATACTGACTGCTTAATTTGTCGGTTGCTCTTTGTAGGGTGTGGGGAGGCTAGCTGTATGGTGTACTGGCAGTTGAAATATCAGCTGAAAGTATGCATTTTTCTATTAGGTTCCCTGTTTTGTTATTATTTAATCAAATGTGAATGTTTTAAATGAACTACAAAGTACTTTTGTATCTCTTTATTCTGTACTCTCCTGGGTCGTGCTTGAAAATAGGCATGTCCAATTGCCTGGTCACCAAAAGCTAATAAATAAATAAATAAATAAGTGTTTTATGTTTATTGTGCCTGAGATAGCTGTACTGACAAGCCTTCTTCAGTGTGGCTGCAATAGGTCACTGTCCCTTTTTTGTTCAAGCTAGGTTTTGACTGAACTACCATTGGCATAATTAAAGGAGTGACATTAACCATGCCAGCCTCTCCTTCAGGCCACCTATGCCCTCCGAGCTGCACTACCTCAGATTAGCCACCTCTTCACCCCCACATTTGCAGCTGCCTGGATGACCCCTGGACGTAACCCTTCACCGGGTGGATCCCCCCCTCCAAGGGGGACACACCAGTGGGGCGGCTAGTGCCAAACCTGTTCTGGGTGCTGCTGGGGATGGTGCATGCACTGTCCTTGGACTCATGGCAATGGGAGCTGGCTACCGTCATCCAGTCGGCTATGGGTCTCTTTTCCCATTTGCTCCCCTTGGGATATGGTGTGTCATGAATGTAAGGCTGACGCCAACATTCACCATGCCTCCTTAGTATCTGGGAGCCCTGCTGTATTGCTGTACTCCCAGCCTCTGCTAGGGATTAGCAATCACTGGGTCACATCCCCACCATTCCCCTAGAGAAGGTGAGCCGTCTGCTGACACTCAAGCCCTCTCTCCCCGGCCGGCCCTCCAGTACCCGAGTCCATTCCCGAATCCGGGTTGCTGGTGTGGTGAGCAGAAATCCAACTGCTGCACAGATGGGCCGGCTTTAGATCAGCTTTCTAATGATCATCAGCCTGTTTTCCCTGCAAATGTTGCTTTTTTTTGTCTTGTCTTACAATCTTTTGCCTGTCAGTAACTGTTTCACTTGCATCTAAGCATGGTAATTTAAAATGAATAATAATCTATAGCAGAAATGTTTTTCTTAGTTAACTATCATTGTCTTACTGAACAATCTTTGGTTTAGTATTAGATGTAACAGCCTCGTTGTTTTACTCCTCATATTCTAATGGCATGTCTGTCTGTCCAAGTCCTACAAAAATCTGCTTTGCTCCAAAATGGTTTGATTCTATTTCACAAGTATGACCTCCTTATGGAGTTAATCTGAACAAAAAACAAACAAAAGAGAACTCTAAAGATGTTTCTCCTATTTTTTGCCCCCCACTGGTGTTGGTTTTATTGCATTATGAAACTCTGCATCTAAACACACATTGCATGATCAGTTATAAGATGATTGCAAAGGAACCTAACACATTCATCCAGAAAGTCAAGAGATGGTATCATAAATTACATAGAAGTAAATGCCATTTTTATATAGTGTCCAGATACACTGACCAGTTTCAAACCCATCCAAAATAGAGCGAAGATTTCCTTATGTGTTTTAAAAAAAATACAGTAAACATTCTTTAAATAAAACAACATTTGAAACAGCTGTCTGTTTGGGAGATTACCATCCTACATTTTCTGAGAGTCCATGAATGTTGATCTTGAAATGTAACTTTTCCCCTTGCATATATAAATATATATATATATATATATATATATATATATATATATATATATATATATATATATATATATATATATATTATAGGGATGTGATCATGTCTCTATAGTTAGGGACAGAACTTCACTTCTATGTTGAACTCAAAATTCTGCACTTAATAATGTTGCAACTATTCAACCATTTACATGAAATTCTGAATGCACCTTCAGAGACCAAAGATCTCTTGATATATCAAGTTTTATTCCAGTTGGATGTGTGAGTACAGAGATACGGAGTGTAAAAAAATGTTTTACTGTTTTTGAAATGATTTGTCGCACCACTGTTCAAAAACAGCTTGGGATTTTTGTCTGAAATTTTCAGGGTAGAAAGGTTTTGGGTCACAGATGTGCCTTTTGAAGATTTGGTGAAAAAATATTAATCTGTTCAAATATTATTAAATTTCCCATTATTTTTAATGGGAAATGTTAGATATGAGCCTCAAAATAGGAATCTGTGTTGCAAGCCGGCAATCGTGTGTCGCAAATGAGTAATCCTTTGTCGCAAATGGGGAATCTTTTTTCCAGCTGCCACCTTTTGTTTTCAGTTAGCAAGGCAAACAAAAGTAAATAATTCAAAAAACTAATGTGTTGAGTAAAAACCAACACATGTGTTCTGCTAATTGGGACTAGAGATGGGTGAAATACACAAATTTCATTCCACAAAATATTTTGTGAAATATTTCATGGTTGCAAAATGTGAAATTCTGCTGGCAAATTTCTACATTTCACTGGTGAAATTTTGCATTTTTCACCTGCAAAATATTTTGCTGAATGAAATTTGCAGATTGTGCCCATCTCTACTCTAAATGCAACCAAATACATGTCTGTAAATGCAGTCAAACACAGTTTATCTTTAACATTCTGAATTCTTGAGTTCTGAGTCAAGTTTCTGGCTCCTCTTTTCTGTAGTGACCCTCTTTAGACCTAAACATATAACAAGGTTTGTTGAGTATGGGAGGGCACTTGGTTGGTGGGTAGAAGAGTAATTGCTTTTTGCCAGTAGCAGCTTCAGCAGTAGGTAGCAGCAATGTTCTGTTCCATGGCAGAAACCAGCAGTTTCAAGCCCCAGATCTGTGGCAGCCCTGAGTCACTGTATGCTGCATCCACTCTCTGGTGACAGTGTCCATTTTCTGGGAGGGGGGCTCCATTGAATTATAGATCGCCTCTCGACCTGCTGCAAGACCAATGCAAACTGTAGCAGAGCAAAGAATGGAAGCCTCAATTCAAACACCCTGTTTTGGAAGTTTTTAATAGCAGTCTAACTAACTGCATAAAAATATCAGGTCTGTACTGAATTGTGTCCAGAAATGTTGTTTTAAAGTTCCTCTTTTTAACTTTTTATTTATTAAATTTTGCAAGCAAAAGTTACAATAAAACTCCCTCAAAAGTATATATTGGTGAATACGGAGGAACATTCCTCTTAATAAGGTACTATTGAACACCTTTCCTTAAGGTACAGTATTTTTGGAAGTGCCAGATAAATTTGATAACTGAAAATTAATCAACATGCTATACGAAGCCAGCACAGAGCTTAATAGGTTATGGTATAAAAGAAAATGTTCTTCCTGCCTTGCCTGTTTATCAGTCTGCATACGTAGCTTAAAGAGCACCTTTCCCTAGTGCTCAGTACAGAAACTTTAGAGGTGAGGAGACTTGCCAGCTCCAAGGTCCATGGGAGCTAACATTGTAGTTTTGGAGTGGCTAGATTTTTGGATGGGCATGATCATAGATTTGATCTGTGGAGCTGAGATTCAGATCCCTTCCAATTGCATGTCTTCAGTGCTGCCCCCAAGCTAGCACCAATTGTGATGTATTATGTGGCGAGCATGGAATGGGCTCCATGGATTGCTGTAGGGGCTGATTTTTGCATCATTTTTTTGGGGTAGTTTAGGATTTTGATTTGGATGAAACACGGCCACCATTCTGCTAACAAGGCTCTTGTTGGTTGAAAAGTGTCCTTGATGTGTCCGAGTCAGTACCCTGAACCACTGAAAAAAGGAGACATGGAAGTCAGCCACTGTAGTGGTCTAGGTTGCACGCCTCACACTTGCCATGTAATTGCATCATGAAACATGCTAGCATGGGGATGTGGAACTGGAGGTGGTCTGCATTCCATAGAGCCAGATTGCAATCCCTTCCATCCAGAGGTCTGGCTGCTTTGTAACTGTGGTGTTGGCTGCCATGGATTTTGGAGCAGGTAAGGCACCTGTGGTATATCTGGGGGCAATTAAAAAAAACAAACAATAAAGGAACTTTTTAAGTAAGTCACATATGTGAAATACCAGTTTAGTTCCTCTTTTAATTCACCAAACACTGAATTCTTGTTTGGGATGACTGGCCTGTTGCTTGTCCAGATCTTTTGGCAGAATTGGGCTTCCAGTACCAGGACAGGACCTAATGTGGATTACACGTACAGGCCAACTTTTTAAACTTGCCCCTCTCTCAATTAATAATTGTATTGTATTCTTGTTTTATACTGCCTGCCTTTGTTTTTTTTTTTCGTTTTGCTCCACCACTTATGTAATTCCCTCCCCCCAGGATGCTTTCAGAAATGAGCTGTTTACAGCTCATAGATACATAGATACATAGATACATAGACAGTGTCGGCAGATAAGGGCCTATGGCCCACCCAGTCTGTCCATTTGAGCTTGTAAGTTCAGTTTGTTTTCCTAGAAGTCTGTTGCCCCTTACCCCTGACCTCTAGAATTCCTTTATGTCTATCCCGTGCATTCTTAAATCCTGTGATTGTTTCAGCCCCCACCACTTCCTCTGGCAGGGTGTTCCACTTGTCCACCACCCGCTCTGTGAAGAAATTCTTTCTCATGTTTCCTCTGAATCGTCCTCCCTCCAACTTCATCCCATGCCCTCTAGTCCTGGAACATCTTTTTGCTTAAAAATAGTGTTTTCCTGCACCCTGTTCCTCCCTGTAAGATACTTGTATGTCTCTATCATATCCCCTCTCTCCCTCCTCTCCTCCAGGGAGTACATGTTCAGTTCCTTCAACCTGTCTTCATAGGACTTGTGATGCAATCCATGCACCATCTTTGTTGCCCTCCTCTGAACCTTCTCTACCCTGTCTATGTCCTTACGTAGGTATTGTCTCCAGAACTGTACACTGTACTCCAGGTGGGGCCTCACTAGAGTCTTGTATAGCGGAATTATGACCTCCCTTTTCCTGATGGTGATGCCGCTGCCTATACATCCCAGCATCCTATTTACTTTACCTGCTGCCTTGTCACACTGTTTCCCTACCTTGAAGTCATCAGAGATGACAACCCCAAGATCCCTTTCCTGCTTGGTGCATGCTATATCCTCACCCCCAAACTGATATATTGTGCCAGGGTTTTTGTGCCCCATATGCATTATCTTGCACTTCTTTGCATTGAATTTCAACTGCCAAACCCCTGACCATTCTTCAAGTTTCTACAGGTCGCTTCTCATTCTGTCTACACCCTCTGGTGTGTCTACTCTGTTACAGTTACTCATGTTGCATTTCCTGGTAAAACTTTTTCAAATAAAAAAATACAAATTTATTTTGTTCAAATTTTGCAGCTCCCCTATTGGCTTAGGGAGCTGCTGCTGCATGCCAGAGATCTTCCTTTTTGCAAGCAGAAGCTTCAACAATAGGTACTAGGCAGTAGTAGTGATTGCAAGCAGCATCTTCAGCAGTAGGCAGCAGCAGTGTTTTGTGGGCATCAGCTTCAGCAGTAGGCAGCAGCAATGTTTTGCACTGCAGTGGAATCCAGCAGGGGCAAGCCCCAGGTCTGTGGCAGCCCTGACTGTGTGCTGGACCTGTTCTCAGGCTTCTCCGCATGTTGTGGGGAGGGCTCTGCTGAATTATAGATTCCCTCTCGACCCACTCTGAGACCAGTGCAGATTGTGGCAGAGCAAGGAATAGAGGCTACAATTTAAATATCCTGTGTTGATGGGCTTTCCTTTGTTCAGGTTTTGTAGCTTCTATATTGGCTTAGAGAGCTGCTGCTGCATGCCAGGCAGGTCTTCCTTTTTGCAAGCGGCAGCTTCAGCAGTGGGCAACAGCAGTGTTTTGCAAGCAGCAGCTTCAACAGTAGGCAGAAATAGTGTTCTGTTCCACAGCAGAACCCAGCAGGGGCAAGTAAGGTATGTGGCAACCACAAGTCCCTGTGTGCTGGATCAGCTCTTGTTCTACTACACTCAGAACCCTAAACTTTAAATATAAAATAAAAACTTTAGAATTAATTAATGTTGTTTACCCAAACCAACAAATTAAACATCTCAAGCCCAAGCCCTTTCCACTCTACAAATGGCAGACTAAAATTCCAAATGGTGTGGATGATGATGGCAAAAAAAATCCTACCCCCACACTGTTTAACTTTTGATTCAGTACAAACAAAGTACAAGGAGACACAAAAAATACAATACATTAACAAGCAAAAAATGCCTTTCTGGCCCAATTTTCCAAAACTTAAATGCAGAATCCTCTTAAGCAGGTCCTGATGACCAACATAAATGTGCTGGTCTCCCTCTATAGTGCCATTTTTCTTCCTCTTCAAAAGTAATTTTTGAAGAAAAACAGAAAACGAGATGGTGGCAAATGAAAGAAAAAGATTATTTCCCTCACAAAGAAGGAGTCCCCATACACGATTCATACAGCTATTTTGAAGTGCTTACTAAGCACTTCAGTTCTGCATTTCACACCCACAAAATATTTCATGGAATGCATGCATTTCATGAAATATTTCACGTGGTGAAATTTGAGATTTCCCCGGAATTTTGAAGGTGGAATTAAATTTCACTGCATCTCTAATTGGTAACCCCTCAGCTAGATTCAGCACTTATGAGTTGATGACATGTCCTTGAATTTCTATTTTAACTTGATAAATCTTTTTCCATGACTTGTGAAAAGAAGAAAGATTCTTTTTCATATTGTGAGTGATGGAAAGGGATCCTTTTTTCATAATAGCAAATCCTTTCCCTGATGTCTAGTTGCACCCCCACCCTCAGATCAAGATCCCTGTTGTCTTGAAGAAGTCTACTGGCACCCCCACCCTTCCATCACTGTCCCCATTCTTGCCCTGCTGTGTAGTGGCACCCCCCACCCTCCGATCGCTGGTCCCATTTATGTTTCAAGCACAGCCACCAGTTTCGTACTGTGTGACCCTGAGCAAGTTTCTTAACTTGTTTGTGCTTCCAGGTCAGACCTGGAAACAAGCTTCCGCTCATGTGCTTTCCCTGGTTAAACATTTACATCAGTGGCTAACCTGCAGGATTGTAAATCCCTTCTTACATCCATAGTGACCATGTATCTCCCCCTAGTCAATGCACTTGCAAATGTGTGTGCTTGCCAGCACAGCTTTCTGCTTTCAACCATTCATGTCACTTGGGAGATGTAGAAAGAGGGGTTACTTAACTCCTCCAGTTTATCTGAATCTGAAACATGTCAATATAAACAAAAAATGTTTCCTTGGCATTAAACAGTTGATTTCATCCGTAAATTAGTTACCCTCCACCCTCCGCTCCCCAAAACACACTGTAGGATTAGAGGATACGTCATGAACCATTCCTTAGTTTGCAGCAGTCTGGGAAGGTTATCCCTATGGAAATAGATTGTATAATACTAGTTGTTAACAGAATACAATTACCCAAGTCTAAATGATAGATATATCGGCAAATCAGGGCATTGCTTTTGGTGATGCTTCTGTTAAGTAAATAAGTGCTCAGCAATGTCAGAAAAAAGTCTCATCTATTGTGTACATTTCCATACATATACAGTGAAGCCCACCGGGATGAAGCGCAGCACTGCAGAATTCTGCAGTAGGGTTACTGCAGGAAACAATGCAATTTCAATAGAAGTTAATCCCTTTTGTAATGCATAAAACCTGTGACACTGCACTTCATCCTGACTTGTTTCACTGTATCTTTTTACAAACCTCGTCCTTAAATTTACTTCTTATACTTTCCAATTTGGCACTGATATATTGCTGTATACATATTGCATGAGCACTGTCTTGATAACTGCATTTGAATCTTCTGATCTGTACCGACCTTTGCATTGACAGATACATATCACATGAGCACTGTCTTAATTACTGCCTTTAAATCTTCCAATCTATTTTGATCCATGCATTGTCATATCCTAATGGCATAAGCATTGTTTGTTCTAAATGTGGGTCAGTTCATGTATGATTAATGCAGCTTTTGAATTAATGTGCTTCACACACTTATACCTTTGCTATAAATGTTATTAATATTATGAGTGATACCTGTATACTGTTGATATAGATTTCTATGCTCTGAATCACCAGCCTTTTGGTGGCTTTCCACTCTTTTTTTAAATATAATGAACTTTATTGAAAAAGTTGCAAAGCTCTCTGCTCTTGTCCCTCTCCCCCCAAACATTGATTCTGGATCTTGACAGGTATAATTGATAATATAATGCATTTTGTATTCATAATAAACATATTCTTTGGTGATTAATTTTTTTGAAAACATATTTTATTGAGCAAAGCAATCAAAGTCAGCATTACTTACATATCAGCATTTCATGAATATACATTCGCACATGCACAGATAAAGTTTAAATCTTTCTTCTCCCATTGTAGTAGAGTCTGTTGGAGGGTTATACTATACCAGAGGAGCTCTTTCAATGCTACTCATATCATGGTTTTCCTTGAGTTACAGTACCCTTTGGCTAGTGCATGGTGTCGTGTGCTGCAAGCCAGATTAGGGTCATATCCTTCATGAAGGAACTCATTATACATGTGAGGACCATATATCTAGGGAAAGCTGATAAGAGTCCCCTCCTTAAGTCACAGCTCACTACCTCATCTTCTATTGTTACCCATGTAGAGCCATTGGGGTGTATGCCAGTGAGTAGAAAACTCAGTTGTGCTGCAAGGTAGTTATTTCTAAAGTTGGGTAGAAAACACCCACCCACCTAAAGTGGGAGCTGCAAAATCACTTTTTTTATTCTGGCTGCCTTATCCCCTAGTATAAACCTGTGAATTACTCCATTGATTTGTTTAAAAAATTGATTGGGTATCCTGATAGATAGTGACTGGAACAGATGGAGGCAGCTAGGGAGTATGTTTATGGGGACTGCATTGACTCGGCCAAGAACTAAAAGTGGCTAGTACTCCCATCTCTCACAGTCTCCTTTGATTTTTGCCACCAATGGAGGAAAATTCAACTTACAGCAAGGACAGCTTGGTGGGGATTTTCATCACAAGGTATTTAATGGACGTGACCATCTGCAGCCTGAAAGCACTGTCTGTCAACTCTTCCCTCCATTACCTGCCACTGGCATATTTCACTTTAAGTCCAGTTGATTTTGTGGCCTGAAATCTTGCCATAATCAGCCAATGGTGCATGGAGAAGCCTTTTAGTGGATTAGCTAAGTACAGCAAATGGTCATCCACAAATAGGGACACCCTATGCTCTACACCCCACCCCCATCCTCACACCTTTTATTTTCTCATGTAACCTGATGGCTGTGGCTAGGGGATCTAGTTAGAGTATATACAGAATAGAAATGGTGAGCGAGGGCATCATTGTCTAGTATTCTTGGAGAACCTGAGAGCCTTGGAGAGCCTGAAAGGCTTTGTTAACCCTGGCTGATTTGGATTTGGGCTGAAGGCATACTGTAAACAGTGGGTATCCACTAAAGCACTTGTTCTCATAATCCGAATTGCTACAGAGTCTCCATCATGTAGACCCATTCCACGCTATCAAAGGCTTTTTCTGCATCAAGGGTAAGGATCACAGTTCCATGCCTATTGGGATTTTTAGTTTATGTATTATATTTAAGATTTCCCTGATGTTATGCTTACCCTGCCTTCCCTATACGAATCCTACCTGGTCTGGATAGATACAGTGTGGAAGTCAGTGCTCTAGTCTGGCTGCAATGATTTAGGAAATTATTTTGTAGTTGGTTACTAACAGAGAGAGAGATGGGCAAAAGGATGAGCAAAGGCCTGGATCCTTACCCAGTTTCTGGAGGACAGTTAAATTGGCTGAGGGTTGTAGTTCCTCTTTATGAAAGCTTCCCCGCATGATATCAAACAGTAAATCTATCAGTTCCCTGGTAAAATGTTTTATAAAGTCTATGAGTATACCATCTGGCCCTGGTGCCTTACCTCCCTGCAATGCTTTTATAGCTGCCAGTACTTCATTTTTGATAAGGGGTAATTCCAGCTCCTCTATCTGAGTTGACTGAATTTGGGCAATAGGGGTCTTTTATAAAGGACTGATAGTCCCCTACCATGGAGGAGGACTTAGAAGTGTACAGTGTTTTGTAACAAATATTGAGGGCATCTCCAGTCTCATCTTGGCTAGTGACCATGCCCTTAATTGTGTGCTGAATTTGTATAACATTATTTTCTAATGCTTTGTGCCAGAGTTGCCAGGCTAGCAGTTTACCACTTCTGTCTCCTTTCTAATATTGCCATGCATTACCCAAGACAATAGCCATTTCTGCAGCTGTGCTACCAGTGTGTTATGTTTCCAGTTATGTTTTTGTAAGAGTTTGTATGGTCTAGGGGGTGTCATCATGTGCAATTTCTCTACTTTTGCTATTTTCTTTTCCGCTGTCTATAATTCTTGCATGTCCCTCTTTGCTCATATTTTGCATGTGGATTGCCCCCGCCCCCATATAAGTGGTGGAGTGAGGATAGCCATTTATTTTGTTGTGCTTCAGGAATTCTGATCTAGCCAGTCTCATTGATTCACAATACTTCTGATCTTTTTAAAGTACTGTGTCTAATCTCCATGGCCAGCCCCATAGCTACAGGGGAGCATGAGAGTACACTGCCCTCCTGTAAAATTGTTTGCCACCCCTGTAGTTTTCTGCCATGTGGGCCCTTTTTTTGTCCACCTTTTCCACAGAGGACCACAGAGCTGTACATGTGCAGGGAATGGGAAGAGGACCACAGAGCTGCAAATGTGCAATGAATGGAACAGGGCTGTGCACTTATCTGACAGCAATCTGAGCAGTCATTAGTGAGTGGCAGTGGCATGCCAGTAATATGGATGGACACTTGAAAGAGCCAGTGGGAGAGAAGGAAGTGGTCAAAAAATGGAAGACTCCTGAATCACCAGCAGAAATACTGTGAAGTTGTCCTTTGTTACTCCTGCCTCCTCCTGCTGAGCCCTGCTGCTGATTCATGGCATGCCTGGTGCCCTGCACCACTAATTCAGTTGTTGTGTCTGCTCAGAGAGATTGAGTCTAGTCTGACTGAGTGACAAGTCACCAACCAGACCACTGCAGTATACAGATCATTTAGCCTGCGCTTGCCCTTCCTGAGTGCAGACAAGTTAACAGGAGATGGAGAATGTCTAAAAAAATTGCCTAAAAAAAGAACAAAGTGTGTGTGGCCACTGCGGTGGGGATTGCATCACAAATGCTTGCAGCTCCACAGCCAATTCCTGGACCACAGCCCAAACCAAATCCTGACCTCAACCTGCCTCCAAGTCTACCCACCAGTGCAGTGAAGTTTTTTTGGAGTTGGGCAGAGTTGGAGACTGGAGAAACTGAATAAATAAAATAGAAAGCTCCTAAGCACTAGCAGAGGCAGAGCACAAGCTGCTCCAGTTGTTGTATCATTTTGTGTCTTTTCTTTAGTTGCCCCAACTTGCTGCTTTGCCTCATTGCCTGCCAGCCTTGTCTGCTGTCACTGTGTGTAGCAGTGTCCATGCCTGAGTGAAAGAACTGGGGAGTCTGCAGGCCATGGGGAGGGGACATGCAGACTAAGTAAAACATTAAATAAGTGGTAGCGGAGTCAGACTGAGGAGATAATTAATAAAAACAGGCAACCATGTGTGACTGGTTGAGTGAACTGAGCTGAGGGATGGAACAGGGGAGTTCATATGGGATGAGGTGAGGGGGTAGAGTTAGAAAAGGATGGAGGGGAGCTAATCTGCTGGACAACAATGGAGCAGGGCAGGGTTTTCAGGCAGTGAGGGTTTTCTTCTGAGCCACAAAGAGTCACTGTCCAGAAGAAAGACATCACTAGTTATATTAATAGCAATTAGCAAACAGCAAACACATTTACAACACTACACATTACACACACGTTGCCTCTTATAGGAGATCAAGATATCATCAACTGCGATGACTTAGATCTTACCTTTAACAATTCATCTGGAAATTTCATCAGCCTAATTAAGTTTACTGTAGGGCAAGATCCAATATTCAAGGAAGGTGTGGAAACCATTCTGAGAAATGCAAAGTATACTTCTGCTGAAATTCAGATTGAAATAATTGATATTATGAAGAAGATGCTTTTGCAAGATATTGTTGCAGATGTTCAAAACAATGGTGATGTCAAGTTCTTCTGCCTAAAATGTGACATTACAAGGGATACTGTGAATGTATAAAATGTGTCCACTATTTTACTCTACTCTGTTGATGGCAAATCCAAAGAGAGACTTATTGGACTAGCCCAATTGCATGGCCTTGCTGCTGAAGATATTACACAACACATTTTGAAAGGCATCCAAGAACTGGGTAGTGACCCTCAAAATACTTATGTTCTTGCTTTGATGGTGCCACTGTTATATCAGGGTGCAAATGAGGTACACAAAAGCTTTTACAAGAGAAATTAAACAATGAAATTCCTTATACACACTGCTTGAGCCACTGATTACATCTGATGGTTACTCATGTGTGTGTGAAAAAATCAGCAGTGGCAGATATGTTCTTCAGTTGTAACTCTCTATACAAATGTTTTCACTGGCATGAAGTGAGTATGCTCTACAAAGGACAACACCTGCAAAGACTCATAGAAACAAGATGGATTGGCCACCTGAAAACCTTGGAAATAAGCAAAATGCATGATGAGGTGTGGGTTATGGCATGATAAGAGCATGCCCCAGGTGTGTTAAAAGGCAAGATGCACTTGTGCTGACTGCCTTTAGCACCTGGAAAGTGCTCTTATCAGGCCATAACACACACCTCAGAGTGTGTTATTGCACTTATAAAATGAGTTCCCAAGTAATGATTTAATGGGTCAAAAAAAAAAGTCAAAAACATAAAAAAGGAGGTTTGAGTTACTTAAATTATAAAAAATAGCCCCCCTATTCAACTACCTTCAAAAGTTTTGTAGGCAGTAGAGGGTCCCTATGTATTCATAAGGTTATCTGCCAATTACAGCTGCTTTCAGTACTAGTACACCCCTCTCTCAATGTGATTTTTGTGTTTTCTATCTAAAAATGCTCAGAACCATTGTTTATCTAAGCCCCAATATCTGCTTATACTGACAGGAAGCGTGTCTACTGATGTATGTCAGCCCCCACCCCCTGACACACTCACAGAGTGACAAATAAAGACTGCCATTTTGTTCATGTTTTTCTATGGAGTTTGAGTTTTCTTTTTTGAAAAAAGCAAACCAAACCAAACGTTATTTATAAAACGCTATTCCAAAATTGATCATAGCATTTTACATACATTTTACATGTGGTACAGTAAACATAATAAGACAAAGTTAAAATGATATAAAACAGATGGTTATTTCTAAAATCATTATCACAGCAGGAACTTAAATATCAGTGTAGGCCAATTCAAATAAATAAGTTTTCAAGGCAGATTTAAAGACCTCAACAAATGGGCATTCCCTTACTCGATAAGGTAGAGAATACCACAGGGTCAGAGCAGCAAACACAAATTATCTCGCTCCCAAAGTTCTCAAGTAGACCCTGGGAATCTCTAGCAATCCCTCATTGATGGCACAGAGAGGATGAAGGGGGCAGTAGGGACAGAGGAGCTCTTGAAAGTACCGGTCACTGTCCATGTATGGCCTTATAGGTCAGTAATCTGACCTTGAAGGTGATCCTTCACCACACCAGCAGCCACTGCAGGGCTCAGAGCAGAGGTGTGATGTATGTAAACCTGTCAACCATCTGGCAGCTGCATTCTGCACCACTCTCAGTAGCCCTAGGTATAGGGCATTGCAATAATCAAGGTGAGAGGGCACCAAGGCATGGGCCAATGTCGGTAGATCATCAGGTGGTACCAGGTTCTTTATCCAGGTGACATTCCTCAGATGGTAAAATGAGGACTTGGCAATGGCCAACACCTGAGTCTTGAGTGTCAGCCCACTATCAAGCATAATGCTCAGATTTCGCACCCGGTCAGTGGTCATCAGCTGGTTGCCTCCGAGCCAAAGCCTGGATGGCTGCCTGGCCAATGATCCCTCCACCTGGTGACCTGGGTTCACAACCAACACCTCAGTGTTATTCGGATTCAGTCTAAGCCAGCTGGCACTCACCCAATCCTGGATCTCAGAGAGACAGTTGTTAGATACTGTAACAGCATCACTTTGCCTGGGCACGAAGGACAGGTACAGTTGAGTATCATCTGCATAACAGTGAAAACTCAACCTGTACCACCTAATAATGTCTCCCAATGGCAGTATATACACCACGAACAACATGGGGGAAGCACAGAGCCCTGTGGTACCCCACATGACAGGGGAAGAAGGGCCGAGAAAAACACCCAAGACTCCACTTTCTGTGTCCTGCCAGAGAGGAATGAATGGAATCACCTGAGGAATGCACCAGTCAGCCCACAGGAAAGCCGCAGATGTTCTAGCAACAACCCATAATCCATGGTGTCAAATGCTGCAGAGAGATTGAGGAGGACCAAGATGGAATGGCTCCTCTGATCCCTCAGTATCAGGAGATGATTAAGTACCCAGACCAGCGCAGACTCAGTACTATGTCTCTTCCTGAAACCAGACTGGAGAGGATTGTAGATATCATGGGTTGTCGGATGGCCTTCAAGCTGCTATGTGACTGCCTTCTCAATAACCTTGCCTACAAAAGGTAGGTTAAAGACAGGACTGTAGTTTGTGAGACAGTGAGGGTCCGGAGAAGGTTTTTTCAGGGGAGGCATGAACCACCGCCTCCTTTAGGGTGTATGGAAAGACCCCGGTCTCTAATGACCAACTATCTCAGCGAGGACCAGTCCAGTTGCCTCAAAGCACCCCACTAGGAGGCCCGTCGGACCTGGGTCCAAACTACAGTAAGTCAGTCACAAGCCCTGGACCATCTTCATGACATCATTAATAGGGTCCTGGCTACAATTTGGGGGTGGAGGAAGAGACATGCTGAGAACAACACCCCTTCAGAATGATGTAAACCCAGCAAGGGGACAAGGGCCCAGCAAGGAAGGTGGAGGGGGAACAAACAATCATTCAGAATGCTGAGAAACCTTCAAGGGGATAAGGACCCAACTAATAAGTTAGGGAGGAAAGAGTGGTAGAAGGGAGAAGGAGGGATGGGAGGGAGAAGGGGAAGGAGATTAAGGGGAGGCAGCAGAGTGAGAATAAGCCATGACTTTGGAGGGCAGAGCAGAGGGGAGATGGAGGGAGAATGTAACTAGGCAGTCAGGGAAAATTAGGTGCAGTTGCAATAGTGAACTGTGTGCTTACAGCGGAGGAGACAGAGTGAATGTCAGGAGCTGGCAGACTGAATTTCCAGTGGGCATGATTTTCAGATGAAAGGCAAATTGTAAGATAATGCAGTGTGGCCGGATGCAGTGCAGTGAGGGGGCAGTGCAAGAGTTTGATATGTGGATGCACGGAGGGTGTAGCAGGAGGAGAGAGGGCTTGATAAGAGGGAGGATAAGTAAGGAGGTATGGAACTGACCCACAACTTCCCTATAAAATTAGTGCTGTGTGAGAGGCACCTGGCACTGAGGGAGGGAAAGGAGAGTGAGATAAAGAGATTGCAGTGGTGAGTAAGAGGGGGTCAGCCAAGTACAAAGTGTCAGAAGGAATTGAAGAGTGTGTCCAGTCTGGTGAGGGTGGTTTTGGGGGCAGAATTGTAAACAATATCCCCAAAGTCAAGGACAGGGAGAATCATCTTTTGGACAATTTCTCACCTGGCTTGCAGAGATAGGCAGCTCTGGTGCTTGAACAGTGCACCAAGCTTAGGGAGTAGTTTTATGTGGGTATCGTCAATGTGGACTCCAAAGTCAAGATGTTTGTCTAGCCATAGCTCAAGGTACTTAAAGGTACTTAAAGGAGGGGACATCATCCAATGTAGTACCAGAGAGGGTGGTAAAGGTAGAGGTGGAATCTAGTCTAGACAGTTTTGCCTGGAGACAAAGGCATAGAGACCATTTTTTTGATGTTCATTGAGAGCTGGTTTGCACTAAACCAATGCTGGACATTATTAAAGTCTTGCTGAAATCTGATCACAACTACAGAGGGGGATGGACCTGATGAGAACAACACAGTGTTGTCTGCGTACATGTGGATACAAGAAGAAAAGCATATAGAAGGGAGGTCATTCAAAAAGATAGAGAATAGGATTGGTCCAGCACTGAGCAGTGGGGGACACCTGTGTAGACTGGGGGGGATATGGAGTTACCAATTCTGACAGACTGGGACTGACCTATGAGGTACTACCAGAACCAGCTGTTAGCAGATTTGGAGAGACCAGCTGTGGACAGTTTACATGGGAGCAGGGAGTGAGAGACAGCGTTGAAGGTTTTAGCCAAGTCGACAAAGATGGCCGAGGTGATGCGTCCCTGATCCATGCCAGTGATAATGGTGTCAGTGAGCCAAAGGAGGGAGGTTGTGGTGGAGTGGTCTTTATGAAAGCCAGACTGTAAAGGGATATAGAAGGAAGAGGAGTCAAGGAAGGTGAGAGTTGCTCTAGGACCAGGTGCTCTTGGAGCTTGGCCAGTGTGGGGAGAAGGGAGATGGGGCGGAAGCTGCCAGGGTTGGCGAGGTCCCTACCTTCAGGAAGAGGGATTATGGTAGTAGACTTCCAGGCATTAGGTATAGTTGCATGTAAGAAGCAGAGGTTTAGTAGATAGGGTAAGTGGAGAGCAATGGAGTAGGCGGCAAGGTGGTAGTTTAGGTTGAGGCCATCAGGCTTTTTCCCTTACATGGGTTCAGGGTTAGCAACATGCAGAGGGTGTCATCAAGAGTATAGGCTTAAAGGAGAACCTCTAGGCAGGGGTGGGTGGGCTTGTGGGATGGGATGGGTATGGGACTTGTGAGATCACCAGACACTAAGGGGGAGAGGTAAGGAGAGTGGAGGCACAAGAAGTAAAATAGGTGTTGAATTGTGCAGCCACAGAGAGGGGGGGTCGGTTAAAGTGAGGGCACCAACTTTTTGGATTGGGATTGAGAGCATGGGCAACTTTCCAGAATTTGAATGGACTGCTGATGTTTTCATGGAAGGAGGTTTGGAAGTACTCAGCTTTGACAAGATTGATGGCTCTGGTGCAGGCATTATGGAGAATGTGGTATCGTTGATGGACTTGTGATGTTCCAGAAGTCTTGAACACAGCTCATGCTTGGTCCCTAGCAAACTGACATATGAGGAGCTCAGCGGAGACCCAGGGGAGGTGGTTTCCATGAACCCTAACATTTCTAAATGGTGCATGGTGGTCCTAGACTTTAAAGAACTGTGAGCTGAAATAGCTCAGAGTGGCACCGACAGAGGAGGCAGAGGTAATTGGTGATCAGACAATATTAGACAGATCGTAATGGAGGGAGGATAAATCTAGAGACCGTATAGAACGAAAGTTGAGGATGATTGGAGGGACTTAGCATGGTGGATTTTGCACACGAAGAAGACCATATGATAGTAGTTGAGTGCATCGGGAGTAAGCCAGATTTTATGACTCTGTGAGGGTGTGAGGTTAGTATCCAGTCAATTAGTGAGTGTTTACCAGACTTGTAGTTCAAGCGCATTGGGGTCTGTAATAAGTCATTTTAGGTTAAGAGGGTTAAGACAGGAGACATGAGTGCAGACATTGGATTGTGTAGTGGCCAGCCAGTTTATGTTGAAATTCTCTAGGAGGAAAAGCTCACCAGGGGTAGCAAGGGTGGAGATGCAGGAGAGTAACTCAGTCACAGTAGACAGTGAGGAGACCTGAAGGGTAGGGCAACAGTGTACACCACCTACATAGATAGGAAGGGAGAAGGGGAGGGAAATTTTTATTAAAAGCAGTTCATAGGCAGAGGGAGATGTCATGGAGAGGCAGTCCGAGTAGTTGAGAGATGTAGATTTGTACATGGCTATACTCCCACCAACAGACTTATGGTCCTGGTGGATGAGTGAGTAACCAAGGATGGAGATGGCTGTGTTGGGAATTTTAGAGCTGAGCCATGACTCAGATAGCAAGAGGACAGAGGGTTTAAGTTGAAGCATTAGCGGCTGTACAAGATCAATTTTGGGGAGGAGGCTTCTGATGCTAAGGTGAAGGAGACATTCCTTTAGGCAATACTGGGGAGGTGTGGTGAGGGGGACCATGATTTGGTTCAATGTCACCTGCTGTGATAAGCAGAAGGGTTATAAGTGAGCATGTGAGGATGGCCTGCCATTTTGTAGATGGAAGAAGAAGTAGGTGGCAGGAGGTTGTGACAGTCTTAAAGTTTGTGCTACAGGGGCAAAAGCCCAGAGTGCATAGAGAGGCCAGGTGGGAGCCGGTATGATAGAGGATGTTGGTAGCAGCACACCAATGGAAGTGTAATAAGGGGGGCAGGAAGGAGGGGAGTGTGGGAAAGAGG
Source organism: Neoceratodus forsteri (assembly GCA_016271365.2). Classification (NCBI taxonomy): domain Eukaryota; kingdom Metazoa; phylum Chordata; order Ceratodontiformes; family Ceratodontidae; genus Neoceratodus; species Neoceratodus forsteri. The sequence continues at coordinate 659,235,887 of CM057449.1, forward strand.
GAGAGGAAGCAGAAGGGGATGAAGGCGGAGAGGAAGGGAGTGAGGAAGGGGAGGGAAGACAGGGTGAAAAGCAGGGGAAGAGTGCAAGGAGGAGAGGAAACATGGTGGGTGACATGTGAGAGGGAGTTTGATAGTGGATTAGAAAGGGGAGAAAATTCAGACATCTTAGGGACTTAAGAGATAAAGACAGGGGGCAGAAAGGGCCTGTAGATGTTGCTGATGGGAGTAGGTAAGGCAGAGAGTTTGGAGAGGTGAGAGAGAGAGGGCACAATCGGGTCTAAAGAAGACACAGGAGAGAGCAGTTGGAATAGTTGTAAGGAGGGAGGAGAGGGGGTGCTTGTATGTTCAGTTTATTGCAGTGGCAGAAGATGCTGATAATGCTGCAAAAGGAAGTGGAGGGAATAAGTAAAGTCAGTTGAGAAGTAGAGTGCATCAGGCAGAATGAAAACGGCAGTTGTTGTCTTAAAGATGCAAAGGGCAAAGGATTGGGCACTGTGCACTGGCTACAGCCCACAGGGGGAAGGACCGAAAATGCACTCAGAGGGAGGTTATAGGCAGAAGTCTAATAGGGTGAGTTACCAGTTTGGGGAGGAGCTCCAAGTTCAAGTAGTGTATTTAAAGAGCTTTGGGGGTGGGGGAAAGTTTAACTTCAGAATCCCAGCAGGACCCCCAATAGCTGCCAAGAATTCCCAGCAAGAGCAGGATTGCAAAGGGATCCAATCCATAGGATAGCTGTTCAAAGCTGGCCAATCAGTAAGGCAGGCAGGTAGCGCTAGATCAAAAGCAGTGTAGCTTGCAGGGAGAGTCTGTACCTAGCTGATTTAGCTGTCCACAGGAGGGAGAGGTGGGTGGCAGCTTTAAAGAAGCACTGCCCTGTACCACCAGAGGGAAACCTGCCCGGTCAAGGGCTCCTTAGCTGTGAGGGAGAGAGAGAGAGAGGGCAACAAGATGTTAGGTTAGGTTAAGCGGCAATCGGGCGGGGCCGGGAGACAGAAGGCACAGATAGTGGAACAGCTGGAGTTCTGAGAGGGCTATTAGCTACATCGGTGGGTAGGGTCTAACACAATAGAGGTAGAGGGAGCAGAGAAGGTACAGGATGTGTCAGCACCAAGCACTGGGGGGGATGGAGTAGGCGGCTGATGTGAGAAGGGCTTGGGAGAAAGTTGAAAAAGAACAGAGAGTAGCGAGTGGAAACTGAGTTTAGATTTTTGAGTAAAGGTAAAGGGGAGATAATGAGAAAAGGTAGAGGGGAGGCAGAGAGAAAAAAGGGGGGGCAAAGTAACAGGGCATACACTGTTAAGACAGGGGCAGGATGGATAAAAGCAACTGCAAAAAAATAATTAAAATCCTAGAACAACCTTTGGCAGCAGTTAATGTTGAGTAACAGTTAAAAATAAAAATCTGTAAGGCTGTCTTAGCAGTACTTAAACAGTGTCCAGGATAGGCAAGATTTAGAGCACTTGCTAGATAATGCAGCAGTCTGGGGTTCAAATCAGTAGCTTTCTCTGAGGTGTTGCCAGTACCAAAGGTAAGTACTGATAGGAGGCTGAGGATTAAGGAGTTTAATGAGTGGCTGGTGGGGTGGTGCAAGCAAATGGGGAACGTATTTGTAGGGGACTGGGGATCCACCTGGGGAGATGAAAGCCTATTTGCTCCAGACAGACTGTACCTGAATAGGGAGGGTGTGCCAGTGCTAAAAAGCAAATTAGGAGATTTCATAGAAGAAACCTACAATTTAAACTAGATTGGGGGGTGGAAAAATCCTCACCACAAGGCAGGAGAAATGGGGGGCTACCAGCCTCCCCCTAGGATAGTGCTAAAATACTGGGCATGAGGAAGAATAGAGAATGGGAGATGGAGAGGAAACCTAGTGGAAGGGCTTAACAGCCAACACCAGGAGCTTAGTAAATAAGATGGTGGAATGGAGGCCATCATGGGGGGACAAAAGACTAGATACAGTAGCTATAAGAGAGATCTGGTGGACAGAGCTGCACACCTGGGAAATGACTATCCCAGGTTACAGACTATTCAGAAGGGATAGGGAAGGTAAAAAGGGGGGAGGAGTTGCTTTATGCATCAGGGAAGGCATAAGTGTAACTGAAGGACAAGAGAAGGATGGGGAAACTAAGCTACTGTGGGTAACGCTAGGCAGGAGGATGGGAGAATCCTTGTGACTGGGGGTGGTTTACAGACCACCTATGCAAGGGGGGGAGGAGGGTGATTAACAGTTCATTCAGGCAGCCAGAAGACTGGCCCCAAAAGGAGAGCTACTGCTGATAGGGGATCTAAACCTCCCTGACGTAGACTGGGAAATCCCAGATGCTGCATTGTCAAGGAACAGGAAGATACTACCTGCACTTCAGGGGGTAGTCCTTCAACAGCTAGTCAAGAAGTCGACAAGGGGCAACAACCTGCTGGATGTGGTCCTGACAAATGAGGACAGTGTGGAGGAGGTGCAGGTAGGAGAAGCCTTGGGCAACAGCTACCACAGCATGGCAATATTCAGGGTCAGGGCAGGGAGGGAGACAAGTAAAACCAGTACTACAGTCATGGACTTCAGATGCATGGACTTTGACAAGATGAGAAGGACAGTAAGGGAGACAATGGAGGGTACAGATAATGTAGTGGCAGTGGAGGAGTTATGTCATGATATCAAGGGAGGGGAACTGAAAGCTGCAAAAATGTGCATAAAAAAAGTTAGGAAGACCAAAAGGGCAGGAGTCCGCTTTGGTTTACAAATGAGGTTGTGGGGGCAGTCAGGGAAAGGAGAAGGGCTTTCAGAAAATTTAAGAAGACACTCAGCGAGGAAGATAAGGAAGAGTATAGGGGAAAGAAAGTATGGCAGTAAAGAAGATCAGAAGAGCAAAAGCAGATACTGAGGAGACAATAGCAAAAAAGGCCAAAAGGGAGGATGAAACCTTTTTCAGATATATGAGTGAGAAGAGAAGGGCAAGACAGGGGATTACTAGGCTGAGGGGGGAGGGAGAAATAAAATTGGGAAGGACTGAGAAAAAGCAGAGTTATTAAATAAGTACTTCAGCTCGGTATTCATGGAGGAGGAGAAGAGTAGGGGACCTGAGCTAAAGTCGAGTGAGAGGGAGGGTAAATGGATGGATCTGTGCACATTTATTTCAGGGAATTGAAGGAGGAGTTGATGCAACCTTGACAAGGCTCTTCAACTTGTCACTAGATATCATATGGGGAGTGTGCCGGAGAAATGGAAGAAGGCAGGCGTAGTGCCTTTGCACAAGGGAGGTAGTAAGGAGGTGAAGGGAAACTACCAACCTGTCTGCCTCATGTCAGTGGTGGGAAAGGTAATGGAGGCATTAATCAAGGAGAGGGTTGTTGATTTCCTGCAGGAGAGTGGCTTGCAGGACAGCAGACAGCATGGCTTCATGAAGGGGAAGTCTTGCCAGACAAATCTAATTCAGTTATTTGATTGCGTGACTTAGGTGATTGACTGGGGGGGCAGTGGATGTGGCCTATCTGGACTTCATTAAGGCCTTTGACACCATCCCCCATAAGAGGCTGGTGAGCAAGATGGAAAGCCTGGGGTTGGGTGGGAAAATAACAAGCTGGGTGGAGGTCTGGCTGTCAGGAAGAACTCAGAGGTTGATGCTAAACGGGGTGCATTCCAGGACAGCGAGAGTGAAGAGTGGAGTGCCAAAGGGGTCAGTTTTGGATCCACTTCTCTTCCATATCTACATCAGTGATATTGCTGAGGGTTTGAGGGGGAGGGTGTGCCTATTTGCTAATGATACAAAAATATGTAATAGGGTGGACACCCCATGGGGGTGGAGGACATGAGGGAGGACTTAAAGATGCTTGAAAAATGGTCTGGGACATAGCAGCTGAAATTTAATGCCAAGAAGTGCGCTGTGATGCAGTTGGGGAGTAGGAACAGAAGAGCAGGGTACACCCTAGGTGGGGAGGAAATTAAAGTAACAGAACATCAGAGGGAGCTGGGGATTATAGTCTCCTCGAACCTTAAGGTAGGAATCCAATGTAGCAAGGTGGCGGGAAAGCCCAATGGAATGTTGGCATGCATAGGCAGGAGCATTACTAGCAGAAAGAGGAAGGTGATAATGCCCCTTTTCAAAGCCATGGTGAGGCCACACCTGGATTATGGAGTTCAGTTCTGGAGGCCACATCTCCACGAGGACATAGATGCATTGGAAAGGGTTCAGAGAAGGGCAACCAAGATGGTTCAGGGTATACGGGTAAAGTTATACGAGCAGAGGTGTAAGGAGCTGGATCTGTACATGCTGGAGACAAGGAGGGAAAGGGAGACATGATTGAAACTTTTAAATATATAAAGGGGCTCAATAAAGTGGGAGAAGAGGGTTTACTTAAGAAGAAAGAGGGGGTCAAAACTAGAGCACAGCTTCAGATTGCAAGGAAAAAGATACAGGGGTAATGTAAGAGGGCATGTCTTCATGGAGAGGGTGGTGGAGCCCTGGAACAGAATACCAGATGGAGTGGTGGGGCTAAATCAGTGGAAGAATTCAAGAGGGCATGGGACATGCATATGGGGCTGACTATCGGGGGGGAGGACAGAGACTGGCTAGGAGGGAGAGTTTTAGGGGAAAAGAAAGAATAGATAAGCTGGGTCAGTATGGTCCTTTTCTGCCATCAAACTTCTATGATTCTATGATAGATAGATAGATAGATAGATAGATAGATAGATAGATAGATAATTACTAGAATAACTTTAACAGTAACGCATTAGCATTAAAGCATTAGTATTTCAGTACAGTTTTTGCAACATCCTAAAATTTTACTTCAGAATCCCAGCCAGAGCCCTGATAGCTGCTGAGAATTCCCAGCAAGAGCAGGATTGCAAGGCAGCCAATCCACAGGGAAGCTGTAAAACCAGCCAATCAGGAAGGTGGGTGGGTAGCACCAAATTCAAAAGTAAGGTAGCATGCAGGGAGAGTCCATACCTAGCTGATTCGGCTGTCCGCAGGAGAGTGAGGTGGATGGTGGCTGTAGAGAAGTGCCATGCTGCACCACCAGAGGGAAGTGTGCCTGGTCAAGGGATCCTTAGCTAGCTGATTCAACTGTCCACAGGAGAGTGAGGTGGGTGGCGGCTTTAGAGAAGTGTCACGCCGCACCACCGGAGTGAAGTGAACTCAGTGAAGGGCTCCTTAGCTAGCTGATTCGGTTGTCCACAGGAGGGTGAGGTTGGCGGCAGCTGCAGAGAAGCGCCATGCCGCACTACTGGAGGGAAGCATGCCCGGTGAAGGGCTCCTTAGCATAGATTTCTTGGTGTGCTACATTTGGGTTGGCACAATTAGTGTGGGTTGGAGGGTTATGTCCTGATAAGGACATGGCTGGAAAAGGCTTTCAGCCAATAAACATTTAGGAATTTTTGTGCCCATTTTATAATCCTCAGTAATTTGGAAGAGATTCAGACTGTTCTGTCATAGATTGCAAATGGATATAGTGAGCTGTCCAATGAAGCAAGGGGGCTGTTAGAATTTACAAAATCATCCCAATTCTTGTTCTTGGCTGATGTTATGATAAGGATTTTGAATGTTTCACTCTTGTGAACAATTACTTTCAAAAGTAAGTAATGCACCCTCCTAAGGGAGTTGAATTGATTACTATTTCCTGTGAAGCATTTCAACAAAAGAGAGAACAATTTAAATAATTTTTGTCAGATATTTCATCCAAGCATCCTGTTTTGAAAGATGCATGGGATGAAACTTTAACATTACATCATGCTGGTGGCACTAAAGGAATCAGGGTGCTGTCAAATATTTTCAAGATTCAGCCGTCATTGATCACTTACCAGGATTCCAAAGTTTAAATGAGCATCAATAATCCCAAATTTATCATGAATTGATTGATGAAACCAGCGGTGAATTACAAAGGAAATTTTCTGAGAACGCCAACTTATTCAAAAGCTTGTTAGAAATATATTCCAATAGCTCTTCAGGCTTCTCGAAAATGGAACCACTGCATGCTTTGATTGACTTGCTTGGATTAGATATTGAAAAGCTGAAAGCTGAAATGGCTATATTTAAACCACTGATGGATAAAAATGTAACCCCTAGGTGGCGCTATCCTAAGTGCTTCTATCCCTGCCTGCTTGGCTAGTAGCAGGTTAAGGGGCTTGAGTTCTGAAATGGGTGCCTCCACTCAGAGGTCAGGGTTGGTAGTGGTCAAGCTAACCTGGGCACAGCCCTCTGGGATGCTGTAACCGCCCACTCTTTCCTTACTAGTGGTTGGAACAATACACAATAATCACTTTCACAATACTCCTGATACACCACACAAGTACTCACACTGTTTGAGCTTACCACCAGGGCTTTGCTCTGGCCTGCCATGGGGACCCCCTGTAAAACAAGGTTATACATAGCAAATAACAGCAGTACAGTATTCTTGCACAAACTGGAACCACAGTCAGGGTAAATGCAAAAAAGAGTTAAATCTGATTTATTTAAGGGACTTGAACAAGGGAGGGGAGTAATCAGGTTAATTTGCTTAAAGGCTGTATCAATCAGTTATGCATGCACTTCAGGGTCCATAAACAGTCACACACTCTGGGTACCCAGGTGGAGAGGGGCTGGGCTAGCCAGGACTGTTGCCTGGGTAGGCCAGCATTGCAGCTGGTTGGGGCCCTGTGATGGAAAAGACAACATGCACAGTACACACTATTTGTATTCCGGAGCTGGAGGGCTCAGTTCATGAAGAAAAAGAAACAACAAGACAATAAGACGACACATTTAGACTAAGCTGCTGTTGCTGGGAGCTACCCTGAAATTTACTCACGATACCAAAGACTGGACACAGGCAGGATGAAAATCGAGACAGCAGATGGTTGATCTGGAGTGCCAGGAGAAGCAGGGCCCACTAAATCAGGTAATAACTTCTCATACCTTGAACAATGCAAGAGGGGGCTCTTCCCTATCAGCTAACTTGGGGCTGGGTGGGGCAGGAGCACCATGGTGAGAGGGCAGAACAAGTAACCTGGAATGGGCCGTCAAGCTCAATTTGGGCTGTGAGCTTGGTGAAACATAAACACCTTTGTGAACTACATGGAGAGGCAAGTCCACAGGCCTCCTCGCAAATCATAGCTGAAATGCAATACTGGTTTGACAGCTTGGCCAGTCTTTTTGGGCAGAACAACCACAGTCTCTGTACTTTCAGCAACAGTCTTGGGGCTTTCATCACTTGTGAAGGGTGCCTCTGCCTGGAGGGGAACGTCCAAAGTTGGGGCATTGTCGGCTCCTTGCTCTGCAGGCTCTGTTTCTATAACACTTGACTCATTTTGCAAAGGCTCAGGCACAATCAAACTTTGAGGCACTGAAGAGGGGTTGTCAGCACTCTCATGGTGTTCTTCAGATTCTGGTATGTCACCAGAAAGACTCATTCCATCAGCCCCTCCCTCAGGCAAATCATACAGTTCCACAATACACAGATACTCAGCATCTTCAGACGTGATACTTTGCACTCCACTTTCAGGAAGCATTGGCTCCAAGAACAAAGCTGGGGGGTTAGGCAGTCCAGAAGGGCCAGCTTCATCCCCACAATTAATCAGGGGTTTACCTTGAAACAGCTGACTCAGTTCATAAGAGGGGTAATAGGCATAGTTGCTCTCACTTTCGTCAGAAGTGGACTGACAGTCACTATCATTCTGGGCCTGCTACGGAGGAAACCTTAAATCTGTGACCACTGGGGTAGGTTGAGTCTGTCTCGTTCTTGCAGCAGCATGAGTCACCAGCCCAGGGGGCCCAATTTCTGGGGGTTCAGCCTCAATCATGACTTGGCCGATAGGTAGCAAGTGGTTATGTTGCATGGTCTTAACAGCTTTGGAGTTGTTCTCTGGGCGCACCTTGTACACAGGCAAATCATCCAACTTTCCAGCTACTACATGGGGAAGATGGTGCCACCGATCAGAAATTTTGTGTTTATCATGCAGTTCCAAATTGCGTAACAGCACACGGTCTCCAGGTCGAAGTAATCAATCAATCAACATCTTTATTTATTTAGGCGATCACCATTGAGCAAGCTCATTTACAAGATGGAACTGATACATAGGTACAAGTAACAATACAGTCCAGACAATATACATATTGGCAATACAGACAGTACAAGGAATGCAGTGGTACAGTACAAGGAATAAATAAGGCCTTAAGGGGTGGACGTACACAGGATGGGTTGAATAAGGGGCCATCACAGTGCAGGAAGTAAGGGCCTTTCTGTGACTTAGGGGAGACATGTACTAATGATGTTTTGGTGAGTCAATCCTGTCTACTGGGGGGTCAAGCGGGCAGGAGGTACAGGGGAATATTTTCATTTGTGGGCGGTGAAAGCAATTACAGATTTCTTTAACTAGGCGGTCATATAAAGACTTGAATGAGGATATACTGATTGGGGAGCTAAGCTTCAGTTTTTTATAGGGTATTCCACAAGGATGGTAGCACAAAATGCATAGCCATTCTTCCAAAGGGTGTTTTCAGCCTGGGTACCTTAAAGCAGATAAAGGAAGAGCTTCTCAGGGCATAAGCTCCAGGTTCGCAGATTGGGAGACAATCGGAGATATATGGGGGGAAGTTTCTTGGTGATAGGTTTGAACGTCCAGAGTAGAACATTCCTGTTTCTCCTGAAATGGAGGGAGGGCCACCCCACAGCTGCATCTAGACCACAGTGATGGGTGGCAAGAGGTAGACCAGTAATGAATCTTAATGCCCTGTGGTATAATGTATCCAGTTTGGCAAGATGCGGTGCAAGGCAATGGCTATAGAGGAAGTCAGCATAATCAGCCAAGGAGAGAAATACGGTTTGAACCAGTCATCGTTTGGCATTACTGGTGAGGTAGTGGTTAATCCTAAAAAAGAGACCAAGCCTCTGTCTTAAATTCTTTAGGAGGTCTTCAATGTGGTATGTGAAGAAGAGTTTATGATCGAGCCATATCCCTACGTACTTGAACTTGCTAACAAATTCTAGGCTTTCACCCAGGATTGTGGTGATCTGTGGGACAGTGCCAGCAGTGGTAGGTTTTGTGTCCAGTAGGAAGGGAGAGAACAGCATAGCCTTGGTTTTCTTAGCATTTAGTAACAGTTTTTTCTTAAGGAGTTGGCTCTGCAGAATGTTGAATTCCAATTGTAATTCTTTGCAGGCAATTTCGGAAGAGGAGTGACTAAGGTAGAGGACCATGTTGTCTGCAAAGAGATGAATATTGGCCTTGGTAATGTTGATATCAATGTTGTTCACATAGATTGCAAACAGTAGTGGACCTAGGATCGAACCCTGGGGGACACGTCTTTGCAAAGGTTTGAGGGGGGATAGTTCACCATTTGACTTTACTTGCTGCCATCGATCGGAGAGGTAATCTGCAAACCAATGAAGGGACAGTGGATCTAGTCCTATGACTTTAAGAGAGGAGAGGAGCAAGTTGTGGTCAACAGTGTCAAAGGCCTTGTTCAGGTCTAACAACATGGCGCAGACAAATTTATTGTTTTCCAGGTCATGGAGCCAATCTTTGGTAACTTTAGCTAGGGCCATGATAGTGCTGTGCTGTGCCTTAAAGCTGGATTGCATAGGATTTAGAAGGTTCATAGATTCTATGTAAGCTTTCAGTTGCTTGTTTACAATTTTTTCCAGAAGTTTGGATAGTGTAGGAAGTAAAGAAATAGGTCTGTAATTGTTTAGGTCACAAGGGTCCCCAGATTTGAACAAGGGGATAACATGAGCTGTTTTCCATACAGATGGGAGGGTACCGTGGGACAGAGAAAGATTAAATAGATGAGTAATAGGTGTGGACAGGACGCAGAAGGTGACTTTTAGGAAGCAAGGATCCAGAGAGTCGGCACCTGCACTTTTCATAACATCCAACTTTAGTAGGAGTTCTTCGACCTCCTTCAAGGAAACATGCTGGAGGGAGAAGACTGAGTTGGTTAGAGGGGGTTCTGGGCTTTGGGCATCCAGTTGGGAGTGAAGGGAACTTGCAGGAGAGTTATCAAAAGCAAGGCCTACAGTGGCAAAGTGGTTGTTGAAAGCATCCAGGATTTCCATTTTGTCTCAGATGGAGATATTGCCAAAAGTGATCCTTGCAGGCAAGGAATTAGCCAAGGTATGTCCAGACATGTCCTTGATGGCTTTCCAAAATTTGGATGAGTTCCTGAAAGCAGAGTCCAGTTCCGTGTGGAAGTAAGACGCCTTTGCATCTCTTGTCAGCTTGGTGCACTCATTCCTAGCTTTCCTGAAGTTACACCAGTCCAGCGGATTTTTAGTGGTTCGTGCTTTTTTCAAAGCTTGTCTCTATTCAGTAAAACTGATTTAAGTTCAGGTGTAAACCAGCACAGGTTCTCCCCCTTACCCTAGTTTTTATGAGCAGGGCATGCTTATTTAGAACTGCAGTCATCATTTCAGAGAAGATCTCACAGGCCAACTGTACCAAGTTGGCAAGATAAAAGACCTGCCTGCGCACTGAGAATTTTAGCTTGTTAAGGTAGGCAGGCAGATCAAAGTGGCGCCTGGCCCTCTTAGTGGTGAACCTTGACATGGAAGGTGGGTTCTGGATAGACCTAGTGTATGCTAGCAATAACACAGTGGTCACTAATGTCCGTGAAGAAGACTCCTGCATGGGAGAATAGGTGCTGTTTGTTTACTAGAATGACATCCAGCAGTGTACTCTTATCAGGGGACTTTTTGTTGGAGCATGTAGGTTCTCCAACAAGTTGAGAAAGGCTATGGGCATCACAAAATTCCTTAAGAGGTGCAGCGGCATGGGACAACCAGTTGAAGTTTAAGTCCCTGAGGATAATAGCTTCAGGAGGGCCAAGCTGAATGGCGTTGGTTAGGTGGGTAAGGATTTGAGTACCAGTGGAGGGAGGCCTGTAACAACCTATGGCACATAGCGCAGAGGATGGTGATATCTCCAGCTTTAAGACCAGGCATTCAAACTGGTTAGTGACGGAGGATGCTTCTAGGCATGTAACCATGTACTTGTTCTTAATGTATATGGCCACCCCTGCCCCCAGTAGGCCTGTCGGCTCGGAATAAGGAGTATTCAAGGATGTTAATTTCCATATCGGGCATAGAGGATCTGAGCCAAGATTCAGAGATCACAAGTACATCTGGTTTGGTATGACAGACCCAGGCCTGGATAAATGTGAACTTTTTTAACAGGCTGCATACGTTCATATGGAGGAATTGCATACCTTTCAGGTTTGCTAGGTCTGAGGGAGAGGTGAGAATGTTTGGTGGGCCAGGGTTAAGCTCGACATCTCCAGAGCACAGTAGAAGGAGCAGATGAAGCTTCCTTAGGGTTGCAAGAGATATAGTAAGGATTCTAGCTCATGGGAGTCTGCTGCGTGTGTCAGGCTGAGTAAGAAGGAACCCATAGTTGGGCCTGGACCATCCTAGCGCCCCAAGCACCAATACCCAGGCTGGGAGATGTAGGGAGGGGAGTTTGCTTGGTAACATGGTGAGCATAGTTTGTGGTGTTGGTTCTACATCAGTCCCACCTCTGTGCACCATTCTAATGAGTGGCTGCAAGTAGGGAAGTCTGAGGGCACAAAGAAAATTATATGAAGAGAAACGATGGGCACGGCAGCCTGCTGGAGAAATATAGTCTCCTCTACTAGCCAAACGGGTGGGATCGGGTTCTATATAGGGCATGAGTAGGAGAAGAAATAGAGCATGGAGCCAGTGGGGCACCCTCATGGTTGAGCCTTAGGAAAGGCAGAAGAAACTAGGCCTCAGTCCCTTAGTTTGTAGGCTTAATAAACACCTACACTACTGCCTCAGAGGTTCAACCGAGTAAAGATAAGGAAGCATGGACATTTACTCACTAATAACTTAATGATATTCTGTCAGGCTAAACCAGTGGCATAGGCCAATAGTGTGCGGCCTAAGCCACTATCAGAGTAGGTCAGGAGACCAAGGGAGGAGTATCACAAAAGCTGGATAATTGCACAAAATTATTTTAAGTTGGGCAGGCAGCACCAGGGAAGTGTAGATGCTAAGGAGACTGGGGACAGTGAGGAACCTATTGACAAGTAAACTGTGACCATCCAGAGGCGGGTAATATGGGGAGACTGGGGAGCCTATAGGTCCTGGGAAGGAGGCTGGGGGCATGGGGTTGCTGAAGGCAGGACCTAAGCCTATTTAATAACAGGTGGAGGTGGGGGATGGGAAGGTGGGTGGAAAAATACAGCTTTTGCCATACCTTTCTGCTGCTTGTGTCCGGGCTTGTGGGCTCAGGCGCCGGCTATTGAGCCTTTACTTTTTTATCATGCCCCTCTTTGTTGGCTAGATTTCTCTTGGCAGCTGTTGTCTGGGCCAGTTGTTAGGCATGGTTCAATTGAGCTTTCAGTTTTTGTGCATAATGCAAATAGTTTTCAGAATGGACCCCGACTGGAGAGACCCGAAAACAGACATCAACTGGCAGCTGAGCCCCTCTCCTGAACATGAGGCAGTAGGAGGAGAACCCAGTAGCATAATTTTTCATGCAATTGTATGCGTGTACCAAGGTGCTAATCTGCTGGCCCCATTTATGCTTGTCTTTTGGGTGGAGGATGCCCAGCATGTCTAGAAGGGTGCGGTTAAAACATTCTGGTTGAGGGTCTCCCTACGGGTGATGGGGGTGGTTCTTGACTTTTGCACCCCCCATAAAGAGAGCATTTCTTTGATTAGTCAGCTCTCAAAGTCTCTGCCCTGTTCAGAGTGGATCCGCTGGGGGAGCACCATAGTGGACGAAGACATTTTCCACTAGCACCTTGGCCATGGTAGATGCCTTTTTATCTTTGGTGAGAAAAGCTTGTGCATACCGTGTGAAATGATCTGTAACCACTAACACATTGCAAATGTCCTGCTGTTCAGGTTCTAAACACAAGAAGTCTATGCAGACTAGTTCCATGGGATGCTGGTAGTAATATTAACAAGGGGGGCAGCCCTCTGAGGCAGGGCTTTTCTTTGCAGGCAGTGACTACAAGTCTTTATATGGTGCTCAACATCGGCCTACATTTTAGGCCAGTAGAAGCGAGATCGTACCACGTCAAGGGCTCTGTCAATACCGAGGTGACCCAAGTGATTGTGGAGGGACTTCAGTACCAAATCTTTAAAGGCCGTGGGCAGGACCAATTGTTGCTTGTCTACTTTTCCACTACACTCTACTGTCTTTCTATACAACAAATGATTGAGCAACTTCAATCTGGGGCCTTCTTTAAACAATAAAGCAGTTTGTAAGTCAGTGGAATGTAACTTAGACACATCTTTTCCCACACAGGGCATTAAGTGTTGGCTGAATCATAGGATCTTGGGATTGAGCCCACTGAATGCTGTCATTCTCAAATTGAGGTAGTGCACTAAAATCTAGAACAGAGAAGTGGCATTAAGCAGGTGCTATGCAGGTATCAGAAGGGCCCAAGCAATCTACTAAACAGTCCACTGTGTCCGCAGACATCTGTTCATCTCTATCAAACTTTTGGCACAATGCTTGAATATCAGGTTCAGACAGCCTGACCCAATCACTCTTGGAAGTGGGCCTTCATGATTGGGCATCAGCATCAAAATGGTTCAGGCCCGATCTGTATTAGACAGTATAATCATAGGTTGATAATGTAGAAAGCCACCGGTGCCCAGTGGCGTCTAACTTAGCTGAAGTCTGTACATAGGTCAACGGGTTATTGTCAGTCTTCACCAATATCTTTGCCACATTGAGGTATTCATGAAACTGGTCAATGATGGCCCATTTTAGCGCAAGGAACTCCAACTTATGCACAGCAAAGTTTCGTTCAGATGGAGTCAAGCTCCTACTGGTGAAAGCTACTGGTCTCAGGCCATCCTCATGATCTTGATACAGCACCACTCCTAGACCCTGCAGACTAGCGTCCATATGCAGCACAAAGGGTTTGGTGGGGTCAGCATAGGTGAGGATGGGGGCATGGGTGAGCTGGTATATGATCTCATGGAAGGCTGCTTCACAGTCGGGCATCCAGCGGGCCTGCAGGGTTCACCTTGGCGGAAGTATACTTTTTCTGGTTCTTTAACGGACCCTTTTTTGGATTTACGATTGGTAGTAGGGTAATCCTGGGTAAGGTTCAAGAGTGGGTGCATCACCTTGGAATTGTCTTTTATGAACCTGTGGTAGTAGCCACAGAACCCCAAGAAATGTTGCAGTTCTTTCAGATTATGGGGCTGGGGCCAAGTAGTCAGTGCTTTAACCTTACTGGGATCAGTCTCTTTCCCTTTTGTAGATACTATGTGCCCCACATACATCACAGAGGTTTGGAAAACTGGCACTTGTCAATGGACAGCTTGAGGCCGAAGTCTTCCAGTCAGTCTAGGACTTTAAACAGTCGGTTCTCATGCTCCTCTAAGGTGCTCCCAAACACAATGACACCATCCAAGTACACCAGGTATTCCAGCAAATTCATATCTCCCACCGCACGTTCCATCAGTTGCTAAAAGGTGCCGGGGTGCCCAATATCCCCTGTGGAATCCTCAGAAACTTGTAGAACCCAATGGACAGATGAAGGCTGTTTTCTCACGGTCTTCCAGGGCCATTGGGCTCTGGTAGTATCCGCTCTGAAGATCCAACACTGAGAACCATTTGCTCCCATTCAAGCAGTCCAGGGCATCTTGTATATGAGGCATAGTGTATTGTTCTGGGATGGTCCACCAGTTCAGGGTTCGATAATCAACACACATCCTCACAGACCCATTCTTCATATGCACAACCACAATGGGAGAGGTGTATGGGCTCCTGGATTCTTGCATCACGCCAGCAGCAAGCATTTCATGCAGGTGTCTTCTCACATCATCTGTGTATGCTGGGGCTAGGCGTCGGGACCTCTCTTGAAGTGGCTGTTCATCTTGAAGGCGTATGTGATGCTCCACACCCTGGACACATCCCACATCCCATTCCTTCAACAAAAACACTTGGTCTCTCTGGGCAAGTCTCTTGCTAATTCTAGCCTTCCATACAGCTGGTAATGGGGAGTTACCGAAGTCAAACAAGTCTGGGGTCACTCTCTCCTTCTCACCAGGGTGCTTGTTGCTAGGCAATACTGCAGTGTCTGAGCAGTGTACCATAGCTAGGGTGCACCCTCTGTTCACCCGGATCTCCCGATCTGTCACATTGTGAATTTGGACTATCACTCATCATGAATAGGCATGGGCATGAGCAGGCAAGATGCTGGGCTTGACCAATAATCCTTCTCACAATTTTCCATCACCTGGTGCATCCAACATCAATATTTTGTGC
Organism: Neoceratodus forsteri; assembly: GCA_016271365.2. Taxonomy (NCBI): domain Eukaryota; kingdom Metazoa; phylum Chordata; order Ceratodontiformes; family Ceratodontidae; genus Neoceratodus; species Neoceratodus forsteri. Next base: position 659,251,107 of record CM057449.1, read on the forward strand.
TTGACATCTTTTCAGAGGAGGACCTCCCCTTGAATGGTACACTGGGTGTTAGGGGCCAGTACCACTGAATCGGGATCCTTTTTCCACATGATCCTGAAAGGTTCATCCTGGTCTACTGCCTCGGGTTTCTGTTGCAAATAATAGGCCCTCTTGATCAGAGCCGGACCTCTCAGGGCCCTCCCAGTCCATCGCCCTTGTTTCTCATGACAGAGTTGCACCAGTCTCCCAAACATATGGGCGTTTGTCCCAATTAACAGGGGACCCCATCATACAGTCCGGTGGGGGGACACACTAGAGCCAATGTCTCTACTCGCTTCTCTACACCAGTTACAGTTGCAGGAAAAGACAACCAGAGGCAGACACACCCTAGGTAGGGATAAGACTTGTCGCTCAGGCCCCACACATGTAGGCCTTCCAGGGATTGCAAAGGCACATCAGATAAGTGTTTGTCATACCAGTCTTGGAATACAATGGTCACTTGAGACCCACTGTCAAGCACAGCCTGAGCATGAATACCATTCACAGTTACCGTAGTCTCCATTGAAGGGCCCACTATTTTGGACCAGTCTGGAAAGGCCATAGCAGAGGTCTGGACAGACAATTTAGCCACAAAGAAATTTGAGTTAGGGTTTCTCGAACCCTCGCTGCGGTCATTTCGGCACCCCTTGGCCACTGATTTGCTTTTCGGAGCTCCCCTTGGAGTCTGTTTACTGCTCTTTCTAAGTCCTTCTGAGACCATCGTTCTTTTTTCATATGGTCATCCTTTCCACAGTTGTGAAAAATGATAGACTCCTGGGTCATCCTGGGAGGGAACATTGTATGAGGAACTGAAGCAGCAGTAAGAGATTGGGGTCTATTATCTGCTTGCAGTGGTGAGGGTGGTGCAACATGTCTTAACAGTTCCTTTAGAGTGGCAATCAATCTGGTGATCTCAGCCTTGGAGCCATTCTTGGTAGCGGATGTCTGAGGGTGCACTCCCACACCCATGGCAGTCACGTCCTGAAAGGTACCAGAGTCTTGGTCCATGGGGGGAAACCCTTGCAGAGGCACCCATCTTCAACTCTCGGACTTCCTTCAGTAGCTCATATTTCCAATGCTGGGTCAAGGAAGGGAAGTCCTTTGCATTCTCAGAGTGCTTGTTAAGTGCCGACATTTGCCCCTAAGCCTCACTTGGCTGATTACTCTCGGTCACTTGTGCAGCAGCAGCAGATATGGGTGCAATTCCCCCACAGGATCGCATTTGCTCAACCCCCCAAATTTCTTTCATTAGCTCATCATAGGAGGGGGGCGATTCCAGTCGGGTGGCAAGGTGCAACTAAAGCAGTAACAATTCTGAAAATGGAGAAGACTTAAGGATCTGGTCCAGCCTAGTTCGATTTAATTCATTTGATGGCAAACTACCCTTTCTGAGGCACTCTTGTGGCAGCTTTTCAAAGCCGAGGTACATACACAGACAATGGCTCCCCTGGGTACTGCTGAGCATTTCTTACTCTCCACGACAGATCCTCATCTAAATCGGGGCTCCTATTCACATTCTCCAATGCATCAAGATAGTCCTGTGCAGTTGCTCTGGGGTTATTGGCCCACTTGGCACAGATATTAGCCAGGGCAGGACCTCGGAGGCTCTCGCTCAACCTCTTTCATTTCTCTGCTTCTGAGCATCGCCATTCAAGTACTAGAGGGGCAACATAGTCTATCCAGGTCTCCCAGTCATCCTCCCCCTGGGGATGGGGAGGGTGCCCGAGAAGATTCTCAGCCTTCGGTAGAAGTCCTGACTAATGGCAGGTACAGATATAGGGACCAGCATTGGCATGGGCACAGAAGGCAGGGCAGTAACAGGTGCTGGAGTGGGAGGGGGTGATGGGGAAGGAACACCGCCAGTTGGCAGGAATAGTTTCTTGAAGTCCTCTACGGTTTTCCCTTCCTCCAGCAACAACTTAGCAAATTTCTCCTCAAAAGTCTCAGATAATGGTGGGAGCTCATCCTCCCCAGGGTCTTTACTGTCTTTTGTTATCACTCTCCAGGCAGCTGGAACCCCTTCTGGGGCAATAGTCTGTGGCACTTTAGAGCTGTCCACAAGGTCACTACACTCTACCAAGGCTGTGAAAGTTTGGGCGAACAAATCAGCCTGTCGACCCACCACCACCGGTTTTATAAACATTCAACTTTAGAGAGTGTTCCCTTTATAGTGTCTTTACTGGTACCTAGGGGAATATCCAGTATAAGTAGAGCATTTTGGGGGTCGATCTCCTGCCCAGTACACCACCCCACCAACTGGTGTACAGTCATTTCTACTGGGGTAGCCATTAATCTTTAACAATAATTCATCATTTTTGGCCACTAGAAGGCACAAAATCCCAGCGGTGCACCTCCAAAATGTAACCCCTAGGTGGCACTATCCCAAGGGCTACTACCCCTGCCTGCTCGGCTAGTAGCAGGTTAAGGGGCCTGAGTTCTGAAATGTGTGCCTCCACCCAGAGGTCAGGGTTGGTAGTGGTCAAGCTAACCTGGGCACAGCCCTCCAGGACACTGTAACACCCCCTCTTTCCTTATTAGTGGTTGGAACAATACACAATAATCCCTTTCACAATACCCCAAATACACCACACAAGTACCCACACTGTTTGCACTTACCACCAGGGCTTTGCTCTGGTCTGGCCCTGGGGACCCCCTGTAAAACAAGATTATACACAGCAAAGAACAGCATACAGTACTCTTGCACAAACTGGAACCATAGTCAGGTTAAATGCAAAACAGATTAGATCTGATTTATTTAAGGGACTTGAACAAGGGAGGGGTATAATCAGGTTAATTTGTTTAAAGGCTGTATCAATCAAACAGTTATGCGTGCACTTCAGGATCCATAAACAGTCACATACTCTGGGTACTCAGGTGGAGAGGAGATGGGCTAGCCAGGACCATTGCCCGGGGTAGGCCGGAGTTGCAGCAGGTTGGTGCCCTGTGATGGAAAAGACAACATGCACAGTACACACTATTTGTAATCCAGAGCCAGAGGGCTCAGTTCTTGAAGAAAAAGAAACAACAAGATAATCAGATGACACACTTAGATTAAGCTGTTGTTGCAGAGAGCTACCCTGATATTTACTCGCGATACCCAAGACTGGACACAGGCGGGATGAAAATTGAGACAGCAGGTGGTTTATCTGGAGTGCCAGGAGAAGCACAGCCCACACGATTCTTGGTGCTATCAAGAAATTAAACAAGGCTTTCCCATGGATTTTTGAAATGTGTATTGCTGTCTTGTTATTTGGAGCATCAGCTGCTGCTTGTGAAAATTCCTTTTCTTCTTTGAAAAGAATGTTATCACATCAAATGATGAGCATGACCCATGAAAGAAAGAGAAACCTCATTCTCCTGTCATATGAAAATGATGTGACTTTAAAACAAAACCTGGATGTCTTTGTGGAATATTTCCAATTAGAGATGCAGCGAAGTTTAAATTCACTAGTATAGTGAACCCGAAGTGGCCAACTTTGAGTTTGCAGATCACTACACAAAATTTCCATAAAAAAGTCTAAATTCGCCTTAATGGACTTCACGTTGGCCACTTCAGGTTCACTTTGAGTTGTAATTTGAGAAGGCAAGGTTGGTAAGAAACAGGACACTGGTCACATGCCTGACTGTCTCTGCATGTCTGCAGGTAGCATGATTCAGGGAGGAACTTAAATAGGCAGGAAGTCAGTATTTTGCTTTCATTTTCTCTTGTAGAAAGTGGTGTGCAGATCTGTACTGCAGAATGTTTCTCTGTCTTGAGCGTAGGGCCAAAATACTAGCTAACATTTGCTTACTTTTCTTTAAACCTTTTGAGATTTAATGTGTTAAGTAATGCAGGACATTTCAATTAATTCTACAGGCTTTTTTTTGTTTAAAAAAGGTTTTTTGTGTACTTTGTTTTCAGTACAGTTAATTTACTAGTACTTGTACTAGTGCTTTTTTTCTTTGTGAAGTTCTTTTTGATGGATCTTGGGTATGGCAGGCAAAGCAGTGGCCAGCGGAGGCCACAGATGCAGGGCAGCCTTGTCTGCCCAGTTAGATTAAACAGGGCCAGTTTGGTACCCTCAACTGCAGGCACAGCCAGCTCTGCAGCAGAGGTCCTCCACCATGAGCAGCAGCAGGAGGTACAGCAGCAGCCAGAGGGGCAGCAGCAGGAGGAACAGCAGCAGGATGAGCAGCAGCAGCAGCCACAGCAGGTTGTTGCTCCCCACCACTGGCAGCACAGCAAATGGCATCTGGTGCCCCCCCACTGCCTGTACTAGGCCCTGCATGGAGCTGTCCCATGTGGGAGTTCTTTACGAGCCTCTCTGGGGACCCCACTGTTGTGCATTGCAAACCGTACAATGTGCTCGTCCATCGGCAGCACAAGGGCAGGCACCTTGGCACCGGTGGTTAGCAAACCCAACTAGTTATTCACCAACGGGTTGAGTTGGAGGCCAAGCTGCAGGAGGTAGCAGCCACTCCTACAGCTGTCACATTGAAGGAGTCAGCAAACAGCTCCATTCCCAGTTGTTAGAGACAGATGGTAGGACACAGATGAGGCTTCAAGGTCAATGTTCTTTATTCAGAAACTGTGTTAATATCAAGTCAAACTTTTTCACGCTAAGAAGCACTTTCTCAAGAGTCTTGAGAAAGTGCTTCTTAGCCTGAAAACATTTGACTGACACTTCTCAGAGTGAGTCTCTGATGGGGAGGGGTCAGCCACTGCTCACAGAGTTTTGGCTTCATCGTTTTTTTTTTTTTTATTATCTCTTGTGGATTTTAACAGAGATTCAGAATAAAGAACATTGACCTTGAAGCCTCATCTGTGTCCTACCATCGGTTTCTAACAACTGGGAATGGAGCCGTATGCTGTCCTTCAATGTGAGTACTTTCTAGCTTTTGTTGGCACTGGCCCATATGTGTTGAGCCACCTTCTCCTTCACTCTTGCAGCTGTGGCAGAAGAATCTCATTTGCCTGCGTGTTGGCGATGGTGCAAGCAAATGCAATCAGCAGAGGTGGAGGGTCCTGCAGCGGCCCACACGGAGGAAGACCCATAACAGCGTCCTGAGACCATGGCGGACCTGGCTGTGTTGTAGGCGATGGTAGAGGTTGTGAAAATGGTGGTGGAGGCAGTAAAAACAACAGTGCAATTCACACAATGCCATTACCCAACCAACCATGCCCTGGCCCCCACAAATGTGTTAACTTGTGTGTGAATGTCCTGCTGTTTTAATTTAATGAAAAGCCCAGCTGAATAATAAAAAGCCAGAAATGTGTCACAGTGTGTTAAGTGAGAGCATTGCCTTGTGATGCCACTTGCTGCTGCTGCTCTTTTTCTGCGATTCCATATCACGAAAACTCCAAATAAATAATATAAAGCCAGAAATGCGTCACAGTGTCTTAAGTGAGAGCATTGCCTTGTGACGCCACTTGCTGCTGCTGCTGCTGTTCTCCAGCTAATGTATTTGAATTGAAAGTACAGATGACAATTAAAAATGCCCTAAATGCTGCCTCACCAACACATGCTGTCCCTGCTGTGTGCATGCATACCAATGGTGAGTTCTTGTGCATGCCACTGTACAAAATGTTCCCATTGACACATGCAGTTAATTTCTATATAATCTTGTTCTGTGTTGTAAGCAGTCCATCATTTTGTTTCTTTTCAGGGAACCGTGCTTGATACTTTACCGTGGTGGGCATGATGATCAAATCACATTAACATGCAAGGAACACATATGTTACGAGTCTGAAACCTAATGTGGTACTGTAAAATTTACATTTTGTTCGAGGGGGCTGCTGCGCTTCACTGAAAGACAATAATTTATTCCTTTTTTTTTCAGGTCATAGGCACATCACCGGTGGTCCACCACTTTCAGATGGCTGCTGACTTTGGCTACATGGATACTGTGTCAACCCATGAAAGGTAGTATATATACAGTATATATATATATTTTTTTTTTTTTTTTTTGGGTGGGGGGACATTTGAAAAAGTGGTTCATTAATGTTTTTGTCATCTTTACTGGTCTTCAGCGGATCATCATAAGTTATCCTTCTTCAGAGTGGAAGATACCACCCATGGCTGTGTACAGCACCACAATTTTACCTGAAAAGAGATGAAGCAGAATTTATGAGGACTTGATTGTTTCTACCACATCCACTTCACAACGTGGCTGTTCCTGTCTTCTGTTATATATACAGCTTTAAATACAAAGCTAATAGTAAACACCATATCCAGCTTAAAATTTAAAGCCATTAGTAAGAACACCATATCCAGCATCAAATACCCAGTTATTATTAATGTAGTAAACCACATACAAAAGTGTTTCACGTTTACTGAGTGCCATGCAGTGGCCTACTGTGTTAAGTTACATGACATCATGTGGTTTCCAGAAAAGGATAATGCAATTTTACAACTGTGGCATAATGAAGTACACCTCTCCCATCTGTGAATAACAAATATATTATGTGGCCTGTATTCTGTATGTCACCGCCAGTGAATGCTTTACAACTGGGCCACAAAAATCTAAGCTGAAATATGAAAGAACACTGATACTTACCTGTCAATGTGATCCCTCTGGCGGTAGGATTACTGTAGTACTGCCAGTTTACACAGTCTGTAACCTGTGAAAAACAAAACGAAAATCAGTTGCCTGTATTTGTTGATAGTGTCATCTTTGCCCAGGTATGGGAATCACAGACACCACAGTTCAAATGGAAAAACAGACTATATGACATTGGTACATACGTATTGTAAATCATTGATAAGAAGCCTGGTGGTTGTTGCTGGCTGTGGTGTCATAGCTGGGCATAAGTAGAATCTGTCTCTCTGTCACTTTGCAGAAGCAGGGTATTTGTTGCTGGCTGTGGGGTCATATCTGGGCACAGGTAATATCTGTCTCTCTGTCACTTTCCAGCTGCAGGGTGGTTGTTGCTGGTTGCAGGGTCATAGCTTAGCACAAGTTAAATGTATCTGTGTCAGTCTCACTCTCAACTTCGTGGGGCTGACTGCAGGTAATAATGACTGCACACTTTATGTTAACTATGCCCTCAAAATCAATAAAGGGGAAGTAAAAATATGTGTTTGTCTGAGTTAACTGAACTGAATGGTTATCTGAACAGTTATCTAGGTGTAAATCTTGGGTGATTGAAAGGACTTGATAACTGTGAGGTTTAAATTACTTGTAGAAAGATCTAGTAAGTAGGGGGAGTGGCTTAGCTAGAAGGAAGCTACATTTAAAGACTGCCTTAGAAAGATTCTGCTAGTAACTTGGCAGCAGACACCAGGAGAAAGGACTGCTGTGTGACTGGACTTCTCTACTGGGACTAAAGAAGTAGAACTCTTGTACTTGGACCTTTAATTTAGGGTAAAAAAACTAACAAACAAAACAAAAACAAGTGTGTGTTTGTCTAAGTTAACTGAACTGGATGGTTATCTGAACAGTTATCTAGGCGTAAATCTCAGGTGATTGAAAGGACTTGATAGCTATGAGGTTTAAATTACTTGTAGAAAGATCTAGTAAGTAGGGGGAGTGGTTTAGCTAGAAGGAAGCCACATTTAAAGACTGCCTTAGAAAGATTCTGCTAGTAACTTGGCAGAAGACACCAGGAGAAAGGACTGCTGTGTGACTAGACTTCTCTACTGGGACTATATTGCCCTTCTTCCCTTCCCTCCGCCCACCCACCCAAAGCTAGTTCTACTTTTATAGGCACAAGATTTGACTGACAACAGGAACTTCCTGTTTGGGAGCAGGAAGTGAGTGATCACAGAGTTACCAAAGACCCACCATCCTAGAAGGGCAAGAGTAGCTCTCTGGCCCCCTCTAGCTGCTGGAGGTCTGCCTCTGAGCAAGTTAGGGGTCTACTGAGAAATATGGGATATTCTTGTCTCAGAACAGGATGATCAGGAGCTTAAAGGGCACACAGGCAGAAAGTAAGGAGAGAGAGAGGAACAAAAAACAGAGGAAAGAGTAAGGATTACAGACAGTTAAGGGGCCAGAAATAAGACACGATGGGAGTGGTGCAGTGCAGTGGCTGTGGACCAGCAGTCTTCCGGGAGACATTATGGAGGATGCAGTGTTGTCCCATCTGCAGGCACCTCTCTGGGCTGAGGGAGGAGGTTGGTCATCTCCAGGCTGAGTTGGTTAGGATTTGTGGGACCTCCTCTTCCATCCAGGGACCACCACTGCCATGGCCGTTGCCTCAGAGGTTGCCCAGAAAGAGGAGTGGTTGGACCACAATGGGCTCAGGGAGGGTGAGGGTGGTGGAACAGAGGTGCATCCCTCCAGTTGTACCTCTCCACAATTCCTATGTCATTCTGGCAAAGTGTGGTTCCTCTATAGAGGCACCCGCGAGTGGAGACCAAGGAGGATGCTGGGAACCTCCACAGGAGACCCACAGGAGGGTGGCAGGGGGACCCCGAGAGAAGGAAACAACTCTTGGTGGGGACTCCATTGTTAGGGAAGGTAGAACTGGGGAGGAAGGGGACCGGAGGTGAGGTGCCTGCCTGGCGCCATGGCTTAGAGGGACAGGGAGTGAATCCTCAGGATTGCAGGGAGCAGCTGCACAGGGGAGAGCTGGATGTCATTGTCCACCTAGGGACAAATGACCTGGCTAAGAAAGGGATTAGAGAAGTGCAGGAAGAGTTTGTGGAATTGGGAGGGTCTTAGACAAGTAAAAGCGGTAACCTTCTCAGAGTTGCTGCCCATCTATGGCATAGGAGAGGCTAGGGTGTTCTGCACCATGGGATTCAATCAGTGGTTGAAAAACTGGTGTGAGCTCAGGGATTTGCTTCATTGAGGATGGGGTCCACCTGGAGTGATGCAAGCCTATACTGGCATGATGGGCTGCATCTGTCCAGGAGGGAACCAGGATCCTGGTGATAGGTTTAAATGCTCATTGGCAAGCATTTAAACCAGCTAAGGGAGGCACTGAAAGGAGCAGGGAAATCCTAGCCCTCGAAAAATCACGTAGTAAGTGGCCAGTAAACACCAACATAGAGAGTGTCGATAGGGAGAAGGCAGGGGAAAATGGAGAAAGTGACAAAGGCAAGAAGGACAGGGATGGGGCAAAAGGAGTAGGCCATCAGGAAATGGAGGTAATGAGTACCAATGCCTGTAGTCTGGGCAACAAGCTCCCTGAGCTGGTGGCCTTGATGGAAGAGGGATGCCTGGATATCATAGCAGTCACAGAAAACATGGTACACAGAGAACCATGACTGGGATGTTAACATACCAGGGTACATCACCTACAGGAGAGACAGGCAGGGGAGAAGAGGGGGAGGAGTAGCTCTCTATGTAAAGGAAGGGATAAAAGCAACTGGATAAAAGAGTAAACAGGGAGGAGAGGAGGCACTGTGGGTCACCTCGGAGACTGGAAAGGGCACCACAGTCTGCACAGGGTTGTGTACAGACCCCATGTCAGGGGGAGGAAATGGACAAGGATATGATAGAAGGCATTCTTAGAATGGCAGAGAAAGGGGAGATACTGTTGATGGGAGACCTGAATATGCTAGATGTTAACTGGAGCTCATTTGCTGCAGCCACATCCAAGAGCAGGGCCATTCTTGATGCCCTACAGATGGCAGGCCTCAGACAGCTAGTTTCGGAACCCACTCATGAGGGAGCAATCTTAAACCTCGTACTCTCAAATGGGGGCAGTGAAAGGATCTCAGATCTAGAAGTGGGTTGCCATCTGGGAACAAGTGTCATCAAACAGTGTGGTTCACGTTAAACTCAGCTACAGAGTCAAGCCATACAAAAGTGAGGGAACTGGACTTCAGGAGGGCTGACTGGCAAGATGGGAGAATGCCTCAGAAAAGCACTAGCAAACAGGCTAGAAAGGAGGTGTGGAGCAACAATGGGGAATCATCAAAACTGCCATCACAAAGGCAACAAGCCTTTGTGTGAAGCAAATAAACAAATCAAAATGAAAGAAAAAAACACTATGGTTCTCAAAAGAGGTGGCTGTGAAAGTCAGGAAGAAAAAGATAGCATTCCGGAAGTATAAGGAAACACAGAAAGAGCAGGACAGAGAGCTGTACCAGTTAAGGCAGAAGGAAGCAGGGAGGGAAGTCAGAATAGCAATGGCCCAAACTGAGAAAAGATAGCCAACTCGGTTAAGAAGGGGATAAAACCTTTTATAGGTACATCAGCCGATAAGAAAGACAAAAGGAGGATAATGTGGCTGAATAGAATGAGCGGTGGGTGGGCAGAGGGGACAGTGAAAAAGCAGGAATACTGAATTAATATTTCTGCTCAGTATTCACAAAAGAGGAAGAGGAAGTGCCTAATCCAATTAACATAAGCACTCTTGATAGGGGTCGATCCCAGTCCTTTCACAGAAGAAAGGTTTTCAAGAACTCCTAAAACTGAAGGTGGACAAAGCAATGGGACCTGATAGAATTCACCCCAGAATTCTAAAAAGAATTAAGCGGGAACTAGTGAAACCACTGGCTACTCTTTTTAATAAATTATGGGAGGATGGTGTGGTACCCGAGGACCGGAGGAAGGCAGATGTGATTCCCTTTCACAAAAGTGGGACCAAGACAGAGGCAGGAAACTATAAACCTGTCAGCTTGACCTCTGTGGTAGGGAAAGTGATGGAGTCACTTCTGAAGGAAAGAATAGTTGAGTACCTAGAGGCAGTGGGACACAGGACCCAAGGCAGCATGGGTTCGCAGCAGGAAGGTCATATCAGACAGATCTAATAGATTTCTTTGACTGGGTGACCAAAGTAGTAAGACCAGGGAGGGGCTGTGTACATGGCCTACCTAGACTTTAGCAAGGCATGACACAGTCCACACAAAGATTAATAGTAAATTAACCAGCCTGGGAGGGTCCCAGGGTGGTAGCCTGGTAAAAATATTGACTGGACAACAGGACACAGAAGGTAATTGTAAATGGAGTCCACTCTGAAGAAAGAGGGGATACTAGTGGGGTACCACAGGGTTCAGTATTGGGCCCAGTCCTTTTTAATGTCTTCATAAGTGACATTGCAGAGGGACTGGAAGGAAAAGTATGCCTCTTTGCAGATGACACAAAGATCTGCAACAGGGTTGATACACAAGGAGGCATGGAAAGGATGAGAAGGGACTTGGCAAGGTTGGAGGAATGGTCAGCAGTATGGCAGCTAGGATTCAATGCAAAGAAGTGCAAAATAATGCACCTGGGAAACAAGAACCCAGGGGAAGAATACACAATGGGGGGGAGGTAGTAACAACAACAAAAAAGGAAAGGGACCTGGGGGTAATCATATCAGATGACCTTAAGGTTAGCAAGCAATATGAGAAGGCGGTAGGGAGGGCTGGGGGTATACTGGGATGCATAGGGAGAGGCATCAGCAGCAGAAAACAGGAAGTTGTTATCCCTCTGTAGAGACAGTTGGTGAGACCCCATCTGGAGTACTGTGTCCAGTTCTGGAGACCCCATCTCCGCAAGGACATAGACAGGATAGAGGCAGTCCAGAGGAGGCAACTAAAATGGTGCAGGGTCTGCAAGAGAAGCCATGAGGAGAGACTAAAGGAACTTAATATGTATACCCTTGAGGAAAGAAGGAGAGGGGGACATGATAGAAACTTTTAAGTACCTAGTGGAATCAACAAAGTCCAAGAGGGTAGCATCTTTCAGAAAAGAGACGTGCAAGAACAAGGGACACAATTTAAAGATAGAGGGGGACGATTAAGGGGAATGTGAGGAAGTATTATTTCACAGAGAGGGTAGTGGATGCATGGAACAGCCTTCTTGAGAGGTTGTGGGTCTAAAACTGTGGGAGAATTCAAGAATGCATGGGACAGACATAAGGAAATTCTTGTGGGGGGTAGGAAGAAATAGGCGGTTGGTTAACTAGGATCTATGGCCTATCCTGTACGTAGGGAAATGGGCAGACTAAATGGGCCAAGCAGTCCTTATCTGCCATCAAAGTCTATGTTTCTATGTTTCTATGTACTACAGAAACTCCTGTACCGCAAGATTTAAGCAGTGGGCCATGCAGGGAACCCACACAAAGCCACCATTGCTGATTCATTTCACAATGGTTGATCCATTATCACTAGCTATGAAGCCAGCTTTTAGGGACAGGGGGTGAAGCCACTCATCAATTTCCATCAGTAGCAAGTCTAGCATGTGTTCGCCTGTATGCGACCCCGCTGTACTATGCATTGCAAGCATGGCATGCTGTCTAATGCCATGAAGGTTGCCACACCACCACAGTCTGACTTATTACACTGCTCTCCCATCCCACCATCACAGACAACATTAAGTAGCTGCTCCCAATGTGTAGTAATACACAAATAGGAACTACCAGCTGTTTTGCAACTTGTCCACATATCCATGCTTAAGAGAATATACAGTAAGGTGAGGCGGAATGTCGAAGGGCATGTCTTACAGACTCTGCCATCATCCCATATAACTCAGGGACAGCATGGGTGGAAAAGTATGTCCGGGTTGGGGTCTTCCATTTAAGACATGCCCATGCTGCAAAGCACCAGAAGCCTGCATTCACCACAAAGGAAGATGACAAAAGGTCAATCGCCAGCATTTCCACTATGGCAGCATTGAGTTCATATGCATCTGCATGATTGGGTGGGCATTTAGTGTTGTGCACAAAAAGGCTGTGCAACGTGGGTTGCATTGTTCATTGCTTTACACATGGTGTGCTACATGGCTCTACTCTACTAACTGACATGGATGGGATACCTTGGACATGTGACGCTGGGTGCACAGGTGAGAAGCAAATACATGATGGTATTTTCTGTGTTTTAACCACAGGGGTTGATGTGGTAGAATTACTACATGGACCACCACTGCTACTCTGACAACTGATTGAACATTCCATCAAATCATCTTCCTCCTCATGCCTGTAGTAATCCTCTAGTGTTATTTCACCACTTTTACTAACATGGCTACTTACAGTGAAGGAAGGGGATACCATGCTCACTAACATGGCTGAGGGTAAACGCCCAGCTACAGCATTAGCTGTCCTCTTGTGCCAAGTCCACAGTGCCATATGCCTGCTCTTCAGATGAGTATACTGGCCCCCAGTGCCCAAATGGCTACCCTTTTTACCACGCTTTGCAAAGCTGGCAGATTGCCACTGTTTCATCATTGCAATCTTGTACAAAAAAATCCCAAACTAGGGATTTGGATGTCCTACTCTTAACATGTCACTGCTGGTGCTGCTGCTGCATATGTAACTGCACTTTTGGTGGTGATAAAATGGGGGGTGTAATGCATGATTTTTGCTGTTCTGCACAATTTGACTTTGACTGAACATCACAATCGATGACTATTAATTCAGGGTCATCATCAACAGATACAGCTACAGCAGAACTTTGGGGGGGGGCTAATATACTGTTTAGAAACAGCCACCTTAACATTTTTTCTGGTTCCCAAATGGGGCCGCTAGCATCATCATCATCATCATAATCATCATCCCCTAAGTCACTTTGGATGCTGTACACCTGTGGAGATATTCCTAGTTCAATAGCAGCCTCAATATTATCAGCCGGTGCAGACACACTTTTTTCGTCAATGTCTGAATGTTTGGATGACCTAATCTCAACATCAGTGGAAACATGAGACTGTGACTTATCATCATGATCAGAATCATGTTCAAGTACTGTCAGGAGTTGGACTTCAACTTCACTCAAGTCTACAGATTCAACTACATTTTGCCCACATGATAAGTTTAACAGGAGCAAACTTGTAACAAAACTCATGTTGTTATCAACCATGCCCTCACTAACTTTACTAACAGCAGGGACAACACCATCTCCAACCAGTACTGAAGCAACTGATTTCACTGTGGAAAACATAGAGAAATCCTTTTACTTGCACCAAGTACTACCTTGCCCTTATGCTGCATACTATCATGGCCACGACCACTCTTAACACTGCTAGTCCTTGGTACCCCCTGATGAACCTGACTCATCTTCACCACAACAACCACTGCTAATATTAATCTTGGCAGCAGTGCCACACACAGAAACTGCTTTGCCTGACCGTCTCTTTGTGGGCATTTTTTCAGAAGACACAGACAATTTACAGCAACTTGATATTTCAGCACTTTTGGGTGGTGGGGAAAAAAATAGTGATTGCAGTTGCACGGGCACAACAAAATACCTGTCCTGGAATCCTGAACCAATGTATAAAAAGCATTTGTCAATGCCGAATGTTGATTGCATTGGTCTGTTGAGCTCGCTCAGTGGGCCTCTGTCAGTGGCTCAGTCTGTTAGTCCCAGTGCTGCCGGTTGCTCTTTTGTACTGGGCTGGTGCATGCGTTGGCATCTTGTTCTGCCGAGGAAGGAATACGCAGCTGTCCCGTGAGAGCTCCATTGAGGTGGCTCACTCTCCCTGTGTCACTCACTCATTCCGTGTCTCCTGGCACTGCAGGCTGCCTTTTTGTACTGGGCTCCTGCCTGTGTTGGTGGCTTTTTCTACCCATGAAGAAATCCACAGCTGTCCCAGCAGAAGTCAGTTGAGGTCGCTCAGTCCACCTGTCTCACTCACTCATTCCGGTTCTCCTGGCGCTGCAGGCTGCCCTTTTGTACTGGGCTCCTGTCTCTGTTGGTGCCTTTTTCTGCCCACAAAGAAATCTGCAACAGTCCCGACAAAGCTCCGTTGAGCTCGCTCACTCCCCTTCTCTCACTCGCTCATTCTGTTCTGCCGGCGCTGCAGGCCGCCCTTTTCTACTGGGATCCTGCCTGCGTTGCTGCCTTCTTATGCCCATAAAGAAATTTGTAGCAGTTACAATACAGCTCTGTTGAGCTCACTGACTCGCTCATTCTGGTTTTCGTGCCACTGCAGGCTGCCCTTTTGTACTGGGCCCCTGCATGCATTGCTGCCTTTTTCTGCCCACAAACAAATCTGCAGCAGTCCCAACAAAGCCCCGTTGAGCTCACTGACTCCCCCTTCCTCACTTGCTCATTCTGTGTCTCCTGGCACTGCAGGATGCCCTTTTGTACTGGGCTCCTGCCTGCAGTGGCGTTTTTTTCTGGCCAGAAAGAAATCTGAAGCAGTCCTGACACAGCTCCACTGAGCTCGCTCAATGCCCGTCTGTCACTCTTGCATTCCATTTCTGCCGGTGCTGCAAGCTGGCCTTTTGTACTGGGCTCTTGTCTGTGTTGCTGCATTTTCTGCCCACAAAGAAATCTGCAGCAGTCACACTACAGCTCCGTTGAGCTCGCTCAGTACCACTCTGTCACTCGCTCGTTCTGTTTGTCTTGGCGCCGCAAACTGCGCTTTTGTATGGGGTTCCTGGCTACATTGGCACCTTTGTCTGTCCACAAAGAAATCTGCAGCTGTCCTGACAGAGCTGTGTTGAGGTCGCTCAGTCTCCCTCTCTCATCGCTCATTCTGTTTGTCCTGGCGCAGCAAGCTGCCCTTTTGTACGGGGTTCCTGCCTGCATTGGCCCCTTTTTCTGCCCACAAAGCAATCCCAGCAGTCCTGACAGAGCTCCGTTGAGCTCACTAAGTCCCCTTGTCTCACTCGCTCATACTGTTTCTCCCACTGCTGCAGGCTGGCTTTTTGTACTGGGCCCCTATGCCTGTATCGACGCCTTTTTCTGCCCACAAAGAAATCTGCAGCAGTCCTGACAGCGCTTTGAGTTCGCTCACTCCCCCTCCCTCACTCGCTGTCTCGTTCTGTTTCTCCCAGTGCTGCAGGCTGCCCTTTTGTTCTGGGCTCTTGTGTTGGAGCCTTTGTCTGCCACAAACAAATCAGCAGCAGTCCTGACAGAGCTCACTTGAGCTCGGTCACTCCCCCCTCTCACTCGGTCGATCTTAATCTGTCTCAAACACTGATTTCCCACAGGGACCGTGCTATTGTCCGCAGGAGTATAAAAACATATTGTAGCCAGGATGTGAAAAATGACAGCTGCAGTGTTCATAAGAAGTTGAAAAAATGCCACTGTTGAAAATGTGGCGTGACAGTATTACAAATTTGTGAAGTTACAAGGGTGCGTGGAAACAGTTCAACGCACGCTTGTAACACAGTCATGTTATGGAGTTTCGTCACCAAATTTTCAACATAGGGATTTTTGGACCTCTGCTCATGAACAGTGCCACTGTCATTTTCTTAATCTGTCCCGGACACTGATTTCCCACAGTGACCATGTTATTCTGCGCCTGAACTATGAAAACACATTTCGGTCAGGATGTGAAAAATGACAGCTGTACTGCTTATAAGGAGGTGTGAAAAAATGGCACTGTAGGAAATGTGGTGTGACAATATTACAAATCTGCGAAGTTACAAGGGTGCGTGGAAAGTGCGCAATGCACACTTGTAGCACAGTCAATTGATGGGCTATCACCACCAAATTTTCAACATAGCCATTTTAAGATCTCTGCTCATGAACAGTACCATTGTCATTTTCTTAATCTGTCCAGAACAGTGATTTCCCACAGCGACCGCTCTATTCTACGCTGGAAGTGCGAAAACACATTTTGGCCAGGATGGGGAAAATGGCAGCTGTACTGTTCATAAGAAGGTCTGGGAAAATGGCAATGTTGCAAATCTGGAGCGAAAATATTAGAAATTCGCAAAGTACGAGCGTGCGTGCCAACTGCGCAATGCACGCTCGTAACACAGTCATTTTACAGAGTATCGTTACCAAATTTTCAACATAGGCATTTTAGGACCTCTACTCATGAACAGTGTCACTGTCATTTTCTTAATCTGTCCTGAACACTGATTTCTCACAGTGACCGCGTCATTCTGCGCTGGAAGTGCGAAAATACATTTCAGCCAGGATGTGAACAATGACAGCTGTACTGCTCACAAGGAGGTGTGACAAAATGCCAATGTTGAAAATCTGGCATGAAAATATTGTACATTCGAAGTTATGAGCGTCACGTATAACACTGGCATGCGCTCATAAAACAGTCATTTTTTGGATTTTTCCACCAAATTTGCAACATAGGCATTTTGAGAGCCCACCTCATGAACACTGGCACTGTTGTTTCGTTAATCGGCCCCGAAGGGTGATTCCGCACAGTGACCGCGAAACCACCTTTCAGGGCCGATTACCGCCATGACAGTTCAAGAATTCATGAGGAGGGGTCTCAAAAACCCCATGTTGAAAATTTGGTGAAAAAATTCCCAAAAATGCCCGAGATGTGCACTAAAGTTGAAAAAACCCTATTCATTACATTATACAGCTTACTGGCATTTCCTCAGTTCGCTTTGAAGAGCTTTGAAGAGTGCAGACGTGTTCCTGGTCCAGCGAAGATTGTTGCGCTGTGCTCCGAAGGTAAGTATGGGGTGAGGGGGGTGTGGGGAGACTGCGCGGTTGTGGGGGTGCGGGAGACTACGAGGGACCGCTTTCTTTCTTTCAGGTACAAGAAAACGTCTGGGACGCCTACATTTCGAGTGATGAGGCACGCTGGGTGGGCTCCAGCGTGCCACCGGAGTCTGGGGAGCTGTAGCTGACAGGGGATTGGGCATCCTCATCAGCAAACAACAAAGGGGGAATTTATTTCCGCCAACGGGGATTGGGCACCCCGCCGCAAACAACAAAAGGGGGATTTATTTCGCCGACGGACTGGGCACCCCCGTCAAACAACAAAAGGGGGTTCTTTCTGCTGTCGGGGAGCGGGCTCCCTTCCGCAAATAAACATTGGGGGTACATATTGTTTGTGAATACGGGCGCCAAGCTGCAGCCATGTTCACAAACAATACCACAGATGTTATGATCCCGCCCCTGCAATGACGGGTCGCCCTCATTGCAGCGGATGGCTGATGCTGCAATGATTTAAGGGCCCCTGATTGCAGCGGCTAATTTGTTTGAACATTGTGGCATGCTGGCTGAACTAGTGTCAGCAGCAGCATGCCATGGCATTGGGGGACGGGGACAAGCCTTTGCAGGCTATGGGGGCATTGGGCACAACAGTGCCACGCCTCCACAACCTGCTTCTGCAGAAACCTGCCGCAACATGTTTCTTGTGCATGTGCGCAATCAACTTAAAAAGGAGACACTCACAAAACAATACCTTGTTTTGATGGGGGGGGGGAAGGGACACAGTACCTAGGCACAAAAACAGGGAAATATATTGAAGACAGGATTACAAATTCAGAGTACTGCTATTGTGGTGATACAATGTCATGCATATCAAATGACAGGTAGCATGCCCACAGATTAAAGCTCAGGCACAGAAACTTTAACTGTTCAGTAAAGTATGTACAACACAGACAGTCCTGGACAAAGACTGAAACACTGCCCAGCAATCTGAAAATATTTATAAACAATTCAGGTAAGTTGTACTGTGTCTACGGGAGCACTAAAATAATAAAACAATATCCAACAACAGTTGGAAAAACTGCCTTTCTCACTAATCTCTCTTCTACACCACAGATCCGCCCCTCCCCCAGAGCACTTACAGTGTCTGTCAGTACAGAGACTGAATCAACAAAATTAACATTCAATATTCATAAAAAATCAATAGATGCTCGATGATATAACAACATAAGGGTTTACTACAATTGATCTACTAAATTTTGTCACAACATTTTGTGTGGAAAAATGCATTATTAAAGGTTTTAAGAGGGTTTGAATCTCAGAGCTCTGAGAGCAAACTGTCTCTAGCTTTCCACTACACACACTACGATGAACTGAGGCTATGCAAGGCAATACAGAGACCATGTGACCTTACATACCATGAATCACTGCACAATTCACATTAAACAGCCAAAATAAAAGGCCAAGTAACATGAAGTCCATAGAGAACAATGGGAACTTTGCGTTACTTCGGGATGCATAGTTATTCACTTCGCTTTGCAGAGAATTAAGCAAAATTTGGATTACATGCAAAATACTATGCATTGTCAATTTTAGGCACTTCGCCCACCACTAATTCAGATGCCATTATCTAAGAAGACTTCAATGTTAGTTTCATGAGCAGCCCTTAACTTACACAGCACTTTTTTAAGATCTAAATGGCTTCTGACTGATACTGCATTTTTATGTTGCTTGCATGCATGTGCAAGAAACATAGTGCCATCATCCGAGTTTTCAGAGGTGTGTCAGCCCCTCTTCCAATGCAGTCAGTGTGTTTGCAGGCGCGGCCCCAGTTCCCCAATGAGTGCTGCAGCTGTCTATGACAGCTCTAAAATGCAGTGGCATACAGTTGAAAGGGAGAGCTCCTGCTTCAGTGAGCAGAGCTCTCCCCCACCACACACACGCCAAGCACGCATATTGCGTGCTGATGCGCCCCCCAACGCATACACTGTATGGCCGACGGGTGCCCAATCCCCACTGGCTCCAAGTCCCCCCAACAGTTGTACAGGTGCCACACTGGGATCCCACCCCAGTGTGGCAACAACTGTTATAGCTGACAGGGTGCCCACCCCTGTCACCTTAAGGCTGCACGCCCCCTCAAAAGCTTTTTCCGTGCCACGCTGGGAGCCCACCCAGCATGGCATATCTTGTTTTGGCCAACGGGGTGCCTCAACTCCGCCGGCTCCACGTCCCCCAAACAGCTTTTTCCTGCTGCCACGCCTGGGAGCCCACCTTAGCATGGCAAACGCCCCGCTGTCGTCTTCTTAAAAACAAACAACCTGTGAATAAAAAGGTCCCTTGTAGTCTCCCTGCCCCTCCCACAACCCGCACCCACCCACTGCGCACTTGCCTCCCCCACACCTCCCTCACCCCATACTTACCTCCGGAGCTCGCGCTGATGATCATCGGTGGACCGGGAACACGTCTACACTCTTCAAAGCCAACCACGAACTGAGGAAATGCCGGTAAGCTGTATGAGATAGATAGGGTTTTTTCAACTTTGTTGCATATCTCAGGCATTTTTGGGAATTTTGGCCCCAAATTTTCAACATGGGGTTTTTGGGACCCCTCCTCGTGAATTCTTGCACTGTCATGGCCTTCCTCGGGCCCGAAGGGTGATTTCACAGTCACTGTGTGAAATCACCTTTCCACCGATTAATGAAATGACACTGCCAGCGTTCATAAGGTGGGTTTCAAAAGTTTATGTTGAAAAATTTGAAAAAATTCTAAAATGACTGTTTACGAGCGCATGCTATGCAGTTCCTACGCACGCCACAGTTCACGAATTTTCAATATTTTCACTCCAGATTTTCAACATTTCCATTTTACCACACCTCCTTATGAGCAGTACAGCTGTAATTTTTCACATCTTGCCCAAAATGTATTCTCGCCCATGTAGCGCATAAATGGCTCAGTCAGTGTGCAAACTCAATGTATGGAACACATTAAGAAAATCACAGTGACACTGTTCATGAGCAGAGGTCTTAAATGGCTGTGTTGAAAATTTGGTGAAAAAATTCTAAAATGACTGTTTTCACGAGTCCAATGCGTTAGCAGTTCCTCACTTGTAAGTTTGCGAATTTTTAATATTTTCACTCCAGATTTTCAACATTGCCATTTTACCACACCTCCTTATGAGCAGTGCAGCTGTCATTTTTCACATCTCACCCAAAATGTGTCTATGCCCATGTAGCGCACAATGGCGCAGTCGGTGTGCAAACTCAATGTATGGGACACATTATGAAAATCACAGTGGCACTGTTCATGAGCAGAGGTCTTAAAATGGCTATGTTAAAAATTTGGTGAAAAAATTCCTTAAAATGACTGTTTTACGAGCGTGCATTGCGCAGTTCCTACGCACGCTAGTAAGTTCGCGAATTTTCAATATTTGCACTCCAATGACTTCCAAATACCTAAACAGCACATAGAAGCAAGCAACATTCGGCATTGACAAATGCTTGTTAACTAAGCCATTGATTGCAAGTGCGACTGGCAACTGCACCCTTGGTCATCCTTTCTGCCCTCCACTTCTTGATGTTCTGGCTACAGGCCTGTCCTTGGCCTAGGGGGACTGTGTGCAGTACCAATGCCCACACTGGCATGCAGCAGGGAGAGAGGTGAGCCACTGAAGGAGGAGGGGAGGATGGTGGGGCAAAGAAAAAGTGCTTCAGAGGGAGGCTTGGAGGAATGTGCTTATATAGCTCAGGAAGGGGGCATGACTGGTTACTCGCCCATTAAACTACAGGCATAGCCTTTCAACTCAGTTGCCTACAAAACCAGTATAGTGTTATGCTTGTGCAACTGTGTTACTCTGTTGTGGCAGTTCGCACTCTTTATTCCATGAGGGATTTCTACCCTGTAGGGGTACCAAAGGCAAGGAACCCTCAAAGAGGGTTCCAGTCCTACAGGTGCAATGGGAAGGTTCCCTTGGCCAAAGGTACCTTATGAAGAACCCCAGAAAGGAACATTAGCAGTGATTATTGATTATGAGGTAGCAAAGCAGACTGACAGCAACACACAGCTTGATGAAACATAATTGAGAAGCATAGGTTTGCAGAATGGCAAGGATAAAATGACTTGCACTGATGATGGTAGGGGGGCTTCCTAAGGAGAGAGGGAACAGTGAGTAAAGTCACTGTTCACCTCCATCCAGCAGTGGAACCTACCTAAGTAAACTATGGAATACTGCTTAAACTAACAAAGTATTATGACCTTCAGCATGGAGGAGAAAAAAAACTTTGAGGAGGAGGAAATCTCTGGAGATGCAAGGCCCAGGTCTCCTTCACTCCAGGCTTGGGGTATTTTAATTTAGTGATGGCTCAGCTGCTGCAATCTGGAAACCATGTGGACTTTGGGGATACAGAGCAAGGTCTAAGTTAAAACAGAGATAACACGAAGCCATGTAGGCTGCATTTGAAATCCCAATTCAAGGGGGGTGGTTTACTACAGCTGCCCATGCCTGGGCTGTTCCTGGGAGGTTAACTACAGCTGCCCACATCTGGGCTGTTCCTGGAAAGCTAACTCATGTTTAGGATGTTCCTGAGGTTGAATTCAGCTGCCCATGCCTGGGCTGTTCCTGAGGTTGACTACAGCTGCCCATGCTTGGGCTGTTCCCGAGGTTGAATACATGTGCCCATGTTTGGGCTGTTCCAGAGGTTGACTACAGCTGACCATGCTTGGGCTGTTCCTGCAGTTGAATACAGCTGCCCATTCTTGGGCTGTCCCTGAGCTTGACTATAGCTGCCCATACTTGGGCTGCTCTTAAGGTTTTTTTGTTTTTTTCAGTTAATCTTTTTATTATTTCCATTTGGGTTTTACAATTGACAAATAAGTAATAATTCATTGGTTACATACAGAGATGTTACATTTGGCAAACATGTAATAAAGCATTGTTACATACAGAAATTTTTGATCATTACCGTCAGTGCTATAAATGATGAAGTACAAGCAGATGGAATGGTCTGTGGCTCCATACAACTCCTTGAGTCATGTTTGTTGATAACATTATAATTGGCTTTACTGCCAGGTGTTCTTACCTTGCACATCTTAATACATTTGTAAGTCCAGTGCTTGCACACTATCTGCACCCCTGGTTGCAGAAGGGAACTTTTATCTTTTACCTGACAGTTTCATGCATTATAGTCCAAGGTCTCTCCTATCCCCACTTTGTTCGGTTAGAGTGGCTGCAATAGGTTTTTGCTGGGTTTTTTTGTGTGGTGTGGGTCATTGTGGCCTGTGATGTATGGGAGGTATGGGGCCCACATAACTCAGTGTTTGTCCATTTTGTTTGTATAGTAGTGGGAAAGCCTGGGGTTTGTGGCTAAGTGTTCCACTGAGGCTAGCCATTGTGATAAGCTTGGTACGTGTGTGGTCCTTCAATTTTGGAGTATCAGCCTCTTGACTTCCACAGTCGCAGCCAATAACCACTGTCATGTTAGGATATGGACCCTTGTGGTAATTGTTGGGATACCACAGTAAAAGCAGTGCTGGGGATATAGATATAGGGGAGTTTAGGATTCAGGTGCACTGTTGTGCTATTTTTGCCCAGAAGGGCTGGATTAGCATGCAGTTTCAAAGAATGTGGAGTAGGTCAGCACCTGATGTGTCACATCTCCAACATTTGTTATGGGGAAGCAACCCCATTTTGTACAATATTGTTTGAGTATGGTACCAGTGTTGCAAGATCTTGTTTCAAATCAGCAAGCTTCTCTAATCCATACATGCTTTATGGGCTAGGGACCAACACTGTGCCCATGTCTGGTCCAAGATGTTGAGGTGTAAGGCTGTTTGCCATTTGTCTCTGGAGAGTAGTGAGGGGTCCATGGCAGTGTCCCTTATAAAGCTTTGAATGTTTCCTGCCAGACCCTCAGGGGTTTTGAGCCATTTCTGAACTGGAAACTGGTGGTCTTGTTCACAAGGTAGTTTAATACAGGTGGAGCAGATGCACTTAGTCATTCTCCATTTGTTGTATAGACCCCTAATTTAAAGGTACTTCCAAAATTCTGACTTGGACAAGACATATCTATATTGAAATGCTTGGAATGAGTCAATATGGTTGCCCTCCTTTGTTAGAATGTCTCTAAGGCTCCTGATCTGTGTCCCCCTCCATTCCTCCCATAATAAGGTTTTCCTTTCTATTTTAAAAAATGTGTTGTTCCATAGCGGTGTATCTGTCCCTAATTGCTGACAGCATCTGGTTATGTGTCCTATTTTTTGCCATGCTATGTGGGATGCCATAATAGTTAGCCACTGTTGATGCTTTCTAGGTAGAAGGTGTCCTAGGTAGGCTGCTGGAAGGAAGTCATTTAGCAATGATGTTTCGATTTCTGTCCATGCTGGGGGGTAGACACTATTGGGCTGTAATGTCTGCATGGTTTTTGCAGTAGTAAATGCATAGCAATAATGAAGAAAATGGGGTAATGACCATCTTCCCTAGAAAAGTGTGCTTGTAGTTTGACTGTGCTGTACCTGGTGGATAATTTATTCCATATGAAATTTCCTATGATCATATCTATTTTTTTATACCACTTGTGTTCAATTAAAATGGGGAGGTGGGCCTGGAGGTAGAACACTGAAGGGGCAGTCATAATTTTTATCGCCTAAATTTTGCCTACCATGGACAGATTCAGATGTTGCCATCTGTCCATCTCCTGCTGCATACTACTTAGTAAGGGTATCCAATTCACGGCAATTAATTTATGTATGTTGGAGGTGATTTTAATCCCTTGGTACTTTACATTGCAGGGGGCCCATTTTATTCCATAGTTGCTCACTGTTCCTGGAGTGTTTGCCTAGTTAAATGGTAGTATTTCCGATTTGGTTAAATTTATGCTGAGTCCAGATAGTTCTGCAAAGTTGTTGGACATGGCCAGCGTGTGTGGCATGCTTTTAGTAATGTCTCTTGTTAGAATGAAAATCATCTGCATATAACTTAGAGTGGTATTCCTGGCTTCCAACCTTTCTCCCTAGGATTTTTTCAAGGGTTCAGGTTGCAGCCGCTAGTGGCTCTATCGCTATCACAAATAATAGTGGGAATAGAGTGCACCCCTGCCATGTTCCTCTGTGTAGTTAGAATTGCTCCAAAAGCATATTGTTTGTTAGAAGTCTGGCCTTGGGGTCTGTGTATAGCATGCATATCCATGTGGTAAATCTGGGGCCAACATTAAGAAGGGACAGTACTTCACAGAAGTATTACCTTTGGACCAAGTCAAATACTTTCTCAAAGTTCATTGTGATAGCTTCAGCAAGTGTGGGTATGTGGGGTGCCTTTTGCATTAGTGAGATGAGGGCTTTTAGGTGATTTGAGCCATGTCTGCCTTTGATGAAACCAGTTTGTGAAGGATGTATGATTGAGGGCAGGATGGGCTCCAAGCAGGTTACCAGTAGTTTTGATATAATCTTCATTTCTGCATTTATCAATGCTATAAGCCTATAATTGGCTGCATTAGTTGGGTCTTTACCTGACTTTGGTAAGTCCGTGATAATGGCTTTCCACATGATTTGGGGAAGAGTGCTTTTCCCTTGGGCTTCTGTGATCATATGGAACATCTGTCATGTAATTGCTCTACCTAGTGTTTTGTAGAACTCTGCAGGGAAATGACATTACCTGGCACTTTATGGGAAGCCATAGTGCTAATAGCTTGGAGGATCTCTTGTTCCTCATTGTGGCATCAAGTGCCTTTTTCTGCAGTTAATTAAGTTGTGGGTGTTGTAGCTTTTGTATAAAGGTGGCAAAATTGGTTAGATTAAGGGTAGAGTGGGACTGGTAGAGGTGGCTGTAAAAATCTGCAATTATGTTATTAATTGTTTGAGGGTTGCTGTGAAGTCTGCCTGATTTGTCCTTTAGTTTAGGGATATATCTGTCAACTTGTTGCTTCCCGAAGCCTGTAAGATAGCAACTTGCTGGATTTTTCCCCTTCTGCCCAGAATTTGTGTTTTGTATGCTGAATTTGTAGTTCTGCTTTCCTAGTGATCAACAGATTGATATCTAGTTTTAATGCTGTTAACTGTAGGACGTATTCAGGGTTTTTCAATTTGTCAGGGTCTTTTTTGTATTCCTCCTCTTTTTGTTTTAATCAGGACTCTAAGGATTTTTGTTCCTTGTCCCTTTGGCGTTATCTATATGTGGCATAACTAATTCTTTTTCCCCAAAGTGTGGCCTTAAATGCTTCCCATATCATGTTTGGAGAGACAGTGTGTGGGGGGTTATCTGTGAAGCAGTTAGCGGCCTGGTTCCTTAACTAAACTTGAAATTTTTCATCTTTGATTAGAAAAGGGTCTAAGAGCCAGGACAGGGATTTGTTTAAATGCTGGTCTGAGGAGACAGTGAGTACCACTGGAGAGTGACCTGAGATGAACAGAGGGGCTATGGAGGTGGCAAGGGTTGAACTTGTAATTTTTGAAGATGTAAGCCAGAAGTCCAGTCTACTGGACATTGCCCATGCTGCTGAGAGGAATGTGTAGTCTCTGTCTGTAGGGGGGGTTAGCCTCCATATATCCTCCATCTGAAGTAGGAAGATCATGTCGCATAGTGTTAGCAGTGCTCTGGTGTGTGGTTCCGGGTGGGAGTGTGACCCGTCCATAATGTGATCTAGAACTAAATTGAAGTTCCCTTCTATAATCAGTTCTGGATTGTCATGTGCTAGATCCATTAAGGTCTGTGAACTCTCATTCAAGAATTTGGGTTTATCTTCCTTTGGTGCATACAGGTTCCCTAAGACTATCGGGACTTTGGGGGTTTCGAATTTGGCTATGACCCATCTGCCCTCCTTGTCTGCTTTTTTGGGTGATCAGTTTCCACTTGATATATTTGTGAAGCAGAATAGATACGCCATGTTTGGCTGAGCCACTTATGTTATGGGCCTCCCATGCAACCCACTCGCTACATAATTTTTGTGCTTCTTTGTGGGCCAGTTTAGTTTCTTGTAGAAATGCTGTGTGGGTTTTTAGACCCTTCAACCATGCAAGCACCTTTTTCCTTTTGATTGGGGAGTTCAGCCCTCTAACATCCCAGATCATGCATAATACTGGTTTGGAATTAGACATGTTAAAATTCTATAATATTCTCTCCTGTGGGTAACAGAACAGTTAGTATATGTAGAAATATAAGGGGTGCAGTGTTCTGTTCTACCCGTAATAGCCCTATGTACCACTACTTGCCAAGTGTATGTTCTGGTCCAAACTGGGTTAGGACTCTGGTGGTTCACTTCTGTGCTGGTTGCTTAACACCAAATGGAACTTTTTGTATTTACTTTGAACCATTTGTACAATACAACATTCTGTTCATATTGAATAAAAAACATTCTGTCTTCCAAAAACTGAACACTGGAAAATCCAACTGATAATAGAACTAACATCTTTAAGCTGTGCTTCTCAGCTGCTCACTTTGGCTGACTGTATAGATATTTGCTTGGATTGGGAAGTCTCTCTGCAGTCTGGGTGGCCAGCATATAAGGGGCCTCCCAATGACCTGAGAATTTCCCTCTAGGGGTGAGCGTATGGATAGGTACAGTTTAGTTTGCCGCTTTGGCAGTTTGTAAGGGATGTGAGTGACTTTAGTATCCATCTAGTATCACTCCAGGGATGCTACTATGTGTAAAACACTAGGGGGTTATACATAGTCTTTCAATATAGTAGTAGGCTGGGGTTCAGTCTGGCCTGGGGAACTTTAAATTAGTCATTGAAATAGTGTTACTGAGTGGATACCATTAGCTAGCTACTAAGGGTGCATATCCATGGGGAGGAGTTGGTCATATTTGCTTCACAGCTTTGTGTCTCTGAAAAATAAGCCCCTTCTCTGCTATTGGTTTTGCTATAATGTGTGGGTGGAAGGGGAGCTGGCTCCAGCTGGTGGTATTTATGCTGCATTTTTGGGGGGTGGGGGTCGTCTGTTAGTAGTTGGGTGGAAGGAAGAGGAGTAGCTTTCACCCTACAGAGGTGTTCTAGCAGCCTTGGTTGTGTTAGAGGTGGTACCAGGGGTAGAACTTCCTCTGTGGGATGATGTCTGGGGCAGCCTTTAATATCCTACTTCCTAACACATGTGATTGGTTTAACAAACATTTAAACATTTAGTAGCTAAACATTCAGTGGCTGACTGTAACTTTCAAAATTGAAACCTGCTCCTTGCAAATGATTCCCAGCCCAAGGACAATAGGTAAACTGCTTGGTAAGCCCCTTTGAAAACTGAGGCTTACGCTGCATGAACAGCAGAGGTTGTCTGCCTAAATCTTATCCTTCATAAGGGGGAAGGGGACAGGGGAAGCAACTCAGGGTGGGAGAACTAGACTTACTATTTATTTACATTGTCATACATCATACCTTTTACAGGGGGAACAGGACCCATACCGAGTTATATGCTGGCAGTTGCTGTTGCTGTTGCTGCTCTGCTGTGGTGCGGGTGTCTTTAGCCTTCAGCATTACCAGTTGACAGCCTTCACCCTGAGAGAAAAGGATGGGTGGGAACCAAAAAACTCAGGCTGCAGTAGCCTAATGGGAGTGTTTCTCCGATGGGTCTAGTGCAGGGGTGAGCAAACTTTTCAGGGGCATTAGCCACATTTAAATTTCTGAGTAAGATGTGAGCCACAACAACATGTGGCCCATACCACACCCTATGTGTGACCCTCACTATACTCATATTTACCCATATTTAGCCATATTTATGAGTTAAAATAATAACATAGTCATAGTAATTAGTCAATAATCATATTTTATTGAGTTACAGTATTTTTACAAAATAGTTGTAATTTTAAAATAATTATACAGAGCAGCTCTGGAGCTTTACATTTGCTTACATGCTTAGTAAAAGTAGCTTGTTGAGCAGTTAGGGAACTTTTCAGCTCCTGTACTTTGACTTCTCTCAAATTTAAAAGACTGTGACATGTAATTGACACATAATTGACAAGCCCCTCGAGAGTCACATCAAACTGCTTCGAGAGCAAAATGTTGCTCCTGAGCTACTGGTTGGCCACCCTTGGCCTAGCGTGTTACATTTATCTTCCCCTGTAGAGTCACTAAAAGCAATCAGAACAACTCCACTCACCTTATTCACCATTAAATGGTAAAAATAAACTTTAGAGCAAACTAAGGCATTTTAATATTTAAGTTAATTTTCAGGCTGGTGTCGGTAATCTTCTTGTCTTCGAGGTGTCAGCTTTGGGTTGTGTCTGCTTGGAGTTGTCTTCTTGGATGCAATCTACCCAGCCTTCACAGATCGGGGCCCAGTCCATAGGTCTCAAAGTCAGTGTCTCCTCCAGGAGTGGTGATGAGGACACATCTACAGGTATGTTGAGTACTGCTGGTGCCATTTCTCTCAGTGGATCATACCTGTTTAAAGTTTTTATCAAGGTGGAGCATGGGGACCCACTGCTGGCTTCAACAGGTGGGTATTTCATCTGTTTGCTCCTCAGTTGTTCTCTCTGGGGTGGTTTTGACATGGTCACTCCTTTTATTTGCTTTCTCCACTGTCGGCTTCTGGTTACTGGCTGCCATGAGAAGGTTTGACCTTGATCCCTTGCCGAAGTTGCAGGTGGAGGAGTAAGGGTCCTTCTGCCATTGTTTGGTGCATATGGATCTTTAAAGCATGGTTTGGATGGTGGCTGGTGAAGAATGTCCATTTCTCCTTCAATATGTTGCAGGCAGTTTTCAGCCTCCTCCAGACTATTGAAGAAGATATAGGTGCCTGTACTGAGATCCTCAGCATTGCCGAATACGTTATGGAGGTGGGAATGTGTAGCTGATAGAATCTCTTTTTCACTGTTGTATATGCCCTTCTTCTCCTTAACAACTCTGGGGAATAATCTTGATATAGCTGCACATTGTATCCTTCCCATTGCAGGGGGCCTTGTTCCTGGGCCAGTTTTAGAAAAGTCTCTTTTTCAGCAAAGTGCAGAAATCAGCACAGCACAGGCATTGGTCTCTCTCCCTGCCCCAGATGGAGGGCTCATGAGTGATGGGCTCTCTCCAGTTCTGGTCATGGGATGTTGCTGACTCATAGAATTTGTGGCAAAGTGTCCTGTAGAAACAAACTTGTATCTTGACCCTCTGCCCCTTTTGGAATGCCAACCACTCTAATGTTGTTCCTGCTCATGCTGTTTTCAAAGATTGTCAGCTTTTGAAAGTAAATATTGCAGCTGTCTCTCATGTTCTCTCAAGATGCCTTGTTGTTGACAAATGGCATCATACTGTAGTTCAAACTTCATTTCTGTAGAGTAAATACTCGTGGCAAGCATCGAGAGGTCCACATTAGTTTGATGTGCTGTTTTTTTTTTTTAAGTTCAGCATATCATTTAGTATTTTATTCAGCATTGCAGTGATATTGGCTCTATCTTGTGGGCTGACTGCAGCGGGTGGTGGATCTATTGTTTCTTTCTAGTTTTTATTGTAAAAAGAGTAGCAAAAACTGCTAGTTCCAGCCTGTGTGTGAATTTTGTTTTCAGGGCCTTTGAGAATGATGAAGCCTCAAGGTATTACTTTAACAGCTTAATGAAAGTCCAGTTAGAGGTTTTTCCAAATGATATAGGTACCTTTTGTAACCCTGGGGTTCCTCTATTTGGCTGACTTTTTATACAAATGCCAGTTTGGGCTTCAGAGTCAAATGTCACAGAATCCCTTTTCTTTGACACAGCTGTGCTAATTAAGCAGCCACCATCTTTGCTGGCTCACTCCACCCAGGGCTGTTCTTGAGGTTGACTATATCTACTCATGCTTAGGATGTTCCTGAGGTTGACTTCAACTGCTCATGCCTGGGCTGTTCCTGAAGTTGACTACAGCTGCCCATGCTTGGGATGTTCCTGAGAGGTTGACTACAGCTGCCCATGCTTGAGATGTTCCTGAGAGGTTGACTACAGCTGTCAATGCTTGGGCTGTTCCTGAGAGGTTGACTACAGTTGCCCATGACTGAACTGTTTTTGAGAGGTTGACTACAGCTTCCCATGCTTGGGCTGTTCATGTGAGGTTGACTACAGCTGCCCATGCATGAGCTGTTCCTGAGAGGTTGACTACAGCTGCCCATGCGTGGGCTGTTCCTTGGAGGTTAACAACAGCTGCCCACACAATGGGCAATGAAAAACCCCTAAAGAAAATGCAAACCTTTTTTTTTGTTTTGTTTTATTTTAAACAGATAGTACACAGAAGCATGATAAATGGTAAGAATTGAACAAACAGCTCAGGTTAGCCTGATCCCTTATCCAGTGTGAGACACTTGACTGGTACAGTTGTAGGTCAAGCAGTGCAAGTAAAAGAGAAGGAATACAAGCCAACCAGTCCATCAATGAATGCCAATTAAAAGTGACATAAATACTCAGAGGATTTTAGCAGTAAGGGCAGTATTCGAACATGAAGTATTTAAACCACACGGGGCCAAAACTCTCCACTATAACCCCCCATCCTCAGCCATAGGAAAAACAAAGAAGCCACTGTAAAGTGCCATGACTCTCATGTGGATTTTAAAGTAGTTTACAGCAAAAACCGTAGCTGACCTAGCCTCCAGAGTATAATGAAACATTGTACAAATAGTTGACAGCTTCCAGCAGTAATTAGATATGGCTTCCAGCAGTAGCTAAGCTGAACAATAGAACAGGCACAGGAATTGTAGGCATAGGCAATAATGCACTGAAAAACAAGGTAAGAATTACTCAGTGCAATTGCATTTAAACAAGTATGAATCCCATGGATAAAGTTATATAGAATTGCAGTAGACTCAGGTTTGATTCCTACTGACTGCTTATAAACATGTTTGTGCAGATTTAAATCCCCAAGGGGCTGTAAGAAAACTGAGGCTTATGTAATGAGATGTGTAGTAAATAAATGAAAGGTTGAGTTACGTGAGCAGTACAGAAACCTAAATGGAATGCAAGGCTGCTGAGTTAAATTAGGGCTTGTGCACAATTGAGCATGTTTGGTATGCAACAGAGCATAGCAGCAAGTTACAGGATGTGCAGGGAAAGCAAGCTAACCAATTCCATTAGGGAAGCCAAATTATTGTAAGCATCAGAAGTATCATAGTAGCCAGCAGCAAGCTCATAAATTGTGTAAAACAGTAAATAGGACATATGGAAACTGAGGGCACATGAAAATTCAGAATTCCAGATTACTAAACATGATTAGCCAATGCAGTAAAGGAGATAAGCCAGCAGTAGGCAATGTTGAAATACGGTATCATGCAAAGCGAGGTTAAAGTATTTATGCATGGATGATTAAAAAGCCATGTACGTAAAAGGAACAGGTTAAATCATATAGATTACAGAAAAGCTTGCTCCTGTTACTTAGACACCACAATGCCCCACTGTGATGACACAGTCCTCCGCCATGAGTTGAACACCATGAGATCAAACAACAACTCTAAAGTTGATAGGGCCAGACCCCCCAATAGAGGTAGTATATGTCAGCAAATATCAGTAGTAGCAGGAGTGACTGAAGCAGCAAGCAGAATGCAGGAAGAAACACTAAATGACATTTCAAATGAAGACAGAGACAGCTGATGCAGTAGTAGAACAATGAACAGCTAAGGAAGCAAAGCAAAAGCAGCAGAGCCACACTATGCTACTAGAAAGCAAGCAGGGGAATGAAAGCTGAGTGTTGAAGCTGCTGAGTGAAGCCAGGTACAAAGTGGAAGCAGATGCAAATAATTAAGGATATGTGGACATGGAGGGTCCGATTTTACAAAGTGGATGAAGGGCTTACATCAATCCTGCATCCAATGCAAAGGGGGTCGCAGACACGCCAAAGCCCTTCAGATGCAGAACACTCTGATTTTCAAAGGGGCACATTTGCTACAATTTCACTTACGCTGTTGCTACTAAATTCAGTGTTGGTGGCGTTACGATACTGGATGCAAGGGTAGACCAAAGAGATGGTGGTCTAATTCCTTGCATCTCAGGTTCTGGACTTGTGGTGGGCATTTGTGGCACACTTAATTGAAAATCCTACTTGCTGCAAGGTGTGACACAAATCAGAACTTGCGTCATACACCCTGCTGCTAGTCCGCTGCGCCACTGCATTTCATTTTAAAATCTGGCACAGAGAGACTGCAACAGACAGGGAAACCGCAGTGGATCTAAAAGGCAGACCCATAACAAATTCAGGTAAGCTGAGGAGTACTAAAGAAGGATAAAAGTAATGGGAACAGTAACTATAAGTAACAGCAATATGTAATCCTGGAAAGCACACACAGGCAATTGGGACACAATAGCTAGTAGGAATTAGTTAAAGCTTCCAGCAGTAGTTAGGCTGAACAATTGAACAAACATAGGAATTGTAAGCAGAGGCACTAATGCACTGAAAAACAACAGTAATAATTGCTTGATACAATTGCATAGAATCAGGTTTGAATCCTATGGAGAAGTAATATAGAATTGCATTAGACTCTGGTTTGAGCCCCAACGAGTGCAAATAAACATGTTTGAGGAGACTGAAATCCCCAAAGGGGCTGTATACAAGCTGAGCACCATGAGACCAAACAGCAATCATGACAGTGAAGCAATTTAATGACTTAAAATACAGAATACTGTAGGTAAATTCAGAAACATACTGCAAAATGCCTGCAGCTGGAAGCTGAGACCAGGCAGCTAAGATAATAGCTGAAAGTTCCAGAACAACAATGCAGCAGTTGAGCCTGGCTGAGAAAACACTGAATAAATTAAACAGAGCACACTGAACTCCAGTACTGATTGAACTGAGCTAGCACTGAGTAATTCATGAGCAGCACTGTAAAACAGGGAGTAGCTGCTAGCTGAGCAGCGGAGCCAGGATCTGGCTAAAAAAGCATTTGTCAATGCTGGATACTTGCCACTGGTATTAATGTTTTACTAGGTCAAGGTGCAGATCCCGGACTGTGCAGGAAGACTAAAAGTTGGACATGGATTAGGGGCAGTTATGATGGGACAAGAACTGAAAAATTGAAGAGAATTTAAAAGAATAACAAATACAGTTTTCACCATTCTCTACTTGGAGTGGGGTTGGGCTCTCAGTGTAGAGGTTCTTCTGCAACAGTGCTGCTGTAGTCTGGTGTACTTGGGGTACTTCAGAAAGGAATGTGGCTTCTTTTCCCACCAGTCTGGTGTCAGACCATCATAAAGCTGTAATGCAGGCTGTGGTAGAGCTGTGTTCTAGGTTAGGAATAATTGGGGCACCCAGGGACATATTTTTTATTAACCACTCCCCTTTTCTGTCTTAGTAGTCTGTTGCAGCAGTACTATTTTCCTATCCTATTTATTTCCCATATTATGCCTCAGTACATTGGCCACCAGCCTTGGTAGTCTCCCCTCTCACTTTTCTTTCTCTTACATTTTTTTTCTTTTCTGTCCATATTGTATGTGGTGCTAAAGTGTCTGCCGTGCTGAATAAAATGCTTGATATGCATATAAGAAAAACTGCTTAAGAAAATGCTTATAGTGCTTTAGCAATCATAAAGTGCCAATCATGTTTGCTGGCTTTTGATATGAAGTGCAGAGGGTACATTGTAAAGATTTTATACGTTGTTTAAAATCCTAATTCTAAAAAGCCTGCAGTGCATAAATTCAGGACAGAAGCAGCCTAGCTGAACGAAAGCTGGAACTTAATGAAAAGAATGTGCATGGTAAAAGATAAGTTGTTGTTGTTGGGTGTTTTTTTAATTTAATTAGGGCTGTGCAGCACTTACAATGTATTTTGGTGACAGAAATGCACTAGTGAATCCCTAGACTGAAGGAGGCAGCTGGTTCCATATTGGGAGTGAAAGGGTTACATCAACTGTCCCGCTGAACAGCTTCTATAGGTAATCTGGCAGAAGTCTCCCCAAACAGATTTATAGCCTTTCTCATGTGCCGCACACATTACAACAGACTTAGTGCATTCCAAATAACATGCTTCAGATTCAGACACAGACATTAACATGTCCCTGCTCTGACACAAGCAGAACAAGGGCATAAGATGAGATCAGCTGTGCTTGCTGAAAGAGCTGATGTATGAATGTGTCTGTCAGCACAGTGTTTTGAAGTCCACACACTTCATGCCTGAGTAGTGTCATGATCAGGCTTGCTGATTATTGGTCAAGCCCCTTGTAGAGTCTCCTGCATTGGATCGCTGCGACACACCTCTCAAAGCCCTGTACCATACCAAAATGCTTTACCTGATGGCAAGCATAATAAAAAAGAAAAGAAACCCAGGAGGCAGCAACAGCTGAGAGAGCTGAAACATGCAGCTGGAGCTGAAACAGGCAATAAACAATTGTAGGAAAACTGAAGGTATGTAGGAACCGGAAGCATAGACAAAAATAAACACAGTGCAAACAAAGGCCAACAAAAGGCTGGGAAAAGTAGAAAACCCCAAACGAAAACACAAAAGAAAAACACTAACAGGAGAAGAGGAGAACAATGACACAGGAGCAGTAGCCAGAGACAAAATAATACCATCCAAAGCAGGAGAAGACTCAAAAGGAATTCAGCAGAAACCAAACAGAATCCAGAGCACAAGCAATGCTCAGAACACAAACAAAGCTGGGGGGGAGCAAGACCCCAGCAGACCCCAAGGGAGAAGACAGACCAATAGAACCTCTGGCTGGCAAAGGAAAAGTGCTTTAGAGGGAGGCTTTGAAGAACTACTGATAGCTCAGAAAGGGGGCGTGGCTGGTTGTTCACCCATTCAACTACAAGCATAGCCTTTCAATAATAGGATATCAATTTTTTTTTTTAATGTGGCTTACCACCGGGGGGGGGGGAAGCCCCTAGCAGGTCCCAAGGGAGAAGACAGACCAACAGAGCCTCCAGCTGGCAAAGAAAAAGTGCTTTGGAAGGAGGCTGGGAGGAACTGCTTATATAGCTCGGGAAGGGGACATGGCTAGTTACTTACCCATTGAACTACAGGCATAGCCTTTCAATAATAAGATATCAGTTTAAATTTTTATGTTTGCTTGCACGCATGTGCAAGAAACATAGTGCCATCATCCGAGATTTCAGAGGTGTGTCACCTCCTCCTCCAATTCAGTCAGTGTGTTGGCAGGCGCGGCCCCTGTAAGCCAATGCATGCTGGAGCTGTCTATGACAAGCTCCAAAATGCAGTGGCATACAGTTGAAAGGGGGAGCTACGCTTCAGTGAGCAGCAATAAGATATCGCCTGCTCATGCGCTCACTACACACACACACACACACCGAAATGCCGCATACTGCGTGCTGCCCTCCTCCCGTACACACGTATAGCCGACAGGGGTGCCCAATCCCCAGTCGGCTTGTGCTGCGCTCCACCCCCAAAGCCATCCACATGCCACGCTGGGTGCCCACCCTAGGGTGGCAACTCATAGAATAGCCAACGGGGGTGCACAATCCCCCATCAGCTCCACTGTCCTCACCCCCTCGAGTACTGGGTGCCACTGCTGGGAGCCCACCCCAGCGTGGCAACTGATCATATGGCTGACGGGGGTGCCCAATCCCCCGTTGGCTCAACAGCCCACCCTAGCCATCCTTGTGCCACGCTGAGAGCCCACCTCCAGCGTGGCAAACGTCCCCGTCTTTTTTAACCTGCAAATAAAACGGTCCCCACGGCGCTTCTCTCGCCCCCTCCCACAACCTGCACCCACCCACTGTGCACCCTGCCTCCCCACACCCCCCCTCACCCCATACTTACCTCCGGAGCTCCGCGACGATCTTCGGTGGACCGGGAACACGTCTGCACTCTTCAAAGCCGACCGCGAACTGAGGAAATGCCGGTAAGCTGTATAATGGGTTAGATAGGGGTTCTTCAACTTTATTGCATATCTCAGGCATTTTTTTGGAATTTTTGCACCAAATTTTCTACATGTTGTTTTTGGGACCCCTTCTCATGAATGATGTCACTGTCATGGCGTTATTCGGTCCCGAAGGGTGATTTCGCAGTCACTGTGTGAAATCACCCTTCAGGCCTGAATAACACCATGACAGTGACATCATTCATGAGAAGGGTCCCAAAACCCCATGTTGAAAATTAGTGCAAAATTCCAAAATGACTGTTTTACGAGTGTGCATTGCGCAGTTCCTACGCAGGCTCGTGAATTCGTGAATTTTCAATATTTTCACTCCAGATTTTCAACATTGCCATTTTACTACACCTTCTTATGAGTAGTACAGCTGTCATTTTCACATCTCACCCAAAATGTGTTTCCGCCCATGTAGCGCACAATGGCGCAGTCGGTGTGCGAAATCAATGTACAGGACAAATTAAGAAAATCACAGTGACACTATTCATAAGCAGAAGTCTTAAAATGGCTATGTTGAAAATTTGGTGAAAAAATTCCTAAAAATGACTGTTTTACGAGCGCGCATTGCGCAGTTCCTATGCATGCTCGTAAGTTTGCGAATTTAATATTTTCACTCCAGATTTTCAACATTGCCATTTTATTACACTTCCTTATGAAACAGTACAGCTGCCATTTTTCATATGTCGCCCAAAATGTGTTTTCGCACATGTAGCGCACAATGGTGCTGTTGGTGTGCGAAAGCAATGTTTAGGACAGATTAAGAAAATCACAGTTACACCGCTCATGAGCAGAGGTCTTAAAATGGCTATGTTGAAAATTTGGTGACAAAAGTCCATAAATGACTGTATTATGAGTGAGCATTGTGCAGTTTTCACGCCTCGTAAGTTCATGACTTTGTAATATTTTCAGTCCAGATTTTCACCAGTGGCATTTTCCACACTTCCTTATGAACAGTACAGCTGTCATTTTTCACAACATGGCTGAAGTGTGTTTTCACACTTTCAGTGCAGAGATGCGTGGTCGCTGTGGGAAATCATTGTTCGGCACAGATAAAGAAAATCACAGTGACACTGTTCATGATCGGAGGCACCAAAATGCCTGAGTTGACAATCTGCTGTAAAAAATCCCCAACCTAATTATATTACGGGTGTGCGTTGCACAGTTTCTATGTACGCTCGTGACTTCACCATTTTTTAAAATATTTTTACTGCAGATTTGCAACATTGCCATTTTTTACACCTCCCCATGAACAGTACAGCTGTCATTTTTTACATCCTGTTCTGAATGTTTTTGCACCTGTGGTGCTAAATGCCGTAGTCGCTGTGCATAAGCAGCTTTCGGCTAACAAACTGATATTCCCCCTGTTCATGAGGTGGGGTCACAAAAAAAACATGTTGAAAATTTAGAGTGAAAATACCAACGAATGCCTGAGGTATTAGGGTTTCCAACCATAACGCCCAACCCTGTAGAGAATGACAGGCATCAGGGGTGTGACTTGGGATTCTTGCCTGTAATGCTTATACCATTCCACACCCTGCAGCCAGTGAGAGGCATCAGTATGCCTTGCATCTTCGGCCCCAAAGTTCACCCACTCTTTATATCGCACCCATCTCACCGTATTTTCTAATGAAATGGGTGCGATAAGGCCAAAGACCCCAAGGAACACCGTGACACTTGTCAGTGTCTGCATGGTGGGGTGTGGTGAAATGGCATGGCCGTTATGCCTGACGACCCAAACGCACACCCCAATGCCTGTCACTCTCTGCAGGGTGGTGGTGGGGTTGGCTTCAGTTCACTACTTCACTGCCATTCCTATTACGCAGCTCTGTAACTTCTACACTACCACTGCTAATGCCAGCAAGCAAACATTCGGCATTGACAAATGCTTGTTTTAAATGTGGCTTGCCATCCTTTTCCATTTGTAAAATTAAGAGATTCAATCATTTGGAAAGTAGTTGTTGATTTCTGTGCAGGTTTCACTATATATGGAGGCCCTGTCCACCCACTTGTGCGACTATGACTGGTAGTTCTGTAATGTTGTCTTGCTTTTTATAACATATACTTTTTAACACAAACATATACTTTGCTACCCCTGCCCCATTCCCCTACCATAATCACTATTAGGAAAAGCTTTATGAACTATTCCCTCTAAGCCTCTTCTTGCCTAGGTATACCAGTATGTTAGAAAATTATTGAGGCTCATTATGCTTCCTAAAGTAGCCCCAAACCCCCAAACTTCTTTCCCAGTCTATAAAAAAAAAAAAAATAACACTGTAATGTTTTAGTAACAAAACCCACATTTGACTGCCCCACCCCCAGGTCAAGCTTCCATTTGCTGAATCCAGCATCCCTCTTCTCTAACTCTTTTTCCTTTTTTGTGCATTGGCTACCATGCTTTAACTTGACAACAAAGGTTAAGTACTGTAATCAGTATATAATTAACTTCAAAAGCCACCATCCCCTGACAATGTGGAGCTTGGATATACAACTTAGCAACTACTCTTGTATTTCTTTACAACTAAGATACATCAACATCTTAAAGTTTAATAATCAATGGTATAGGTGTGATCTGTGTTTATTTTGTTTAGCTTTTTGTAGTTTATATCTTTATTGATTTTCCAAACACAGAATAAATACAGTAACAGAAGGTGCAATAGTATACATACACATACATTGCACATTGGGTGAAAAGCAGCTTTCTGAATATATATGCATCGAAAGGAAAAATACTCGCATACTGCAGATGGCTATACTGTAATGCACATATTATCTCAGTATGGAGAATAACAAAAATCATATCAGCTGAAAGGTGTAGTAGCTGTAATACTAATTGTTTGTACATATATTATAGCAAGACCTGGATGCTGTGGTTAACGACCTGGATGTGAAGCCCCAAACTGACTGGTAGATGGTGCCTGGCTGTCTGAGGTTAGGTAACCACTCTGGAGAAATATGGTAGGAAGGGGGACCAGATGTTTTGGTACTCGAGGAGTTTCCCAACAGCAGTGTGACTGAGTCTGTCATGATGGGTCAGTAAGTCTACTGTCTGCTTCTACATGGGTACCAATGGGACTGCTGAAGTCCTCCATCTCTGCAGTGGGAGATGTTTGGCCTCTATGGACACAGCAGTGAGGCAGCGGGATTGATCTTTCCTCAGATGGGGAGCTCTCAAGGTGGATCTACGGGTAAAGAGTTGTGGGGAGAGTGGGGGGTAGGGCTTCTTAATATCTCCTGTAAGGTGAGATGGACCACTTACCAGAGGAATGCAACCACAGGACAGGTCCACAGAATGTGAAGTAGGGAGGCCCCTGGAGCTTGACATCTTCAGCAGTTGGCATTTGGCAAGACCCCAAAGGAACGGAGAACCACGCGGGTGTGATATCAGTAGTGCACATTTTGTTTTGTATGAGGCAACTCCTGGAGTCCCTCACAACTGTATGGGTTGATCCCCAGAAGTCATCCCATTCCACATGGGAGATATTGCCTCCTATGACTACCTCCCATCGGCGTTTGGTCACTACCATTGGGTTGGGCTGAGCATCTATAATTGCCCTATAGATGTGACCAGCCTTGCCCAAAGCTCTTTGAAGCCAGACAGGGGTGAGAGGAGTGTAGGTTGTCCCCAGTCCCCTTGAGTGACGCTTTGGCAGGGGGAATTCATGCTGTGGATTTGAAGAACCCTCCAGTGATCACTGGAGGGAATTCTCCTGGAGGTGAAGAGCTGTTCAAAGATTGGAGATGGATAATCTGGTGGAGTAGTAGATCTTTTAGGTGGTGAACACCCAAGTCGTACCATGACTGCCAGAGCAGGGGTTTGTTGTCCATGGTAATCCCTGGGTTTGTTCACAGGTGGATATATCCTATGGGGGACAGATCCTGATGTGTCAGTTTACCAGAAATCTTCCAGCCTGCTACTGATGATGCCATGGTGGGTGTCAGTCTGCGACTTCTAGGGGTAGTGTTGTACAGTCACAATGGGGGAGGCCCCTGACATTATACACATCTCCGTCTATAGCCAGAGAGGAAGGCAGTCTGTATCATTTTGAAACCATAGTGTCTGCATTGCCAGGAATGCTAGGTGTTAACCCCTACACATGGGAAGAGCCCAGCCACCTAAGTGCCAGTGTGCCCTCAATTTGGTTTGCTGTATTGGGGAGGTTTACCCTCCCAGAGGAAGGATCCCACCGGTCTATCAATCTTAGAGCACCAGGTGCCAGGAATGGAAATGGGAAAGTTGTGCAGCAAATACAAGACTTTGGGAGACTGGATCACTTGTATAGCCTCTGTTTTACTGACTAGTGACAGGCATCAGGGCTTCCAGAGGTTACATTCTGTCTGCATGGATTGCAGGATGGGGGCAAGGTTAGCCCACAGTATGGCTTGTTGGTCAGGTTTGATTGTGATTCCCAGGCATGGAATCCCTGAAGGGTCCAACTGAGGCCAGGCTGTGTGAAGGGGCAGCAGGGCAGGAAACTGTAACTGAGAGGACCTGCCTCTTCCTGTTAATTTGTAGGCCTAACAGGGCCAAAAATTGTTGTAGGGTCTGCATCAGAACCAGAAGAGAGGTGTCAAAGGAAGTGATTAAGACTAGGAGATCATCCACATATAGCAACATGGAATGCTTCTCTGTGCCCACAGCGATACCCTGTATATGGGGGTGTGACTGTATAGCCATTGCCAGGGGTTCTATGGCAAGAAGAGAAAAGAGGGGCAATAGGGGGCAGCCCTGCCTTGTGCCCTTTTGTATGGGGAAGAACGGGAACAGGCAGCCATTGATAGTAACCCACTCTATTGGGGACTTGTACAGTATTTTTACCCATGACAGAGACTGGAGGCCACACCCAAAATGTGATGACGCTGGATAGAGGAAGGGACAGATAACAGAATCAAAGGCCTTCTCAAAGTCGATATAGACTGCGGCTGCAGGGGAGCCAGCTATCTTTGCCACTAAGAACAGGTTAAAGAAGGAGCACATGTGGTCCATGCCCAGCTTGACCTTTATGAAACTGATTTGTGATGGGAGTATTAGCCTTGGCATGATCCCCTCTAGTTGAGATGCCAAGATCTTTTCCAGCAGCTTGCAGTCAGCGTTGATAAGGGAGATGAGGCTGCAGTTGGTGCAGAGGGTAGGATCCTTGTCCTTCTTGGGAAGGACTATAATCATCGTGCCTCTAAGTGTCAGGGGAAGTTCCCGTTTCTCAAATGCCTGATCGTGTACAGCCTGCAGGTGAGGTGCCACCATATTGGGGATCAGCTGGTATAGCTAGGTCGGCCTGAATGCCGTTGTTGCCTGGAGCTTTGGAGACCGACAGGGACTCTATGCCTAGAGATACCTCTTGCTGTGTAGGTGGTTTGCCCAGGACTGTTTGATCCTCCTCTGAAAGTCGGGGTAGATTGAGGCCCACTAGGAAATGGTGGACATCCTCCTTGGGGGAAGGGAGTTCAGCCACTTTTGTATAGGTTCTTGCAGAATTGTTGCGTAGTGTCATTGATCTTGAGGGTTTTGTGACAGATCTGCCCCATTGGAACTTGCAGGGAGCCAATGTGCCTGCTCGCTTGCTGTGTCCTCAGATGATGGGCAGTAGTAACACCAGCCCAGTATTGGTGCCTGGTCCGTTACTATGGCTAACTCTGCCTTGCGGAAGATAAGGGTATTGAGGTGGTACTTCAGAGACATAAAGGCATGCAAGTTTTTCACAGATGTGTCCAGACCTTGTTTAAAGCCATTTTCCCTGTCCTGCACATCTCTAAATACCTCAAGTTCATTTTTCTCCTGCTTTTTCTTTCTGTGATCCATGAATGCAATTATGGAGCCCAGTAGATAAGCCTTGTAGGCCTCTTAGAGCATGGCTGGG
This sequence comes from Neoceratodus forsteri, assembly GCA_016271365.2. Taxonomy (NCBI): domain Eukaryota; kingdom Metazoa; phylum Chordata; order Ceratodontiformes; family Ceratodontidae; genus Neoceratodus; species Neoceratodus forsteri. The sequence goes on from CM057449.1 coordinate 659,292,932, forward strand.
CTGATCCAGGGACTTGCATTTAGGTCAGAATATTGCCAAGTTTCATTGTGCACCAGGTCCCTAAATGAGGGGTCCTTCAAGAGCATGAGGTCTAGATTCCATTGCTTGGGGCTGGGGTAGGGAGGGGATAATTGCAGCAAAATGGAGATGGGGCATGGACAGAGATGATGATGGTACCTATAACTGCCTTAGAAGTGTTCAAAAGTTGCCATTTCCACCTTAGTGGAACTTTTTTGGAATTTGGCAACTTTTGCAAAAGTTTCTGAGCTTTTGCTTGTGGCAGACTGGGAAACATCTGAATGTTTTGGGTGGAATTTGCCCAGTTCTGAACAGATCAATAACCCACCCTCCGGTGGCTAATGGTCCCTTTTTCCACCCAATCACCCACCTGTGGTGTCAGCAACCCCCCGTGGCTAGCAGTTCCTTCCTCTGATCACCAGCCTGACATGTCAGTAACCCCCAGTGGCTAGCAGTCCCTCCCATACCCAATCACCTGCCCATGTCCTGTAGTAGTCACTACTAGTCAGTTATGTAACCCCCATTCCTATCCTCCATATAGTAAAATATTTTTTCCCTGGTGGTCTAGTGAACCCCCCATCCCCAATCCCTAGTATGTAGAGTTTTTTAACATATTCCCTAGTGGTCTAGTGGCCCCTGGCCATCCACCTAAACAGGTAGTGTCCCACCCTGATCTCGCCATCCTGAAATGGAGTGGATGACTGACACAGCCCTCCACTCTACTCCACTGCCAAGCCACCCACTGAGATGTCAATGAATGAGTGTGTGCTTGTAGTTTCATAATGTGGAGGTGATGCACAGTTTCGGAATGCTGCGGTAACAGAGTTTTGGAATGTGGCAGTGATGCACAGGTTCGGAATGTGGTGGTGACGCACTATTTTGGAATAGATATGCAGGTACATAGACACTGTCAGCGTAAGTTCACTTTATGTTTTCCTAGAAGTCTGTTGCCCCTTACCCCTGATCTCCAGAATTCCCTTATGTCTATCCCATGCATTCTTAAATCCTGTGATTGTTTCAGCCCCCACCACTTCCTCTGGAAGGGTGTTCCACTTGTACACCACCCGTTCTGTGAAGAAATTCTTCCTCACATTTCTTCTGAATCACCCTCACTCCAACTTCATCCCATGTCCTCTAGTCCTGGAACATCTTTTTCATTGGAAAATAATGTATTCCTGCACCCTGTTCCTCCCTGTTAGGTACTTGTATGTTTATCATATCCCCTCTCTCCCTCCTCTCCTCTCCTCCAGGAAGTACATATTCAAGTCCTTCAACCTGTCTTCATAGGACTTGTGATGCAATCCCTGTACCATCTTTGTTGCCCTTCTCTGAACCTTCTGTACCTTATGTATGTCCTTACATAGGCAAGGTCTCCAGAACTGTATACTGTACTCCAGGTGGGGCCTCACTACTGTCTTGTATAGTGGAATTATGACCTCCCTTTTCCTGCTGGTGATACCTTTACCTATGCACCCCGGCATCCTATTTGCTTTACCTGCTGCCTTGTCGCATTGTTTCCCTACCTTGAGGTCATCAGAGATGATAACCCCAAGGTCCCTTTCCTGCTTGGTGCATGCTATATCCTCACCCCCCAACTGATATGTTGTTCCAGGGTTTTTGTGCCCTATATGCATTATCTTGCGCTTCTTTGCATTGAATTTCAACTACCAAATCCTTGACCATTCTTCAAGCTTCTGCAGGTCCCTCCTCATTCTGTCTACACCCTCTGGCATGTCCACTCTGTTACAGAGCTTCGTGTCATCAACAAAAAGGGAAATTCTGGCTTCTTGGTCCTGCACAATGTCACTGATGAAGACATTGAATAGGACTGGTCCCAGCACTTATCCCTGTGGTACCCCACTGGTCACTCTTCCTGCTGTGGAGAGACAGCCATTTACCACCACCCTCTGTGTCTTGCCACCCATCCACTTACCTATCCACCGCACTACTGTCCTGCCCACTCCCATATTCTCCAGTTTGTTTAATAGCCTTCTACAGTATGTGGTACAGTGTTAAAGGCCTTGCTGAAGTCCAGATAGGCCACATCCACTGTCCTCCCCTGATCCACCTCCCTTGTCACCCAGTAGAACAAATTCAGTGAGGCTGGGTCTGACATGACCTCCCCCCCGGTGAAACCATGCTGCCTTGGGTCCTGTAGTCTGTTGGCAACCAGATGTTCCACCAATCTCTCCTTCAGTTGTGCTTCCATGATCTTCCCCACTACCGAGGCCAGGCTGACTGGTCTGTCATTTCCCACTTCCTCTTTGTTCCCACTTTCGTATAAAGGGACTACATCTGCTGTCCTCCAGTCTTTGGCTACCTCCCCTGTTTCCAGTGATCGGCCATACAGGATTGCCAAAGGTTCAGCCACCACCTCTCTTAGTCCCTTTAGGACCATGGGGTGCACCCTATCTGGCCCCATTGCTTTATCAACTCTTGTTCCTTCCAGTTCCTTCAGGATCCTTTCCTGTGTAAAGGGACTTGTGTCCATTTCTGTGCCGTTCCCACCCCTTGTACTCCCTTCAGGCCCATAACTCTCCTCTTCCTCAGTAAAGACTGAGCAGAAATACCTGTTCAGTATGTCAACTTTACTACTGTCATCCTCTACGCGTCTCCATCCTCCCCCTTCAGTCTCACTATCATTCCTTTGCCTTTCTTTTTTCACTTATGTACCTGTAAAAGGTTTTGTCCCCTCTATCCACTGATTTTGTGATGCACTCTTCTGTCTAAGCTTTTACTTCCCTTACTAACCTCCCTGCCTCCCTTTGCTTCTCCTGGTACTTCTTCCTATCCCCTTCTGCCTGTGTCTTTTTGTATTGCCTGAATGCAATCTTTTTGGCTTTCACTTGCTCTGCTACCTCCTTGGAAAACCATAATAGCCTCATCTTCCTTTTCCCCTTGCTAACCTGCTTAATGTATAATTCTGTTGCTCATGTAATCCCAGTTTAAATGTTGCCCACTGTTGCTCAACCTCTAATTCCCACCCCATTCCCATTAATGCCTCTTTCAAGCATCTCCCCATTTTCCCAAAGTCTGCCTCCCTAAAGTCCAAGTTATGTGTTTTTGTGCGGTGTGGTTCTGCTCCTTCTGTGATTTCAAACCACAGTGACTGGTGGTCACTGTTCCCCAGGTGCTCCCCCACTGTTACCCCATCACACTGTCCCCGTTTGTGAGCATGAGGTCCAGTATTGCTTTCTGTCAAGTTGATTCCATGACCAGTTGCTTGAGGAAGGCACCTAGAGAGGAGTCCAGGATAAATCTCCTCCTGGTTGATACTGCTGCTGAGATGCTCCAGTCCATGTCTGGAATATAGAAATCTCCAACCAGCACCACCTCACCCTTGTCTGCCATCCTTTGGATGGCTAGCATCAGCTCCCTATCTGTTTCTTCCTCCTGGGCTGCTGATCTGTAGACCACCTCTGTGTGGATGACTGACCCCATTTTCCTTTCCAGCTTAATCCATAGTATCTCTCTCTCTCATTTTGTTCCTCCTGCATCTCTGTGGCCTTTATGCCATCTTTCACATAAAGCATCACTCCTCCTCCCTTCCTGCCTGCCCTGTTTCTTCTGAATATGTTGTAGCCGGGTATGACCATCTCCCAGTTGTGGTTATCATTACACCAGGTCTCTGTGATGGCCACAATGTCCAAGTCTGACTACACCATGACAGCCTCCAGATCCTCTGTCTTGTTGCTAAGGCTCCTGGCATTGGCATACATGGTTTTCCATGATTTGAACTCACTGGACTGTTTAGCTGTTCTTCTCCAGCCCCCTCCCTGTTTGTCCTTTATCCCTGGTTCTCCCTGCTGTCTGCGCTTCTGTTGAATTTTGCCCCCTTTCTGCCTATCCACCTCTAAGCTGCTTATCTCCATCTGTTGCACACTGCTTTGTAGAGATAGCCACTTCTTCTGTTCACTGGTTCCACTGATACCTGTGGGAGGTGGGCAATTAGGTACCCTCCTTGCTGGCCTGCCACCCCCTTTGGCTAGTTTAAATGCTTGTCCATGTAGCATTTAAACTTATCATTGAGTGCTTGGATTCCCCTCCAGGACAGATGCAGGTCATCAGGCTTGAACAAGCCTCCATCCCTCCAGGTGAGTCCCCAGTTACCAATGAATCCAAAACCTTCCTTACAGCAAAAGTTCTTCAACCATGAATTAAAGTTCCTGGTGCGTGCAGCCCTACGCTCTCCCATGTCTCTCACAGGAAGTATGTCTGAGAAGGTGACAGAAGTGACTACTTGCTTGAGATCCCTCACCAATTTCCTAAACTCTTCCTGAACTTCCTTAGGCTCCCTGTTTGCCAGGTCATTAGTATCTAGGTGGATAATGACATCCTGCTCACCCTCCCATCTTGCCTTCCCAGTGATCACCAGGATCTTCCTCCCATCCCTCCATGCTGTGACACCTGGTAGGGTCCTTAGCTCCCTATCCCCCCTCCTGTGTTCCTAGCTAGATCCCTCTTACAATAGAGCCCCCCAGCAGGATTCACTTTCTCTTCCTCTGGGGTCCACTGCTCTCCCCACTGAGGTCACCTCCTTGGTTGACCTCCACATCCTTCCCTTCCACTTCTCTTCTTACCTCTGTTTGGTCATCCCTGTTTGCCAGTGTGGCATATGAGTTCTGAAATGAAATGTGATTTGGGATGTGCCTCTTCCAGACTGCCCTAACCCTCCCTGAGTTCACCGTCATCCAAGTGCTCCTCGTTCTTGGCATCCTTTGAGGCAGCAGCAGCATTGGACTGGGTGGTCTCTGGATAGGGGAGAAGGTACTCCTGACCCAGTTTACTTCTGCTTGAGTCTGGCTACCTCATCCCACAGTCCAGAAAGATGCCTGCAGATAAGGCAGCACCTCAGCATCCAGAAGGTCTGCCTGAATACGGCTGCCCTGCATCCACTGCATTACACCACTCCCCACATTATACTGCACTTATCCTGCTATTCTCATACTTGTCTGTTACTGAAGCTCTCCTAGTTCCCTCTTTATTAATTTACTGGCCTGAAAATCCTGCTACTGATCCTCAGATACTTTTTTTAAAGACAGAAAACAAAAACAAACAAACAAAAAAAATATGTCAAAACAGTTGTGCCAAGGACGGGCTTTCTCCCCCTTATGCCCTTCCTACTCCACAACCCCTGCTATTCCCCGTGCTTAGCTCCTGTCAATCAGATTTAACAGGCCATATAATTAAGAGTGGGAGGCAGGAAAGGGAGGGTGGGTGAAAATTTGCAGCAAGTAAAGACAGCACAGCTACAAGCACACCAGACTAGGTTTTAAATTTCCAACAGCCCAAAAACAATTCACATTGGAATGTAGTGGTGATGCACAGTTTCAGAATATGGTGGTGGTAGACAGTTTCAAAATGTGGTGGTGGCGCACAGTTTCAGAATGTGGTGGTGACTCACAGTTTTAGAATGTGGTGGTGATGCAATGTTCTGGAATGTGGCAGTGTCATACAGTTTCAGAATATGGCAGTGGTGTACAGTTTCAGAATGTGGCAGTGGCGCACAGATTCAGAATGTTGCAGTGACGCACAATTTTGGAAAGTAGAGGTTGCTCATAGTTTGAGAATGTGGCAGTGATGCACAGTTTCAGAATATGAGGGTGGTGCACAGTTTTTGACTGAGGTGCTGGCACACAGTTTGGAATGTGGCGGTGATGCCCAATTTTGGAATGTGGTGGTGGCACACAGTTTCAGAATGTGGCAGTGATGTACAGTTTTGGAATGTTGCAGTTGCTTCATAGTTTCAGAATATGGTGGGGGTGCACAGTTTTTGAATGTGGTGGTGACCCACTATTTCAGAATGTGTCAGTGACACACAATTTCAGAATGTGGGATTGACTCACAGTTTTGGAATGTTGTGGTGGCACACAGTTTCAGAATGTAGCGGTGACACAAAGGTTTGGAATGCAGCAGTGGCATACAGTTTTGGAATGTGATGGTGACACACAGCTTCAGACTGTGGTGGTGGTACACAGTTTCAGAATATGGCAGTGGCACAATGTTTCAGAATGTGGCAGTGGTGCACAGTTTCAGAATGTGGTGGTGACACATAGTTTTGGAATATGGCAGTGACACACAGTTTTGGAATGTGGTGGTGGCTCATAGTTTCAGAATGATGGTAGTGGTGCACACTTTCATAATATAGCAGTGATGCAGATTTTCAGAATGTGGCAGTGGCACACAGGTTTGGAATATGGTGATGACGCACAGTTTAGGAATGTGGCAGTGACACAGTTGTGGAATATGGTGGTGATGCACACTTTGGAATGTGACAGTGGCTCATAGTTTCATTATGTGGTTGTTGTGCACAGTTTCAGAATATAGTAGTGGTGCAGAGTTTCAAAATACAGTGGTGCAGCACAGGTTCAGAATGTGATGGTGATGCACAGTTTCAGAATGCGGTGGTGGTGCACAGGTTCAGAATGTGGCAGTGACACACAGTTTTGGAATGTGGCTTTGATGCACAGTTTCAGAATGTGGTGGTGACACACAGTTTTGGAATATGATGGTAGCACACAGTTTCAGAATGTGGTGGTGATGCACAGATTTGAAATGTTGCAGGGATGCACAGGTTGGAAATGTGGTGATGGCTCATAGTTTCAGAATGTGGCAGTGGTGCACAGTTTCAGAATATGGTGGTGGTGCAGTTTCAGAATGTAATGGTGGTGCACAGTTTTAGAATGTGGCGATGATGCACTGTTTTGGAATATGATGGCAATGCACAGTTCTGATTGTGGCAGTGGTTCATAGTTTTGGAATGTGGTAGTGATGCACAGTTTCAGAATATGGTGGTGGTACAAAATTTCAAAATGCAGTGGTGGCGCACAGGTTCAGAATGTGGTGGTGATGAACTGTTTCAGAATGTGGTGGTGGTGCACAGGTTGAGAATGTGACAGTGATGCACAGTTTCTGAATATGGCAGTTTGGAATGTGGTGGTGATGCACAGTTTTGGAATACGGTGGTGGTGCACAGTTCTGGAATGTAATGGTGTCGCACAATTTCAGAATGTGGTGGTGATGCACAGTTTTGGAATGTGGTAGTGATGTACAGTTTGGAATATGGCAGTGGCTCATAGTTTTGGAATGTGGTAGTGGTGCACAGTTTCAGAATGTGGCAGTGGTGCATAGTTTTAGAATATGGAAGTGGTGTACAGTTTCAGAATATGGTGGTGGTGCAGTTTCAAAATGCAGTGGTGGTGCACAGGTTCAGAATGTGGTGGTGAAGCACTATTTCAGAATGTGATGGTGGTGCACAAGGTTCAGAATGTGGCAGTGATGCAAATGCTCTAGGAGTGACCTTACTCAAGGACTTTAATCAAGGATCCTCTTTCTCTGAGTTAATTACAGACTTGTGTAAGTTAATTTTTCAGCCTTTGCATTGAGTAAGCTAACAAGAGGTTAACAGTTTGAATCCCTCCAGAACTTGACACCAAAGGTTGATCCGAACTCACAAAACAGACAAGAGGGTTACCTTGTCTGTTACACTGTTCACAAGACTGCACTCAGAGGTTGGCACTTTGGGAGTAGAGGGCCTGACCTGCTGAGTGGGTTTGTGACAGATTGGTTGGCAGCAGTGGCATTATTTTGGTATCACAAGCTTTATTGTTCTGTGTCAGCTGAGACCGTAAGCTCTCTAGCAAAGAAAGAAAAAAAGCAGAGTTTTATTTTAAAAAGGAAACAGAACTATATATCACTTGGCGTACAGACCAGTTCCTACCCATTTTATTTTTTTTTTCTCTAAAGTGCAAGTCAGAGTAGTCAAAGTCTGGGAAGAAGAAGAAGATGGCTTCTGACTACAGCAGGCACACTGTAGATTACTTGAAGCAGTTGTGTGGGACAGGGGAGTCCCGTTCGAGGTGACAGCCAAAAAAGCAGAACCTCATAGAGGCCATGATGGTAGCAGATACCCAGAGCAGTGAGTCACTGACCGTGACTGAAAAGGACAGCAGGGCCACTGTCAGTGAAGTGCCACAGCAGCAGGGGATGGTCACCAGTATCCTGAATCCAGAGGTACTCAAACTGCAAATTGAGTTGTGCAGGATGGAACTGGAGGTAGAGCGAGAACAGAGAGAGGTAGATCAAGAGGCAGAGCGACAACAGAGGGAGGCAGACCGTGAAGAGCTGCAGAAGAGAAGGCAGAGCAAGAACGCAGAGAGGCAGACCAAGAGGCAGACCGAGAATGCAGAGCTGCAGAGGAGAAGAGAGAGGAGCACCAGAGGCAACATCGAACTGGAGAAGATACGATTCCGATCAGTGGCACCAGAGCAGGTAAGTGGCTTGGGTTTAACTGGGACTGCAGGACTGGGTTACAAATTGAACTCCAAATTAATAGCCAAGTTTAAGAAAGGGGAGGACATGGATGCCTTTTTTAATTCTTTTGAAAAAGTTTGTATTCAGGCTAAAATTTCTAGAGAGTCCTGGAGCTTTCCAGCAATCCCCACCACTTACCGGTAAAGCTCAGGATGAATTGGGTTAAAAGAACAATGAGGACAGTGACAATTACAGTAAGTTAAAAGCTGCACAGTTAAAAAAGTTTGAATTAACTGCTGAATCATACAGAGATAAATTCCGTAAGCCCAGGAGAAGCCCTGATATGAGCTATAAGGAGCTAACTATGAAACAACGTCAGTTTTTAAAATGTTGGTGGGAAGGAACTGAGGCAACCTCTGTTGATAAAACTGAAAATGTGATTTTATTAGAACAGTTTTATTGGGCATGCCCAGTACAGCTAAAAACTTGGCTAAAGGACCGAGATCTAAAAACAGCGCAAGAGGCTGCTGAACTCTCGGACCACTATGCCAAGCGCAGACCTGCTCTGAGAGCGAATGGGGCAGGCGTGGCAGTGCAGAAAGGGAAAAGTGTGCCTTCATGGCAGCTAAATCCCTCACTGCCTCCACTGAAACCAGTTAGCCCCAGGTTTCAACGAAAAGATTTATCTGAAGGAAGAAATCCATGTTGACTGTGTAAGGAAACTGGGCATATTGCCAGACAGTGCTCCAAAAAGGTGAGCCAAAATACACAACAGGGTGCTAGAAAGAAGTAGGTTGTTTGTGTGTCCCTGAGAACATGCCGGTGAACATGAGGGAATACATGCACCAGTCATAGTAAATGGTGTACAGACACAGGGGTTAAGGGACACAGGGGCATCCCTGACATTGGTAAAGGGAGATCTGGTACAGCCTAGTCAGCTTATACCCATAAATATGTAACTGTACAAGAGTTTACTGGTGAAGAGAAAACATTGCCACTCGCTAGTGTTCTCCTGCACTGGGGTGAAACAGGGGAAATTGTGCAACAAGTGGCTTTAGCCAACACATTAGCAGTGGATGTGATCCTGGGTAACAATCTCCAGCAGGCGGTGGTATGTGCAGTTACCCGTAGCCAAGTGACTAGGGAAAATAGTAGTTCCCGAAACCCCACAGAAACCAGTTTGGAAACCACTGAGAGGCTGGTTCCCCATCCTGTGTCTTCTTATATGGAGACTAATAGAGAGGGGGCAGAAATTTCCCCAGTAGCAAGTGACCACACAGCTATGGAAGGATACTCTGAAGAGGGAGGGGTGACCTGTTGTCACAGGGTTGGGGTTGACAGTGATCCTGAGGGCCCTGACGCTAGTGCTAGGGACCCTAGTTTAGCAACTCAAGGGGACCTGTTCCATGCCTTGGGACTGTGTGAAGGGTTTGCAGTTGCTCAGAGGGGTGACCCTAGTTTAGAGAAGCTGAGGGCTTGGGCAAACTCAGACAGCACACAGGGAGGTGACGGCAGATATAAGGTTTATTGGGAAAATGGACTTATGTATACTCAGGCAGTACAGACAGAGGGAGGGATGCTAGGCAGGCAGCTTGTCGTTCCCCAGGGGTATTGTGAGCAGTTGCTCAAAATTGCACATGATATTCCCTTGTCTGGTCATCTGAGAATAGTGCACACAACACAGTGGTTAACCCAGAATTTTTACTGGCTTAACTTCACCCAGCAGGTGAAGGAGTATTGCAGGTCTTGCCACCGATGCCAGGAAATAGGGAAGGCAGGCAAGAAAACCCAAGCAGCCCTGATCCCCTTGCCCATAGTGGAGGAGCCATTCCAGAGGGTGGGAATGGATATTGTGGGGCCTTTAAATACCCCCAGCTCCTCAGGGAAGAGATTCATCCTGACTGTGGTGGATTATGCCACCAAGTACCCAGAGGCAGTTGCCCTATCCTCTCTGAGGACAGACAAAGTGGCAGATGCCTTACTTGGGATTTTCTCCCATGTTGGGTTTCCACAGGAAGTAATCATCAATCGAGGGGGTTTCTTCATGTCAGACCTGATGAAATGTTTATGGGAGAAGTGTGGGGTGGTGCAAAGATGCATGACACATATCATCCACAAGCCAATGGGCTTGTGGAATGATTCAATGGTACCCTAAAGTCAATGCTCCAGGTGTTTGCTGAACAGCATGGGAAGGACTGGGAGAAATACCTTCCCCACCTGTTGTTTGCATACAGGGAGGTGCCCCAGGAGTTGACAAGATTTTTCCCCTTCGAACTCTTATATGGATGTTGGGTACATGGGTCCCTAGACTTAATCTGGGAGGACTGGGAAGGCAAGTATGCCACCCAGGGAACTCCCATTGTGGATTACGTCCTTAGGTTTAGGGAAAGGCTGAAGAAGCTTATGAGGACAGCCCAGGGAAACCTGGTAGCTGGCAACAGAAACAAAATGTGTGGTATGACTGCAGAGCCAGAGCTCGCTCGTACATGGTGGGTCAGAAAGTCATGGTCCTTCTTCCAGTCCAGAAAGACAATCTGCAAGTTGAGTGGGCAGGACTGTACAAAGTGGTTAGGAAGGTAAATGACGTGAACTACATTGTGGAGTTACCTGACAGAAGACAGACAGAAAGGATGTACCATGTCAACATGATGAAGCCATATGCAAATAGGGCTGACATGGTGTTTGCAGTGTGTAGTCAACAGGAGGGGATGGATGAAGGAGACCCCCCTTCTGGATTTGCTGGAAGAATGTAAGTGGGAATCCTCTGTGGAGGAAGTAAAATTGTCTCCCCAGCTGGCTCAGGACCAGGTCCAGAAAGTAAGAGATTATTTAGTAGACTTTGTCCCCTTATTTACTAACATACTAACATACTAAAATGCCAGCAGAATAGGCCTAATGGTCTTTCGTGTCTGCTCGTTTGGTCAGCCCCCACCCTGGGTGCTGACCTTGCTGTCCCCCTCGCCTTCTCTGGCTTCTCCCTTCCCAGTTCCAGATATTCTTGCTGCATTGGATTTTGCTTCCTGAACCCTTCCCCTGTACCTGTCCCACCCCCTCTTGAACCCCTCCACTGTCTCTGCCTCCACCAGCCCCCCTAGGTAGTGCATTCCATGGCTTTACCACCATCTCAGTGAAGTAGCACCTCCTCCTTTCTCCCCTGACTCTTCCCCCCTCCAGCTTCCACCCATGCCCTCTAGTGGCCCCCTCCTCCTTCCTTCGAAGCACCCTCACTGTTCCTCCCCTATTTACCCTCTTCATGTACCTGAAGACCTCTATCATGTCCCCCCGGTCCCTTCTCTCTTCCAAAGTGTACATATTTAGCTCTTTGAGCCTCTCCTCCTAGGTCCTGTCCCCAAGCCCCAAATCATTTTGGTTGCCTCCTCTGGACCCTCTCCAGGAGGTTAATATCCTCTTTAAGTGCGGCCTCCAAAACTGCACGCAGTACTCCAGGTGTGGCCTCACCAAGCAGTTAAACAGAGGGAGTATCACTTCCTCCTTCTGAGGTGATCCCCTAGCGATGCATCCCAGCATCCTGTTGGCCTTGGCTGCTGCCCTCCTACAAGTCTCAGAGTTGTTCATCTTGACATCCACCACCACCCCCAGGTCCCTCTCAGCCATTGAGACTTGTAGTATTCCCCCCCCAGGGTGTACACTGGGCCTGGGTTTCTGGCCCCAGGTGGAGTACCTTGCATTTCCCTGCATTAAACCTCAGCTTCCACTTTCTAGACCATCTTTCCAGTCTATTTAGCACCAAGCCTAGACTAACCCCCTTTGCGACACACGATGTGGAGACAGGGACACAGACACCCATATGGTAGACAGCATATCGGATGTCAGAGGCTGTCCAAAAGGACATTAGGAGGGAAGTGGAGGAGATGCTGGATTTAGGGGTAATCCAGAGATCCCACAGCACCCGGGCCTCACCCATAGTCCTTGTGCCCAAGCCAGATGGCTCAACTCATTTCTGTGTGAACTATCATGGACTGAATGCAGTCACAAAGTCCGATGCCCACCCGATGCCCTGGATGGACAAAGTCCTTGACAAGTTGGAAGGGGCGACCTACCTTATGACTATTGACCTGACCAAGTGGCATTGGCAGGTAGCATTTACAGACAGAGCTGGGGAGAGGTCAGCCTTCATCACTCTGATAGGCTTATTTGAGTTTAAAGTAATGCCTTTCGGAATGGAGAACACCACAGCCACTTTCCAAAGGTTGGTGAACTAGGTGTTAAATGATGCTGAGGAGTACGCCGTGGCGTACCTGGATGACATTGCCATCTCTAATACCAGCTGGAAGGAACATCTATCCCACCTTAGGGACGTGCTGGGCAGGATACAGAGGGCCAGGATCACTGTCAAAGCCGACAAGTGCCAGGTGGCCATGGGAAAAGTGGCATACCTTTGGCATGTGGTAGGCCAGGGGCAGCTCTGTCCTAACCAAATAAAGATAGAGGTGATCCAGGAGTGGCCCAGACCAGAAACACAGAAGCAGATCAGGAGCTTTCTAGGGACAGCAGGGTACTACAGGAAATTTGTACCCAATTACAGTGCCCTGACTGCTACCCTATCTGACCTGTCAAAGAAAAAGATGCCAAAGAAAATTACCTGGGGCCCAGCCTGTGAAGAAGCCTTTACTAGACTAAAGGAGGCACTGTGCAGTGCTCCTGTTTTGATAAGTCCTGACTATAGCAAAACCTTTATAGTTCAGATGGACGCCTCAGACGTGGGTATTGGGGCAGTACTGAGCCAGACGTCCAGCCAAGAGACAGATCACCCAGTAGTGTACCTGAGCAGGAAGCTACTTCCCAGGGAGAAAGTGTACTCCACGGAGGAAAAGGAGTGTCTTTCCATAGTGTGGGCCCTAAAGAAATTAGAGCCATACTTGTATGGGCAGCATTTTGTGGTGCAGACTGACCACAACCCTCTGGTTTGGCTGACGCAGATGGGGAAAAGCAATGGCAGACTACTAAGATGGAGTCTTGCTTTACAAGGGTATGATCTAAAAATCGCACATAGGGCTGGAGCTAAGAATCAGAACTCAGATGGACTGTCTAGGGTCTATAAGGAGTGAACTGATTTGGGAAGCTCATCCCATGTAGGGGATAGATCTCCCAAATTCAGTCTAGATGGGGAGAAGTGTGACATAGACAGCCAGTTCAGAGTGCTGTATCATTTCTTTTTAATATAAAATGTATTACTGAATGTCTCCTGCTGAAAATAAAATGCTCTAGGAGTGACCTCACTCATCCCTCCCTCAGATTTCAGCTGAGAGATGAAAGCCATGATGCAATGTTGACAGCATGTGAGTTCACACACACTCAGTTTTTAGAGACAATGTGTTATATGGAAGACTTTAATCAAGGATCCTGTTTCTCTGAGTTACAGACTTGTTTAAGTTAATTTTGTTAGAGAGAAATCATAAAGAAGGCTTATGACATTGGAGAGGAACCTAGGTTGTTACACAGGGGTGCAAGGTTGTAAATGTCCCTGTGAAGCCTGTGTGAGGGAGGATACAGCATGAGATCAAATGAAGTGTCATTTAAAGTACATGAATTATGCTGAAGTTGCAGAATGTAATACTTTTGTATAAGATATATATTTTCATATATCCTGACAGGGAGCAGCTAGGTGACCTCCTGAAAAGAGGTGGGGTATAAATCAGCATTTAATTTAGTCTGTTTTACTTCACAGAGACACATTTTTACCTAGACTCTGATCATGAAACATCTTGGGAGCACTTTTAAGCAAGTATTAACAGACTAAGTACTGTTGTAAGAATTGCACTGTTTAAAACCTTGTTTTTTTAATATATTTGTATGTCTTGTGATATAACAGTTCTGTATTGTTGTGTTTTACATATTCTTATCTAGTATAGTAAGATTCTTTTTAGAACTTACTTGGTCTGTCTTTGACTTCTTTTTATTATTTCTAAGAAAAGTACATGGTTATAGCAGGCAATAGACATAAGCTTGAATGGTAATACCAAACTGGAAAGAGAAGTGCTTTAAATCTGAGGTCTTTATTAAAGTTTTAAAGGGTGCATCTCTGTACACCTGGTTAGGTGCCCATAGACAAAGATATCTGGCCCCCTGAAGACAGATATAGACAGATATATCTGAGTCTGTGCATTGGGTATGCTAACAAGAGGTTAACAGTTTGAATCCCTCCAGAACTTGAGATCAAAGGTTGATCCAAACTCACAAAACAGACAAGAGGGTTACCTTGTCTGTTACACTGTTCATAAGACTGCGCTCAGAGGTTGGCACATTGGGAGTAGAGGGCCTGACCTGCTGAGTGAGTTTGTGACAACGGACTGTTTCAGAATGTTGTGGTGTTGCACAGATTCAGAATGTGGCAGTGATGCACAGTTTTGGAAGGTGGTGTTAATGCCCAGTTTCTGAATTTGGCAGTTCGGAATGTGGCAGTGGTTCATAGTTTTGGAATGTGGTAGTGATGCACAGTTTCAGAATATGGCGGTGGTGCAGAATTTCAAAATGCAGCAGTGGCACACAGGTTTGGAATGTGGTGGTGATGCACTGTTTCAGAATGTGGTGGTGGTGCACAGGTTCAGAATGTGGCGGTGGTGCACAGTTTTGGAATGTGGTGTTAATTCCCAGTTTCTGAATATTGCAGTTTGGAATGTGGTGGTGATGCACAGTTTTGGAATGTGGTGATGACGTACATTTTGGAATGTGGCAGTGGCTCATAGTTTTGGAATGTGGAAGTAGTGCACAGTTTCAGAATGTGATGATGATGCACTGTTTAGGAATGTGGTGGTGGTGGAGCACAGGTTTGGAATATGGCGGTGAAGCACAGTTTTGGAATGAGGTGGTGACGCACAGTTCAGAATGTGGCAGTGGTTCATAGTTTCAGAATGTGGAAGTGGTGCATAGTTTCAGAATATGGTGGGGGTGCAGAGTTTCAAAATGCAGTGGTGGTGCACAGGTTCAGAATATGGTGGTGAGGCACTGTTTCAAATGTGGTGGGGGTGCACAGGTTCAGAATGTGGTAGTGATGCACAGTTTTGGAATGTGTTGTTAATACCCAGTTTCTGAAATTGGCTGTTTGGAATGTGGTGGTGACACAGTTTTTGGAATGTGGTGTCTGAGCACAGTTCTGGAATGTGACAGTGGCACACAGGTTCAGAATGTGGTGGTGATGCACAGTTTTGGAATGTGCTGGTGGTGCATAGATTCAGAAAGTGGCAGTGATGCACAGTTTTGGAATGTGGCATTGAGGCTCATTTTATGACTATGGTGGTGATGCATAGTTTTAGAATGTGGAGGTGATGCGCAGTTTTGGAATGTGCTGGTGATGCATAGCACTGGAATGTGGTGGTGGCGCACTGTTTTGGAATGTGGCGGTGGCTCATAGTTTCAGAATGTGGTAGTGGTGCACAGTTTCAGAATATGGTGGTGGTACCAGAGTTTCAGAATGTGGCGGTGGCACACAGTTTCGGAATGTGGTGGTGATGCACAACTTCAGAATGTGGTTGTGGTGGGCGGGCATGGTTTGGCTCCTAGCAAGATGGCCGCCTAATGTGAGCACTCTCTAAACCTGGGGTTCTGTGTCCATGATTTACACCATCTACTACATGAAAAAACAAGGTGTAGTAGAGAACTGTACTGCTAGACCTACCGGGCTCCTTTTGCCCTAATTTGCACCAACTCTGCTGCATGTGCCGGGGAAAAACTTGGGGATAACCCTAACTCATCATGTCATGCTGCAAGGATTCTGAAAATACTGCAGGCCTGAGTGTGCAGCAAACAAGTGAAATGTTCACAATGCTGTTAAAAAAAATGTCTGTGGTAACACTAGCCTCTAATAATACTATTCAAGCCATGCAACAGCTAGATGCCAGGATCAGTCAATCGGAAGAAAAAATAACTAAAAATACAATTTCCATAGAAGCTCTTTCATCCACGGTGTGGCAGCAAGAAGGGACAATCCACATATTACAAACCAAGATGGACGACATGGAAAATAGGAGTCGCCACAAAAATTTGCAGTTCCTAGGCTTCCCCAAGGGGGCTGAATGAGGAAGCCCTTTAGAATTTCTCTATGATATTTTTCCTGAGCTGTTAAAGCATGACATGCCACCAGGGCTGACAATCGAGAAAGCACAAAAGGACTCCAAGCCCAGTGCCTAAGCCAGGGGACAGACCTAGGCCTATCACAGTACGTATATTAAATTTCGCAGATAAGGAATGGATCACTGTGAGATCCCAAGAACTGGGGGCTCTCTCATCGCAAGGATACAGAATAGTGGTGTTTCAAGATTATTCTTGGGACTTGGTTGCCAGAAGGAAAGAGTATATGGAGGACCGTCACATGATTCGTTTGTTGGGAATAAGATTCTCCCTCAGATATTTGGCAACCATGCACCTGGAGGTGAATGGCATTTCTGTCTCCTTTGCAGCCCCAGAAAGCCTTATGGTATACCTGCACACTAACTGGTCACCTCAAACTAGAATGGAGCTCTCCCATAACAGGTCTGATCTTTCTGAACAATCGCAGGAAAATAATAGCAGCGAAATTTCCTAACTCAGATCCTAGGCTGGCTAGATTTCAATTCCAAGGGGCCTGCTCTGCCCTTCCTGCTAGATCCAGTAAATGGCAGCAGACTAGTGGACACGCCAAACGAGATCATACCAAGATTGGATCGCAGCTCCTGTTACCATTACACCATCTCCACCAGAGATCGTCGCTGAATTCACAAGCAAGTTCACATCACCTAATAGGTTTGCTCTACTGACTTCGGTGGATCTAGATGAGACCACAGACTTCCATGCATACCCAGAGGAGGAGATGGTGCATGAGGTCTCTAGGACTGAAGCCTCCTCCCAAGATAGAACTGTTACTGACCCATTGAGCACAGCCTCCCCTCCGGTCCAGAAGAGGATGAACCAAACGGACTATAGCCCGGAGCTCTCTGCTGATACCTGGTCACAACAAGCTCCATCAGACACAGAATTACTATAAGCAACAGAACCATGGAATCAGATTTAAATAAGTGTCCTTAATTTCATTGGTCTGTTATTCATGGCTTGGTGTGGACTGAGGGGAGTTGTGGCTCCTGGTTATTTTTAAAATGGGTTAAATAGCACCCCTGCTATGTTAAAGATTGTTTGGGCACACTATCCCCCAGTCCATATACCACAGCCTTACATGTTAGGGAAAGAATATAGGACACTGATAATGTTTTCTCGCTGGTTTTACTTTATCTTGTTCTGGGATCTATTCTAGCAATAAGACTAGAAATGTGTTATACAAATGTGGTTGTTATCACTATGACATAGACCTCTAATTTGCTCCTTGCTTTATTTTGGATCAGGAGCCTGTCTGCTAACTGTTGTGACATTAACCCCTGAAGGAACAATAGCTTAATATAGCACAGCTTCATAATACGGGATGCTGCTAATGATAATGAACACTCTGAGCAGAAACAGGCAGTGTACGAGAGCAGATCACAACCAACGGTATGCTCCGTTTCCTCCCCTGTGCTCAATGGTAGCAGTAAATAATCCCTGCCATCTGAAATGCACCTTATGCAGGCAGCTCCTCATCCCTTTGGGTTCCCTTCCTCATCCATACACTAAGAGGTGCCTTAGGGCCTGATTCTAAGATGGGCTATGCTAGCGTAAGTCAGGATATGCCAATCCCCATGGTGTATCCCACGACATACACCATGCATTATGCCCAGCGCAATTCCAGGAGGCCACCTATGCCATGGCATCTGCGGGCTGCGACAATCACAAGATACGACTGCAGTTACGTTGCAGCCCACAATGCCTGGTGCAACTGCTGGTTGTGACAGCAACTTAGCCCAATTCCAGGAGGGCTACTGTCGCAACCCACAGTTGCTATTGCAGATCATGCATTGGTATAGGTATCCTCTGACAGCTCGGAACTGTCTTAAGTGGTATCCGATGGCTGGCACCATCAGATGGAGCTATGTAGTTTTGTGGCAACTGTACCATGCTGTCCCCATGGCCCCCACATGCACACCTCACCCCTCAAACCCCCGATGATGAGACAACCTGGGGGTCCATTTCAGAAATGCCCCTCCAGACACCTGTGCCATCTATCCTGGCCTCCCATGCCCCCCGACATGTGCTGCGGTGGTCTGGGGTGGAGGCAGACTCCGGGGGGGCTGCCTGTCGTTCAACGCAAGTTGCGACATGTGGCTGTGATATGCCATGGGTGGGCTACCACCACTTGCATGGCGTATCTCGCATGTCACTAGTGCTGGGACCTTGCCACTTCTGGAATGCGGCATAGGGTCCCTGGCCTTGCGGCGACCAGTGTAACTCGCAACTGCGTGCGAGTTCCTATGACCATCCTGGAATGGGCCCCCAGGTACTAAAAATACACTGTTGGATGTACTGCACTCATCTGTTAGTTATAGTTCTAGCTCATTTAAAGCACCTTATCAACATCCAAATAACGCTGAACAGCTCCACATGCCATACCATGTCTCTGCTCTAGATGGTATAGCTGTGGTCTTTTTTGTTCTTTTTATTCCTTTTCCTATTCCCTGAGGAGCGAATGCTTACATGTGGCAGGGCCACACGTCTGTGTTTTCAGACTCTCTACCCCCAACAGACAGGCTGATAAGGGCTGTGAGGACTATGTCTCCTCAGCATGTGATACCCACCCGTACCACTGCGGAAGACAGCACATTAATTGTAAATAGTTTTAGTTTTTTCAATATGATTCAGATTTTACTGTCACTCTATTACAAAATGTTGCTAAATGTTAAGAATGTATCTGCATTGTCAAGAAATGGTTCAGTTTACTTTACAACCGTCACCTCTGGGAAACCATTTATTCCACAACAGCGTAGATTAACACTGTATGTTAGCCATGTTAGAGTCCCTCCATGGTTTGCTGTTTTCATCCCTTCGATTTGCATGCTCCACTACATATCAGGTAATGGGTGAGACCTCTTTTATAACCTGGAATGTTTGGGGGTTGAACTCTTCTTCAGAAAGAAAACAGGTGCTAACACATCTCAAAAGGCTAAAAACACAGATTGCCTTTTTTCAAGAAGTGAAGTTAACCAAGCAGGATCATAAGTATTTAATGAAAGACTGGGTGGGAACAGAGCTTCATGCTTGTGCCTCTACAAAAAAAGGGGGGTGGTTATTCTGTTGCATAAATCACTCCCATGGTCAGTTCTAAATAGCAAAGCAGACCCACAGGGGAGATGGGTTGTAGCTATATTGGATACCCCACAAGGTCACCTCCTTGTAGTAAATATTTATGCTCCAAATGAGGATGACTCCTCCTTTTTTCTTGATTTAAATGCTAAATTAGAGGCCTTGGTGGAGACTAACACTCCCATAGTGTTTGGGGGGGATTTAAATCTCACCTTAGTCCCCATGCTGGATAGAAGTAATCAGGGCAAAGAAACACACACCTGGGGTGTGCAGGCCATTATGCACCTTAGCTCTGAACACCAGCTCATTGATATCTGGCACCTAGTGCACCCCACAGTGCATGATTACACCTGTCAATCTGGGGTTCATAGTTCATTCAGTAGATTGGACTTTTGGTTTATCTCCCAAACCCTCACACATGTTTTAGAATCCAACATCCTCCCCATGGTTATATCAGACCATGCCCCAGTGCAATTAATCTTGTTATGGAGCCCTCCTACTCCCAGCTCTCCCACTTGGAGACTTGACCCTCTCCTCATGCAGGATCCTAAATTTGTCAAATGGGCCAAATCCAAAACAAAAATGTTTCTTCAGGAGAACTCAATAGAGGAGACCTCATCCCATACCACTTGAGAACCTTACAAAGCTAATATGAGAAGAAAAATAATTGGCTATGCTGCTCATAGAAGGAAAGTTATAGAGGAGGAGTTAATTCAACTTGAAAAGGACTTGCTCATGGCAGAACAAACTGTTAAAGCTATGCCCCATTCTTCTCCTTACTCCATGTGTGGGCCCTTGATATACAAATCAAACTTAATGAACTTATTTCCAGAAAAGCAGATTTGGCTCTTATCAGGATCCACCACTCATACTGGGAAGGGGGGATAAAAGTGGGAAAATCTTGGTATACCAGCTATGAAAACAACAAGCAAACAGGTTCATAGCTGGGCTAAAAAAAACAGTTTCAGGAGAGGTTAAAACTAAACCACAGGAAGTAAATGACATTATGGCAAAGTTTTATTCCCAACTTTATGTAAACCCCTTGTTACCCGGGGTTACTAGAATCCCAGTAAGACCTAGTGGTAGGCAGGGAAGGCAGCTTGTGAAACTCCAGTTAAATGGGTTTCACACTGTCTCACTCTGTTCTCAGTCTCAGCTGAGACTGAGGGATGACATCACCAATAGAACTATCGCAGCTGCATGAGCCACATTGGAATCTGCAGCAGAGGGAGTTAGTTAGAACACTGGGAGTTTTTGAAGTCAGTCTTCAGTCAGTCTTCAGTGAGTGTGTGTGAAGTTGGGAGCTTGCTGAGAAAGCAGCTCAGTGAAGGCTCTAGGAGCCTCAGCCCTGTCAGAGGGCTACTTTTAAGTAAATAGGGTGTGTGTCTCCACCTTAAAGAGAGACACAGAAGATTACTGAAGTGGTGGAGACTGCTGTTTTCAGGTCTCAGTGCCCCTCCCTTCGGGGGGGCAGGAAAGGTTTCCCTGCAGATTCCTGGGGCAACCCCCTAGTTCTGCTTGTGAAGGAAAAGCTGCCTATGTGTTTCAGTGTTTATTTGGGAGAACAAGATGATTTGTGAGTCACCTGTGGGGCACCTGCAACGTTAGGGTGAGTGTCTGCTCTGGCTAAAAGGGCCTATGTTTTTCACCCTGGGACTTGTGTGACTATGTGGGGATTGAACTACTAAATATTGGGAAGCCTAGAGTAATGGGCTAAGCAAGTTAAAAGTAGGTTCAAGTCCAGAGTTTGTTGGGATGCAAATAATATGTAGAGGAGATGTGACAGACGTCTATCCAGAATCTACATTTGAAAGTTCAGTAAAGGAATTGTTCAGTTTCCATAAAAATGGCCGGGTATGGGCTGTGGGAGCTGGAGGTGGGTGGACCCCCATCTTTAGTGACCAGGTCCACCTCTACGGATTTCTTCTGTTGATTTCCACTTTGCCTCAGGCACTTGGCCAGTGATGAGGGAAGTACCCAGATGTGGGATTGTAAGGAAAATTCTCTCTAGGAGTCAAAGACTCTAGTGTGGTTTGGGGAGCCACCACAGGATAATTGGTTCATTCCTCAAATGGACCATGGATCAAGTGGCCAGCGGAGGAGCCGGGCCAGTGGGGAAAACCCAAGTAGTGTACAAGTCGGGCTGTGTACCCAAAGCTGCATGCAAGTCTGGGCTGGGTGCCTGGTGGGTTTAGAGCCTGAGGGCTGGAAATAGTGATAAAGTGTCCTGTTGCTCTAATCTGCATTAGCAGGAAATATAGCCCCATGGGGGTCCGTCTATGCTTTGTTTGTTCAGCTTGGATGTGAATAAAAGCCACACTGAAGAATCCCATTCCTGGTTCTGGACATTACAGTTATTGCTTCCTGTGTTCGGATTTTCTTGGGTGCCCCTGTGCAGAGTAGCCAAACCTAGGTCCCCTTGTGCTGAGTAACCTTATCCTCCCCGAACCCAGTCCCCACCAGGTACTGCTGTCAGCTTCAACAGCATGCCACCTGTCATTCTGCTAGAAGGCAGGGGTGAGGGGTTACAAAAATGGAGGCACCGCTTTGGATTTTGTTCTGGGAAGGAAGATGCCCAGGCAAGGGGGCTAGCGTTTTGGCTATCTGGCAGTGGGTAGCCCAAAAAGCTGAAGCAATTTCCCTAGTGTGTTGCTGTGTGCTGTGGATCTTGTGCTGCTGTTTAAAATTTCCAACTGTTTACCAAGGAGCACTAAAGCCAAAGAGTGTGCCCTTGTCCTGCATCAAATAGTTTACAGCGTTTTTGCCTGCTTTAAAAATGAATTGTGGTAAAGAAAAGTGTGGAAGACTAGTAGCAACAGGAAAATTGTGCCCTGGACATTGGAAATGCTTTAAAATGAACTGTTGTGAAGAAAAGTGTGGAAGACTAGGGGTAGCAACAGAAAAATTGTGCCCTGGATGTTGGAAATGCTTTTTGAATGAATGAGAGACTTGCAGGTGTAATGGCTATGTTAAATGGCTGAAATGGGCTCCCGCCTTGGAGTCAGTTGGTAAAGAAAAAAAAGTTGCATTCTGCAGTTTAAATTTGCCTGCTCGACGATCGCCATGAGGAGAAGAGCCCTCGCGAGGAAGAAGAGGCTCATTTGCATGGTGTTGTGTGATTGGTCAGGCTGAGATCAGTCCTGCCCCTCAGCCAGCTCTACAGTGACTGCCCCAGCATTCGAGAGAGAGTGTGAGTGGAGTGCATGTACTGGCAGTGGAGGAGCATCACGGAGTGTTAAAATCACTGTAAACTTGTTAAAAATAGACTATCTAGTTTAAAATCGGGCTCAACCCGCTAACCGATCGTTGAAATTGCAAGAGTGGTGGTTAAGAAGACGATCGACAGAACTGCCCGCCTGTTTCTGTCCTGAGGCCTCCAAGAACTGGCTGCAGGCCGTTTTTCCCCATCGCAGCAAACTGTTACTGAAAACAGTAAGTAAACAACCTAAAAACTGCTCAAACAGTGATTTTCTGCCCTATGCCATATAAATGTGTGTGCAGCAGTGTAGTCACTTTGCAAGTAACGACTGTGTCAATTCCTGCCAGCAAGTACAAGTCTGTTAAGTCATTGACTGTGTGCATAGTAATTGAATTCAGCCTCAGTTTAAAGTTTGAAGCCATAGAGAGACTGTGGGTTGTAGCCAATGTGCAGCATTAGTTATACAGGCAATCCTGTGCTAAAAACCTGAAGCTTTAAGGGACTGTGAATCAAATGAAATGTTACCAGCATGTAAAAAGTCCGTGGAAAATCCTGTAAATGTGTTTAAAGCAAGAACAGAGCAAGTTGTGCAGTTTGAGCAAAAGTTATCAGTAGTTTGTGTAAATCGGGTGCGCAGTGGCTTGACCCAGATTCTGAATGTTGATGCACAGGAGTGCTGCCAACGCCATTACGGGGTGGGGTAGTAAAGTAAACACAGCAGCAGAGGAGCCATTTTACAACTAAAGAGTGTGTTCAGTAAAGTGGGACTTTCAGTTACAGTGAACTTTTGTTTGTTTTCTGCAGTTATGGCCTCAGGACCAGCTCGTTACTCGGATCATGCCCGGGTTGCAGTAACAGCAGCAGTAGATAGACTGAGGGATATTGAAAAGTGGTGCTATGGAGGACAACTGCCTCCTCATGTGGCGATTCCTGGTTTTCCAGTACATGTATGTCAAATATGCTTGACAGCTAGAAGGGACGTCTTCATGATTCCTCACTGTGCAGGATGCCTAGAAAAATATGGTTTGTATAAAGCGCCTCAAATTCGGTTGGCTCCCACATGGACAAAGGTTCAGGAATCTGCAGTTGGCAGCACACAGCACCGGCGGAGCCTGTGGAGAAAGGCCCCTCAGGGGAGTGTGGCACAAAGCTAGAGGGTGCAGAGTTAGAGACAGAACCAGAAGTTGAAGTTCCAGATGCTGGATCCCAAAAGGAAAATTCGGATAAAGCATCAATAGTCCCCTGGGGGGGGGGCCTAGCCCAAGTCTCTTAGGTGAAGATGAGATGTGGGAGGCCTTTGAGTGGGAGGTGTCGACCTCCACACCTAGTGATGAGTGGATAGTCTCAGGAGTGAGGACGACTGCTCACTCCTGGGCTCAGATCCTCAGTGAAGAGGAAGATGAGGGGGAACCTGTGTGGCCTTGTGAAAAAGGAACGGGTACACAGCCTCAAGATCTTGCCTTGGAGGAATGCATGGAAGAAAGTGGTGATGCCACTGCCCTGGCTTCCAAGAGGAAGAAGTCAGGGATCCGTTTCTAATTTCTTTAAGGATGCATAGCTGGTAGAACCAGGACTGGCCACCCCAAGCCAGGCCAGTGGTCTCAGATTGACCAAAGCAAGTAAAGAGGAGAGACTGATTCATAGGAAGGCAAATGAGATCTATGGTATGACCTTTTCTACCTTTCCTTGGAAAGTCTGGGAGGAGATTGAGAACTGCAGAAAATCCTGGATCTGGGATGAAGCAATGAAAAGTGTGCCTCCTGGGGCCAACAAGCATGTAAAAAACAGACTGTTTCACGAGAAGTATACCCAGTGGAAGAGAGGCAGGACACTGTTTATAGACAGAGTGAGAAGAGTGGATTGAGATGGATGTGAAATCTCCCACTGTGTGAATTATGTGCACTCAGACGGGTAATAATTCAAGCTCCTGACCCTGGTACTATTGGCCTCAGTGCAAGGACCTCCCAGCAAATGTGCCCGTGCCTACAAAATGGAAAGCCGAGCAGTGGTAGTCAATACTGCCACACCAGACTGTGAAGTGCCTTTATTGATCCACCAATATGGACATCCAGGACTCAGGTGCCCCACATTCATCAGTCTACAGTGTACTGGCCTTTCTAGCATCCATCGACTGGCCCACCAGATGACTTCAGATCCAGAGAGGACACCATCCCAGCTGTATCCTGTTCATCACCTGGTAATCAGATGACATCGGACCAGCTGTTTTCTTTTTGTTCCTGTTCTAAGCTTCCATCTCCAGTATGACATCAGTCCAGCAGTTCCCAGATGTGCCCTCCTGTGGTTCCCGGAAGATGTCCGCCCTGCTGTATTGGAAGAAATACTGCCAGGGAGAGTCTTCGTCAGAGGTGCAGGTCGGTCCCAAAATTTCCATTCTACAAGTGGCTGGTAAGTCCGAACTTTTCTATCTTTATGACATTGCAGTACACACCCTACACTAGCAGACTTCAAAATGTGTGAACTGTCCTCAAAGACTCCTTCGGGACTTTGGTCTGTTAGAACTGTGCTTCACCGGGCTCCGGCCCAGGAGAGACTCTTTATTGGACTAGCCTTCTGGCATTAAGTGTCACTAGTTGGGACTTGTAGGCACTCCATCCCCCCAAATGTGTATTGTAAATAATGTCATTGTTTTCTAATGTAAATACTGTTTTTCTACCTTTTTCTAAAAAAATCTTTTTGGGATTTTTCAGTGTTTTCATGGTAGGGGTTTAGGTAGACTGTTTATGCAGATTAGAAGCGTGTGTTGTCATTCTTTTTCTTACAGGTGTTCCTGGAAAGACAGAAGAGAAGACAAGAAGAGGAGAAGGGGCTCATCGGAGTTCCTCATCAGTGCTTTAATGTGTAGAAATTTAAAGTACTATGGTGTTATTGTTGTTGTTATTACTGTATTAACCCTTTCCTTCCACAGGTGTGGTTGTGGGGGTAGGGAGGAGACAGTAGACATGGTATAAAATGTGGTATTCTAATGGTGTGTGGTTGCAGGTTGCCCAAGGTCAGGGAGGTCCCCGGGTTGTTTTTGTTTTTGGGGGTATTAGGTTAAAGGCAGATAGGTTTTCCCTTGAGGGTTAGGAGTGATAGACAGGCTGTGGTCCTGAATGGCCATTGGGACCCCAGTGTGATCTATCAGGGCTATGCTTTGGATAGTTCTACCAGACCCACTAAGCGTCCATAGTAAGTGGATAGTGTAGAGGCTGATATGTCAGCTAAAGGCCTCTAGGCCCTTAGTGTTGCCTGCCTGTGCTTGCACATGGTAGGAGGGGGCCTGACCACCCCCCTCAGCAGGTAGCACATAGGGTGGGATGGCCTAAGGCCGGGTAAATAATGATTGCGGACAGTCATTTTCCTGGTCAAGGGTGAGTGTAACCCCCTTGTTACCTGGCGTTACTAGAATCCCAGAAAGACCTACTGGTAGGCAGGGAAGGCAGCTTGTGAAACTCCAGTTAAATTGGTTTCACATTGTCTCATTCTGTTCTCAGTCTCAGCTGAGACTGAGGGATGACATCACCAATAGAACTATCGCAGCTGCATGAGTCACATTGGAATCTGCAGCAGAGGGAGTTAGTTAGAATGTTGGGAGTTTTTGAAGTCAGTCTTCTGTCAGTCTTCAGTGTGTGTGTGTGAAGTTGGGAGCTTGCTGAGAAAGCAGCTCACTGAAGGCTCTAGGAGCCTCAGCCCTGTCAGAGGGCTACTTTTAAGTAAATATGGTGTGTGTTTCCACCTTAAAGAGAGACACAGAAGATTACTGAAGTGGTGGAGACCGCTGTTTTCGGGTCTCAGTGCCCCTCCCTTTGGGGGGGCAGGAAAGGTTTCCCTGCAGATTCCTGGGGCAACTCCCTAGTTCTGCTTGTGAAGGAAAAGCTGCCTATGTGTTTCAGTGTTTATTTGGGAGAACAAGACGATTTGTGAGTCGCCTGTGGGGCACCTGCAATGTGAAGGTGAGTGTCTGCTCTGGTTAAAAGGGCCTATGTTTTTTCACCCTGGGACTTGTGTGACAATGTGGGGATTGAACTACTAAATATTGGGAAGCCTAGAGTAATGGGCTAAGCAAGTTAAAAGTAGGTTCAAGTCCAGAGTTTGTTGGGATGCAAATAATATGTAGAGGAGATGTGACAGACGTCTACCCAGAATCTACATTTGAAAGTTCAGTAAAGGAATTGTTCAGTTTCCAGAGAAATGGCTGGGTATGGGCTGTGGGAGCTGGAGGTGGGTGGCCCCCCATCTTTAGTGACCAGGTCCACCTCTACGGATTTCTTCTGTGGATTTCCACTTTGCCTCAGGCACTTGGCCAGTGATGAGGGAAGTACCCAGATGTGGGATTGTAAGGAAAATTCTCTCTAGGAGTCAAAGACTCTAGTGTGGTTTGGGGAGCCACCACAAGATAATTGGTTCATTCCTCAAATGGACCGTGGATCAAGTGGCCAGCGGGGGAGCCAGACCAGTGGGGAAAACCCAAGTAGTGTACAAGTCGGGCTGTGTACCCAAAGCTGCGTGCAATTCCGGGCTGTGTGCCTGGTGGGTTTAGAGCCTGAGGGCTGGAAATAGTGATAAAGTGTTCTGTTGTCTCTAATCTGCATTACCAGGAAATGTAGCCCCATGGGGGTCCGTTTATGCTTTGTTTGTTCAGCTTGGATGTGAATAAAAGCCACACTGAAGAATCCCATTCCTGGTTCTGGACATTACAGTTATTGCTTCCTGTGTTCAGATTTTCTTGGGTGCCCCTGTGCAGAGTAGCCAAACCTAGGTCCCCTTGTGCCGAGTAACCTCATCCTCCCCGAACCCAGTCCCCACCAGGTACTGCTGTCAGCTTCAACAGCATGCCACCTGTCATTTTGCTAGAAAGGCAGGGGTGAGGGGTTACATTTATACATCCTCTAGGACTGAAATCTGGCCAGATATCCATGCATTCCTACAGTCTCTTAGCCTGCCCAAGCTTTCTTCCACTCAGAGTGCTGCTCCTGAGACCCCTTTAACACCAGAGGAGGTTTCTGCTGCCTTGATGGCTCTTAAAAAAGGGAAAGCCCCCAAAGGAGATGGGTATTCTGTCAATTTTCTCCAGACAATGGAGCCCTTGATCACCACCTTGTTGTGCCAGGTCTTTATAAAAGCAGAGGCTAAAGGTATTTTACCCAGTACTCTCTGTGAAGCCATAATTGCCATTCTCCCAAAAAAAGACAAGCCAGCTGAGGAAGCCGCCAGCTACCGCCCTATCTCACTGATCAACTCAGACAGCAAGGTCTATACCAGGGTATTGGCTAATAGACTAACTCCAGTACTTCCATGTCTAATAAACCCCTCCCAAGTGGGATTTGTGAAGGGCAGATACAGTACAGATCATCTAAGAATACTTCTCAATCTCACCCACCTAGCAAAACACACACAAACGCCTGCTGCTACTTTGGCAATTGATTTTGAGAAGGCATTTGATTCTGTAGAGTGGGACTACCTCCAAACAATTCTGGAAGCATTTGCATTTTGGTCCCCACTTTAGATATGCTGTAACAGATATTTACACTTCCCCTCTTGCAAAGGTACTTACTCATTACACACTATCAGACCCATTTCTGCTACACACAGGTACAATCACAAATCTGGACTGTCATGTACGGTATGGGCTGCACGCCCATTGGCTCTCTTCTAACAGAGAGACTCAGTGCAAACACAGCTTCTTTATTCTTGTATAATTCCAACACATGCTTAAAAACAGTACAGAACAGAGAGCAAGTGTTAAATTCTGGGATGTTCCCAGCAAATGTCAACTCAGCGTGGTTTGAAACCAACTAATGTTTCACGCTTTGTGCATCACTCAGCAGCCTGGGATTAATGCCCACCCATGTGCATACTGAGGCATGAGGTCCTTGTACTGACTGCCTTCAGAATCAGGAAGTGCATAAACTATAAGCACCCAATGACCTGGAGTGTCTTACTGTTCTTATAATATGGATAAACTAAGAAACAATTAACAACAACAATAACAAAAGCTTTCTTCTTCACTTTTTATTAAAAACAGGTATTGTCTTTTGTTAAAAGTAACTATTAAAAGAAGCCTCAGGTCACTTGTCAAAGCTCTGTCATTCCGCACATTCAATGTAACAGAAGGATGGTATTAGGCTCTAGTGCTAAGACCACAGCTTGAAAACCAGCAAGTTCAGGTTCAAATCACACTGGAGTAACTTACTCACTGTTATCTCTGAATATGCAGCAAAAGCTCTAAGTATAAGAGAAAGGTTAATGAGATGTCAAGAATTAGTATGGCATTTTCATCAGGATAAACTGTGTTTTGCTCTGCTTCTATTGTCTATTCTTTCCACCATATGTCTGTTGTCTCAGAACATATATGCAGGTAAAATAAATGTTTATGCATGTCAGATCTACATTAATTTATGAAAAAAGTGTTCTTTAGTCCCATACACTTACCCCTGCAATGTTAAGTATTGAGTGTCATCAGCAGCAGCATTCTTCCAGCTGCAGAGGTGGCACAAAGAACACAAGAAAGTGCCAAACCATAGACTGATGAATAAACTAGATCTGAATGGAGGCAGTGGAGGGGAAGGGAAGTTGGGCACTGCAGACACAGAAGAGCAGCAATATCATGCATTCCAATGAGGTGATGAAATTCCATTATGGAAGAACTTCATTTCACTCATTTCATTTAATTTTTATTCTTTACCCTGAAGAGCACATTGAGCGATATTGCCTTTTTTTCAAGTGTGACCTGCATTTACAAACATCATGAGATACATAGGATTAAATACATATAATAAAACAAGAAGTGTAGCAAAAAGGTTATAATGGGATGTTGCAATAGGATGTAATCATGAGCAGCTAAAACAAGACAGATGTTTTGAAAGCAGCAATACTGAGGAACCAATCACCCTACAGTTACAGAGAGAACAGAGAAGGCCGAGGAGGGTAGGAACAGTAGCATAACTCAGGAGAGAAAAGACAGAGTATTTTCAGAGGGTCTGGAGGACATAATTAATTATCGAGATCGGGGGCAGTTGCAAACATATCTGCCAAGGAGGAATCACCTGAGGTGGGTTTTGAATCATGACGGTGAAGAACATTGGGCCAGAGGAGGGGGAAGGCTATTGAAAAGTTTAGTGCCCTTGTAGGGGAGGGAGCACTGCCCTTGTGTTGTGTGGCAGTGGGGTATAGAGAAAACAATGAGTGGTGTCTGTCTGGTAGCCCTTGCATTTAAGGGCCACTGGAACAGAGAGGTGATGATCACATACAGATGGCCCAAGTGGATTTTGTGGAAGTAAGTGAGGATTTTAAAATCCAATGTATCTTTGAGTAAAAGCTAGTCAGCTGCCTTGTAGAGGTCGCAGTGGTGAGTTTGTCTAGGGAAGTCAGTGATGAACTGAATAATGCTATGGTAAGTGGCCCTTAGCCTGATGAGAAATTTCTGGGAGGAGGTGGAGGATTAGGCCATAAAGCCATAATCAATTAGTGGTAGCAAGAAACTGTTGGCTAAGTGGGCCCTAGTTTTGGGAATAAATGAGGTTTGTACATGAGATGATAGTCAAGCAGAATGCCAAGGTATTTAAACTTTGAGACACTCTTGATAAGGTTACCATTATTGTCACTAAGAGAGAAATCAAAATCAGCATTTTTTCTGGTTTAGCTGATGTTAGTTTTTGACAAAAGAGAAATTTGCTTTCAGAGCAGGTAACAGCAGTCTAGAACTACAGTTTTCTTACTGATAAATCACGTCTATCTCAGCAGGAGTCAGTGCCTGTTTGGATTAAGTGAACAGATACTGTACTTTATTAGAAGCAGGGGGTCTCATTTAGTAAAAAGAAGAAAGTCACTGTGTGTTTCTCTGTTTCAGGAAGGGGCTGTATCAGCTTAATTTGCTGAGTCAGGAGCAGAGGGTGGAGCTAATCGGGGGTGTGGCTTAGGATCTTAGGAGTTCAAAAGCAGGTGTCTCCAATTGCAGTTTCCTGTTGTTAGTTTTTGACAGAGGAGAATTTTGCTTTCAGAGCAAGTTACAGCAGTCTAAAACTACAGCTTTCTTACTTATTGCTCTCCTTCCCACCCTCCACCCTCCCACCCTAAGCTAGTTCTACTTTTATAGCCACTGGATTTGACTGACAACAGGAACTTCCTGTTTGGCAGTAGGAAGGGAAGGATCACTGAGACACATTAGTTTCATCAAACTTAAAGGAACCTAAAAAATAGCTCTCCCCTCCTGGCTGCTGAAGGTCTGAATCCAAACATGGAAGAAGGAGACTACTGAAGACTAAAGGAGGTTCCGGACAGGACGGGCAAGGAGCAGGGAACAGGAAGAGCAAGAGTTGTAAGGGCACATAGGCAGTAGGAAAGTAGGTGTAAAAATACATAGAGGGAGGAGACAGTAAACATACAAAGCAACAGGAGATGGGGCACAAAATAAGTCCAGATGGGAGTGGTGCAGTGCAATGGCTGTGGGGCAGCAGTGTTCTGGGAGACATTCTGGAGGCTGCAATGCAGCCCTGTTTACAGGCACCTATCTGGTCTGAGGGAGGAGGTTGCCTGTCTCCAGGCTGACCTGGCTAGGATTTGTGAAACCTTTTCCCCCACCCAGAGACCACCAGGGCCACCACCACTACCTCAGAGGTTGCCAAGAAAGAGGAGGGGTTGGACCAAGGCAGGCTCAGGGAGGGAGAGGGTGGTGGAACAGAGGTGCATCCCTCTAGTTGTACCTCTCCACAATTCATATACTGTTCTGGCAAAAAGTGGTTCCTCTATGGAGGCACCTGCAGTGGAGACCAAGGAGGATGTTGGGAACCTGAACAAAGGAGACCCACAGGAGTGTGGCACGAGACCCTACAGGGGAAGAAAACAACTCCTGGTGGGGGACTCAATCATTAAGGGGGTTGAAGTGGAGGAGGAAGGGGATGGGAGGTAAGGTGCCTGCCTGGATCCACGGCTCGAGGGACAGGATGCAAATCCTCAGGATCATGGGAGCAGCTGCATGAGGGAGGGAGCTGGATGTCACTGTCCACATAGGGACAAATGACCTGGCTGTGAATGGGATCAGAGCAGTGCAAGAGGAGTTTGTAGAGTTGGGGAGGGGCCTTAGACAAGTAGCATGTATGGTAACCTTCTCGGAGGTGCTGCCTGTCTATGGCAAGGATGATGCTAGGGTATTCCACAACATGGGATTCAATGAATGGTTGAAAAACTGGTGTGGAGCTCAGGGTTTTGGCTTCACTAGGGAATGGGGAGCCACTTGGAGGGATGCAGTCCTATACTGGTGCTATGGTCTGAATCTGTCTGGGGGGGACCAGGATCCTAGGTGATAGGTTTAAATGCATCATTGGCAAGCATTTAAACTAGCCAAGGGGTGAGGCACTGAAAAGGAGCAGGAAAATCCCAGCCTCCACCCACAAAACACAGTAGTTAGAGAGGTAAACACCAAGGTAGAGAAGTCAGTAGGGAGCAGGACAGGGGTAAATGCAGAAAAAGGCAGTAAGGAGAGGGATGGAGCTAAAAGGGGTAAGGCCATCAAAACATGGAAGGTGATAAGTGCCAATGCCCGCAGTCTGTGTAACAAGATCCCTGAACTAATGGCATTGATTGAAGAGGGATGCTTGGATATTGTGGCAGTCATTGAAACATGGTACAGAGAGAACCATGACTGGGATGTCAACACACCAGGATACACAATCTACAGGAGGGACATGGTGGGTAAAAGAGGAGGAGGAGTAGCTCTCTATATATAAGGGAATGGATTAAAGCAACAGAACTAAAGAGTAAACAGGAAGTTTATGAGTCACTATGGGTCACCCTGGAGACAGGAAATGGCACCACAATCCGCATGGGGTTGTGTACAGACCCCCATCTCAGGGGGAGGAAATGGACAAGAAAATGATAGAAGGCATCCTTATAATGGCAGAAAAAGGGGAGATATTGTTGATGGAGGACTTGAATATGCCAGATGTTAACTGGAGTACCTTTGCTGCAGGTACATCCAAGAGCAGGGTCATTCTTGATGCCCTACAGGGGGCATGCCTCAGACAGTCTGTGTTGGAGCCCATTCAGGAGGGAGCAATCTTAGACCTGGTACTCTCAAATGGAGAAGGAGAAAAGTTCTCAGATTTAGAAGTGGGTAGCCATCTGGGAACAAGTGACCACCAAACAGTGTGGTTCACAATAAACACAGCCATAGAGTCAAGCCATACAAAAACAATAGTATTGGACTTTAGGAGGGCTGACCTTGGGAAAACGAAAGAGTGTCTCAGAAAAGCACTAGCAAACGGGCAAGAAGGAGGGGTGGAGGAACAATGGGGAATATTCAAAACAGCCATCAGAGAGGCAACAAGCCTTTGTGTGAAGCAAGTCAACAAAACAAAATGAAGGAGAAAAACACTATGGTTAGCAAAAGAGGTGGAAGGGAAGGTTAAGGAGAAAAGGATAGCATTCAGAAAATATAAGGAAACACAGAACAAGCAGAACAGAGAACTTTATCAGTTAAAGCAGAAGGAGGCAGGGAAGGAAGTCAGAATAGCAAAGGCACAAATTGAGGAAAAGATAGCTAACTCTGTTAAAAAGGGGGATAACACCTTTTATAGGTACATTAGGGAGTGAAGAAAGACCAAGGGAGGGATACAGAGACTTAATAAAGGGGAGGGAATGTGGGCAGAGGGTTACAGTGAAAAAGCAGGGCTACTGAACAAATATTTCTGCTCAGTATTCACAACGGAAGAGGAGGGGTAGGTACCTAAACCAAATAACAGAAACACTCTGAATAGGTGGGTCAATACCAGTCCATTCACAGAAGAAACGGTTTTGAAAGAACTCTTGAAACTGAGGGTGGACAAAGCAATGGGGCCTGATGGGATTCACCCCAGAATTCTAAAAGAACTAAGGGTAGAACTAGTTATGCCACTGACTACTCTCTTTAACAAATCATGGGAGGATGGGGTGGTACCTGAGGACTGGAAGAGGGAAGATGTAATTCCACTTCACAAAAGTGGGAGCAAGGCAGAGGCAGGAAACTACAGACCAGTTAGTTTGACCTTAGTGGTAAGGAAAATGATGGAATCACTTCTGAAGGAAAGAATTGTTGAGTACCTAGAGGCCAGTGGGGCACAGGACCCAAGGCAGCATGGTTTCACAACAGGAAGGTCATGTCAGATAAACCTAATAGATTTATTTGACTGGGTGACCAAAGTAGTAGACCAGAGAGGGGCTGTGACAGGCTCACCCAGATTTTTAGCAAAGGCATTTGACATAGTCTCAATAATAAAAGATTAATTTACAGTAAGCCAGCCTTGAGTGGGTCCCAAGGTGGTAGCATGGATAAAAACTGGCTGGACAACAGGATGCAAGGGTAATAGTAAATGGAGTCCTTATGAAGAAATGGGGGGAATCTAGTGGGTATTGCAGGGTCTGTATTGGGACCGGTCCTCCTTAATGCTCTTATAAATGACATTGGAGAGCACTGAAGGTATGTCTCTTTGCAGATGACACAAAGATCTGCAACAGGGTTGATACACAAAGTGGGTGGAAAGGATGAAAAGGGACTTGGCAAGGTTGGAGGAATGGTCAAATATATGGCAGCTCAGATTCAATGCAAAGAAGAGCAAGGTAATGCATCTGGAAAAACCAAAACCCAGGGGAAGAGTACACAGTTGGGGGTGAGATAATAACAACAAAAATCAAAAGAGGCCTAGGAGTAATTATATCAGATGACCTAAAAGTGGGCAAGCAATGTGAGAAGGCAGTAAGGAGGGCTGGGAGGATACTGGGATGCATAGGGAGAGGCATCAACAGTAGAAAACAGGAAGTTGTTATCCCTCTGTACAGACAGTTGGTGAGACCCCATCTGGAGTACTGCGTGCAATTCTGGAGACCCTATCTCTGCAAAGACATAGATAGAGTGGAGGCTGTTCAGAGGAGGGCAACCAAAATGGTGCAAGCTCTGCACCAGAAGACATACGAGGAGAAACTAAAGCAGCTTAATATGCACACCCTTGAGGAAAGGAGGGAGAGGGGGACATGATAGAAACTTTCAAGTATCTCAAGGGAATTAACAAAGTACAAGAGGGTAGCATCTTTCAGAAAAAGAGGTGTGCAAAAACAAGGGGGCACAATTTGAAGATAGAGGGGGGATGGCTCAGAGGTAATGTTAGAAAGTATTTTTTCACAAAGAGGGCTGTGGATGCATAGAATAGCCTTCCTGAGGAGGTTGTGGAGTCAGGAACAGTGGGAGCATTCAAGAATGCATGGGACAGACATAAGGCAATTCTAGTGGTGGGTAGGAGGAAGTAAGCTGTTGATTAACTAGAATCTGCATCTTATCCATCAGGTAGGGAAATGGGCAGACTAGGTGGGCCAAGTGGTCCTTATCTGCAGTCAAATTCTATATTTCTATGTTTCAAGCAGAATGCCAAGGTATTTAAACTCTGAGACACTCTTAATAAGGTTATCATTATTGTCACTAAGACAGAACTCAAAATCAGCATTTTTTCTCGTAACTGAAAAGACCATAGACTTTTCTTTTTTTCTTTTATTGAGAACCAGACCATGTGTGAAGAACCAGGAGTGAAGCTTATTGAAATCCTGCTGCAGTTTGTCCCAGAGGGAAGTGGGATACTTATCTTTGCAGAGAAGGGCAGCATCATCAGCATAAAGAATAAGTTCTGTGTGGTCATATCCCCCCCTCCCCGACAGTGACACAGACACAGTGAATGACACTACAGTGACTATAGCACCATGTCACTGTAGTGTCCACGCTGGAACCTGTCACTTTCTGTCAGGGGTCTTGCACCCCCTCCAAA
Organism: Neoceratodus forsteri; assembly: GCA_016271365.2. Lineage (NCBI taxonomy): Eukaryota > Metazoa > Chordata > Ceratodontiformes > Ceratodontidae > Neoceratodus > Neoceratodus forsteri. The sequence goes on from CM057449.1 coordinate 659,328,347, forward strand.
TCAGCTCTGACTCAGAGTTGATAATCCTTAGTGGGGGGTTTGGGGGGCAAAGCCTCCCGAAGAAAACACTTTGCTTTCTTAGGAACTGGCAGCCAACTGCAAAAAGCAATCGACCTGCTGGCATTGCTGTCTGGTCATTCAAGAAAATTGTTGTCGATGGTCAGTCATGGATCCCTGTGTGGTGGCATATCTCTGGATGGGAATTTATTGCAAGCAGAAACAGAAGGGGCCTGAGAATGGAACCGTGTGGAACTCCATATTTGATGGGACAGACATTAGAGAGGGAACCACCAATGATTGAAAATGGTAATAAGTGTCTACTCCTGTTTGCCCTGCTCCTTCTCCTCCTATTAGTAATACATTGCATACCACAGCTATCGCTATGCAGCTGTAAAAGGTGGAGCCAGATTTGCAGTTACTACTAAAATCCTGGAAGTTCTGGCTAGCTGGGGAGATGGGCAAAACAGACTTCAAAGGAGGAATGCTGATTTTAATTGGCACTCCATGTTGACTGGAAAAGGAGGCCTAGACAATTTTGCTTATTTTTAGCCTTGTCCCAAGGGGGGGGGTACAGATGGATGTCAACTGACATTGAACTAGATAAGCTGTTACTGGTATTTTTAGTGAATGGGAGAAATTTGGCCGGTACACCAAGGAAGTTCTATTAGTGTTCTAATTTCCAGCATGTGGAATTCATTGTTTTGCCTGCAGAATTCTGCATACTGTAGAATTTCAATTTGGTGAAAATTTGATGTAATACACAAAATTCACAGAACACCTCCAGAATCTGCATATTCCACACAGTTCCACAAAAGTTACTCAGGCTGGCACAAGGCATTAAGAAGGGGGAGAAGGACTTCTTTAGGTACATCAGGGAGAAAAGGAGCTGTAAGGACCACATAGTAAGGATTAGGAAGGAGGGGGTTGGGTGGAAGCAGGGTGCGATAAGGCAGAAGCACTAAATGAGTACTTCTGCTCAGTATTTACTAAAGAGAAGAGGGGGTGACACCAAGGGGGGAGAAATGGCAGAAACAGGAGGGGAGGGGTGACAGATGGGGAAATCATGGAGGGCAGAGTTCGGGAGGGTTTGAAGGCACTGAGGGTGGATAAGGCACCAGGCCCAGATGGCATCCACCCCAGGGTACTGAAGGAGCTTGCAGAGGTCCTTGCAGGACCTTTGACAGACCTATTTAATGCCTCACTACATTCGGGGTGTGTACCTCAGGACTGGAGGATGGCTCATGTGGTGCCCCTGCACAACAGTGACCCCAAGAATGAACCAGGAAACTACAGACCAGTGAGCCTCACATCCATCGTGGGTAAGCTAATGGAGACTATCCTTAAGGAAAGGCTGGTGGCCCTCCTAGAGGCCAAAGGACTACAGGACAGCAGACAGCATGGCTTAATATGGGGCAGATCCTGCCAAACCAACCTGGTGTAGTTCCATGACTGGGTAACTAGGCAACTGGACAGGGGCCATGCAGTGGATGTCCTGTATCTGGATTTCAGTAAGGCATTCGACTTGGTGCCACATGGAAGGCTGGGAAGTAAGTTAATAGGCACAGGGGCAGGTGCAAAGCTGGTGAGATGGGTAGGGAACTGGCTTCAGGGAAGGCAACAGAGAGTGGCGGTGGTGGGTGGGGCTCTCACACCCAAGGGTAGTGGACGAGCTGTGTCCACAGGGCTTGGTGTTGGGACCAGTGTTGTTTGGGATATTCCATTGCAGACATATCATTGGACATCAAGAGCAAGATCAGTCTGTTTGCTGATGATACCAAGGTAGGAGCAGTGGTGGATGTCCTAGGGGATGGCAGGGGTTGCAGGATGATCTGGCAAAGCTTGAAACCTGGTCAGACACCTGGCAACTGGGCTTTAATGCCAAAAAGTGCAAGGTGCTGCATTTTGGGATGAAGAACCCAAGGAGGAGTTACCAGCTGGGGGGAGTGCAACTAGCCCAGACAGAGGAGGAGAAGGATCTGGGGGTGCTCATTACAGGGTTAATGAACAACTCAGCAAAATGTAGGAAGGCAGCTGTAAAGGCCAACAAAATGCTGAGTTATATTGCAAGGGGTATATCCTTGAGGAGGAAGGAGGTAATTCTGCCACTGTATAAGTCATTAGTTAGACCGCACCTGGAATACTGCGTGCAGTACTGGCACCCATATCTGAAGAGGGACATTAAGTTACTGGAGGGGGTGCAGCGCAGGGTGACAAAGATGATCAAGGGGCTGGGGCACTTATCATACGAGAGGAGGCTGAGGGAGTTGAACATGTACTCATTGGAGGAGAGGAGGGTCGGGGGGACATGATTGAAACATTTAAGTACATGAAAGGAATAAACAAGACAGGTACAGAGGAGCTATTCAAAGTAAGGGGGTGGGGACACCAGGGGCCATGATATGAGACTGAAGGGAGGAAGGTTCAGGAGGGAGATGAGGAGACACTTTTTTACAGAGCGGGTGGTGGCTGGGTGGAATGCGTTACCTGCAGAAGTGGTATCCAGTAGAACAGTGGACTGCTTCAAAAGGGGATGGGACAGGACAAGGGGGAGGGTCAATGAAGGGGAATGGTGGAAGGGAGGGGCAGCTACACAATAAGGGGTGCTAGCTGCACATTCTAGCAAACTTGATAGACCTCTAGGCCTTTATTTGCTGGCAAATTTCGTATGTTCATAATTCAGTTGAAGTGGAATGTTTACATTTCGCCCAGCTATAGCTTATTAGCAGCAATCTGTGGGATATTTAGAATTAAGAATTTCTTCAGCTTGAAGTTGTGATCAATAAATCCAAGAAATGGAAATAACCAGAGAATTTTTTCAACAGTGTTAGAGTGTGAAATAAAAAAAAAAAACTAATAAAAATAACAGATTTGAAAATGCTACAATATTTTTGGAACTCCCAGTTCTGGCACAATGTAAAGTGGTTCCAATTTTAATTGTCACATTAACTTTGCTTCAGAATTTTTTTATGGAAAATCTGGAAAATCAGGTCTTTGACCTATTAACTTACAGTATGATGCTGATTAGGCTTTTGACCTCTTCCTGTACTTAATACAAAGGTAAGGCTAGTAAGTCTGAGGTGGAGAAGGTATTTCTACAGCTCAAAATGAAAATCTAGGATAATCACCTTGTAATACAAAGAATGGGGCGGGGGTGTTGAAAGAACTGCTAGTGAGGATCATCATTTGATATTCTTCAGTCTACATGCATAGTTTCATAATTAGGCTTATGATGTCAGCCTATACTTATTAAAGGCAAGTTCTTTGGGTATTCTGCTTATTATCTTGCAAAACTGCAGTGCAGTGCTGCAGTACTGTATGGGCTGCATATGCAAGTGAGAAGAACAGTAGTTAGAATGCCTGCAATGAAGATGAATTTGAATAAACAATCGATGGGAAAATGTGGTCATGATGCAGTGTCATTTATCTAATCAAGGATGGGCCAAAGGCCACAGGAAAAAAGAATACATCAAAGAACAGTATTTGTTTTTTTTTACATCTTTGCAAACAATATGCATATGCTACTGTATGCTAAAGCGTCACTCCAAGTGCAGGGCATCATGGATATGCAAATCCTTTTCTGTGAACAAGGCTTCACCAGAAGAGACATCACCTTTTAAAAAGGCTTGTGCATCTGATCCAGTATTGGATAAGCCTGATACAGTGCAGACATGAATCATCCCTTGGGAGTCCTTAGTGAACTGCCATCATTGTCTCAGCCAGGTATCGAGTCATAACCCCAAGGCAATAGCCATTTAGAACACTAGTAGTGAGCATACAACAGAACCAGTTTGTAGCAAAAGTAGTATGTGGAATTCATAAAAGGATGCTATGAGAGAAGAAACAACCACATTTTAGGAGTTTTGTGTATCTCTCGTAGTGTTGCCATCTTTGGATCAGCTAAAAATGGATACTAAACTTTATCTTATTGTTTTGGTAACTATGTAAGGCCCACCAGGCACAAGACCAAATTACAGGGGTGACCAGAAGCACAGAGAGGGTAAGTGACTTGCCAGGGTCACACAATATGCAAGTGAAATTGGTGGGGATCAAAACCAGGTATGCAGGATGCTGCAAGCTGGTTCACAGCTCAGTGCTGTAACCTCTGTTATGCACCCTCTCTTTTTTGGAAGCATCAAGTTAGGTCAACAGTAAAACTGCCGACCTCCTGCAGAGCGATGGCATAATACTGATGCATGTATTGTGCCACCTAATCCTCAGTGTTTTCTGTGGGGACTGCACCCCCACACATCTCTGAGGGGGGCTATGCCTCTGCACCCCTGGAACTTTAGGATTCTCAACTTTAGTCCCCGCACTCTGACTTTAGGATTCTCAATTCCAGGTCAGAGTTGGTCCGGAGGGGCAGAATGATGGGGAAAAGCGAAACACGGAAAAGGTCCATCACAGCGACTGTCACTGTAGTGGTCTTTTTCTGTGTATCGCCGTCAGGTGTCAGGCAAAAGGGAGCCACACCCTTTTTCCTTTCTATGTCAGCCATGTATTCTGATATTTTTTACCTATGTTGTATGTATTAATTACCTGTGTTTGTGGTCCAAGCCTCAATTCTGCATTGTGCTCCCTTTAAGTCACCAGCTACTGTTATTTCTATTCATATTTCTAGGACATGCCACAACATCAGGCATATCATTCCATGTTATTCATCTGAATGGCCTGTAATGGTGTAACTAATATTTTGAAATGTACAGGCACTATGAGAAATAAGAGAAGTAGATACTCATGGCTCAGCTAAGAGGGAATTCATGAAGTGGCAAAGGCAACAAAAAGTTGATCATTAACAAATGTGGTTCTAAAACATATTAGATTATAGGACCAAAAAAGGAAGACAGGAAAGTATACCAAGGCATGACAATTGTTTGCTGTCACAGCAGTAAAGGACCATACTTAAAATTCAGAGTGGGAAAGATTAGGTTGATGTACAGCTAATGGTCTTAATGAATATACTTTACATCTGCATCACAGACTGTCTTCACAAGCTAAGGTCTATATGACATCAGGAACCAGATTCACAAAACTTTGTCTTGGCACATACTTTTCACAGTGCGAACTGGGTTTTGCGCCAAAGAGGTATTCACAAAAGCCAGTCTGTGCTCCCAAACTGGGTTTGTGCTGGGGCAACATGAGGAGGAGGTTGCAATGCAAAATGAGGGTGAAGGGACCTGCATATTGGCACAGTCCCATTCGCAAGGTATTTTCTCCCCGCATTCCCACTAGGGCCTTTTGTGGGGTTCCCTTGTATGGAAAAAATATAGCCGAGCGCAAACTTGGTTTAATTCCATGCAATCCTAGTGGTTGGCAGAGGTACTGTGGCAGATCTCCCAGCCATGCTGGCCTGATAGGTAAAAATAAAATTTTATTCCCTGGTGCACGTGGTTTCCCCCACTATATGCCAATCGCTGGCCAGATCGGTAAAAATATAAATGTATTCCCTGGTGGTAGTGGTTCCCACCTCCTAGCCAGTCACTGTCCTGATATGAAATTCTGATATTCCCTGGTGGTCTAGTGTCCTCCCCCCCACCTATCACTGAACTGAAATCAAATAATTAGATTCCCTGGTGGTCTAGTCTTCCCTTTTTTCACCGATCGCCAGCCCAAAAAGGAAAAATGAAGTTTCAGTGGTGACATTGTTCACCCCATGATTGTCAATCACCAGCCTGGGTGAAAAAAAAAATGCTTACCTGGTGTCCGGTGGTCCCCGCTTTCTACCTGCACCCATTCCCAAGCTAGAAACATGTATCCCCAGTATCCAGTGGTCCCTCTCCCCACTGGATCACCACCTGACTTTTCCAGCATTGTCCCCAGTGTCCAGTGTAACCCTCATCCCGATCCCCTGTGAAGTACACAAACATTTCCATGGTGGTCTAGTGGACCCCATCTCATCCCATGATCCTGGAATAGTTTAATTAAATGTTTCTAGTTGATGGACCCCCCACCTGACAGGTAGTATCCACCACCCCACTCCCCCATCCTGAACCCGAGCTAATGAACAGCACAGACCCCTTCACTCCACCACAGCTGGTTTCTGACTGAGCCCTCAATGAGCATGCACTGCATACAGTATGCACTCATTGACATTAGTTGATCAGAGTGAGCAATCATTTAAAGAGCACACACTGTATTCAGTACATGCTAACTGAGGGCTTAGTCAGTGGCTGGCCTTGGTAGAGAGAGGAGTGCTGTGTATGTCACCAGCTTGGGTTCAGGATGGGGAGAGTAGGGTGGTGGGAAACTATCTGCTGGGGTGTGGGGGCAGGGGGTCCACTAGACAATCCTAGATACACTTTTGTGAATAGGAAATAGCACCTCTATGCAATTTCTTGTGTGGTCATGCTCCAGGCTGCATGTCGGGGCCGTGCTACTGGGGTAGTGTTGGCAGTACTGGGGTTACATCTGCTTTGGACCACCCCTATTCATGGTCAGATAGTGTGGAGTACTATACAATTATAAATAGCAATTTTGGATACCTGGGCAACCGCAAAGCACAATGTAATATTTTGCATTGCCTATGGAAATTTTTGTAAATCATGGCCCAGAACTTCTTTGTAACCTGGACATTCAGCAAAAACACTGAATGATTTGATACAACCATTTCTAAAAGTATGTGAGCACTCAAAATGGCTCCAAAACTGGATTACATTTAAGCCAAACCAGATGACTGGATACGGACCTTAAAAAAGAACAGTTATGTAAGAACTTACCATAACGCTAGATCTTTGAGGGAATCTCTGTCATCAGGCCACAGCTATGAAACTTGACCATCAGCCATCAGGATCCCATGAAAGCTTTTTTTCTGCAACGGTCTATTATTGGCTGACATTGGGCTCTGTCATCATACACTCAATATAGGTGTGGGCGGCCCCACTCCCTCCTCAGTTCTTTCCCTAGTCAGAAACCATGAGAGACATGAGTCCCACCAGGAAACCGAGGAGAGAGAAAAGGTGCCCAGGTAGCAGAAAGGATGGAGCAACAGGACAGCCCAGCTGTAGAGAGAGAGAAAAAGAGAAGAGGGGGATGGAGGGAGGGCAGCATGACCTGATGACAGAGTTTACCTTGAAGATCTACTGCTACATTGATTTCCTATAACTGTTCTATCATCTTCAGTGATATCTCCGTCATCAGACCACACCTATGGAATGAGTCCCAGGCAGTGCTGAGAGCACAAAAACAGTTTGGGGGCAGGAGGACGTAGGCCTAAGAAAGAAGGCTCTGAAGCACTGCTAGGCCAAAGTCTGCCCTTCTTCTGCATGCAATGTCCAGACTGTAGTGCTTGGTGAAAGTGTGGATCGCTCCATTTGGAAGCAGCATAAATCTAAGCTTCTGACATGCCCTGAAACAGGCAACTGAAGTCTCCATACTCCTGTGGAATGGCCCTTAACAACCCAAGGAGGTTCCTTACTGTACTTCCTATAACAAACAATAATACAGTTGGCCAACCACTGTTTTGAAACTGGAGTGCTTTCTCTGCCGGGGATACTCAGGAATACTTAATCAATTATTTATTATAGCTGCTGTTGTGAGCATTGGCACAGAGGAGAGGAAAAAAAAAGAACACTATATAGGAAACCTCTGAAGAATGAGGAGCTAGGCAAATATCAGCCACCAGCTGGAAGATAGTCTCACTCAACCAGATTTAAATATCTCAGTATATAGTTTATTTAGCCCAGTATATAGTTTATTTAGCCTCTTTTACTTAAATTAAAAACTGCTTTGTTAGCTAACTGCTTTGTAAGATAACTTTGAGATATACTTTCTTCTTTAGGGCATTCAGTACAGTTTTTTTAAGAATAAATATCAACTTTCTAAACTTTAATGTTTCTAATACAAAAAGTGCAGTTCTTCAAATAATTAGTATATTTAGTATGTGTTATTGTGATTCTGTTCTGTATAAGCATTTCTGTCCTTAGAGTGATATGCTTTAGCTTCCGGTCACCAGAAAATGCAGCACACACACACAGCATGCCACATTTTTCTATGTTTGTCAAGTGAGGAGCTTTGGCCCCTGCACCCCACCAAATAAATATAAAATCACCCCCATCCCAGGCATATCGGGGTGAAGGTGGCATAGCGGATCATGCCTGAAATTCCCAGGAGCCCTTGTTCCATGTGCCCTAATCACGGCACCCTTCTGATGGGATACCATAGCTTCACACACACAAATCCCACTTGTGAACCATGTTTGTTGCTATCTCAATAATACTATCATAAAGATATTGCTTATACAGACACTAAGCATTTATTTTATGAAACTATCTTGAAAATGGAGTTAGTACTGTGTAGAGATGTTGCGAAATTAAATTTTGCAGTTGAAACTGCTGCGAAATCAGCAATTTCACCATGCAAAATAGTTTGATAAATTTTTCTCAGGGTGCGAAGCTGTGAAATTTTGCCTGCGAAAGGCAAAATGTCATCGCGTAATGCACAGTTTCACCTGAAATGGTGAAATTTCACTCTTCTGTGGGCAAAATTTCAAATTTTGTGGGTTAAATTTTGCTTTCCATGGGCAAAATTTTGCATTTTGCACCCGCAAAATATTTTGCGAAATGTGCAAATTTCACTAAATATTTTGCATAATAAAATTTCACAATTTCACATATCTCTGTTACTGTGTCACCTGATTTCACCATGTAATAAATAAACCTCCTTGAAAATATCTGCAATGGTCCCGAGGCTTGTATTTCACTGCCATCAAATTTTCATTATCAAACTCTGTTAACAAAATGATGTAAGTTTTATATAGTTACCAATCACAGAAGCAAATAAACACACATAAACATCACCGCTCCAGATTTACATTCATGCTATTAGTTAATGATATGAACACATATTTTTCCATTGTAGAATGATTTTGTTGCATCAAAAATATTTACTAGTGCTCATAGTAGTACGCATCATATTCTTAAGGTGTTTATCTGAATAACAAACTGTCCTTACTGTGTTTAGAAGCAGTGAAAATGTTGTACCTTATTTTGTTTGTTCATACACTATGTTTGGCATATCTGACCATTCTCATGGACCTGAGGGGAAGAAATGACACAGTAGAAGTTTCAGTGCATAGTATGGACTTATTTTGTTACTCACCAGTTAGAGACACTACTTCACTTCACGTTCAGCAGGTCAAAACTCTGTTTCTATAGGATATGACAACAAGGAAGACATGTTTCAGCATGCTTACCGTGATGTCTGTGATTTCATTACTTGCAAGTGTTTAGTTGGTATGCAACGTTAGTATTTACATTTACATAGCTCTATTATGTGTTTAGTACTTCCCTATACAGCTGTAAACAGTTCCATGTCACTACAGCAAATCTATTACACTGACTTCAATTTCAGTGCATCAAATATAGCATGTGCATTTTCAGTGATCAGTCTTTACAGCCATCAGTTCAACCAATTATTTCACAGCTGAAGCCGAAGTCAGGGCCAGCATTGTGTGGGTGGTTTGTTCATGTGACTACTAACAGCCTAGGGAGAACAAGCAGCCTTGTATTTAATTCCGCAGGTGGAGTCGACCACTGGCATGAGTAACCTAGAGAGTGAGGACCACGAGAAAGAGAATGACATCTGCAGAGGCATTCACAGGGAAGTCCTCATGTCTGCACAGCACTCTGCTTGAGGTAATCCAATGGTGGGTAGTCTTATACATGCTGTTATATTGCAGGGGGGCTATGCCCCCTGCACCCCCATGGGGGGCTACACCCCTGATCCCTCCCTATCTAAAGGATTCTAACTCCAAGGCGCACACTGACTCAGATGATCACTGTATTATCGCAGTCGGGCAAATTGTAGTTCACCAAATTGACATGCTTGCTGAAAAGACTTTTACTGTATTTGAGTCACTGTAATTGACTCACTGTGAAGACTTCACTGTATTGTTGTGCAGCCCTGTAAACAGTGACATCAGTGTAGCAACATGTTCAAGAAGGCATGAATATGGAGACTGTCTCTGTACAGAATCCTATGGTTGCAATTAATATGCAGTATTATATTTCATCTAAAGTTTCAAAGGTACTTTCTCTTAATGGTTTTTATTTTACCTTTAGGTTGGTGTACTGACCTTGCACCCACCCAGACTAGAACGAGCTAAAACAAAGGCCATGGCACCAAAGGTCAAAAATCTGAATCCCCTCTAAAAATTGGATGCAGAACTGGAACTGGAATCTGATTCTGCAACTGACATTGCTTGCCAAGTGAAACTAGAGACCGCCCTTCCTACTCCCTTGTTCACTTATTGACCCCTATGGTCCCAGTCTCACACACTCTTGTCTCCCCACAACTCCTTACCTTATTTGCTGCTGTAGTAAAGTGATGGTCTTCTGCTGGAGGCCCAGTTTATGGTCTGTCAAGCCCATCAAGTGATGTGTTCCACTCCTGCCGCTTCCAAGCACTGACACGAGATTAAAAAAACACAAACCTGTGTGCTTACATCTGGTGGGTGCTGCTGTCCTTGAGGCTAAATCAATAGGAGAAACACAAACAAAACAGCACACACCAGTTACTGAAACTGCTAAATTGTGTTGTGTGGCATCAAGTTAAAAATCCCTAGTGATTCGAGGCACTCTGCCTCTTCATCGTGGGGTGGAAGGGAAGCGGAGTTAAAAACCATCATCATCAATTTACTGTATACAGCCCTCTTCAAAGTGTCACAATGTGTTAACTCACACACAACAGCTGTGAAAAAAAAATGCTAATTGCAAGTAAAAATACCTAACTGGACCAAGTTCTTATATCAGTAATAACAAGAAAGTACAGTAGTGGTTCCTAACTGAATTACTTGGCTAATTGCATAAAAGAGGAAGTTGCCTATTTAAAGGTGATATCCATCAAATGTGATACCATGTGGTATGATGTTTTATTTAAAGAGAGCAAATTGTTAAAAGTGATACCACTGATTGTCATAAATAAAGTCTAAAAAAATAGAAAGAAAAAAATAATCAAACAAAACTACACCTGTTAGGAGAAAAATATACCTTTTCAAAATTATAAAAATGGTCTCTGTAATGCTGCAATCTGATTGGCTGTTAGGATTTCAACAGCTTTACATTAATCTATGTTACACTGTCATGTACAGCCTGATCACCATGGCACATGGATTCTTCCTGTCAGCATTCAGTCCTCTAGCACTGCTGAATGACTGGAATGTTGCATTCTGATTTTGAAGCAGCATTCCTAAACTGCCGGTGGAAGAACTATTTTATTAAAAATCTCCCTCTCAATGAGGAAAACATTCAAAAAGTACACTTTTGACACGTTTCTGTTGGAATAATTTTTTATAATAGCAATAAGGCACTCCCAGGAGTTATATTAACAGTCAATCACCCCACATGGGCAACATGGCACTTGGCTGTACCTTGTGACACATTACACCCCTAGGGGGTGATTAACAGACTGGTAATCTAACCCCTGGTCATGCCTTATTGTTTAAATATTAAAAACAAATACTACAAAATGTGTACTGAAATGGCTTATCTCATTGATCATACAGTAGGTCCTTTTAAAATGAGTACAAAAGTTCACATTATAGTTAAAAGCTTTTTCATTTACAAATATGCAAGAATAAGAGCTTTCTTCACATATTGGCAATCTTGTGGGTGCTGCTGTCCTTGAGGCTAAATCAATAGAAGGAACACAAACAAAACAGCACGCAACAGTTACTGAAAATGCTAAATTTTATTGAGTGGCAGCAAGTTAAAAATCCTTGGTGATTCGAGGCATTCTGCCTTTTCATGGTGGGGGATGCGAAGTTAACAACCATCATCATCAATTTACTGTATACAGCCCTCCCCAAAGTGGCACAATGTCTTAACTCACATGTAACAGTTGTGAATAAGAAATGCTAATTGCAATCAAAAATACCTAACTGAACCAAGTTCTTATATCAGTAATAACAAGCATGTGTCAATGCTGGATGTTTGCCATGGTGTGTGTGTGTGTGTGTGTGTGTGTGTGTGTGTGTTTGTGTGTACTGGAAGGGTGATCCTGGCTGTCCATGCCTGTACTTTCAACAGTGTGACCACATGTGGATGATTATGGACTTGGTCAAAAGTGGCATTAGTCCACTAGCCAAATGCTGTTAGATTTTTCTTTAGGGATAGTGAAAAATCTTTTTATGTAGCCAGGAGGGCTTGAACTGGAAAAGGTAATATTTCAATAAGTAGATCAGCTGGGCCAGTAGAAAAGCCTGTGGGGCTAGTGGATTTTGCATGTCACTACCCTGCTGGCTTGTAGCTACAAAACTTAATCTGACCCCTGCATGGATCAGGCTGAGATGGGACTTTGTTTAATTCTTTTTATTCTGTCCGAGCCGACTATTGTTAGGGACCCAGTCTAAAAGGGAATGCCAAATTTAATATTGAGCCTGGTGGGTTCAGGTATTAATTGAGATAGGTGGGCTTCAGATACAGAGTTGTGAGTGGTACCAGCTCCTGATCCCAACCAACTGATTTTGAAATCCTCACATAATACCAAGTCGGGGGGTGGGGGGGTGGAGGCTAGACCAAGAGGAAATAAGGCAGGAGAGAGAGAGAGAGAGAGATGGATGGGGAATTAGGTGGAAGGTAGATACATTCTGTGGTAAGTTTCTTTACTTGGCCCAGGGTGAGTTGTATATAAACAAACATATGAGGAGAGACTGAGGTAACTGAACATGTAGACCCGGGAAGACAGAAGGGGGTTGGGGATATGATCAAAACCTTCAAGTACATTAAAGGCATAAACAGGGATGGTATGAGGGGGCATCCCTAACTTAAGAAAGGTGGTAAAACATGGGGACATAACCTTAAATTGGTGGTGGGTAGATTCAAGAAGAAAATGAGGAGGCACTTTTTCAGAAAAAGGGTAATGAAGCAGTGGAATCAGCTACTAGAGGAGGTGATGGCAGCAAAGACAGTGACCAGTTTCAAGAGGAGGTGGGATAGGGTCATGAAGAGGATTAGGACTGAAAGAGGCTGTACTGGGAAGGGGTTAGGTGAGGGGAGTGGGAATGTGGGAGATATCTCCAAGTGGAGTTGAGGAGGGGGGCAGCTCCAAGGAAGTAACTGAGCTGCACACTCAAGCAGACCTGATAGAGCATTACAGCTTTTTTCTGCTAGCAGTTTTGTATGTTCATAAGTAAATTTGGCCAATATAGCATTCACTTCATAGCAGCATAAACATTCTAATGCTGTGTCCATGATAGCTAGTGGTGGGCAAAGTGGGCTCAATTCACTCCGCGGGTTGATTCGTGGGATACATGAATTGAGTAATTCAGTGAAGCGGAGTAACTGCATTATAATGGGTAACGCAATATCCATTGAAAACAATGACTTCACATTATTCCGCCTTCCCAGACCACTACTCCACCAATTTTAAAGGTAAATGCATTGAAAACAACGTACTTCACCTCACTTTGCCTTGTTTTTAAGGTCCAAAGGCTAATTTTGCAGTGATTCATGGAATTTCAGGTCACATCGATTCTATATTGTTCTGCACAGCCTCAGTTCAGGGTAGTGTGTGTAGGAAGCTATAGGAGACAGTGTGATCTGAGAGCTGTCTGTGATTCAAACCTTTTAAAAGCTGCTAAAAAAGCCTTCTTGAGTAATTTTTTTGTTCAAACTTTAGTTCATCGATTGTAGGAAACCCTCCTGTTCTCATATCATCGAGTATTTATTGTGTGTGTGTGGATTTTGAATGTTAATGTACAACATTGAGTTTGTGTAGTAAGAGACAGTGAAAGTGTGCTTTTTTTTAACTTTATGTTTATTGTTTCCGTAAACAAACATACAGTTAAGTCACAAGCACTGCATTACAATTAATACCCCATGAGGGTGCCACACCTCTCAGTACATTCGCTATAAACCATCAGTACTTTAAGATACATCATGTGGGGGAATCTTTAATCTATTAATAGTTAAAATAAACATAGTATGCTGCATTTAATGAGCCCATGAGCTGCATGGTGTCTAGTCTATTTTGAAGTAAGAGTAACTTTTTTTCCCCACGTTCTTTTTCACCCCTAAAGGGTGAAGTGTCTACCATGCTTAATCTTAAAAATCAAGGCACAGCGTGCTATAACATAAACATAAAGATGTCTCCATCAGAACTCGACATTTATATAAAGACAAAAAAGGATAACATCCCATAGAACATTGTTTTCATTTAGAACACAAGCTGCATTAATTACCCTACTTTTTTTAGGTTGCAAAAAGAGAACAGTATTTACTAATTACTTTAAAGGCCCCCAACTTTAGGACATCCATCATTATTTAATCCCTCCTTATTATTACGATTTAGTTCTTACAGGGCATCATTCCCTGTCAGAGCATGAAGAAATTCAGTGTATCAAAAAGTCACTAGTCCCGATATGCCATGAACCAAATCATTGCACCCATGAAAATTTGACAAAATAGAGAATTCACCAGCCTGTACAAAGCTATGTTCATGGGTCCTCTTCCTCCTCCGATAACGAGGCTTCACGGTCTCCGACTCTGGGTCTAGGGATCGAATTCTTCTGTCCCCATTTCAGGGCATCCGTGAGCTCAGAGAAAAGATAGATCTTTCTGTGATGGGCAATCCACAGCCGGGCCAGACAGATAAGGCCATGAGAGACCCCCACCTCCCTTAGAACTGCCCGCACCCCGATAAACCTCTTCCTTCTCTGTTGGGTCACGTATCCTATGTCCAGATACCTCCGAATTAGTTCCCTGTCCTGCAACAGAACCCGTTTACGTTTGGCCGAGGCAAAAAAGAAGTCTCAGGATCTGATACCATCCATGATCGCCACCCCAGCTAGCAGCGCCTCTGGATTATCTTGTCTGCCACGTGGGGTTATCCTATATGCTTTCTGGATGTGATGTGCTTGCTCCGAAGCCTCCTCTCCAAGCTGCTGTATCATCCAGTCCTGGATAAAAAAAAGGTGATCCCCTTCACAGCCCTCTGGAAAAACCAAAAGTCAAAGATTTGCTGGCCTTGCCTGGTTCTCAAGAGTTTCTAGGCAGGATTTCAGGTGGGTGTTCTCTTTAATAATCAAGGTCACGGCTCCCATTGCTGCATCGGCCTGTTTGGAAGCTTCATGTGATGTTGTTTGCACCGAATCCATTGTGGCTTCCACTCCAGCCACTCTATTGGTCAGAGCATCAATTTTTGTAGATAAGCCAGAAACTGATGATATTATTTTACTCAGTTTCAGCCCGATCAACTGAAGTGTTTCTTCTGGTGAGGTCTCTCCATAGTCCAGAGGCAAACCCTGTTGGGATCGCGTGGCCGGTGGGCCAGATGGAGTTTTAGTTCTGGCTCCATCGCCAGGAGTTTTGTCTTTACGAGGATTCCCATGAAGGTCAATGGATATTCAGCAAAAGTTGAATTTGCAGCTTAGTCCTACTGGCCAGTGTCTCATGTCCAAAAATATAGTGGAGTATGAAGCAGTGCGAGTGAGTGGCAGGGTAAGAGGAAGTAAGCTGTTGATTAACTAGGATCTGCAGCTTATCTGTTAGGTAGAAAATGGGCAGACTAGGTGGGCCAAGCGGTCCTTATCTGCCATCAAATTCTATGTTTCTATGTTTCTACCAAAAGCAGCAATTCTTATATTAAATACCGATCTAGTGGTAGAGCTCTAGAAGGAGGCATCCATCTTGCTCAGGCTCCACAGGCCCCCGAAAAGTGTGCTTTTGGGGAGGGGCGTATCTGTGCTGTAGGCAGATTTAAGTTGGAGAAATAGGGAGTTTTTTGATTATATTTTTGTTATATAACTGACTGTGTTAATGTACACACAGTAATATTGTCAGTTATTGTTGAAATTATTTTGCTGATTGTGTGTTGTGTGGATCTGGTGCAGCAGTTCATAATTTTAGGTTGTTTACAATACGTGGTATATTATTGAAGTTTTCAATTTGCTACGCATTACTTGTAGACAAATTGTGTGTGTGTGTGTGTGTGTGTGTGTGTGTGTGTGTGTGTGTGCGTGACATCAAATAATGCACCTTTTATTGTGCCACAGTGTAATTGCAGGCACAGCAGTGTGAACCTGCTATCCACTGCAGCTACGTGATTTTGTACTGCCATTGTGGTATCTTTTCTTTGTTTTGCTGCTTGCACTGCCATAAAAATCTGCAGTCAATGCCCCCCACTGGCAAAAGGAATTATTTTCCAGATTGGATTGTTTGCGACTTCAGTATTCAGTACCATTGGTTGGTAAGGGGTGGTTTTGAAGTTGTGCTTTTGCATCTGTATCTGTTGCTGAAGCCATAGTTGCTTTTTTGGCTTCACATCCAGCATTCCCCCACCCAGAGTAAATGTTCAGAAATCTAAATTTGTTTAGAATATTGTTGTTGATCCCCCAAAATGCCTGCAAAGAGATGTGCAAGCAAAGCTGCTTCTTGCCATGGCATTGCTGCCAGTGGTAAGATTGTCTGTGGGCATGGTAGTACGTAGACGCAGAAGTGCATTGCTGACGTGAGGAAAGGCATTTCTCCTGCAATGTTTTTATAGCCCAATCAGTAGCTGTACTCATAGTTGGAGGAGATGATGCCCCAGCCTGTGGTGTTAGTGCAGTTGCTGGTGGTGGTATGAGTATTGCTGCCTCAAGTTCCACTTCTGGCTAGTGTCCCATGTCCAAAAATATAGTGGAGTATGAAGCAGTGCGAGTGAGTGGCAGTGTAGATGATGTCATACTTCCCAGTAACATCCCAGTAACTGAACATGATGATTTTGATAATCATGTCAATGATAGCATACAATGTGACATTTCTTCCACTGCAGTTCAGGTCATGCATTTTCCATGCAGTGATTCACAGTGTGGTGAAAAAATATCAGGTGATTGTGGTGATGTTGATGATGAATCTGATGATGATGTTGCTGTGGTTGCAACATGCAGTCCACATGCCAGCATCCAAGTAGAAGATGTGGATGTGGGTGATGTTGATGAATATGATGATGATGTAATTGACTCCAATTGGGAACCGGAGAAAAAGAAATTCAAGTTGGTTGTGTCTGGGTCTGTTTGCATTAATCCCCCCCCGTAAAAACTTGTGATTTACCAGTTTCAGTTGATAATGATGATGACCCAGTAATAATGATAGGTAGTCATGGTGGTCAGTTGCAGTCCTAGTGTGTTCTGCCCAAAAGATCATGTAGCACACCCCCCACTTCATGGCTTAAAAGAACGGAGTCCAATAAGCGGCATCAGGGACATGTTAAAAGTAGAGCATCACAATCCCTTGTTTGGGATTTTTTTGTGCAAGATGCAAATGATGAGTCAGTTGCAATCTGCCGAGTTTGCCATGTGCATGTGAGTCGAGGTAAAAAGGGGAGCCAAAGGGGAACCATCTGGGCACAGGAAGACAGCATACACATCTTAAGAACAGGCACATGGCACTGTGGACCCAGCACAAGATGGCAGCTAATACCACAGTGTGACATTCACCCTCGTCATCAACCAAAACGAGCATGTTATCCCCTTCCACGACTGTTAAATCCAGTAGGAAATTAAATGTGTGCAGAAGTGATGAAATAAGAGCAAAGGATTACTACAGGCATGATGAGGTGGAGGAGCATAATGATTTTGAAATGTTATCCAGTGCTGGTGAGAGTAGCAGTTTTGGTGGTGGTGGTGGTGAATGCAGTATGTCTAGTGCAAGTGGTACATCAACCCGGGTGGAAAATGTGGCAAAATAATTGCGTTTGTGGGTTTGTCTTCATCACCTGTGCAACCGTCTTCATCAAACGTCCACACTCCACCCCCTGCCATTCGCAGAGCAGAACCATTTGTCATCACACCCCATGTAAAATGTTTAAGTCAGTGCACATTACAGAGTGTTTTTGTGCATAAGCTGAACTACCCATCCAATCATACAGCATCACGTGAACTTAATACTGCTGTAGCGGAAATGCTAGCAATTGATCTTTTGCCCTTCCTCTTTGTGGAGAATTTTGGGTTCCAGCGGTTTGCTGCATGTGCCTGTCCAAAATAGAAAGTCCCATCCAGGACATACTTTTCGACCTGTGCTATCCCGGAGTTATATCGTACTGTGTCTGACTCAGTAAGACATGCTCTTCAACATTCCTCCTCTCCATTCATCCATTTTAGTATGGATATGTGGACAAGTGTCAAAACAGCAGAGAGTTCATATCTGTGTATAACTGCACACTGGACGCAGGTGCCGGGGGTTGTTTGTGTTGCTGGTAGTGTGAATAATCAGTGCAGTAAGGTGGAGTGTTGTGGTAGCAATCTTCCAGGAATTCAACAGCATGCAACGATTGCTATGTGCAATGTGACTGGTGAAAACATGTTGGACATGGTACTGACTGAAATTGACAAGTGGCTGAACCCCCTGTCCCTGAGAGCTGGGTTCATAGCAAGTGACAATGGGTCATATATGGTGAAATGCATCACCAATGGTGGCTTTTTTTAAATTCCATGTATGGCCCATTGTTTAAATCTTGTGTTGCAGGGGTTTCTGCAGCACCCTGATGTAAAGGAAATGCAGACAGTTGCACGCCGTATCTGTTCTCACTTTTCACAATCTGCAAAGGCCTGTGACCAACTTCGGCAGTTGCAGATGCGAAACATCCTCCCTCAGCACCGCTTGAAGCTGGAAGTTGTCACCTAGTGGAACTCCACTTTATACATGGCAGAGAGGTTGCATGAACAATACAAAGCCATCTCAGAATATCTTGTGATGCACACTGGCCATGACAGTTCCGGGGCCTCCATGTCTATGACGACTGAACAGTGGCATCTCATGGACTCTGTAATAACAATTTTGCAGCCTTTTGAACATGCCACACAGGCAGTGAGTGGTGAGTCTGCCTCCATTAGCCAATCAATTCCACTGCTGCAGGTGCTGAGGCAGACACTGGTTAATGTACAGCATGGCCTTGATGTTGCTGTAGACAGTGCTAGCAGTATGTTGCTGAAACACATGCTGACAGTATTCGACCAGAATTGTCACATCTTGAGCATTCAGCATAGTGACAACTTTGCAATAGCAACAATGCTGGACCCACGATACAAATGTGGAATTGCCTCAGTACTGGAGGGAGGGCCTGAACAGGTAAAAAATGTCAGTGGGCAACTGGTGCGCTTGGTTCATGGGGCACAGAAGTCACGTGCCAAGGTCAGCAAACCTCAGCAGCATAATCAGGCTGAAGGTGCGCCTGGAGGAGTATCAAGCATATCCTGTAAGGGGAAGGGGACTGCAGTTCCAGGTGGTCTGTCATCCAAAGTGATTGGAGTCAACCCACTTTGGGAGGCTTTGTCCCAAGTGGGGATTTGTGAAATACTGTAAATGATTACAGAGAACAGGATGATACATCAACCACTGGACTTAGTGCAGCACAGAGAATGGTTGAGTCATATTTGTCTGAAAACAGGCATCTGTCAATAACTGATGATCCTCTTTTACACTTGGTGGAAAGGTCAGAGAATGGCCAGAGCTGACTGCAGTGGCACTGAAGTGCCTGACATGCCCACCCCCAGTGTAAGTGTCAAGAGATTATTCGGCTCAGCAGGTGCACTAGTTAGGGATCATCGGACAAACCTCTCTCCTGCAAATGTTAGTTTGCTAACATTCACAAAAATGAATGAGAGGCACATACCAGCACAGACTGCAACCTTAGTATTTGTACCCCGGCCTAGTCATGGATTTGGTGATGTAGAGATGGACCATCCTGGTGGCATTGGCAGTGGCAGCATGAAACGGCCTACCACTGACATAGATGATGACACACTGGAGAAAGAATTTCCCAGTGGTCAGACTTCAGACATAGATGACTGTGAGGGCAGCTTTCTTTATGAGGATGATGATGAGGTTAATGTTGGCAGGTTTAGCTGAAGTCGTTAAAAGACTGTGACATTTGCTGTATGATACATGTTTTCTTTTTCATATGGTTCAATGAGTGTCCCACCTAGAGTGTGACTCAAATTCCATATGTCAAGTCACATTTGTAACAGAGAGCACAATATATCCTGGCCCCCGTACCACCACCATAAGACCACTGTTAGCCACTGCCACCACAGTGAATGACTTAGTGTGCCCCCCCAGACCACCACCACCATGACCACTGTTAGCCACTGCCACCACAGAGAATGACTTTGTGTGTCCCCCAGACCACCACCATGACTGTTGTTAGCCACTGCCACCACAGGGAATGAATTTGTGTGCTCGCCTTGGACCACCACCATGACCACTTTTAGCCACTGCCACTACAAGGAATGACTTAGTGTGCCCCCCCAGACTACCACCATGACCGCTGTTAGCCACTGCCACCACAGGGAATGACTTTGTGTGCCCCCCTGAACCACCACCACTACCGTTTTTAGCCACTGCCACCACAGGGAATGACTGTGTGGGCCCCCCAGACCATCACCACCAACACCACTGTTAGCCACTGCCTCCACAAGGAGTGACTTTGTGTGCCCCCCACAGACCACCAACACCACTGTTAGCCACTGCCACCACAGGGAATTACTTCTTGTGCCCACCCTGGACCACCACCATGACCGCTGTTAGCCACTGCCACCACCACCCGATGCAAGAAGATGTCAGAGGGAATGTCATCATGTGCCACAACTATGACCACCAGCACCCACCACCACTGTCATTCTGACAATGTTTTCCCTTTACATTGACCATGCCAAGGCAGAGGAAGTCGAACAAGAGACCACATCCATCAGCCACAGGCATAAGGCTTCTTAATATTAAAACTATAAAGTGACTATGTGTACTAATGTTTTTTATGCTATTCAACTTCCTTTAGCTGTGTGTTTTGTTTTCTGCAGCTTTTCTAAGCTGCAATGGTCAAACACATATGGTAAACTTATTTCGTTTTTTTACAGGTTGACGAAAAATGACTCTCCTTCACTGAAAGTCAGTATCAATGGTACTGCAGCAGTACCGTACACAGGAACCTATGGAATATCCATTTCAAATCCATACTGGTATGTAAATATATTTTATTTCATCTGTTCATTTTTTTTTAAAGAGTGCAACAAATCCAACTGAGGAGGATTCATAAACTAGGTGACACGTGTATGTCACAAAAACTATTTCTGCAACATATCATGCACTGTATTCCAAACTTGCAGCTGTGCAGCCATGACAGTGTTGAAAAAGTTGGACACAGGTTGTTACTTGACAAGTTATGGTTTTGAAATGTAACTTGAGCTGAGAACCAGGGACACTGGCACAGTGTATTTGATACACAGACTGGTACTAAATTAAGTTGTGATTGATCTGCTAATTGCAGTGTGACAGCTCACTATCTGTGTTAATAATTTAGATACCCATGGAATAGCCACAGCTTAAAAATAATGGCCTGGATATTCAGAAGGGTTGCACCATGCATAACAGGGATGCGCCAACACAAGTATGGAAATGCACCATTGTGCGATATTCAGCAGGAGGTGGCTGCACAGGGCAATAAGCAATGCTCCAGAGTGCAATAGTAATGAATGCATGCACAACCATGGGGGCGGAACCATGAATAACATGCGCATTGCGATATTCAACAGCATGCGCCATGTGCAATAGGGGAGAAAGCAGAAGTTGCGCGACAGCGGAAATGATCCAAAATAAAACGGAGCAAGAGAGTGGCTCAAGAATGCAAAAGGGAAGCCACAGGTGGGAGCATGGTGACAGAGAACCAGGGAGGTACAGAAGGAAGCAGTGTGCAGAACTGGGCAGGAGCAGAACAGGACCCACCAGAACTGAGCCATAGACAGGGTAGGAGAGGGTGAGCCTGTGCCACTGTGCAGCAAAGGCTGTGGAGTGCCACAGTGGACTGAGGACAGTGGCAGGAGGCAGGACAGCCACAGCCAAAGGCTGGAGGTGTACCCGATGCAGGGGGAGCATCAGGAATGGACAGCAGAGGGAATGGGACAACAGCCGGCGGGGGCGGACACCAGTCAGGGACATGGCCAGCGCCACCTTCCAGATGGAGGCAGTAATGAGGGGTGTGAGAAGGCAGGTAGCAGGGGGTGCGACCGTGGAAGGGCCCATCAGCAGTATGCCCAGAACAGGCAGTACCGAGCCTGCACCAGCTTCGAACAATATTCTGACACAGAGATTGTGGGTCAGTACCGCCTGAACCGGGCGATCCTGAGGCAGCTCTGTGAGCTGTGCAGTGATGAGATGCAGGCACCCACATGATGGAGCCATGCTCTGTCAGTGGAGATGAAGGTGACAACTGTCATGTGCCTGCTCACAATGGGCACCTTCCAGAAACCAACAGGGGACACGACAGGCATAACCCAGTTGGCTGCATCACACCTACTCACACAATTCCTCAGCGCACTGCTGCCACATGCTGCTGAGTACATCCATTTCCCCAGCACACAAGCACACAGCACACATACAGGAGTTCCACGGGGTAGCACGGTTGCCTGGCATGCTCAGGGCCATTGACTGCACCCATGTGGCCATCCACATGCCACCTGGCCCAGAGGGTGCAGCAAACATCAATCGCAAGGGGTACGCAAGCATAAACTGCCAGGTGGTGTGCGAAGCTAGGGGCTGCATTACCAATGTCTGTGCCACATACCCTTGGGGAGCACACGATGCCTTCATCTGGCACCAGTCTGCACTATGCCACAGGTTTGAGAGTGGTGACATCCCCACTGGCCATCTCGTGGGTGAGTATGCATATCACGCAGGATGACATGAGCAGACGTGGGGGAGTGCATAGCCAGAGGTGCCATGGGTACCGGCCTTGTTGGCCCATGGCATGGCGACGCAGACCACCATTCTAATGTCCACCCTCTACACACAGGTGACAGTGGTTACCCGCTAGGTCCCTGGCTGCTCACACCATACTGGCACCCCAAGACCCCATCGCAGCTACGGTACAATGAGGCACACGCCCAACGCAGAATGTCATTGAGCGGATGTTCGGGATGTTGAAGGCACAGTTCCAGTGCCTGGACACATCTGGCAGTGCCCTACAGTACAGCCCCTCGAAGGCCTGAAGGCTGTTCCTGGCCTGCTGTATCCTACACAACATAGTCACCGACTGTGGGATAGCTGTAGAGGTCGAAGAGGGGGACAGCGGTGGGGACGATGAGGACACCGGTCCAGCTGGTGAAGGAGCAGCCACCGTCTGGGTGAAGAGACCCCTGCCTGATCTGGATGACACAGCTGCACCAAGACACCATTACAGAAGAGCATGTTGGACAACACAGGTAGGTCACGGGGCCCTGCGCAACCACAGTGGGCAAGGGCACAGCCCACAGGTGGGCAGGGCAGGACACCAGGGGTGGACGGTGGTAAGGGAACGGGTCTGAGTGTGGCACCGCACACTGCGTCAGGGATGGGCAGGGCTGAACACGACACATGCACACACACACATGCACATGCACCACAAGACATGCACAAGGGGTAGACGGCACGCCAACCTCAACAGTCACCCCCACCCCCACACAGGGCCACATGCGACCATGCCCAGTGGCCATCAATGTGCATGCCTCAGACACTGGGCACCATTGCACACTGGTGGACAGTGCAATGAAGGCATCATCATGCACACGCCACAGTGGCCAGCAGCCGGGAGGGTGTGCACAGGGACCGAGTGTGTGCAGGGCCAGGTACCCCAGCCATGCATCACACAATGCACACCACTCTGCACATAGGGCAGTGGCAAACAGTGGCCATGGCAGGAGACAGGTCACTCATGTGGCACAGTACCATGGCCACCACGGATACATGAGCGGCCCCACCAAGACCTGCCAGCCATGCCAGGCTGACCATTGGCCTCATGGGATCACACCGATGGTCCCCCAAGGGTGACAGCTGCGTGAATGCGACCGTGTTCACACAGGGTTCTGCAGCCCACCGAACATGCCCACACCAGGCATGCTCGGTATGCCCACAGCCAAACCCGGTGTCGACATAGCAGGTGTCACTCGGTGCCGTGAACGGGGGGTGGACATGACACCGCATGGTGTCTGCGGTGGCTGGGCACTGAACTGGGTGCCCAATGTGGCAATGACAGCTGCCATTGCATTGGTCTGCCTGTCAATGGCAGTGGTCACATCCGTCCGCTGCCGGGCCATCTCTGCCAGGAGTAGACCATGGTCCCTGCTGTTCACTCCTCTGCTTGGCACAGAACTGCACTGAGAGCATCCACCACTGTCACGAGCCACATCTGCTGATCTACTGAAGCCTGGAGTAAATGGCTATGCTCATCAAAGAGGTCATCCGCAGGTCCGGCATGCTGTCCCTCGTGATGTTCCTGGCCCTGCTGGCCAGCACCCCTTGATGATGGGCACTGCACACCAGAGCCATGCCAGGGCATGTCCACATGCGGTGCACTGCCACTGCCCCGACACTGCCCCCCGTCGCCATTGGCTGACTGCTGGCACTGTCCCTCTGGATGCCAATCGCCAGGGCTCACCGGTGCTGCTACAGTGGCCGCAACAGCCCCACCACCCTGGACGCACACCAGTGCTCCCCACTGGGGCATACAGGCACAGGCTGGGCTGTTTTGTTATGCAGGCTGCCACAGCGGAACCACCCATGGCAACGCCCGTGCCGTTGCCTGCTGTGGGACCATCCTGTGTCCCACACGTATCACTGTCTGGGACGTGTGGACCATCATCATCGGTGCTGGATCTGGCACCAATCTATGTTCCAGCATGCTGGAGACCATGGCCGCTGTCATGCTGGGACACAGGCAAGGCCTCGTCTGCACCCGCACCACCCTCATCACTCTGGACAGACATGCAGGTATGCACTTGTCTGGTTCCTTGGTCACCTGTGGAGGTGGATGGGCAATTCTCCATGTCCAAGGCATCCCCCTCAGTGGACACACCCACCACCGTTGACCCATGTAAATACTCAGGAGCTGTAAGGGAACACATTAGCATTAGTGGCTCTGCCCTGCCCTGTGGCATTCCTCCATCACCCACACAGTGACAGCACAGAACCTACCATGCAGTGATGGGCTGCTACCCATCTGGAAGCCACCACCAGGAATGTGCTCGATGGCACAACGCTGCATGTTGCTGGCCACCCACTCCTCCTGTGGCGTCAGGCATGGTACATCCGGCTGGCCCCCAACGGTGGCAGCGCGTGCAGCCCTGATGGCAGCCACCTTGTCTTTGATCCACCTTCTGTCCATGCTGGCCTTCTTCTTACACTCCTGCATGGACTGCTGGTGGCTGCCATGCTGATTCACAGCACACGCCACCTCACCCCACGCTGCAGCATGAGCCTGTGGTGTTCCCCACTGTCCACTGAGCAGTGGTTCCCTGTCAAGATATGCCTCAAACAGGGCATCTGATTCATCCTGGGTGAAGTTGGGCCTCCCCCTTCTCCCCCGTCCCTGTTCCTCCTCTTCCTCACGTTCAGTCATGGTCGAGCCTGTGGGAATGACAGGTGTTACCTTGGACTGTGCAGTCCCTTTCAGCCCTCACAAACCACAATCCCCACATCCCAACAGCATGCAACCCACCACAATAGACTGCAATACCTAACTATGTCCTATGCAGCCCCATGTCACATTTATATAGTGCAATGCATGCAAATGAGGCAAGGCGCAACTGTGAGTGGATGCTAATGCAGTGGTTGTGCCGTGGAATGGCTAATGATCTGATTTGCATATGCTGGATGAATATCGCGCTGTTGCACCTTGCGCAATGTTGGTGAGCATGCTCAGGCTATGGTGCAGCACTGTGAGATGCGCAATCGGCACCGCATGGTGCAGCCAGGGGTGTTGATGCGTGCAGCGCTGCTGATGTGCTGTGCATGGGAGGCAGTGCAGGGCATGGCCACCTCTGTGCCTGTGGCACTAGTGCGCTGTTCGCCCATGTGGCACTCATGCCTTGGTGTGCCGTAGATGCCATGGAGCCACAACATGGTAGGCCACTGCAGGGTGTCACACACAAGCACCCTACTGCGCTACACACAGGGCATCCCAATAGCACTGTGGCACTCTGTCAGCAGACAGACCCTTGACCCTGTAGTTGACCTTTGCCCGCTAGGCAGCATGCGTCCACAATGGTGCACCCCTATTGCACAGTTCAGTGACAGCGCAATAGGGACTGGTAATGCAGTACCGTGCTGCCTCCACACGTGGGGCACATGTGCTACAGAGTGCCATTTTGATTGCAATACCAACTGCAGGATGCCTCATAGGAGAGCACATGTGTGGAGTACAATTGAGCTGCCCAACTTGGTGGCCCTAGTTGAGCCAGATGCTGGTGCTCTATTTGGGCAGAATCCCCTAGACAGGCCAGGTACTGCTGTGTGGTAGGAAGTGTCTGACAGCCTGGAGGAGGTGACTGGGATCACCAGGAGAGTGAAGCAGTGTCACCACCAGTATGGCGACCTACAGCAGTGGGACCCTGACTGACTGGGGCATCTGCAGACACACACCCAGTGGTGCTGTGCCACGGCCAGGTAGGTGCTCCATCCAAACACTGGTAGTGTCCGTCTGTCTGGGTATCGTGGTTTGCATAGGTCCATCCCACAAGGGGGTTGGGGCCATCTAGTGGGGTGGTGGTAGTGGTGGGGTGCATCAAGGCTGGGCTGTGTAGGCATGCACACACTGGGGGGGTCTTTGCTACTGGCTTGTACTGATGTTTCCCTCTCCATGTTTGCACTCTAGGCCTGAAGGAGTGCCATAGGGCAAGGCAGGCATGAGAGCAGGCAGATCAGGACTGAGTGGGTGCAATGCTGATGCAGCTGGGACATGGTGGAGGGGCCATGGGCCAGCAGTGCCCTGCTGGCCTGGATGCAGGTGACTGCCATGTTTCCCCTTTCATCTGTGCATGCTGGGTTGCAGGGGTGGTGGTGGGGTGTGGCCACCAGCACTTTGCCCCACTGCCATGCACACCGCATGGTGCACTCAGCACTGTCCTGTGGCACTGCATGTGTTGGTGGGCATTGCAAGTGGTCTGTGCATGCACTGGGTACATGGCTGTGCCACTGCCTTCGCACTGCATAGCCATGTCACTGTATGGCCACGGTGGTGCTGTGTGGGACATGGGCAGTGGGTGTGTGCAGCATTCTGCATGGCTGTGGGTGCCTGGGTAGGTGGGTCATGTGGGTGTGGACACTGTGGGTGGTCACATGCCATCACAGGGGCATGGCCCAGGGCTGTATGCCGTGCACATTGGGTGGGCTGCAAGGGTCTGTCAAGTCATGCGTAATGACTCTGTTCCCTTGTCCTAGGTGGATAATGCTGGACTGCACTGGAGCGGAGTGTCCAGGAGCTGCTGCAGCTGATGAGGGCCACCCTGGAGCTGCTGCAAAGGATGGAACAGGGTGGAGGACAGTGTAACAGGAGGAGACACCGAGATCGTAGTGGGGAGAGGGGTCGACATTAGGCCCACTAAGCCCCGGATGTACATTCCCCCCCTGGACTAACCCTCACACCCCTTCATTCCACTCCCAGTTGTACACTCTTGAACCATGCCCACCCCACCTGTTATGTGGCCTTCCCTCCCACATTGTAAATAGTTTGTTTTTCTGTTTTGTATATTGTTCACTACTGTAATATAGACTTATTTGTTATGACAACTGTGGTGGTCTCCGATTTGCAGTGGGTTTATGGTGCTTGGCTGCAGTGGTGTGCATGGAGTCGGGGGTGGTGCAGGCCTGGACGTGTGTGTGTCAGGCAGGGACCCACCTATGGTAGTGGGTGGGGGACTCGGTCCCTGTCTGTGGTATGTGTGTTGTTCCCTGTGCACTGGATGCCTGTGTGCAGTGGTCCCTGGTGCATGCACTGTGTCCCTGACACCCCTGTCAGTATGTCCATGGCCCATGCAGATGGCCCCCTTGCATGTCTGTGGTATGCATGGTCTGCTGGCATGTCATTGGTGGCTTTCCATGCTGGCCACCCTCTGGCCACGGTGCAATGGTGGCTTGCCTTCTGTCACAGGTATGGTGGACATCTGTCTTGGGTGGCACTGTGGCATATGCTGTTGTTGTCCCCTCTCCATGATGTCGCTGGTGTCTGTTGCGGGGTCTGTGCTCTGATGTCTGTCACTTGTGTTCTGGCTGCATGCTGGTGGTGGACGGCTTCATGGTGCATGTGCAGAATGGCTGGCACACCTGTGCCATGGTGGGGTGCAGGCCATGGGTACACAGCATCAGTGGTTGCATGCCAGTGGCATCTGCTGCCCTGCTATTGTGTCCTTGTGTTGGGGTGCCTTTGGGTCTGGGTGGGTGTTTGTCCATGCCCTGTGTTGCATCCTTTGTGGCGCATGCCTCCATGCACCACTGTGGGTGGCTGTGCTGGCTGTTGGAGCCAGTGCTGGGACAGGGTGTTTGCTTGGGTGGGTGTGTGGGGTGCTGTCCTGCTGGTGGTGGGGTCCAGGTCAGATCTTGTCGCATGCAGGGTCCCTCGAGTACCGACGCAGGGTCGATCTCTCTGTTGTGCCATGGAGGTGCATGCAGGGTGGCACTGTGTCTGCAGTTGTTGCGTTGGTGGCTGGTGCCACCCACTGCAGGGTGCTCACAGTGGGGCTGCCATGAATGGCTCCATGGTGCACAGGGTTGCATTGTCACAGTGGGGGTGGTGGCATGCATTCGTTGTCATGCACTGTTGGGTGCTGCTCCTGGGCAGAATGTCTAGGGATCACTGTGCAGGGTGTGCTCTGCATTGGTCAGATGGGGTGGCACTGGGTGGCTGACCCTCCTTGTGTTGCGGTCACTGCTTGCCAGGGGTTGTGCTGGGGCACCGTGCCCCAGCTGTGGATTCGCTGCTGGTGTTCATGGGCTGGTGGTTCAACCAGCTCACCACAGGTTGTGCAGTTCATGGGGTGTCGGGGTGCTGTCTGGTCTGCTGTGTGCTCCTCCACCCGTGGCTTCCATGGGTGGTGCACCCCTGCATCCTGTCCCTGTCCCTGCTCATCCCCGGTTGTGCTACTGCGCTACTACTCTGCTCCACTGTGCATCTCTGGTTGTGCTACTACGCATCAGCCCTGCACCACTGTGCATCCCTGGTTGCGCCATGGTGCAGTTGGTGTGATATTTAGTTGTGTTGTGCAAGCACACCTTGACCTGCACTATGTTTGAATATTACCCATGTTGCGCATGGGCGCACTGCACTTGTGCCTGCTCCTGCTATTGCGCTACTTTGTGGTGAAGTCTGTATATCCGGGCCCATGTGTTACTGCTGCAATCAAGTAGTAATAAGTCCTTCATTTCTATTTTTTAGGAAACTTCCAGAAGCTTTGTTGTGGCATAGTTGCCTTATCCAAAGAAGTTCTTCAACATCAGCCCCACCCGGGATGGGGCAGACGTGCAACAAGAAGAAGTCATTTCAATTGATGACCATGACCATCATTACCAATCAGACTCGAGAAAGATGCAGATGAAATCTGTGAAGAAGTAACCAAATAAGAAACCATTAATGAGACCTATCTGCAAATATGCTCCCCCCAAAAAAATACTTACCTTCATTGGCTTGAATGTCTTCCATTTCCAATTTCAACACAAAAAGTTCTCATCAAACACTGGAATGTGCACACCAACAGTATTTGTGACCTTTGACACAAAGCAATACAATGATTACATGTCTATATATGTCAACCCCACAAATAGAAAATACAAATATATATATATATATATATATATATATTATATATATATATATATATATATAGATATATATATAAACTCACCAAGGCTACTATTAGTGTACAGACAAAGGGCACCCTTCCATCCGCTTGAGATGATGGCATCACATTTGTGGGAATTGCAGCACACTTTGGACCAGCAACAGTTCTCTCATGGTCATCATTTCTGTCAGGACTTTGCATGTAGTGTAACGCTCCCATTTCACTTCCTCAGCACTTGCCAATTTTCTGGACACAAGACAGATGCATTTTAGGGATGTAGAAAAAATCTGGAGACTCTGTGTGGCCACTGCGTGTATGAGTGACTGCGCAATAAATTCTGTCGGACTTTGCATGTGGTGTAACAATCCCATTTCACTTCCTTAGCACTTGTCAATTTTCTGGACACAAGACAGATGCATCTTGGGATGCAGAAAAAATCTGGGGACTATGTTTGGCCACTGCGCACATGAGTGACTGCGCAATAAATTCTGTGGGACTTTGTACAGTATGTGGTGTAATGCTCCCATTTCACTTCCTTAGCACTTGTCAATTTTCTGGACACAAGACCGATGCATTTTGTGTGTTGTGATTGTGGGCACATAATGTCAATCACAAAATTAAAGCAGCATTGCAACAATGTGGTGACAATTTTGACCTATACTTTTTTATGCTGTTTTACATTGCCAGCCACTAGTTACCTCCTGACTTGTATTCCCTTCTTTTCACAATTTGTGTCTGCTTTACTGCTTTTTCTCATGTCTGAAAAAAAAAAGACCACGCCTTTTAATATTGTTGTGACCAGGTTTTTATCAATATTTGCAGCTGCTTTTGAATAAATATGGTTCTGCGAAGTCATAAAACAAGGCTCTTGTTAGTCGAAACATGCCCACGTTTCACCACAAACTGACCATTATAACATAAAGAAACATTCAGAAAACTGCTGGCCATGCAGTATAATGGAGCGCTCTCCCTGGCATCTCGTCATAATGTTGCTGAGCATGGGGGGGCAGAACTTGGGTGGCTTTTCAGAACGGGAAGTCCTCTGTGACCCAGTTTAATGAAATTATGGAGATTTTTGCCAGAAAAGTATTGCACTATGTAAAGACATGTGGAGCAAGAAGATTCCCCTGGTAGTAAGGCACCCATATATTGGGTGCAATGCTGTAGCATGGTGAATCTCTTTAATGTCTATTTCAAAAACAAAATATTTATGGAGCCTCAGTAATGTTTACTTTTCGTCGGGCCTCATGATTTGAAGTATTTTGCAAAAAGCATGACTGAGCAGTGCAAGTATGTTGTGCTAAACTGCATGCATGCCGTTAGTGTTCTTGCCTGTGTGTTCATACATTGTCCAGCTTCATGCAAACGTATATATGGTTTGACTTGTTCCAGTATCTCAAGAATAAAGATAAGAAATAATATATCACATATATTTTATTTGTACCATCAGCACCAGCAGACTAAGTGATATGATATTTTTTCAGAGGTATCAGGTCACTGTGCACCTCAGTCACTCACAGTGCACACATGACTTAGCAGAGATCATAGCACAAAAAACACATGCTCTCCTAAAAGTCATGTGTGCAGTGTGTGACTAAGGACACCTCTGAAAAAGTATCTTATCACTTAGTCCACGGATGATGATGCTGACAATAAAATATACGTTATTGTACTCGCTATTCTTTATACCATAAACACTACAAGTCAGCAATATATGTTTGTAAGAAGCTGCACAATGTCTGATATCACACACACACACACACACACACACACACACACACACAGGAAACAACACTGACTGCACACATGCAATTTAGCACATCATACTTGCACTGCTTACACCAGCTTTTCCACAACCACTCCACAACAGACAGTAAACATTACTGAGGCACTGGATTATAACAGGGCAATAAGAAGCATGTATGACTGTCTGTTATTAAACATAAAAACACAAAACACTACAGCAGTGGGGGGGGAGGTGTCCAGAAAAAATAAGTTAATGGAGGATCCTATTATGTTGCAGCAGCAGATGGAGCATTGACACTATCTGAAGCTGGTGTTGCTCGATCTGCTCCACCTGTTGCTGCACAGCACCCACCCTCTCATTGCTTTCCTCCAGTACAGCCCACAACAGTGCAATGTCTGCCTATATTGCAGGCACAGTGGCGGGGTCTACTGGTGCAGAGGGAAAGCCAGGTAGTGGTGGTGGTGAGGGTGGTGCTGGTGGCAGTGGTGGGGGTAATGGTGGAGCAGTTGCTGCTGTGGCCCTCCTCCTGCTGTGGCGGTGAGGCACAACACCCCTAGCACCCTCTGCCACTGCCACAGAAGGGCCAGCAGGTGGAGGCCTGGCCTGTTCAGTGGCAGCCTGCCACTCCACCTTGTGGTGGTTTATCTAGTGTGCGCTGGCCACCAGTCCCCAGATGTGTCCTCCGGGGGCCACGGTGCACCTGCACACCACATAACTGACACACCACAATGGTGCTGTTCCTCCACACAGTTAAAAAATTTCCAGACTGGGTAGCTGCTGGGGGGACCAGGCATAGGAGGGGCAGATGTAGTGCTGGCAGAACTGTCACACACCTGGGGCTCCACCTGCTGCTGTGGAGGTGGTGGAGGTGGTGCTGCTGGAGCTCCTGCAGCTGATACTGGTGGTGGCGGTGGCGGAGTTGGTGGATGTGCCACCAGTGGCACTGGTGGTGCTGCTGCTTCCAGAGGGGGAGAGGCAAGGCAAAACAGTCGGGAGTAGTCCAACGACACCCGACAACCCCCACACATGCACACTCCCCTCTGCCCATGGCCACGGGCCACAGACTCTCCCTGGTCCATCGCACAACTCACTACTTCCCTCTCCGACACCTCACACAAAGAACGACTGCCTCACACACACACACACACTCACAGTCTCACACATGTGTACACACAGTCACACACACACACACACACACACACACACAATAAAACTTATAAAACAAAGAAATCAGTCACAAAAAAGAACTGAAAAAACACTACAAAAAAAAACAAAAGATTTAGCTTTTAAAAAAGCTGTTTGTTTTTAGGCAATTTGCACAACATACGAACAAATAACACTCCAAACTCTCCTTTCCACACAAAATGCTTCCTCTTTCTACCTCTGCAAAGGAGAAAGTGAAACTATCTTCTTGTATGACTCACTTCCTTCCTGCCTGGCTAAAGCATGTGACTTACAGTACTATAAGCCATGTGATGTGTGGGGGGCTGCCTATATTGTTGTCATTTCACCTTACTTTGCATTAAGGCAGAATGACAACAAGAAGTCATAATGACAAGGCGAAGTGAACACTTTCCAATGGCCACTTCGCGTAGCATTATGATGATGCAAAGTGGCCACTTCGCGTTCACTTCGCTGGCAAATTTTAAATTTGTGCATCTCTAATGATAGCACAATGATTGCAGGAGCCCCAATATAAACAAAAAAGAGGTAATGGAAAAGAAGTAAACATGCTTTTAAAGTACATACAGAAGCAAAATCAACAACAACAAAGAGCATATATAACGTGATGCAACAAAAATGATATGCATCCGTCATGTCCTTATGACATTGCTGTTTTCACAATTTTTTTTTTCACTACAGTCTCACCCTAATTCCACAAGCTTCTGTTTAGTCATACCAAATGGGAGCTTCAGAAACATGACTGCCCCAATAGAGGTGGGGAACCTTGGTGAGCAGTGACTGGCAGGTAGGTGCCATTGTATGTTGGGGCTGTCTGATAAGGCAGAATTAAGAAAATTAACAGGAACAAAAACAACAACAAACGCACAACATTCATTGTGCAGGCTTGAGGCACCCTGTCAACAACATGTAACAACAAAACATCAACTTGTCATTCTGATTCCTGCATCATGACTCGTGGTCACCAAGATGAAGGCACAAAAATGGACAGCACAACCAACAAGATAGAGATTTGGAGTACACTGTTCTCTGTATACATATGTATACTTTCTCTACTACCTCTCATGATCCCCATAAGGGGGCCCACCATACAGGTAACAGCTGTCTCCCATCAAGTAGTGAGGAGGGCTGATGTATCTGGGGACCAGATGGCAGAAAACTGCCAGCTAGTGGAGAATAAATAGAATAACAAAAAGTAAAATCCCATCTCGGGCTGATCAATGCAGGGGTTGAAATTAAAGAGCTAGTGTACTGCCTAAAACTAATATTAGATTTTAAAAGCAACCAGCCATTACCTTTTATATCTGAGATACTTTTTCTTTTCCTTTGATTAACTAGAAGATTGTTTAACTGATGTTAGTAGGTGTGATATGTGGAACAGATCTTAGCCTGGCAGCTGACATATCTACCTCTACTGCCCCCCACTACATCATCAGCATTGTTATTTCACTGACTGTGACATCACAGTTGCTTAGGAACAGCCATTCAATGACTGCCAGGTCATTCACTTGTGATGTCACTTTCAGTGAGTTCACCAAGCTGATGATGTAGTGGGGGACAATGCAAAGATAAGTCAGCTGGCAGGCTAGGAGCTGTTCCACACATCCAGCATAATATTATCACATAAAAGACTTTCTAATGAGCAAAAGAAAAAAAGGAAAATACTTCAGAAATGAAAAGTTATAACTGACTACTTCTTAAAATGTATATCATTTTCCTGACTGTCTGCTTTGGCTACACTAGCTCTTTACGTTTGCAACCACTAGCCAGCAGGGCTAGTGACTTGGAAAATCCATTAGCCCCGCAGACATTTCTGCTGGCCCAGCTGATATACTTACTGAAATATTACCTTTTCTAATGAAGTCCTCATGGCTACTTAAAAATATTTTTGACTACCCCAAAAGGAAATCTAACAGCATGATGTTTTAAGATGAAAAATTGCATAAGGACAGTCCACTACAAACCTCAACTGTAAAGAAAACCAAAAAAAAAAAAAAACACTTACTTACTCCAGCACCAGTCTGAGCTGGGACAAAGCAATATGAGATCATTGCAAACACAAGGCTGGCTGCTTGAAACCTCTAATTATTCTGTTTATAAATGCAGTTACAAATATAAATACATAGCATGGATGTTACTGAGGCATGTAAAAACAAATGTTGCAGGGATTATCACCTTTACCAGGTGAACAAATACCATTTGCCAACAGTGAAAGGCAGAAAGAGAAAGAGAAAAAGAAAGGCACACATACACACATTACTTTTAACAGCTGGAACAGCATGGAGCTGCGGATGCTTGAAATTCCTAAGCAAGTCTGATAAGGAGAGGTCAGCATGCTAGGCAGCTACAACATCAAAGACAACTGCAAAGCCATGATTGGGTCGGCTTTTGGTTTTGAAATAGACACACATTTCACTCACCAAGCTAAAACTCTGTCATAATTAAGCTGGCTTATAATTGGTCTGCTACAAACATGCCCATTAAACACTGTTCTGCATTGGAGGGTCAGTATCACAACTTCTCAAAAGTCACTATCATAGGAAGATGTTTGCTTGCTGCATGCAAGTGCACTTGGCAAACATAAAAAGCAGGTACAGTAGTAGTCCCCAACTGAATTAGTTGGCTAATGGCATACAAGAGGGATTTGCCTATTTAAAGGTGTTATCCTTCAAATATGATACCATGTGGCATAATGTTTTATTTAAAGAGAGCAAATTGTTAAACATGATACCACTGATTGTCATAAATAAAGTCTAAAAAAGTAGAAAGAAAACAATAATCAAAGCAAAACTACACCTATTAGCTGAAAAAATACCTTTTCAAAATTATAAAAAGGTTCTCAGAAATCCTGCAGTCTGATTGGCTGATAGGATTCCAACAGCCTTACATTAATCCATGTTACGCCGTCATGTGCAGCCTGATCACCATGGTACGTGGATTCTTCCTGTCTGCATTAAGTCCTCTAGCACTGCTGAATGACTGGAATGCTGCATTCTGATTTTGAACCAGCATTCTTAAACTGTTGGAGGAAGAACTATTTTAATAAACGTCTGCCTCTCAATGAGGAACACATTCAAAAAGTACACTTTTGAAACTTTTCTTTTCTAATAATGTTTTATAATAGCAATAAGGCATGCCCGCGAGTTAGATTAACAGTCAATCACCCCCAATGGACAACATGGAACACGGCTGTTCCTTGTGCTACATTATACCCCTAAGGTGTGATTAAGAGACTGCTAATCTAACCACTGGTCATGCCTTATTATTTAAATATAAAAAACCAAAACTACAAAATGTGTACTGAAATTGCTCATCTGATTGAGCATACAGTAGGTCCTTTTAAAATTAGTATAACAGTTTCACAATATAGTTAAACACTTTTCCATTTGCAAATACAAAAGAATAAGAGCTTTCTTCATATATTGGCAACCTACATACACACATTAATGTGCACAGTAGGGAACTTGAAAGTGCAGCATATGTTTTCCCTTATCACAGAGCAGTATTAATGAAATCAGTTAGTTTTCTAGCATTTTGTTCATTCAGTGGATTTAGTAAAATTTCCATGCAATCAAAGAAGGAATAAATATATAATCCAAAAGCAAAGAAGACAGTGCTCTCAGTTTAGACCAAGTGCTTGTAGAAAAACAATATCAGTAGTTCAAAGAAAACAAGCACTCCAATACATTGGGAAGATAGTGGTGATTATAATTTGCACACTATGCAATTACATAGAAACATAGAAGCTGACGGCAGATAAGGACCGCAAGGCCCATCCAGTCTGCCCTTTTCCTTTTCTACCTTATAAATGTGCCATCGGCCTTTGCTCTGTCAGTGGCCTATCTATTCAGTCATTTGTATTGCTCCCTTATGCCTATCCCATGCCTGTTTGAAGCCCTGCACTGTATTCATAGCCACCACTTCTTGTGGTAAGCCATTCCATGCATTCTCCACCCTTTCTGTGAAAAAGAATTTCCTCACATTCCCCCTTAATCAGCCCCCCTCTAATCTCATGCTGTGTCCTCTTGTCCTGCTATTTTTCTTATATTTAAACATGTTAGACTCTTTCACCTTGTTAATGCCCTTAAGGTGTTTGAATGCCTCGATCATATCACCTCTCTCCCTCCTTTGCTCAAGGGTATACATATTGAGCTCTGTTAATCTGTCCTCATATGTCTTCTGATGCAGTCCCTGCACCATTTTGGTTCCCTTCTCTGGACTGCCTCAATTTGGTTAATGTCCTTGTGAAGGTGTGGCCTCCAATACTGCATGCAGTACTCCAGATGGGGCCAAACCAGTGTCTTGTAAAGAGGGATTATTACCTCCCTCTTACGACTTGTGATACCCCTACTAATACACCCTAACAACCCCTAGCCTTACCTACTGCTTTAGAGGTCTGCTTGGATGATTTCAGGTCATCAGTGATGATGATGCCCAAGTCTCTTTCTTCCTTTGTGACTGCTAGCAACTCCCCTCTCAGCCTATAGGTGGCTTCAGGGTTTCTCTTTCCTATGTGCATGATTTTGCACTTCTTTATATTAAATCCCAGTTGCCACTCTTCTGACCATTTTGCTAGTTTATCCAGATCTCTTCTCATTCTGCCCACCCCATCTGGATCATCTACTCTGTTGCAGATCTTGGTGTCATCTGCAAACAGACAGCCTTACCCTCTAGTCCATCTGCAAGGTCACTAATGAAGATGTTGAAGAGGACTGGCCCCAGGACTGTCCTTGAGGTACCCACTTGTGACTTGCATCTCTTTTGACTGTATACCATTTATTACCACACTCTGTTTTCTGCCCGTCAACCAGTTTGCCACCCAGTTGACCAACTTCTGACCCACCCCGAGCCTACCCAGCTTATTTATCAATCTTCTATGTGGAACAGTGTCAAAAGCTTTGCTGAAGTCAAGGTAGGCGAGCATCAACTGCTCCCTTGGTCCACCACTCTGGTTACCAGTCAAAGAAACCTATGAGATTAGGTTTGACAGGACCTTCCTTTTGTAAACCCATGCTGTCTTGGATCCTGTGCCCCTATGGATTCCAGGTGTTGCACTATCCTTTCCTTAAGGAGTGCCTCCATAATCTTGCCCACTACTGAGGTAAGACTGACTGGTCTGTAGTTCCCCGCCTCCTCCTGCTACCACTCTTGTGGAGCCGGGATCATGATAACCCTTCTCCAGTCTTCTTGGACCTCTCCTGTGCTCAGAGACTCACTAAACAGTTCTGCTAATGGCTCTGCTAGTTCCATCTTTAGCTCCTTAAGTACCCTGGGATGTATGCCATCAGGTCCCATTGCCTTATCCACCCTGAGCTTAGCAAGCTCTTGTAGGACCCTTTCTTTTGTGGAGGAGTAGTGCACCTCCCTCCCCTGTGTCCATGATGCTGAGCTGTGGGCCCTGCCCTACCTTCTCTCAGTAAATACTGAGCAAAAGTATCTATTTAGGATAGATGCCTTTACAGGGTCCTCCTCCTCACATGCTCCCTTTCTCCATTAAGCTTAGCAATACCTCCTCTGACTTTCTCCTTTCACTCATGTATCTATAGAAAGTCTTGTCACCTTATTTTACTGTTTGTGCTAGTGTTTCCTCAGTTTGGGACTTTGTCTGCCTTACTGCCTTCCCTGCTTCCCTTAGGGCAGTTTGGTATGCCTCCCTATCTTCATCCCGCTGTGTTCCCTTATACTTCCTGAAGGCCAGCATTTTGGCTCTGACCTTTTCTGCTACTGTATTTGAGAACCAAAGCGGTTTCCTTCTTCTTTTGCACTTCCTTTTCTGTCTAACACAATGGGATGTTGCTTCAAGTATTGCATCCTTAATGTTTGCCCACTTTGTCTGTACCCCCTCACCTGTGTTTCTTTTTGCCAGGGCTAGCTTAACTCTGTTGGCCATCTTATCAAAGTCAGCTCCTCTGAAGTCCCATATTTTGCCTTGAATGGGATGATTTAGATGTAGTAGCCAAACTGAACCATACCATGTGATGGTCACTGGCTCCCAGGTGACCTTCTACCTGGAGATCTGTGATCCCTTCCTGTTAGTCAGTACTAGATCTAGGATAGCCCTGTCTCTTGTGGGTTGCTGTACCAGTTGTTTGAGGCCCTCCTGCAGGGAATCCACTATGTGTCTAGTTCTGGCAGATGTTCCTGCTGGTATTGACCAATCTGTATCCGCATGTTGAAGTCTCCCATTATCAGAACCTCCCTTTAGCTGTCATGTTTTGTATATCTTCTAACAGTAATGTATCTATGTCCTCCCCTGGTCTGGGGCCTATAGACAACCCCAGTTCTTATGGCTGTTCCATTTTCTGTTTCAGGGTGACCCACAGTTCTTCTGGCTCCTTATGTGCATTCTGAATTTCTAGCTTTATATTTCATTGACATACAGGCTACCTCCTTTTAACCTTGTCTCTTCTGAACAATACATAGCCAGGTACTGAAGTCTCCTAATTGTGGTTACTGGTAAACCACGTCTCACTAATTGCTACTATGTCCAGTTTAGCCTCTGACATTACTGCCTGCAGGTCTGGGATCTTATTTCCCAGGCTGTGAGCATTTGTGTACATGATTTTCCATTGGCCAGATTTTGGTGTGTTAGTTGTTGGGTGAGGTTTGGCATTACCCCTGTGCGTCGTATGGGGAGATAAACCTTTTTTCTTACCTGGTGATGCAAATGAACTGCAAACATGCTGAATCCCTGTTTGACCACTAGCTGAGGGGGGAGGGGTGTTCTTCCCATTCGACGTATGGGTGCTGCACCCCTCTCCCCATTTGCTAGTTTAAATATTCTGCAAAGATGTCAAACTTCTGCCCCAGTGCACTGACTCCCTTCTTAGTCAGATGCAGTCCATCAAATTTAAAGAACTTTCACTCCCAGAACTGTTGCCAGTTCCCTACAAATCTGTGTCCTTTTTCCTGGCACCAGCCCTTGAGCCACGTGTTTAGCTCCCCTACCTCCCCTTCTCTGACCTTCTGTCCATCTGCTCCCCTCTCCCAGACTGGCAGGATCTTAGAGAAGGAGATGCCGGACGAAATAGATGATAGTTTGTCACCCAGCCTGGTCAGGTGCTCCTTGGTCTCCACAACTAACCGGCTGGCTAGATCATTAGTCCCTATGTGTACTAGGACATCAATGTTTTCTCCTGCTTTGTGAACAATTTTAGCAATGCAGACAGTGTCTTTCCATGCTGATGTACCTGGGAGACATCTGACCATTACCCCTGGCTGGAGATGGGTATCAACTCCCCGAATCATGAAGTCTCCTATGATCAGAAGTTTTTTGGATTTCCTTTTTGTTTTTTTTGTTTTGGTTCCTGATTTGGGTGAGTTTTGTTGTACTAGCTCATCTGCTGCAGTGTCCTGCTCTGCAGTGTCCTCTGCCTCTTTGTTTGATTTCAGAGATAGAGGCAGATACCTGTTTGTAGTGTTTATATGGTTTTTGGAGGTAATATGTTGGAGAGCAGAGAGTGATGGGGCACCTGATTTGCCCCTCCTAACCACCTGCCAACCTCCTGGACCAACTACCCTCTGCAGTCGAGGTTTTTCTGTTGGATGCTGGGGAAATGGCCGTGGTTCTTATAATGTATTTCCTCTTGAATATGAAATTTGAGGCATGCAATCTCTGCCCATGCTAGCCGGAGCTGAGCCCTAAGATCTCCAAAGGCTCAGCATGTAGGACAGTGTCCTAAATCCTGTAAGACTGTCCTTCTGAAAATTGTTCCACAGTACCTGCAGTTAATGATATCCATTCCAGATAAGTTGCTGGGTTTATAACCTAGTCAGAGTAATTAGAAGGAAAAAAAAAGGAAAATAAATGCAAGTAATGGTCTGATTGTGTTTTGTTTAACTTGTTATAACAAGTTAAATTACTAGTGCCCCTGTAAATGAGCTCACCTTGTGGCGGCCCCACTGATCCACCCCTTCCTGCTCTGCCACAGGAAATGTCACAACTGTGGTACCCTATAAAGGAGTGAGTAGTGTGGGTGGTTGGGGATGGGGGGTGGCTGGGCCCTTCCCTGCCAAAAAAGAAGAACCACGGATGAAAGAACAAGGAGGTAAGAGCAGAAACAATCAGTCAATAACAAATGCAGTAACCCTGAACACTTATCCTAATGTTAGATAAAACTGTAAAGCACCACCTGTAATAATTTCAGAGAAGATATACGCTGTAAGAAACACTTTGCTACAGAGAAAAATAAAACAATGAAATGTTAGCAACAAACACTAGCAATCCCTGTGAGTAAAAAATTAAAACAACACCACACAGTAAATCTGCTTAGCCAAAATAAGTCTTAATCCTTTTCCCTTGCTCTGGTAAGTTTCTCTACTCTGCCTTTCAAGCAATCTTAGAAGGAATGAGCTCAGGTGAAGCTAGGTGCCTTGGCCAGCAAACCAAGTCTTCTACCTCCAAGATATCAACTAACCTGACTTTTTAACCCTTCTTTCTGTTGGAAATTACTGACAGTTTGCCAGCTCCGCCCCCACATACACACCTAATCCTTTGGAAGAGCTGTGGGAGGAAAGCAATTAGCTCCTTCAATGTGAGAAGAAGACTGAAACACCTCTGAGACAACAAACCTTTTCAACAAACAAAAAACAAGAATAAAATAAAACACAGTGTCAAACAGTAATTTTGCTTAGCCCAATGATAAAAAAGTCACAAAAATGTAAGCTCCACCTGTAATAATTTCAGAGAAGATATACCCTGTAAGAAACACTTTGCTACAGAGAAAAATAAAGCAGTAACAGAAGATATACCTTGCAAAAGACAATTTGAATCAGAAGATTACAGCAGTAATCTGTTAGCACATACCTGTAGGCACACCTTGTAATAATGCAGAAGAAGGTATACTAGCAACAACAATTTGAATCAGAGCAAAATAATGCAATGAAATGTTAGCAACAAACAGTAGCAATCCCTGTGAGTAAAAAATAAAAACAACACCACACAGTAAATCTGCTTAGCCAAAATAAGTCTTAATCCTTTTCCCTTGCTCTTGTAAGTGTCTCTACTCTGCTTTTCAAGCAGTCTTAGAAGGAAAGAGCTCAGGTGAAGCTAGGTGCCTTGGCCAGCAAACCAAGTCTTCTACATTGAAACACAAAATGTGGGCAACAGACATCCAACGAACCACACCTGGCCAGTCCAATGCTTCAAGGTAAGACACCTCTTCATCAGGGGGTGTCAAGGAATAAATATACACCTGTATGATATTAAGACAATAACACCTTTCCATTTCTCATATAGGGAACAATGAACTCTAACATGAAACAAATTGTCCTCATGACATTTTTTATAAAATCATTCAGTATCCTTTAGGTTATCATGATTCCTACCATATCTATTTTCTATAAATTTCATGCCCATAGAATCAGATCTAGACTGTTATTAATTGTCTTTCCTTTGGTAATAATGGTAACAATAAACATGATTTGCAGCCATGCCAGTTGTACAGGTTGGCATAGCATGGAGTCTGTTTGGATGATCTTATATCTGCAAGATCCCTTTCCATATGATATGTAAAATATTTTTCTTAAAATATGATCGATAACTGTGACAGAATAGTAATACCGCTTAAGAAATTGCTTCGTGGCCAGCCTGGTGGTGAAAAAGGCTAAGTTTCTCTATGCCTTACCTTTTACCATGCCAGTGACCCATATTTGGGAGCTAGCTTGGGTCACCAGGTGTCTACTGAGGAGGAGAGGATTAAACATCTATAGGACAGCCTCCTTTCCTGGGAATGGTAGTTTGACATTTAGGCCCCTGACTTCCCCGAGGTGAAGGTCTTGGGGTAGTACCAGCAGCCTTGAGTGACTTAAGGGCATGGGTCACAGTTCCATAGTCACTTGCACTTAAATGTTCATTGCTTCACACCACTGTGACTGAGACTTTGGGGAGAAAAATCAGAAAATGGATAGTGCAGACTAAATGAAGCCCTGCCCACCTGCCTCTGCTCCATGCCATGGGCTAATCCTCAAGTTCATCTGGATGTGTGTCACCGGGTGGGGGGAGGATGGCCTTCCCTTTCCTGGTGCAGTAAATTGGAAAATCCATGGGGGTAGTGGACTTGTGGTACAGTGCTGTGGGTGCTAGGTGTGACTGGGCAGGGACAGGGTGGACAGCCTGCCTGAACTAATCTAGAAAGAAAAAGCTTTATGGGAAGAAGAAATTGTTTCATAAAACTAGCACATTGATGCTTTTCAGAGTATCTTGTAACATTTCTAATCAAATAGACTTCAATGAGAATTCTAACAGTATATTTGTTTCTGTACTATATAACTTAGGTCAATAAATGTTATTATTATGTATTATACAAAACCAATTACAGATTAATCTTAGTTTCACTTGAGCCTCCCGGGGGACTCTACATAATTCAGCTCTGATATATTGCTCGAGTCATGACCTTCTCCCTTTTAGAAGTGAAAAAAATAGAGAAAAGTGCACTTCGATTGAATAACAGCAACTATAACATCATACTGCCAAACCACATAGTATTATTGAATTGAGTTTTGCTTCATCAGCTTGTAATGCTGGTAAAATAATGGTATCCTGTGATAATAGCAAGTAAAGAATCACGAATAAATAATAGCGAGCAAAGAATAGCGAATCAAATGATAGCGAGTATGATTCAATAGCGAACTCCATTAAAAGCGACTTTTCGCACGTCAAAATCGCGATCCATATACTGAGGTGGCACAATCCAAGGCTGGAGTTGAAACCTCTATGCCACCCCTTGACAGCATTGTTAGTGCATGAAAGTCTGAGTAGAGTAGCTGCATTACAGTTCCAGTTCTCAACTGGGAACATTGCATGTCTTCTCTTGGAACGTCCTTTTGGCATTCCAAGCCTAGTGTCCTCGAAGTAATTGAGGACTGGTTGCAATAGCTCTTCATTTTAAGTGAAGAAGTCATTTTCTCTGAGCTCCTCGAATGCAGTTACATCATCTAGCGGGACAAAAGCCAGAGACAGCAGCATTCGTAGATGTAGCACAAAGTGCAGTCGCTACAGTATCTTTTCTCGACTTCATGGCACTGTTGTATTTTACGTCACACAGCTTGGGCAAGGTGAAAAAAACAACCTCAGACAGATGTGCTTGTGAATACATTAGTGAAACCCATCCATGCAGCTCTTTCATAGTCCATAATAGCTGTAGAGGGGCTGTTATCACCACACATCGCCTTAATTTGCCTAAAGACACGCTCATATGCAATTGCTGTGCGTGAGCACATAAGGATGAAAACTGCAGATATCACTTGTCCAGAACGCATTGCATGGATACTGTATAACTGTGAAAACAAAGATGGGTATGACTTAAAGGTACCGTCCAGCATCAAATCTGGACTGTCCTTCAGCAATCTAATGTTACCCTCAGTGCCAAAAACAACAATTCTGTCACTTTCTAACCCGCTATCATAAAGCAGAATTCTTTCACCAGATCCAAGCACAGCAAACTCATTAGGTATTACAAGGGACTCCACACATGTTGGAGTTACTGGGCCAGCACGCTCTTGTTGCCTAATTCGTTGAATGGTACGCTTCATCAATCGAATTTCAGGCAGGCGACCACTTACAGACTCAGGCACAGTGGTAGTGGATGTCACAAGTACTTGTGACATGCTCTCTACTGTACTTTGTGCTCTGGCATGAATATCTGCCATAACCAGATGCGCTGCAACATCTCCAGAATCAGCAACATGGTTATGCTGTTTAATAACAGCTGAAACAGTGTCTGCAACTGTGTGAAGCCTGGCCAGACATTTGAATTTATGAGCTTCCACACACCTCCAATACACCTTTTTCGTTGTTTCTTTATCCAAGCGATATAAGTAGCCATCGTGAAGAACAAGCGGCTTACCCTTTTGACTCATTATAAATTGCACAGACATTTCACGCTTTAATTGATGTAATTCAGGTTGAAACCCAGCACAAGAAACAGCTACGCAAGGTAAGAGGGCCATTGATGCAGTGGAACTTATACACTG
Source organism: Neoceratodus forsteri (assembly GCA_016271365.2). Lineage (NCBI taxonomy): Eukaryota > Metazoa > Chordata > Ceratodontiformes > Ceratodontidae > Neoceratodus > Neoceratodus forsteri. The sequence continues at coordinate 659,372,797 of CM057449.1, forward strand.
GAAAGGACTATGGGTGGACTATGGTCTGGTTACCTGGCAACAATTGTTATGCAGAAACAGGAAGCAAATTAAAGTGAAAGATCCCTTGTTAGAGAAATCGAGAGGATAGATCAATAAAATAAAGTTCACCATACTTGCTATTGAGGTATTTTGACGTTCGCTATACTTTAAGTCGCTATTATAAGTCCAACAGAACCTATCATTCAAGATGGCCGCCAGGCTGGGTGCATCGTTGCTGCTTCCCTGAAGAATTAGTTGCTTTCATTACTTTTATCTTTTTTATTCTTTATTCGTGTTTTTATTTTATTTGTGTTTAGACTCTGATCGGAGTCGGATCTGGTGTACGCTCTGGTGCTTGGCATTCGGCGTTCCAGTTGTTAGCATTACCGCCATCTATGAGCGAATGGATTACCGGTTGTAGCGTTATTGTTACCCTGTTACCCTATGAGCGTATGGACTACTCGCTGTAGTGGTCGCTGGTGTCATTTTGAGGGAGATGCCAGCTGGCTTTTTCTTCTTTGGAGTCTTCGGTGGTCCTGGTCGAGAGTCCAGTGTGACTCTAGTGAAAGGAGTACACTCCATGGGTCATCAGCTTTGTGGGACACTCGCCGGGTCGCTGTATGTGGGAGTGACGTTACCAGAGATTTTTGGAACTTGGATGGCATTTTTTCTTCTCCGGATAGTCTGGATGGTTATTCGACGTTGCTTTTCTGTGAAGAAGCATTTTGGTTGAGGGGAATGTGAGGAGTTAGCCCTAAAGGCATTTGGAGGAGCTCTGGATACTGAGTTTGCTGAAGAGGAGACGGAAGATCTTGGACTGGGGCTCTGTTGGAAACTGTGAGCCCCTTGAGTTTTACAATTTATAGGTGGTTTGCCTGCCTTTTGTTTGCTCTGGCCAGCCCTGTCCTGGGTGTTGCTACTCCACAGGGGTTGGGGTGTTTCCCAGTCAGGGAGCTGAGTGGGGCACCTTGCCACCTTGGACCATGGAAGGGGCTACGGTAGTGGCTCTTTTCATGGCCCTTCAGCGTGAGTGGCAATATTTTCCCCGGGGGGGGGTTTCGGCTGGGAGTAAATAAGATTGGAGTCTGCTCGATCCTTTTTGGATATAAATTTACTCGATTTTCTGAACTTCTTGGATCTCCTTTGGACTAATCTTTCCCTCTGATTTGTGCTACTGCTTCTTTTATGGACCTGGACTGTCTTGGATCTTTATTGTATTTGAGAAGCTGCTGTTTTTGTCTTCTGTTGACTCTGTTCTGGCCTTCGGGGTGGTGAGAGGACCCTGGGTCCAAAATTTTTGTTTATTTATTTATTTGCTATTTGTTTGATTTTCTCCCCTGTTGTGAGAGAACGGGGGGATTTAAATATTTGTATGTTTTTTATTAGGCAGTGAGAGTGCCTTTGTACCCTCGCCCCAGTGGTGAGAGGACTGGGGTAGGAAGGGTCTGTTTTGTTTTAACTTATTTTTTGTGGTTTTTGTTATAATTTATTGATCTAATTTGTCTATTAGTTAGTTTAGGTAGTTAGTGAGGTTTTTTGAATAATTTTGGTGGTGGGTTTATTTTTATTGTTTAATTTGGGTAAGCAGCGTCATGTGCTGGCCTTCCTCCTCCACGGTGGTGCATTATTCCCCCTCCTCTCTTCGTGCCCTCCACCCCTTCTGCACTCCTCCATTACAGTTCAAGACTTATCAGCATTGTAGAGTGTTGGGGATTGCTCGTGGGAGGGTGAGGGGGTGGGGATGCATGAACGGGGTGGGGGCAACGAGCGGAGTCACCGTGCTGGGGTTATTAAGTCCAGAAGGCACCCTGGGGCAAAAAGGAATCCAGAGCAGGGTCTTCCCTGTCTGGTTTCCATACCCAAGGGCACTACTGATTACAGTAGGTAGATAGACCCAACAACCTCCGAGGTTTGTCCAACTCGGGTGGTGTTATGCAATGCCAGGTCTGTTAGGAATAAAACTGCTATTATTGCCGACCTTATCGGTTTGGCTGATCTGGCTTGCATCACTGAGACCTGGCTGGATGAAAATTCTGGCCCTATAGTGGAGGCCATGACTCCGGTCGGGTACTCGGTGTTACACTGCCCGAGATTGGACTGCAGGGGCAGGGGGGTTGCAGTCTGTTTTAAGACTGAATTGGGCCCCTCGAATGTGGTAGTGGGTGAGGCTGAGTCCTTTGAGTGCACAGTTGTAGCAGGTGTAGGCGTTTGAATCGTTCTCATCTACCATCCACCCGGAGATGGGAAACGTTTCTTACAGGAAGTGACAGACTTCCTCGTCGACATGTTGTTTGAGTCACCCAGATTGATGGTGCTGGGTGACTTTAACGCCTGGGTTGACGATGAACTCACAATTTGGTAAACACTTCCTCCAACTAATGTCTTCTTTGGGCCTCACACAGGTAGTTTCCACTGCTACACATAAATCTGGACATTCTCTCGACTTGGTCTTCCTTCTTCGGATTGATGCATCCGATATGGGGGTGGAACCAGTCATTTGGTCTGGCCACCACATCATGAGGTTCAATTTTTGCACCCCCCCCAAGAAGGCCAGCCCCTATGGAGATGGTTAGGTACCGCCCATTATGGAATGTTACTCCAAAAGGCCTGGTGGCGGTCCTTGACCTATCATCCCTCGTGTTGGTGGGCAGTAGTCCAGAGGCGCTCGTACGGGCCTATAATGAGGCCATTACAGTTGCCCTGGATTCTATTGCTCCTGTTCATGGCGCCCTCTTTCCCGCCACCCCAGGGCCCCTTAGTTTGATGGGACTCTGAGGAGATGCGAGACAAGGTGAAGTTGAGCGTTGCTGGCTAAGTCCGCCCTTGATGCCGCCTGTCTTAGATTGATTGAATATTATACTAGCTATCAATCTGCAATCACCCATAAGAAGGCAGAATTCCTGTCCATGGAGATTTCAGTTGCTCAGAATCGACTGGCTCAGCTGTTCTGAACTGTAGATAGACTGTGCAACCCAGCCTGTCTGCAAGTTTGGAAAGCCTTTTCGCAAATTGAGTGCGATGAGCTTGCTCGATACTTTGCAACTAAGGTGGCTGACATCAGAGCAGACTTGTGTCCAACAACCTCTAAGGGTGATATGGTGGGAGTGTGCAAGAGCACAGGACCTCGCTTCTCCTGGAGTTCCTTTTGTCACCTGAGTTCATGGATATTATGAGGATCATCCACAGTGTGCGCCCTACAAGCTGCGGCTTGGATCCTGGACCTACTACCCTAATTCTGGGTTGTGTAGACATCATTGGTCCAGTTCTGGTACAAATTGTCTGGTGTTCCTTGGAGTCGGGTGAGTTTCCTAGCTCCCTGAAAGAGGTGGTGGTGACACCTTTCTTGAAGAAAGCTTCCTTGGACCCAGATTGTTTTTCCAGCTATAGACCCATCTCTAACCTTCCCTTTATTGGGAAGGTTATTGAAAAGGTCATAGCTGCTCAATTGGATGACCATTTAACCATCCATAATATCTACGAATCCTTCCAGTCTGGTTTCCATAAAAGACACAGTACCGAGACTGCGCTGGTTCAGGTGCTAAATGATCTTCTGAGGGCGAGAGGTCAAAGGAGATGTTCTATCCTGGTTCTCCTTGATCTCTCTTCAGCTTTTGACACTGTGGATCACATGGTGTTGCTAGCACGCTTGGGAAAAATTTATGAATGTCTGGAACTGTTCTAAATGGTTCAAGTCATTCTCACTGGGAGATCACAAAGAGTTGTGTCAGGGATTTTTCCTCCAGCCCAGTCTCTTTGTTGTGTGGAGTGCCTCAGGGTTCTGTGCTGTCACCCATGTTATTTGCAGTGTACATGCTGCCCCTCGGAAACATTATAAGACGGTATGGGCTGAGGTTTCACTGCTATGCAGATGATACCCAGCTATACCTGTCTTTTGCACGCGACTAGGATGGTACTCTCTCAGTATTTAATAACTGTCTGGTGGAGATCCAAGACTGGATGGATTCTAGTTGGCTAAAGTTGAACTCAGAGAAAACTGAGGTTTTGATCGTGGACCCGGGTGGTCAGATTGAGAGGTCGTGTGCTGGCGCGCCGTCTGGAATTTTTCTTAGCGGTGTGTCGCTTCCAGCCTCTGAACTGGTGCGCAACCTTGGGGTGATTCTTGATGATAGGCTGACTTTTCAATCCGAAGTGTCAGCCGTCGTCAAGACTTCCTTTTACCACTTAGGAATATTGCCCGGGTTAAGCACCTTGTTCCGTCTGACTCTCTGCCAACATTGGTCCATGCTTTACTGTCCTCGTGCCTTGACTACTGCAATGCCCTTTACTTTGGGCTTTCTGGGGTTGAAATCCGCCACCTACAGCTCGTGCAGAATGCGGCAGCCCGGGTTTTGACTGGAACAATTAGGTCCTGTCACATTACCCCATTGCTGTGTGAGCTGCACTGGCTCCCAATACGGTGGTGGATCACCTTTAAAGTCATTTTATTGACTTTCAAAGCCCTTCACAATCAGGGTCGTCCTATCTGAAAGACCTGCTGGTTCCTTACTGCCCTGGCTGATCACTCCGCTCGGCCGACATGGGGTTGTTAGAGATTCCAAGAGTGAGTTTGAAATCCTCTGGCAGTAGAGCATTTTTTCATGCCACACCCACTCTTTGGAATTCTCTACCATGCCAGTTACGGGAATGCTTCTCTGTGGAGATCTTCAAGAAGGAACTGAAAACTTATTTTTGGAGAATGGCCTTCTCGGAAAGTTAAATGCACTGTAAAGTGTGTGAAATTTTATTGTAATTTATTATGTTTTTATGACATATTTTATAATCTTTATGGTTTTGATGTTTGTATTGTGTGTTGAAGCTTTTATTGATCTGTTCAGTGCCATGATATAGTGAAAGGCGCTATATAAATAAAAGTATTATTATTATGAGTATCGCTATTATGCACTCGCTGTTTTTGAAGTCGCTATTTTTTTTCGCGATTTTAACATAGAACCAAAATAATTGTATCTCACTATAATGTATTCAGTCTCAAAATAGCTTGTGTGTTCTGCCTAGACTTTTTTGTTTCTGTTTTAATATGTTTGGATCATTAACCATTGGAGATAAAGATCACTTCTAAATATGTATATCCCATGACCATTTCTAATTTGAGATTGTTAATGTAAAAATTATGAACTTTCATTCCTTGAAAATCAGAATCTTTTTTTTTTCTTAATCTAAGAGGAGTTTAGGTTTATACATACTACATGCAAATGTTTTAGCTTATGTTGCAACCCAGTTGGCGAAAGACCAAATAGTACCAATAGCACCATGTCATCAGGGTAGGCAAGTGTTGGACATAGTTTACCTAAAATATTTGGAGAATAGAAATTATCAGTCTCAATTTTTTCCCAAGATCACATTAGCATAACAATTGAATAATAACAAAGAAAGTAGGCAATTTTGCTTAACTCTTCAATTAAATGGAAATCAATTAGTGACATTGTCTTGTGAATCACATCTACTAAATGTTTTCTTATCAGAATACAGTTGAATAATTGGAACTATAAGATTACAATCAATTCCCATTTCAGAAAGTTCAGCGCATAATATACATCAATCAAGTGAATCCAGCTCTATGGTCTATAAATGTTGTGTTTAGGTTCATTTTCTCACCTGTTCAGGTATTTACTTTTCAATAAGATAGCCAGAACATTAATGTAATCAGAACAAAAGGTAGGAGAGTGACTAAATGTGACTCGGACCTGTGCCAAACTGAAAACAAGAGCAAGTACTTACAAAAGGCCAGGTTCAGTGATTAGGTCTCCATTCAATCCACAAGTGCAGATATCCATGCAGGTAGAGAAGAACAACCATGAGCTGGTGCTGATAGTCAAATCAAACATGTTTTATTCAAGATGAGGTACTAGTCCAAAGGTATAAAAATCCACAAATGCGAAGACCGCTAACAATGAGGTAGCTGGACCCCTTCACAAACAGTCAAACATTTTTGAGCAAAACATGTGCTTTCTCAGGACTGTTGAGAAAGCAACATCTCGTGAAAATGTTTTTGCACAAAACGTGCGCTTTCTCAAGACTGTTGAGAAAGCACATGTCTCACGTGAAAATGTTTGACTGTTTGATTGGGAAGGGATCCAGCTACCTCACTGTTAGCAGTCTTCACCTTTGGGGATTTTTATACTTTTGGATTACTGATTACTACTTCATCTTAAACAAAATATATTTGATTTGACTATCAGCACCAACTCATGGTTGTTCTTCTGTGCCTGCATGGATATTTGCACTTGTGGATTGAATGGAGATCTAGTTGCCAAACCTGGCCTTTTGTAATTAATGTAATCTGTAGTAGAAAAATGATGTCTAAATCCTGCATGTAAGATGGACATTATTGCTTTTTCATCAACCAAAGACTGTAATTGATTTAGAAAATGTTTTGAATAAATTTTAGAGATTTTATCTAACAAACTGTTTGGTCTGAAATGTTTTGGGTCCTTATTCTCTTTCTTGGAAATTGATACAATTACGTTTATCTTTCAGCTATCAGATATGAACCTTTGTATACTGCACTTGTTAAAGAGATGAATTAATAATGGGACCCCCATCTTATAATAGAGTTTGTATACATTAGCTGGGATACCATCAAGGCCAGGGGCCTTATTAGAGTTAAATGAATTTATAGCATTTACCAAATCAAAAAAAAAAAAAAAAGAATAACATCGTGTTTGAATGTCTAATTTCATAATTATTTTTGGAAGAAAAATAAGATGATTGACAAAGCAATCCTAGAGATTATTACTAAAATAAGAACCATTTTCAGCACACACAGCTGAAGGACTGCTCTTATAGTTGCTTGTCCTTTATTTATTTAGGTAGTTACTGCATTTATTTATTTAGTTGTATATGTATATATGTGTATTTATTTAACAGTTTCACTGAAAAAAAAAAATTCTGAGGTAACAGCTCATTTTCTGAGCTGTCCTGGGAGGCAGTAGATGTGGGAGTGCAGTAGTAAGTTACATCAGAAATGTTACAATCATAGAACAATAATAATAATTATAATTATAAAACATTATGAAGTAAGCAATTTAGAGGAAGCACAAACTAAGTTTTGCAAAACATAACATATTAATAGCCAGGGCGAGTTCTATGACTGGGTAACTAGGCAACTGGACAGGGGCCATGCAGTGGATGTCCTGTATCTGGACTTCAGTAAGGCATTTGACTCAGTGCCCATGGAAGGCTGGGAAGGAAGTTAGTAGGCACAGGGGTGCAAAGCTGGTGATATGGGTAGGAAACTGGCCGGGAAGGCAACAGAGGGGGTGGTGGTGGGAGCTCTCTCACACCCAAGGGCAGTGATTTGTGCCGGTGTTCCACAGGGCTCAGTGTTGGGACCAGTGTTGTTTGGGATATTCATTGCAGACATTATCATGGGACATCAAGAGCAAGATCAGTCTGTTTGCTGATGATACCAAGGTAGGTGCGGTGGTGGATGACCTAGGGGGATGGCAGGGGTTGCAGGATGATCTGACAAAGTTTGAAACCTGGTCAGACACCTGGCAACTGGGCTTTAATGCCAAAAAGTGCAAGGTGCTGCATTTTGGGATGAAGAACCCAAGGAGGAGTTACCAGCTAGGGGGAGTGCAGCTAGTCCAGACAGAGGAGGAGAAAGATCTGGGTGTGCTCATTACAGGGTCAATGAACAACTTGGCACAATGTAGGAAGGCAGCTGCAAAGGTCTTGATGGAAGAGGAAGATCTGGATATCATGGCAGTCACAGAAACATGGTACACACAGAACCATGACTGGGATGTAAACATACCAGGATACACTATCTACAGGAGGGACAGGGAGGGTAAAAGAGGAGGAGGAGTAGCTCTCACAAAAAGAGAAGGAATCAAAGTAACAGAACAAAAGGGTAAACAGGAGGAGAAGAAGCACTGTGGGTCAATTTGGAGGCAGGCAATGGCACCAACTGCACAGGGTTAGATACAGACTCTCCTCAGGGGAGGAAATGGACAAGGAAATGACAGAAAGTATGCTTAGAATGGCAGATAAAGGGGAGAAATTGCTGATGGGTGATCTGAATATGCCAAATGTTAACTGGAGTGCAGTTGCAGCAGCCACTTCTAAGAGTGGGGTTATTCTAGATGCCCCACAGGGGCATGCCTTAGACAACTAGTATTGGAACCCGCCTGAGAGGGAGCAATCTTAGACCTGGTCCTCTCAAAGGAGATGGAGAGAGGATCACAGATGTAGAAGTGGGTAGCCATCTGGGAACTAGCTGACCACCGAACAGTATGGTTCACAATAAACACAGCAATAGAGTCAAGCTCACAAAGGCAAAAGTACTGACTTCAGGAGGGCTGACTTTACAAATGGGTGAGTGCGTAAGGAATGCACTAGCAAATGGGCAGGAAGGAGGGGTGGAAGAACAATGGGGAATAATAAAAACTGCCATCACAGAGGTAACAAGCCTTTGTGTGAAGCAAATAAAGCAAAACAATGTAAGAAACCACTATGGTTCTCAAAGGAGGTGGCAGTGAAGGTTCAAGAGAAAAAGAAAGCATTCAGAAAGTACAAGGAATCAAAGATCGAACAGGACAGAGAAGTGTATCAGTTAAAGCAAAAGGAAGCTGGGAAGGCAGTCAGAACAGCAAAGGCCCAAACTGAGGAAAAGAGAGCCAACTCAGTTAAGAAGGGGGATAAAACCTTTTTTAGGTACATCAGGGAGTGAAGGAAGACTAAGGGAGGGATAGTGAGAGCTAATAAAGGGAGGGTGGGCAGAGGGTGACTGTGAAAGGCAGAGATACTAAACAAATATTTTTGCTCAGTATTTATAAACGAAGACGGGGAGGTACCTAAAACAAACAATAGAAACACTCTGGATACAGAAGTTGATACCAGCCCATTTACAGAAGAAAGGGTCTTGAAAGAACTCTTAAAACTGAAGGTGGACAAAGCCATGGGGCCTGATGGGATTCATCCCAGAATTCTAAAAGAACTAAGGGTAGAACTAGTGACACCACTGACTACCCTCTTTAACAAATCATGGAGGATGGGGTGGTACCTGAGGACTGAGGAGGGCCGATGTGATTCCCTCACAAAAGTGGGAGCAGGCAGAAGCGGAAACTACAGACCAGTTAGTTTAACCTTAGTGATAGAGAAAATGATGGAATCACTCTGAAGTAAAGAATTGTCTGAGTACCTAGAGGCCAGAGGGCACAGGACCCAAGGCAAGCATGGATTCAGTGGGAAGGTCATGCCAGACAAATCTAATAGATTTTGACTGGGTGACCAAAGTAGTAGATCAGGGAGGGGCTGTGACATGGCCTACCTAGACTTTTAGCAAGGCATTTGACTCAGTCCCACACAAAAGATTAATATACGTTAGCCAGCCTGGGAGGGTCCCAAGATGATAGCCTGGGTAAAGAATTGGCTGGAGAATAGGACACAGAGGGTAATAGTAAATGGAGTCCACTCTGATGAAAGGGGGGTTACTAGTGGGGTGCCGCAGGGTTCAGTATTAGGACCGGTCCTCTTAAATGTCTTTGTAAGCGACATTGCAGAGGGAGTGGAAGGAAAAGTATGTCTCTTTGCAGATGACACAAAGATCTGCAACAGAGTTGATGCACAAGGTGGGGTGGAAAGGATGAGAAGGACTTGTCAAGGTTAGAGGAATGGTCAAATGTATGGCAGCTAGATTTAATGCTAAGAAGTGCAGGTAATGCACCTGGGAAACAAAGACCCAGGAGAAGAGTACACAATGGGGATGAGATACTAACAACAACAAAATGGAAAGGGACCTGGGGTAGCTAATCAGATGACTTAAAGGTGGGCAAGCAATGGAGAGGGCAGTAAGGAGGGTTGGGGATACTGGGATGCATAGGGAGAGGCATCACCAGTAGAAAACAGGAAGTTGTTATCCCTCTGTACAGACAGCTGGTGAGACCCATCTGGAGTACTGTGTGCAGTTCTGAGACTCAATCTCCACAAGGACACAGACAAGATGGAAGCTGTCCAGAGGAGGGCAACTAAAATGGTGCAGAGTCTGCACCAGAAGACATATGAAGAGAGATTAAAGGAACTTAATATGTATAGCCTCGAGGAAAGGAGGGAGAGGGGACATGATAGAAACTTTCAAGTACCTCAAGGAATCAACAAAGTCCAAGAGGGTAGCATCTTTCAAAAAAGAGGTGTTCAAGAACAAGGGGCACAATTTGAAGATAGAGGGGAGGGGCTGCCCAGAGGTAATGTAAGGGAAGTATTTTTTTCACAGAGAGGGTTGTGGATGGCATGGAACGCTCCGGAGGAGGTTGTGGAGTCAAAAATAGTGACTGAATTCAAGCATGCATGGGACAGCCATAAGGCAATTCTAGGGAGTGGGGGTAGAAAGAAATAGGCTGCTGGTTAACTAGGATCTGCAGCTTATCCATTAGGTAGGGAAATGGGCAGACTGGGTGGGCCAAGCGGTCCTTATCTGCCGTCAAATTCTATGTTTCTATGTTTCTAAAATGCTGGGTTGTATTGCAAGGGGTATATCCTCGAGGAGGGAGGAGGGATTCTGACCCACTGTATAGGTCATTATTGTGACCACACCTGGAGTATCGTGGCAGTACTGGCATCCGTGATTCAAGAGGGACATGGTTACTGGAGGGTGCAGCGAGAGTGACAAAGATGATCAAGGGCTGGGGACTTATCATATGAGAGGAGGTTGAAGGAGTTGAACATGTACTCACTGGAGGAGAGGAGAGACAGGGGTGACATGATTGAAACCTTTAAATACATGAAAGGAATAAACAAGACGGGTACAGAGGGCTGTTCAAAAGTAAGGAAGGAGGGCCACCAGGGGCCATGATATGAAACTGGAGCCAGGAAGGTTCAGGAGGGAGATGAGAGACTTTTTACAGAGAGGGTGGTGGCTGGGCTGAATGCGTTACCTGCTGAAGTGAAGGCAGTAGAACAGTGGACTGCTTCAAACGAGGATGGGACAGGACAAGGGGGAGGGTTAATGAAGGGGAAGGGTGGAAGGGAAGGGCAGCTGCAGAATAAGGGGTGCTAGCTGCACATTCGAGCAGACTTAATAGACCTCTAGGCCTTTATCTGCTGGCAAATTTTGTATATTCGTATGTTGATAGCAACAGTTCAGCAATGTGCAAATGTTATCAAAATGAGGGAGGTAAGGGAGATTGTGAGTACAATGGGACTAACCAGGGGGAGAAGTGAATCAATAAACCAGGGTACTAGGGGAAGGGAGCAGAATTGAGAGAGGAGTAACAGGATTAGCCTAGTATCAGTAACAATTGCAAGAGTGAGTAGTGAAATCATGGAGAGGGGAATTTTGTTTATTTAATAATAACTGGGTTTCACTTTTCCCCATAGGAAAACCCGTTGCATAATTTGGAGTGTTTATAACTGCAAACACGTGCTGGGTTTCCCTTGCTCCATGCATGTGCTGGTTGCCTTACCTTGCCACCGGAGACTGCACCACCACTCTGACTTGGTGGTAAGCTATTTAAAAAAAATGAGTGCTCTAAAACATTTGAAAAAAAAAACAACTACCACGGAAAAAACGAATTTTTGCAGGCAAATCACTTAACCACTCGATATACACCCAACCAGACCGCAGCTAATAATAGCAAAGTATTTTATTTTATATAATTATCAGGCAAAAGAAGGGAAACCGAGCAATTATATAAAATAAAATATGCGGTGGTGCAGAAAATCTAATTTTACACACACGCTCAGTGTTGGATGCCTAGATAAACCCCTCAAACTTTGCTCTCGGAGTTTATGCAGCATCCAATTTCTCGGATGTGTGTACAATTCTTGTTACACTCACCACTCCATATATTATTCTACATTTCATTTATTTATTTATTTGACAATTTAACCAGGAAAGGCATACCACTGAGATAACATTTCCAGATGTGTTGGGGGGGGGAGTATAGTTTATTTTATGCAACAAGGATTCAAACTAATATACATACGTTCACAACATATATACACAATATACTACAACCAGTAATACAAAATGAACATAGGATCATCTGTGGGCCATAGGAATTAGGGAGCAGTGAGAGGCACAGACAGGAACTTGGAGATAGAGCAGAGAGATCGTCTAAGAAAATGGGAGTAGTATATAGATGTGGAGAGAGATTTGAAGATAAAAAATAGGTAGGGGAAGGCTAAGGAGAGCCTAAAGGGATGGGGAATAGGATGGTGGGATGTAGGTAGAGATAATGAGGCAGACCTTCATCACTCTGGGATGTACACCCCACAAGGGCCAGACATGGATGGATGCACACCCAGTCCATGTCTTGTTTTCCTAGCCTACAAAGAGAAAACCTAGGGTAGAGAGGGAGAGGCAGACCACTCATCTCTCTGGGGTGCAAACCACGTAAGGGCCAGACATGGCTTAATGCACACCCAGTCTGTGTACTGATTTCCTGGTCTGCAAGGAGGAGGTTTGATGAGATTAGAAGTGGGGTAGGCAGAGAGGAATGGGGGAGAAAGGCTACAGAGAGGGTGGAGAGGGGAAGTGGGTGCGGAGTGGTGGGGTGTTGGAGGGCAGAGGGGAAGAGGTTCAGAGAAGAAGGCATATTATAAATAGCCACAGGGAGGGTGATCCAAAGTTTGTAGATGCAGAACAAGGAAGCAGCTTGACCAGCAAAGGATTTTAGAGGGTGAATGAGGGAGCGGGTGTCAACTATGTGAAGGGAGTAGGAGAGGAAGAAAGGGAGAAGAGGAGGGAAGAAAGGTAGGGGAATGGAGCCCACTCACTCACCCACCCACCCACACATAATTTGAAGATGAAGGTAGCACATTGAGCCAGGAAACAGGCATCAAGGGAAGGCAAGGAAAGGAAGGATGTCAGGGAACAGTGGTAGGTTCTGAGGAGGCAATCCATGGCAAAGCAGCAAGAGGGGCGAAAGACAGGATTCTGGCTTGCAATGATGGACTTGTCGGCAGTGCTATATACAATGCTGCTATAATCAAAGATAGGTAGAATCATCTTCCTGACAAACGCTCTACAAGCAGGAAGTGGGATATTTGCTTTGTTCCTGCAAAGTGCCCCAAGTTCAGTATGCAACTTCTTGTGGAAGGCATTCACATGAACGGTGAAGCTACTGATTTCCAAAATAAATGTGAATCTTGGTTGTTTATTGCCTTACTTATCAATTCCCATGATTCTATTGATATTTTTTCCTTTCTTCCTCTAAAATGTTATTTTGTTTTTTATGGAGCCATAAAGTTCTGTTAATTTTTCTATGCAGGCATTTTCTTGGTAAATCATACTATTTTTGTCAATTCTTTTTGTTGTAGTTTTAAAAATCTGTTTGGGTCATATTCTAATATTTGTGCATGTCTTTCTACAGTCATACAAAACAGATAGAAGCTCAGGGAAAACCTTAGATAGTCAATCTAAATATTCCAGAGGGGAGCAATTCTTTACATTCTCAATTCATGCAATATTCAGTGGGGGGAAAAGCAGATTTTCAAATTGTTGCTATTGGGAATTGGCATTGGAGACACCTGGGAATCTAAACACAAGTGCTTTTTGGGGACATAAACCTCCAAAGGTTGATTTTTGGCATGGGTCATACAATTTTGAGAAGAGGCATCAGCCATATTCAACATGATTATAATAACAGCGTGATTGGCTGCCCACTGTTGCAGAGGTAGCACTGACATTTGTGGTGTCAACAGCCTGGGTTTTGAACTGAACTCAGGACATTTGTGGGTTGACTGGGTGGAAGGAGGATCAAACAACCCAAGGACTGCTCTCCTCCTCTTTGGAGAGAGTGGCACAGCACGTGGGGTAGCACTGCCCCCAAAGGAGGTCAGGGATCAGTGCATCAGAGGAGACATCTGGCATGTCACAAACAGAAACGTGTATGGTACTGCCACTGATGTTATTCCACACCACTACTCTAGGTCACAAGAGAGGGAGGAGGGAGGCACAGAAAGTGGAAAAAACAGTCCTGACTGATATGGATGACCACCACCCCTCTCAGGCCCTGTTCTCAGCACCTTGGGAATGGCCAATGGATCCTTGACCAGTAAGTTGAGCATGCTCCCTGCTACCCCAGCAACAGGGGGTAAGTTGCAGAAGAAATGAATGTATGTCCCAGGAATAGCTGGGATGATGATGCTGGGGGAAACTGTTGAGCTTGAGAGCCATGCAAGGAAAAATTAACAAAAAATGAACAATAACAAAAAATAATAATTATAACAGCCTTCTAACTTTCATTGTGCATTTTTACCATTAGATCCAAGAAAATGCCAATACCCAACACTGCATATCTATAACAGGGGTCAATTTTAACATTGTTTTACTTGTTCAGGATCTAGTGCAAATGGACCAGGACTGGTGTAGCTAACCATTTATCTGTCTGGTTTTGCCTGGCTGTCAATGAAGTTAAAAAAGTTCCTTCTGTAGCAGGCTCAAGTCATCATACTAATCTCCCTCAGTGTTCCAGATGGCCTAATGTGATTAATAGCTCCTCAAGAATTGCAGTTATCTGGCAGTATAACATGTGGATCCTATGAAAGAACCTATGTGAGTCATTATCATTCCATTGTTAGGGCTTTCAGCTAGTGTCCAGGTTGTGATCAAATGTTGAATGTTTCTAAATCACTAGCTTCCAGTGTTCTGAACTCATCTTTATGTGTTTTTTGATTTGTCCTACATTATTAGTAACACTGCCCCTAATTTTACTACATTTTGAGCGTCTGTATACAACATTTCAGTGGCAAAATGCTAAGAGATATACAGGGTCTGCCCTGCAGGTGGTAGGTTTAATCCCAGCCTCACCACAGCTGCTCTAATTCTCCCTTTCCACTCTCCCAACTCTGTACTGCTCCTGGTCATCACTACAAATCAAACTCTAAAATAACCATCCATAGACCTATAGCTGCCATTACTGGCAGGTGTAGGGGTTCCCAACTCTTCCCAATGACCATGTCAGGCAATCCATCCATACATTCCCACCATCATCCCAGCCAGCATGTTCATTTATCCTAAAAACAAAGCTTTGGGACATGTATGGTACAAAAATTAACCTTGATAAAACATAAAGCTTCATGTCTGGGTACTGTTTCTCCTGGGCTCATATAAGGACAATGCTAAAAAAATGCTGTTGTTGAGGCAGAGCATGTTAAAATCAATACTTCTGTGGATTGTAGATATATAAATAAAAAATGTTGCAAAGTTTTCTATTTTTCAAGACACCAAGGTTTATCTGCCACCTCTCCGAAGAAGTTCTAGATATGCCTTTGGCCCACTTGACACTGCTCAAACACTGCCAAAATTTAGGTCTCCGGTTGGTCACCGAGAGGGCTCAAGAGTATCTTTCTCAGTCTTTCTCTGTCTGACTCTGTTCATTGCCTTGTGGGCAGGGGTTAAATTGGGAAGAATCCCACAGGAACTCAGTTTTCCTACATCTCAAAAAGTTGTATGAGAGTTTCACCCCCTGCCATCTTTCTCCATTGATTACTATAGTGGAGTTTCACCACCACTGAGGCTCATTTCCCAGCGCAACCTGGGAGAAAAGGGAAGGTGAGAAATAGATACAATCTAAATACTGCAATCTGGTGATGTGGTTACAATGTTAATGACGGAAGGATCATAAGCTGATTGCAGTACAGACAAAATGGCAAAACATTGTACATGGAGGACAAATACATTAGCATACAAATCATCTGTGCAGACTGGGCAAACTCTAAGTGCATAGTTCCAGAGTGAAGTGAGGCTTGAGCTGATGCTGAAAGTAGGAGTAACATGGGTTGATATGCTAAATGAGGTTGCCAGAGCTATGAGGTACGGGAGGAGGGAGAGATATGGGGTAGTCAAAATCCTGGAAAGGGTAAGGAAGGGTTCAGGAAAAGAGTGGGCAGGAGTGGGGAAGAGGAATTTTAGCTGTCATCTAATAGGGTAAATGGAAGAGGAGAGATGGTTGGAGGAGGTAACTGGTTCCAGGGGTGAGGGCAATATGAGAAAGCAGATTTCCCAGCTGAGGAGTGTGGGTAGGGAAGAGAAAAGGTACATGGGTCCCTTGAGCGCAGGGAGCAGTAGGAGGGATTGGGGAGATAAAATTAGATTGGCAATTTCTGTAGTCTTCAGGGCAATTTAATGATACCTGTATATTTTGGGGTCTGTATGTTCAGGCTCAGCTCAGCTCAGACACTGTTATCAACATCTGTGAGATAGTAAGAGAGTTAGGGAGAAAGCAATTTTACTGAAAGCTACAGTATGCCTACCATTCAGTGGGATAAAGCAGCCACCCATGCCTCCTTCCTGAGCTATATAAAAAATGACTAGCAGCCTCCCTCAAAATCACTTTTTCTATGCCCCACCATCCTCCCCTCCTCCCCTCCTCCTACAGTGGCATGCCTCTCTCCTCTAGGAAGCTCCTTCCAAAGGCAGTCCTTCCTGTGGCAACTCTAGGGATGGAACCCTCTTTGAAGGGTTCTTGCTTTCAGTACCCCTACAGGGTGGTAATTCCTAGTGGAAGAGAGGGTGTGAATGGCCAGTTATCACAATTGCACAAGTATAACACTACACTGGTTGCATAGATCCCCTAAAGTGATCGATGAGGATTTTTGCTGGTTTCGTGTAGTTTGTTTGCAAATGCAAGGTGCTGTGTTTTTTAGTTATAGAAGGGCTGAAGCCTGAGGCTCCATGTGGGGGAATATCTCCTCCCAAATTCCAGACAAAAGCCAGTCTCTCACAGCAGCTCTCACTTAGTGTGTTGCGAAAACACTCTGGGCTTCAGTATGGCTTGCGTGGCTGATCCTCCTCTCCATTTTATACTTCTGCTGCTGCTGCTTCCTTGCTCACTGTCTGTGTGGAGCATTCTCCGTTTGCTCCCTGCCAGTCGCTCTCCTTCCTATGTTCACCATCTCCATTTCTTTTGTTTGTGTTTTGTGTCCCATTTCTCTCTCATCTGCTTTTGTCTCCATTCATCGTGTCCTTGCCTGCTCCCCCCCACTTCCCTTTTAGTTCTTCAGTTGTTCGCTCCTTGTGCTCCCCTGTCTCCTCTCTGTTCCATCCTTTCGGCTCTGCCCCCATCCCTCATCCTTGTGCTAATTTCTTCTTCATTTCTGTCTTTTGGGCTTTTCTCTCTCCTCTGGGAGCCAATGCTCTACCTGCCCCAGCAGTTCTGGGTTGCATTTGCTCCAATAGTGCTCCTGCGCACACCCAAAGTCAGAGCATTCTCCTTCCACTCATACTGTTTTACCCTGGTTGCGACCCTCATTGTCACTGGGACTTGCACTGCTCTGCTCAGCACACTACCTTAAATTCTACTGAACATGCTTATAGTACATTTTTGTACCCACTGGAATTTAATGAAAACAGCTGTACCAATCACACTCTTGTAAGTGCATCATGGCCTTTCAGTTCCATTCAGCTGTTCTAAATGATTTCTCCAAGTGCCGTGTCTCATATCATTTTGTTCCCTCAGCCCTGACTCATTTGGTGTTAATTTCATTTATACATCTGTTATCATGCTTTATGCTACCACTTGTCCAGTCAAGCATGCCCTAGAATGCTAGCATTGCTCATCTCCTCCCTCAGCTTCAACATGTTTTGACTAGCTCCTGTACTTCCCAGTTGCTGCTGCACAGTGATCTATACCTATCTGAGTCCTCAAGTATATAAGTTGTTTGCTATATTAGTCATTTGTACCCATTGCCTTGTAAACAGAAGCAGTCATTCAAATTGCATCTTTGATGTTATGCCATAGCTGCCCAGTTCCACCTCATTCATACAGCATTACCTAGTGTTCTCCACGTTGCATCTCTCAAATCGTTGGTTCCCATAGTCCTGACTCATTTGGTACTGCTTTACAATGTGATTAACTGTCCATTGGTCACATTGTATTTCTGCTCAAGGTTAGGCAACTCGGGCAAATCAAGGATCTGTTGCTTTGTGCTCATTTTCTTCTTGCTCAGCTTAAAGCTGTACACACCACACATTTTGTCCTCCTAGTTCTTCTGTGTTGTATGTCTCTAGTTCATCCTATGTTACCTCCCATTCACTGTGTAGATTTTGTCTTCTTATTTCTATTCCTGATCCTCTCTTTCTGTTCCTATTCCCTTTCTCCCCCTTATATTTTCTGCTTTGTTCCTACTGTATTTTATCTAACCAGCAGCCACCGCTCTCTACTTGCTCAGCCAATACCAGCAGTCTGACAGTCTCCATCCATCCCTAATGCTGCCTTTTGAGGTACTGAGAGAAGGTAGCATTGCCCTCTCTGCTAGGGATGGCAGCCCATGTCTTCCAGTTATATTCTCTACCAGTCACACTTCTATGCCAACAATTTGACAGTCTCTATCCGTAACTCTACCTTCTGAGGTATCGAGTAAAGGTGGCTTGCCCTGTCTGCCGGTGATGGGAGTCCATGTCTTCCAGGTCCATTCTCCACCAATTATACTTTTATACAAGCACTTCGACAGTCTCTATCCCTAACTCCACCTTTTGAGGTATAGAGTGATGGTGGACTTGCTCTTTCTGGCAGGGATGGGAGTCCATGTCTTCTAATTATATTCTCTGCCAATTACACCTCTATGCCAGCACTTTGACAGTCTCTGTCCCTATGTCAACTTTCTGAGGTATTGAGTGAAGGTGGACTTGCCCCATCTGCCAGTAATGGGAGTTCATGTCATCTAACTACATTCTCTACCAACGCCATTCTCTACCAACAACCTGACAGCCTCCATCCCTAACTCATGCTTTTGGCATTTCAATGTAGCTAGGGTCACCCAGTCTACCAGGGATGTTTCTACCTGGACTCTGAGTGACATATGCAGCATAGTGCCATCATGGTATCCTCCACATCTCCTGATCTCATGCCTCCAGTTCCTGAAGAAAGACCTTTAAGGTCTCATCAGCCCTATTCCTTGGTTCCTCCAGCCCATCTCCGGGTTCCAACTTGAACTACTCCACTGAAGACTGCACTGTTTTCACCTAATGTCCAGCCTCCAACTGCTGGGCTCTCCAGTCCTTGGCTTCTGCTCGCACCCTGGACTTGTTTGATTTGTCCTAGTTTTCTGCCTCATCCTATTCAGGTTGTAGGACCACCAGCTTATTCATCATTTGCACTTAAGAACTTCATGGCTCTGCTTGCCTTTCTAGTTACCAAATCTGCTGTCCTGTGTATCAGCACTTGTAGCTCATCCCAAGCTCTGCCTACTCCAGTCTTCGACTCATCAGTTCCTGCTGCCATCTCTTCCATCAGCAATGCTCTGCACATTCCTGCTCCTCTGAGCTTGTCATCCATGTCTGCATTCTGTTCATCTCAGAGCTGTCCCTCTCTGTGACTCAGACCTCTGCTTTGTCTCCTGCTGCATTGTTTCTACATAATTGCTGTATGCAACTTCTGGACTCCTGATGACTTTTATGAGTCTGTTTCCATCCTAGCTTCCTGTCTGTACTGAAACAGGATCTGTTCTGATTTCCATTAGCCATGGGGCAATGGCCTCCCATCTGTTGTGCAGCTTCTTGCATGGAATTTGCATTGCTTCACTGCTTCCCTCTGACAACTGTTTTGCACCCTACACTCATCTCCATGCCACCCTGTCAATCTCTGGACTCTCTGGCAGGCCTTTGCTCCTGGCTCTCAATGGCTGCTTTCATGGATGCATTTTGACTGAGTCCTGTTCATCCATCTCTCTGGCATCTCTGTGGCACCTTTTGGAAGGACCACTACATGTTGTAGTCCATTTTTGTTCAACTGTTCCAGCACCCCAAGCTTTCAGCACGTTTGCTTCCATGTCTTTTCTTTTGAGCATTACTCAACGTTTGTCTCAATCCAGCACTCAGTCATCTGCTTGATTACCTCTCCTGATTGATCTGCCAGACTCGCCTCCTGCTGCTAGCATTTCTACTTCTGTCCAGCTGTTCCAAGGCCTATTAGTTCCTTGGAATAACAAGCAAACCTAAGTCTGGTGATAGTCCTTGAATTGCTCGGCATCTTATTGGATTCAGACTATATGGAAGCCCTGTTATCTCACAATACTCTCTGCAGGATCATTCCTCTCCATCTTATTAGATTATGACCACATAGCAGCCATTACCTCTCAATGAACTCCACAGGATCATTCCTCAGAATTGTCTTGGATTCAGACCTTATGGAAGCCATAACTCCAATAAACTCCACAGGACCTAAGACTTAGTAGAGTACTCCTCAAACCAATCTTTGTGCATGGAAATGTGAACTTACTTCCCTCTCGGGTTATCTAAACTTCTCTTTGATGATAAATCCTCAAAGTTGTTCCTTCACGTCCTTACTATTGGCATTGGCATTGGCATCATCGGTTTCTGAATTACACTTTCATATCCAATTCTCAGCAGCAGCAAATCAGAAATATCTATGTGATCCCAATTATACCCTCCTGGAATATCTGTCTGATGTTCATCAAAGGCCCTTCTTCCATCTTGCATCTCAAAATGTATGCATCAGTTTATCTCCAACACATGGCTATCCTGCTAACTTTGTGTAATCATGGATCATTGTTCCCTGGCCTCCAAACACTACAGTACATCATGAAGTCATCTATATCTCCTCATCAAGATTTACCCTATAGTTTCAGTCACCTTCCTAAGCATCATGACTTGTCCCTTCAGTCAGTATGCATCTTTCCTCAAACTCAGTCCTCAGTCATCATCATCAACAGGGGCTAGTCCTTGTTCTATTCAGGCAATAGCAAGAAGGCATAAGCACCCACACAGCACACTGACTAGCATCTCAAAGATAAAAAATCAAATTTATTACAGACCAGAATCAGGACGCACACTATACAGACTGACGTTTCACTTGGCCGGCTGCCAAGTTTCCTCTAAGTCAGCAGCCGGCCAGAAGTGAAACGTCAGTCTGTATAGTGTGCGTCCTGATTCTGGTCTGTAATAAATTTGATTTTTTATCTTTGAGACACTAGTCAGTGTGCTGTGCGGGTGCTTATGCCCTTCTTGCTATTGCCTGTTTTGAATTTCAATAGCACCGCACATATCCTGGTGCTCTTTGGTTCTTGCTCGTTGTTGTTCCTTGTTCTATTCCATCATGCTGTTATGCACAAAAGACTTGGTTATTTCCTTGTCATTATTTCACACCATAATGGTTCCATATCAGATTATGCAAATGATACTGTTGATACATTATCCTGTTTCCGATGTCAGATCTTTCATTATCCCATCATTCCACAGACTCAGTCATGACACCTCCTTTTACCTGCTACCCCATATAGTCAGAATTTAATCTCTAGCAAGTCAATACCACATGTGGGCCACCCTAGCTCTTGTCAGCTGAGCTACTTATGTAACAACTTGAACAGCATCCCTCATTCTTCACATTGAGTACTTACCAAATTTCTGCTCATGTAAAACATATACTAGCATTTTTAACTTGTCATCAAGCCTTAAAATTATCATATGGAACCATTAAGCTATACCTATCTGATATCTTATCATTGTCCTCCCAGCTCCTACGGGTCAATATAGCATGAATAGAACCACACATGCAATACCGCGTTGTAAAAGCATGAATGGTACTACAGTGACAGGGGTCCAATAAGCATGTGGTAAGAACTGATACCCCTGTGGCTGTAGTCTCATAGTGAGGAAGGTTAAGGATGCTGCCGGGGTGGTGCCTTGCTGAGCCACTCCATTGGTGGAGTAGCTAGAGCACCTGCCCCTGGCTTCATCAGGGACCTGGTGCTGTAGTTTGATTCTCCCCAGGTCCCAGTATGATGCTGCCATTTTGTTTTGGTTGAGGAAACAAAATATTCCAAGTGGAATTTTTTTCTTTCCCTGAAGTTCATGACCCCCCTAGAGTTGGTTATATTTAGTCCGGGGAGTGGGGGCAAGTTCCCCATCATCGGTGCAGGGGTGAGCCCCTGCAAAACAAAATTATTGCTGCAGTGTTCATGGTGCCATATGTGGTTGGCATTTTCTGCCGACGCTATTATGCCACATGTTATTATGAGTGCAGCATTCTTGGTATGCACATTTTCACCACAACATTATGATCCCATGCCCTCACACCTTACTCCATCCTAGACTTCACTGTTTTCAAACCTTCAGTTACACTCTTCAACTCGGTATCCAAAGAGCTCCAGTCTATTAAACTCCTCACTGTCTCCCTATAGATGCCTCCATAATGAAACATTCAGTAGTGGATTTACTGAACTTGGATCTATTTGGCTCTACACTGAGCATCATGATTTCTTCAGTTGTTTTGTCTAGTCTTCTTTTGATTCCTGCATCCTGGAGAATTCACTACTAAATCATCCTTCTTTGCGATTGTCCTTGAAATCACCAACTTACAAAAAGGGGGGCTGATCATTATATCCTGCCATTACCTTCTTCAAGGACTGGTTGTTTACATTAAGGTGCTCACATTATCTACTATCCATCCTGTAATTACAAGAGTCCAGCAACTCATCTAGACAAACTCATGCTCTTCCTCATGTTTAGATCCATCACATCCTCTGTCTATCTCCAATAAATAATTACCTATGACCACAAATATTTCCCAGACCATCCTTGAACCTTTCTTCAATGGCTGGACTTATTCCATGTTCAGGACCTTCATCTGGATTGGTTTTGCTTCTTCAGCCTCAAGAAATAACTTTCCGTACAAATCAACAAAACAAATCACATGAGGATAGTCTCTCAGAATTAGGTTTATGCTCTATCAATTATAGAAGAATAAGAGGGGATTTATTGCACGTTTATAAAGCATTTCTAAATAAGGATTTATGGGAACTATCAGGACTATGTAGATTTTCAAGTACTAAAACTACCGGATCACATTGCTTACAACTAAGGGAAGACCTCTATAAAACCAATAGGAGAAGGAATTGCTTTAACCAATGAATTATTGCAATATGGAATGCCCTGCCAGAACTGGTTGACTTTAGTGAGAACACGGACTAATTTAAGAAGTCTTTAGACATTTTTATGAGTAGTGCCCAGACTAGATATAGTATCTCTACTGATATGTGATGAGTCTTAATAAGGCTTTTGCCGACTGACTCACACTGAAACCTAAGAACCTATGAACCTATTACCAAGAAACTCAGAAGATGGACTTTATTGCCATGACTACTACATCCTAAACCATAACCAGAGTACAGTTTATATTTAGGATCATCTTGTCTTAGTTTTCCCTGAGATTGGGCAAGTCAGTAGCCATGGGTCCTCAGAGGTTTCCTCCACAGGGGGGATTTTCCTGTCCTGTGTGCTAGAGGTCATGCTCGTCATGAGTTGGAGGAGGTAATCTTTTTGGGCCTTCTATTCCCTATATGCTGCCTAAATTATCTACCAAGTGTGGGAATAGAGAAGGGCAAAATTTTACAGTATACACATGCACTACTCCGTTCACCAAACATTGACTCTTTGCTATTTGTACGGCACTCCTTCATGAGTGGTTTTGGAAAGTTTTTGTTGCTTTCTGTATTTTCAGAGAGGGTGGGATTTTAGGCATGGTTTTCAGATTAGACCACTTCTTGTTTCTGAAGGTTGAAGCTCATTGGGTTTGTTAGGTAAGTTTTAGATTTTTTGGCTGAAGGTGTTGTATTTATTTATTGCATTTTCTTCTTACTAGGGTGGGTGACAGGGGAGTTTTTTAGGTAGGTTTTCCAGTTCAGGCTGTTCTAGCTTTGCTCTGAGGGCTGAAGCTAAATGGGACAGTGAAGTAATTTTTATTTTATTTTTTTTCTCTAGAATTTCTTTGTCTTTTCATTAACGTTTCAATATTTATTTGTCTATTATGCAGGTTGGGGTGGTTGACCACATGACGGTTGTCATATGATTCTGTTTCATTTGCACAATGACTGTTTGAGCTGAAACCACTGTACTAAAACCAACAGATATTTGCATTATAGTCTACAGTAGGGCATTACAAGCAGATGTTACTTGCAGGATATAGAAGCCTCATGTAACTGACTCTTGGCCAATCATGAGACAGAATTAGCAGCACTCCATTTTATAGCGAAGAATAATGGATTAAGAGTATTACAATGCTTCAATAGGTATAGCAGTAAAAATTATAAACTGTTAATCTCTATCATTTGTAATAAGTTTTTAGTTAAAGGATCATGGTGATGATTTTTGCTAGTGGAATAATTGTTCATGTCATTGCAGGCTAGGTACACTATAACAGAGGATGCATTAGCCCTTATCATATTGCGATTCCTGATTTCATGACAATGAAGTCTGTGGTTGGGTTGGTATCAACTAAATGCAGTTTGCAGACTTTGTGCAGACTACTGAAGTTTTATTAGGTAGCAAAGCAGATTTTTTTCTTTCATTTACTCTTTTTACCAGCTATGTCTTAAACCATCCCACAACTGTCTCTGTTCATTGCCCTGCCTCATCACAGGATCCAACAACCCAGGAATTCCTTTCCTGTCCCACAGATTACACATCATAGTGGGATTTTCAGTGGGACTACAGCCACCTCTAGAGACTTGGAATATTGTGTCAGGGATACCTCAGTTCTGGACAGATGGGTAGCGAGGGGCCTGAGTGTGCAAAGGCTTCATCCTGCTGAACTTGTTTTCCATTTTCCTTCCTTTGTTTGAGGCACCAGCAATAACTTTCTGCCACATGCACACAATGGATTTGCACAGTGCTGCAATAAATGTCTCTTCTTCCTATGTGGAAGTTCTGCCTTTTTGCTAATGGTCTGGTTAGGTAGTTATGTTTTGTAGTTTTAACCAAACCAATTGCAAAGAAATGAGCACAAGTGGTACATTTTGCACAATTTAAGGCTCACATGTTCCTGTGTTCATGTACACTTTTCTGGATCACTATAAACATGAAACAAATGAAAAAGGTATGTTGCTTTAATGTTCAATGTTTCCTGAACTGAATTACCTCAAAGGAAAATATAAGGCCAAAGGTTCATGTGTCATAGGATATTGTGTTATCACACAGCTCCATTACAGTTTACAGAATACACTCAATTTGTTATTTCAGCAAAGCTGTGGACAAACCATGACTAAGGGGCAATTAACATATTCAAGGAAGAGGCACTTCAGCTATTGATTAACAAATTCTGATCAGAGCCAGTATGGTTGGTAATGCATTAGGCTGATAAGGGATTTAACAAAATGTGCTGCTGTATTGTAATTTACTTGTATTGTGATGTATAAAGTCACCATTACTGTACAACAGTGAAAAGGTTTATGGGTCATGAATTCAGCTACACTCAGGGAACAACTTGAAATGGAGGAGTGTCAAGCAGCTGGTATACAATGGTATAGATTTGACACAATTTGTAGCATTGAATAACAGCTGTGCTATGATTGGCACCCTACTGACTTTTTCCCTAAGAGGGGTTTAGACAGCAGAGTTCACCTTCTCCAGTATGGGCAATGCCCTGTGGACTGCTAACAAGAAATCTGCTTTCAGTGTTGAAAATGGAAAGAATTCACTGAAGAAATCCATTGCATTTGATCTAGTATTGAACATATTTGACAGGGATCTGGGGATATGGTTATTAATATACAATATGTTGCATTATTATACATTGTTTGATTAGTATTATGCATTTAGGTGTGTGCATTATACATAGAAACAGTCCGTATTCATTCTACTCCTGGAACTGAGTCAGAATTTTATTTTAATTCCCAGAACTGAGTTTGCCTATTTTCCCTTGTATTTTCATTACTGTCTTCTTTAAGCTTCACTCAGCAGCATAGGGTTAATTCATACTGAGGTGCAAAATGACACATGAGGTGCTTGTACTGACTGCCTTTTGCATCAGAAAGTGCATTAACATTAGGCACACAATGACCTGTAGTGTCTTATTGTTCTTATTAAATTGGTAGCCAATTAAAATTTTTCTTAAAACATGTATTTTCTTTTATTAAAGTAACTGTTAAAAGAAGTCTCGGCTACTTGTCAATGATATGTCTTTCCACATATTCAATGTGACAGAAGGATGGTATTAGGGTCTAGTGGTAGGATCACAGCTTGGGAAAATGAAAGTTTAGGTTCAAATCCCACCAGACCAACTTACTCACTGTTATCTCTGAACAAGAAGCAGTAGCTCTAAGCATAAGATAAAAGTTCATGAGATATCAGGAATTAGTATGGTGTTTGCAATAGGATAAATTATATTTTGCTCTGCTTCTATTGTTTATTCTCTCCACCATTTGTCTGGTCTCTCAGAACATATATGAAGGTAAAACAAATATTTAAGCATGTAAGATCTACATTAGTTTATGAAATAATTGTTCTTTAGTCATTTACACTTCCCCACTGTTATATTAAGTATTGAGTGCCATCAGCAGCATTCATCCAGCTGCAGAGGTGGCACAGAAAACAGAAAAAAGTGCCACAAACATATATTCATGAATAAAATAGATCTGAATGGAGGACATGGAGGAAAAAGGAAGTGGCACAGACAGATTCAGAAGAGCAGGGATCTCAAGCATTCCAATGAGGTGATGAAACTCCATTGTGGTAGTAGATGGTAATAAGTTGGTTCCTATTCCTGTCTGCACAGCTCATTATCTTGTTAGTAATAAACTGCATACTGCAGCTATTGTTATACAGCTATAAAAAGTGGAGCCCAATTTGCAGCTACTACTGAAATCCTGGAACTTTTGGCTAGCTGGGGAGATGGGCAAAACAGACTTGAAAAGAGGAATGCTGGTTTTAATTGACATTCCATATGGCAGAAATTTCATGAAAAGTTCCATTAGAGTTCTGATTTCCAGCATGTGGAATTCATTGTTTTGCCTGCAGAATTCTGCATACTGTAGCATTTCCATTTGGTAAAAAATTGATGCACATGTAATTCACAAAATTCACAGAACTCCTCCAGAATCTGCATATGGTATTCCATGGAATTCAGATGAAGTGGAATGTTTGCATTTTGTCCAGCTATAGCTTGCAGACTGCAGGACATTTAGAGTTGAGAATTTCTTTAGCTTTTGGCCAAAAAATCTAAGAACTGGACATAATCAGACATTTGTTCAATAATGGCACAGAGTGTGAAATGATAATAATAAACAAATAAAATAATGCATTTGAAAATGCTAAAATATTTTCAAAACTCCCAGTTCTGGGATAATGTAAGTGGTTCCAATTTAAATTTTTACATTTACTTTCCTCCAGAATTTGTATGGAAAATCAGGTCTATATCCAATTAGCCTACAGTATGATGCTGATTAGGCTTTTGACCACGACTGCACCTTCTCCATGGGACCCACAGTTCCCTACATATGGTGGGTGGCAGTGGGTACAGGTTGCAGGGTGTATGTG
Source organism: Neoceratodus forsteri (assembly GCA_016271365.2). Lineage (NCBI taxonomy): Eukaryota > Metazoa > Chordata > Ceratodontiformes > Ceratodontidae > Neoceratodus > Neoceratodus forsteri. Next base: position 659,400,032 of record CM057449.1, read on the forward strand.
GTGGACGATATGTACCCCAGGCACCACAACAGTCTTCTGGTACACAGCCCTTCTGTGTGGTGACTGGCAGATGTCTGACTACACTGCTGGGTACTGTGGGCCTTGTGGGGCAGGTGCCAGGGCTGCTTCCACCTTGGGTCTGTGTCATGATAGTGTTGCCATGCCAGTCTCCCAACTCAATCCCATCAGTGGTCTGCTATTCCATTTGGCACCTCTGCCAGGCACTTCCTCTGCTTCCTTTCAGTATCCTCATGCCCCCATCACACCCTATGGCACCCCAGGCCTACACTGGCCCCCTCTGTCACCACCTTCAAGGTGCCCCCCAATTGTCATTCTGCCAGGCAGTGGTGCAGAGCTCTTAGACCACCTTCTGGCTGGTCTAAGGTCAGCACCCTGTTGCGACCAAGGCTGGGCTTCTAGAAATGCAAACAAAGTGATAGTGCAGCCCCGACATGGTGCAACCACACTTGCGACCAGGTGCATGGATGCTCTTTCCCCAAGGGTGGTGCAGGGGGGCTTCATTGCACAGCATCCTGATTTTGACACAGCCAGCCTTCAAAAATCAGGATAGCCACAAACTTTGACACTAGGTGTCACTTGTGTCATACCCATTTGGCACTGGCTCCTTGTGTCACTGTTTTTCTTTTAAAAATTTAGCCCATTGTTTCAGCCAGGTACCGAGTCATAACCCCAAGGCAATAGACATTTAGAACACTTGTATGCAGCAAGGAAAAAGCAGCTTGAAGCAAGAGTAGTACTTGGAATTCATAAAAGGATGCTATGAGAGAAGAAATAACCACATTTTGGGAGTTTTGTGCACCTCTTGTAGGGTTGCAATATTTGGATAAGGTGAAAATCAGATACTAAACCACACCCCAAATGCTTTCCTTGGCTCCACTACTTTTTAATGATGTACAGATATAAATATATCTCTACTACCCCAAAGCCATTTGTAATGTCAGAGAAGACTTTAAAAGTGATAGGAAATCATTTATATACTGTTATTTATTTTTCATGTTGTTTTTTTATTTTATTTTGTATTGTTTTGGTAAACAGGTGAGGCTCACTGAGCACTGGACTAATTTATAGGGGTGACCATGAAGCACAGGGAGAGTAAGTGACTTGCCAGGGTCACACAGTATACAAATAAAGTCAGGGGAATCAAAACCAGGTCTGAGGATGTTGCAAGCTGGTCCACAACTCAGTGCTGTAACTTCTATTATTCACACACCCTTTTTCTTTTCTGTCAGTCATGTATTCTGATATTTTTTAACCCAGGTTTGATGTATTATTTACCTATGTTTATGGTACCACCCTCAGTTCTGCATTGTGTTGCCTTTAAATCAACAGCTACTGCTATTTCTTTTCATATTTCTAGGATGTGCCACAATGTCAAGCACACCATTCCATGTAATTTATTTATTTATTTATCTAGCTGAGTTGCCTGTAATGGTGTAACTAATACTGTGGAATGTCCAGGTATTATGAGAAATAAGAGCAGTAGATGCTGGGGACTCAGGTAAGACAGAATCCATATAGTGGCAAAGGCAACAATAATGAGATAATTAAAAAAGATGGGTCTAATACATATTAGATTATAGAACAAAAAAGGAACACAGGAGGGTATATAATGGCATAAAACTTGTTTGCTCTCACTGCAGTAAATGACCATACATAAAATTCAGTGTGGAAAAGATTAGATTAATGTACAGCTTATGGTCATAATGGCTATACTTTATCTGAGTCCCAGACAGACAGTCTTTACAAGCAAAGGTCTGTATGACATCACAACTTCTTTGTAACCTGCAGATGAAGCAGAAACATTGCATAATTCGATTCAGCTATTTCTTAGAGTATGTGAGCACTCAAAACAGCCCAAAAACTGGACTACATTTAAAAAAAAACAGATGTCCAGATAAGGACACTAAAAACCTGATTATCTAGTCTAAAACCAGACAGGTGGTAACCCTAATTTCTCGCAAAACCATGCACATAATCTAAAGCCTCAATCCCACTGTAAAGCACTGTGAGTATGCAAACTCCTTATGCAACTCATGCTGACAAGGCATTATAGAAAAGATACCACCTTTTAAACACTCTTGTAATCTGATTCAGTATAGGCTGACAATTACAAAATACAGAAATGTGTTTCACTTTCATGGGAATCCTCAGTCTACTAAAGTCATTGCCTCAGTCAGGTAACAACTCATAACCCCAAGATAACACACATTCAGAACACTCAGAGTAAGCACATTGATGAGGAAATTTAGAGAAAGAGTAGTACATGCAATCCATAAAAGGACATTAGGAGAGAAAAAAAATATAAAATTGTTTCCAGTGTGTTAGATCCTGCTACAAGTGTGGTACATCTGGGGCATGGTATTCAAAAGTTTGCACAAGTGCAAACTGGTGTTTGCCCATGCAAACTGAGATTTGTGCTAGATCCCAATGCTCAAAAGGCTTGGTTATGCCATAAAACAGGTTGGTGCCTGTGCAAACCAAAAAGGGGGGGATATGCAAATGGTGGAGCGGGGACAGGAATATCGGCACATGTTGATATTCAATAGATTTGCACCATGCAAAAGGGTCTTGCATGGTCCTTTTGCACCACACAAATACAATCAAACAAAACCCCCATTTATTCTGTGCAACCTTAGTGGCTGCTGGAGGTAATGCAGCCAACTAGCCAGTTGGCCACTGGGGGAGCACACTCATCCCTATGGTCCATGGCACCCACCCCCCTGATCATCAGCCCGTAATTTATAAAACAATCTCCCTGGTGCTAGTTGTCCCCCTCCATCTGACTACCAGCCCATAATTTATAACATCAAACTCCCTGGTGCTAGTGTTCTTCTACCTCCAATCACAGCCAGTACGTAAGAAAGAAACTCCCTCAGTGCCAATGGTCCTCCCTAATCGCCAGCCCATACTCTATAAACAAAACTCCCAGGTGCTAGTGGTCTCCTGCTCTGATCTCCAGCCTGTAATTTATAAAAATAAACTCCTTGGTACAAGTGTACCCCCTTCTGATCGCCAGCCCATAATTAAACAAATAAACCCTCCCCAGTGTCCAGTGGTTCCCCTCGGCACCAATTCATAGTACTGCTACTTGAAATTCCATAATACTTGGCATTTAGTGGCTGCTCCATGGTACTTAACACCCCCCAGTTATCTTATGAGTACCCTCAGTGTGCAGGTCCACATACGATGACTGGTGTAGCCCTCCTCTCACCTCCTTGGCCAGCCACCATATGTCCAGGCAGGGAGTGTGTCTTATTTATAGAACAGGGTGATATAAATTAGAGGCATGCTCCCTGATTGGCCATACGATGGCCTGCCAAGGATGTGTGAGGAGGGCTGTGCCAGTCACCATAACCACATCCAAGGCACCAAGGGTTTTGGTAAGGTAACTGGGGAAGGGGGTGTTTGGTGCCACAGGGAGCTGCTAGACACCAGGGATTATGTAATTTTGAGCAGCAGTGCTGTGGTTCAGTGCCGGGGGACCACTGGACACCAGGGAGTGATTTTTTTTTATTTATGGGCTGGCAATCAAAGAGGAGGAAACCAGTACCACCAGGGAGTTTCTTCTTACAATAGGTGCTATTTATCAGAGGGAGGGGTGACAATAGGCACAAGGGAGTTTGCCTTATACATTACTAGCTGGCGATCAGTTGGTGGGGGGGGACAACAATAACACCAGGGATTTTGCTTTATAAATTAAGGTCTGTAGATTGGAGGAAGGGGAAACCAATAGCACCAGGTAGTTTGTTTTATAAAATACAGGCTGGCAGTTGGAGGGAGGGGGGGACCACTAGCACCAGGGGGGTTGTTTTATAAATTACAAGCTGGCAATTGGAGGGAGGGGGGACCACTAGCACTAGTGGGTTTGTTCTTACATTATGAACTGGTGATTGGAGGGAGGGGAGACCACTAGCACAAGGGAGATTGTTTTACAAATTACAGGCTGGTGATCAGAGGGAAGGGGGGATTACTAGCACCAGGGATCTATCCACATGTCTTAGATCAGGGAAAGAAGAGGCAGTGCTGTGCTATCCTGCTTCCATTACTCATGCAAGTGGTCCCATAATGGCCATTCAAATGGCCCCTTAGTGCCTTGTATGCCAAACAGACTCGTTTGCATGGGTGTCATTGAAAATTGCAGAATTCGCTCTGGCACTATCCACTCTTCAGGCCCACTTCAGGAGCCATGTCTAGGCAGCACTAATTCACTTAGTGCCATACTGACATGGCCGTATAATTAGTCGAACAGCACTGGTATGCTATCCCACTTTATGGATTGCTATTCAGCTGAGAACTGACTAACACACCAGCGTTTTACCTGTGTGCTAGTGGAACTAGCATTTGTAGTTATAATTATTGGAGTGCTTTGAGTGCTTGCACTCTGTTACTGGAGCCCTGCTATTCCTGGCAGCAGGAAGTAGAAGAGTAAGCTATAGTCTCACATACTATAAGGGACTACAACTCAATTTAGCTGTCTCCTAAACACTAATTTGGCCATGCTTTAACATTTAGGGGTCAGTTCATACCTCTCAACTGTCCCTGATTTTGCCTCAAAATTTTCCTCTGTACCTCGTAAAATTTGTGTTTTTGTGACAGAACAGTGAGGACTAAAAGCACAAAATAATGTCAAACATTGAAGTAACAGACTTGTTCTTCTTCAGAAAATGCATCTTAACACAAATGTCTTTATTCTACCAGCTTTCTGAGTGAATAGTATCAGTTTTTTAAGATGTGCCCCTGATTTGGGGTCTTTGTCCCTGATTTTTTTAAGCCTTGTCCCTGATTCGTGAGGCAAGAGGTTGAGAAGTATGGGTCACTTCCATGCATGAGTGGCTCTCACCTTTATAACAAAAGCTTTTAAAACGTTAAAATTTTGGGAAATTTCAGAGCAGCGTTTGACCTCCCGGGTACTTCCAGGTCACTGCTGCTATATCTGGAGCCCTGCTGAGAGCTAGAGTTTTGTTGTTATTCAGCTGGGAGCTGACTGATGCACCAGCATTTTACCTGTGTGCTAGTGGAACTAGCCTTTGTAGTTGTAATTATTGGAGTACTTTGAGTGCTTGCACTCTGTTACTGGAGCCCTGCTCTTCCTGGCAGCAGGAAGTAGGAAGAGTGAGCATAGTCCCACTTACTATAGGGGACAACAACTCAATTTAGCTATTTACTAAACAAATTTGGGCATGCTTTAACATTTAGGGGCCAGTTCCACACATGAGTGGCTCTTGCATCTTATAACGAAAGCATTTAAAACTTTTAAATGTTGAGAAATTTCAGAGCAGTGTTTCACCTCCCGAGTATTTCTGTGTTACTGCAGCTATATCTGGAGCCTTGCTGTGAGCAGGGTGAGCACAGGCAGGGTGAGCATGGTGCAGTGTGTGTGGTGACATGTGTTTTTGGAGTTTGTGGAGTTTGACAAATTATTTGTTGCTCTAAAAACTGCCAGAAGGTGAGATCAGTTTCTTTACCCTATCAGTGTATCTAGATACATTTAATAATACTTCAAAACTTACATGTTGATATACAGTTTTGGGAAGAGTGTTATTATATCAATCAATCAATAAATCAATCAATCAGTCAAGTCTTTATTTAACCAGGTGGTCATCGTTGAGCAATGCTCATTTGCAAGATGAACCTGGGTGGCGCAAAGACATGTTTATACAAGCACAGGTATTTAAAATCAGGTAAAGAAAAATAGATACAATTCTAATACAGGACATAAATAAGATAACACAGTAGTTCATATATGCATGGAATAGTACAGACAATATACAAGGTGTAAAGGCATATACATACACAATAATATCTAAAAGCAGCTAGGAGAGTAGGGCTGACTAATACAGTGGGAAGGAATACACCAGGCAGTAGTGGTGGTAGAAGAGATGGGAGGGAGGGAGGAGGGAAAGGCTAGGAGGGCATAAAGTACAGAACAGGGTAGAGGAAGGTTGGAATGTTGGGATGGGGGAAGGGAAAAGAGTGGAAGCACTGGAGATGCTGGATAGAAGAGGGAAGGGGCAGGGAGGTTGTCTCAACCAGAGGGTACGGAGGCTTCTACCTGAAGAAGGGAGACTAGGAAGAGGTTGGGATATAGAGTCTATAAGGCAGGGGAATCTGGGAGTTAAGACATCTAGGGCTTGGGAAATAGGCAGGAAAGGTGTCGGTGCTTTATGGGTGGGTCTGTGTGGAGACGGTTACTAGGGCTGGCACTGGTACAGGTCCTGGATGCAGGAAGCAGTTACACACTTCTTTGATTGTGCAGGAATATAGTGTCTTGAAGGCATTCAGACAGACAAAAGTGCTCAATCTGAGAGTTTTTTTTGCAGACTCTTCCATAAGGTAGGCAGCACGAGGCTTATAGCTGCCCTGCCAAAGTGAGATTCTGCCTTGGGCACTTTAAGTGTGATAAATGAGTAGCTTCTTAGCGCATAGGTCCCAACTACACTTAGGTGTAGACAGCACAAGATATAGTGAGGCAGTTTATTAGAGATAGCTCTAAAGGTCCAGAGTGAGGCATTTCTGTCATGCCTGAACTTGAGGGAGGTCCACCCCACAGCTGCATACTGGGCACAGTAATGCGTGGCAAAGGGAAGTCCTGTAATAAACCTCAGTGCTCTATGGTAGAGCGTGTCCAATTTTGCCATGTATGAGCTGGAACACTGGCTGTGAAGGAAATCCCCGTAATCAATCAGTGATAGAAAAGTTGATTGGACCAGCCATAGCTTGGCATCTCTGGTGAGAAATCGGTTCATTATAAAGAAGAGACCTAACCTTTGTCACAGTCTTTTTAGCAAATCCTTGACGTGTTCAATGAAAGAGAGTCTGTGATCTATCCATAGTCCCAGATACTTGAATTTTGTAACAAATATTATTTTTTTCTCCTAGAATTCTGGTAATCTGTAGAACTGACCCACTAAACACAAGGTTAGCTGCATGCATAAATGGAGAGAAGAGCATCGCTTTTGTTTTTTTGGCATTGAGGAGTAACTTTTTATGGAGAAGTTGGCTTTGCAAAAGGTTGAATTCAGACTGGAGATCGTTGCAGGCAGCTTCAGGCATTGGATGACTCACATAGAGGACTGTATCATCTGTAAACAGACGAATGCTGGCATATTTAATACAGCTGTCGATATTTTAATAATATAGATTGCAAATAGAAGGAGACCTAATATAGATCCCTGGGGCACCCATCTTTAGAGAGTTTTAAGAGGAGATAGATCTCCTTCAGCTTTAACTTGCTGAAGGTGCCCTGTAAGATAGTCAGTAAATCAATGCAGAGAGGAGTTCACACCTATGTTTCATAAGGAGGAGAGGAGCAGGCTATGGTCAATGGTGTCGAATGCCTTACTTACATCCAGGAAAACAGCACAAATAAAGTTTCTGTACTCAAGATGATACTGCCAATCATTGGTTACTTTAGCAAGGGCTGTGATAGTGCTGTGTTTAGCTCTGAATCCAGACTGCATAGGATTTAATAAATTCATTGATTCAAGGTAGGATCTCAGCTCTACATTTACAATTTTCTCCAGGAGTTTGGACAAAACTGGGAGGAGAGAAATTGGCCTATAGTTGTTGAGATCACAGGGTTAGCCTAATTTGAACAGAGGGATGACATGTGCTGTCTTCCATACAGGTGGCAAGATACTCTAAGACAAGGATAAATTAAATAGGTGGGTAATAGGTACTGCTAGGACATGGTAAGCAATCTTTAGGAAGTATGGGTCTGGGGTGTCAGCCCCAGCACTTTTTCTAATGTCCAGCTGTAGCAAGAGGTCCTCAACCTCTTTTAATAAGGCAGGTTGAAGCATAAATAGCGAGGAAGTGGTCAAGGATTCAGAAAGGTGGTTGACAAACTGGGAGCGTAGTATGTACACTGGGGAGTTGTCAAACGCCAGGCCTGGGGTGGCAAAATGGTTATTAAACGAATCTAAGATATCCATCCTTTCACTGATACTTGAGTTGCCAGAGATAATCTTGGCAGGAAGGGAGTTTCCTGGGGAGTGGCCCAGCAGGTCATTAACAGTGTTTCAGAATTCAATTGGGCTCTTGGCAGCAGAGTCGAGTTCAGAGCTGAAAAAAGTAGCATTTGATTCTCTGATTGATTTTGTGCATATAGTTCGTACCCTCCTGAACTGACTCTAGTTATTAGGAGTGTTCAGTCTGCACACTTTTTTCCAAACCTTATCCCTTTCTGGGAGCAGAAACCTGATTTCAGGGGAGAACAATTTACCTGTTTTATTCCTTGCGCAAACTTTAATCAAAGGAGCATACTTTTTGAGGGCCCCTGATGGGATGTCATGGAAGATATTATAAGTTGAAGTAATCATTTTGGCCAGGTAGAAATCTTGCCAGTGCAGGGAGTGCTTAAGCTCATTACGATAGGCGAATATATCAAAGTTGCGTCTAGATCTCTTCATAGAAAACTTGGTTGTGGGTGACGAATTATTGGTTGATCTTACTCCCACAATAAAACAATGGTTGCTGACGTCTGAGAAGAAGGTACCAGCATGGGAAAAAAGATGGGGTTTGCTAACCATGAGCACATCCAATAGGGTACTTTTACTTGGGTTCTTTACATTCGAGTGCATTGGTTCAGCAATAAGTTGAGTCAGCCCATGGGCATCACAGAAGGATGCAAGTGGAGCTGATGCATTGGAGAGCCAGTCAAGGTTAAAGTCTCCTAGGATAATAGTTTCTGGCAGTCCTTGTCCCAGCTTGTCACTTAGGTGTGACACAAGCAGCAAGCCAGCAGATGGAGGCCTATAGCATCCTATTATACAAAGCACACTAGTCTGTGTAATCTCCACTTTGAGTGATAGACATTCAAATTCATTAGCGGCAGATGACTAAGATATGTCAACAAAGTCCAAGAGGGTAGCATCTTTCAAAAAAAGAGGTGTGCAAGAACAAGGGGGCACAATTTGAAGATAGAGGGGGGGCCGCTCAGATGTAATTTAAGGAAGTATTTTTTCACAGAGAGGGTTGTGGATGCATGGAATGGCCTTCTGGAGGAGGTTGTGGAGTCAAAAACAGTGGTGGAATTCAAGCATGCATGGGACAGTCATAAGGCAATTCTAGGGGGTGGGGGTAGGAAGAAGTAGGCTGCTGGTTAACTAGGATCTGCAGCTTATCCAATAGGTAGGGAAATGGGCAGACTGGGTGGGACAAGTGGTCCTTATCTGCTGTCAAAATCTATGTTTCTATGTTTCTATGCAGGAAGCCACAAATTTGTCCTTAACATAGATAGCCACCCCTCCTCCTCTAGTTTGCCTCTCAGCTCTGAACAGGGCATAATTGGGGATGTTTACTTCACTAACAGGGGTGCCAGGTCTAAGCCAGGATTCGGAGATCACTAGCACATCAGAAGAGGTGTATATAGTTGCTGTAACCCCCTATATTGATATCTGTGCCTAGTTTATAGTTATACTATTGGCACAATAGCAAAGCCAAATATGGCAGACAATGTAATGATCCTAGAATGAGAAACAGGAATTAAATGCATCTCCTGCCAAATGTGCCTTATTATGAAAGTCATCCCAAAAGATATTTTTATATGCACTAAATGTATACAAAATGAGGACCTACTTAAAGAAGAAAGTCTGTTTAATGCTAGATTAGAGTCCATAGAAGCTATCCAAAAGGAAATATCTGCAAGGTATAAAACAAATCTTGTAAGCACAATAACAACTACTGCTACTTGTAGCTCAAATACAAACTCAGTTACCCCTTGTATAACAGCTAGTGCCCCTAGTGCTGTTATGCCTGGTCCATCAGTGCTGTCATCCACACAAACCATGACACAACAAAAAGTCACAAATGAAAAAAGGGCAAGAGATGATTAGTGTACCACTAGTCCTGATGAAGAGTGGTACATGGTGCAGAGTTCCAAAGTAGCCAAAAAAAGGCAGGAAGGCAAATACCTTTAATATTCCACTGCACAACAGTTTCGATATCTTGGGCTCTCTATACACAGATACAGAGCAAATTACAGCCCCACCTACTACACTACTTGACCCTGCTCCTGCAATGTCCAATGCACAATCTGCCAGCTGTCCCTTATGTTGCAACTTAATCAATAGTGGAACTGGGGGTACTGGTGAAAGCACTAGCAGTATGTCCACAGGTATAGCTGAGTTAGTCCCTAATATTACCCCTTTTCTTGTACCCATGGACACCCCATCAGTCTGCAACATGGATATACAGTACTGTTGATATTGGCAGGCTGGCTGCACAGAGGGACATATTAGTTCTAGGTGACTCAATTGTTAAATATCTTGATAGGGCCGTCTGCAATCCTGATAAAACATGCAGTACATTGTCTAGTTTCAATGGGGCTAAGGTGGCTGATATAACCAGGATGTGCAGTAATATTCTAAAAAACACTGGGGAAAATCCATTGGTCATTGTTCATAGTGGGACAAATAATATCTTTCATGATTCTGTTGATAAATTAAAGGAAGATTATGTTGCATTTACCAACAAATTAATTCACATGAGCTGTGTACCAGTTTTATCTGAAATTTTATCCATCCCCAAGGCCTCGCCTCACTATAACAATAAAACAAAAATCATAAACGAATGGCTATGTAAATGGACACTCAAACAGGAAATTAGTTGTCTCACACATTGGGAGTAATTCTACCTCCATGAAGAGCTCTTCTGCTGGGACGGTATTCATTTAAGTAGAAGGGGAAGTTCACTCCTGGGAAAATACATTTCATCCTTCATAACTAAATCTTCAAACTAATATCATTGGGGAGGGCAGGCAAAGACTGTCCCTTTTAAAGCAGGCCAACAGCATCAACAGGATGAGCTCTGTACATCCCATGACACAAATTCACTAGGGAGCACATCACCTGATAATAAAGATAAGCTGGTGCACCGGCTTCATCAGCAGCATGGTAGGGCCACAATCTCGGCCACCGCCCACCAAGCTCAGCATCCACTGCCCTCCCTCCTGAAACCACCGCCCGGACACACCGTTAAGGTACTACTGCTAGGGTTTGACTCTCAGGTGACTTTTGCACCTGCCATTCGATTGGAGCGGCGCTTCTGGTTACGGTTCCCGATCACGGCCACCCTGCTGCCCGGCCTTTTCCCATTGGAGTGCCTTCTAAGCTGGGACCAGGGCTTCTAGGTCTGAACTTTTGCAATACAGAACTGACTTTTTCTAGCTGGGATTTTTCTCCCACATTGTTTTAACTGTTCAAGTTCTCTTGCAAGCTGTAATTTAACTATTATTAAAATAATATGAGGTTTTGGCCTGACTTGAACTGTTCTGTTGATCTTCTAATCTGATCAGCACTAGTCGTGGGACTCAGCTGGAGTTCTGTTGTGTTTAAGCTGGATTTGAATAATTGCAAGTTTTAATTCAATTTGTTATTAATGTCAACTAAGGTTTACTGCTAGACTGAAATACCACTATTGTTTTCTAATCTGTTTAGAGCTAGCTGTAGCACTTATTATTGCTGCCACCCTCATTACTATCTCAACTCCTTTTTCAACTGAGCTGTATCCCTTCTAACTTGTTTTCTTTTTTCCTTTTTCTGCCAGTCTCCCAATGCCTAACTCGATTTAAATATGGCACTCACCCCACCCCCTTCCCTGTTCTTAACTCTTCTTGTGCATCCCTCTTTAATCCCCCTTTTGTTCTCTACCTAATCTTTCCCTATTGTAACTCCTCTCCTAGACCTTTTGTGATTTAATTTCACCCCACCTCCCCATGCTGATGGTCTGCCACCAGCCCCTCCCCTGTCATCTATTAGATTTTAAATTAATTTATACCTCTCTGTCTACTCTACTAGGCATCCATCATCCTGAGCTGGAGCACCGGCTTCGTCAGCGGCATGGTACAGGCCACAATCTCAGCCACTGTCCGCCAAGCTCAGCATCGTCTGCCAGCCCTCCTGGAACCACCGCCCAGGCACTCTATTGAGTTACTACCACTAGGGTTTGAATCTCAGGTGCCTTTTGTGCCTGTCATCTGATTGGAGCGGCGCTTCTGGTTGCAGTTTCTTATTGGTCCGCCCTGCAGCCAGACCTTTTCCAATTGGTGTGCTTTCTAAGCTGGGACCAGGGCTTCTAGGTCTGAATTTTTGCTGCACAGAACTGACTTTTTTCTAGCTGGGCTTTTTTCCTCCAGCCTCCCCACCCCCTCCCAGGTCTCCTTTAAATACCCTTCTGCCCATCCCTCCTCAGCTTTGCACGTCATATTGACTCAGCCTCTCATGTGTAAATCCATTGCCTTAAAGGGATAGCTTTATCAGTAATCCTGGTGTTTTCTATACACCCCTCCTTGTCTACTCTCTCAGTTCCTGTCTACTCACCCCTGCCCACCAGCATCTCTTAAGCTCTGCACGCTGTCCTGTCCCTGTGCATCTGGTCACTGGCACCTCTTTCAACATATACCCAAACACTTTCCTACCACTACTACTTTTTCTCTTTCTCATCCCCCTTAACTGCCCTTACACTAGTACCTCCTCCCTTTACCATCTTCACCACTCTATGTCAGGATATATCCCCTGGAGTACCTTACCCTGCACCAAAACACAACTCTGCTCTCCCATGCCAGTCACCCTCAGTAATAACCAGGGTAACCTCCTCCCACTACCTGAGTATCCCCTTCTCCTACAGTTTTGCATGCCCTGCTGTAATTATCCTGCTAAAAAAGACCTCCAGAAGAAGACTGCGTAAGGCCGGGAAGCTCCTTTCTCAGTATCTTGCTTGGATTGCACTTCTCCTCCTCCTTCTCCTTGTTGGTTCACCCAAACCCTGGTCCTCCAACAATGTCATATGTACAGCACAATGAACAAGACTTCCTCAAGCTGGCATGTGTTAACATCTGTAGCCTGTCTGCTAAGCTTGATGCCCTCCAAGTCTGGGCGTTACAACATAGACCTGATATTATAGCCCTCAACAAAACATGGCTCTCACCTAAGGTCCCTGACAATGCCATATCCATTCCCAGCTATGTCCTATCTTGGCTCAACAGACTGGGCAAGTGCAGAGGTGGCTGCACCATTTATTTGATAGATACACTTAAAGGTCATGTCATCCCTGATACCTTCCACTGCTAACAGCTCACAAATGCTGGCAGTAAAAATAATTTTTAACCAGCAGGGAAAATCTCTCACAGTTGTATCGGTATACATAATCCCACATGAACATGTAAATGGCTTCCAAATGATCCCAACTTTCTTGACACCAACACCCACTGTGGGGAGACAATTGTAATGGGTGGCCTAAATATTAACTGGCTGGCACCTGAAGCCAACCCATATAAGGATACCATTGTTGCTCTAGACATTAGTCAAATGGTCACTGTCCCCACTAGGTTTAATTATAAGACCGGTAGTAGCTCCCTGCTCAATCTGATCCTCACCTCTCATCCTAGCAGAATCACTCACATGGAAAGTTCTGCCTGATGCTCTTAGTGATCACTCCCCTGTTATCTGCCACTGGTCAAACATGACACCTAAACCTTAGATCTCATTCTTCTATAAATGAGCCTTAAAAAAGGAAAGCTCCCTTTCTACGATTGAATGGGCACCCCTTGATTCCATGAACTGTGTTGACCAAGCCCTTGATGTCTTCATTTTCCAGTTTAATGATGTTTGCAACAATTTTGCCCCCCCCCCCAGAAAGAAGAAACTCAGATCCCCACTAATTTCTGGATTACCTCCAAACTCATCTCCATGATGTGGAACCGAGATAATCTCTGTCACCGAGCCAAGGACACAGGACAACAGCATGACATGCAGCTCTATAAAGCTGCTAGGATCCAGTGCACAATAGCAATATGCAGAGCCAAACAAGCCTACTGCAAACAGGAACTTACAAACTCCTGGGGAAACAGTAAAACATTCTGGGAGAACATCAAGAGCCTTACGAGAAAACCCAATAAAGCCCCCCTCACTATGCTTCAGGTAAATGATCTTCTATCCAGGACCACAAAGAAATAGCTAGCAGACACCTTTAATCACACTTTCACTGATCTTAGCAGTGCCCTTCCCCCTAATGTCTTTGATGACTCAGCTCTGCCTTGCACCAAAAATAAAATCAACCTCCCCAGCAATACCCATCCTTTCTATTTTAAGAGGGTGTCCATGGCCGAAGCTAGAAAATACCTTAAAAAAGTCCTAAGCAAAGCTAGTTTCAGCAGTGACACCCGTGACCTCAAACTACTCTTGCTCTCACTTGACATGTCCTACACCCTCTCACTAAACTTCTGAATCTCTCGCTCTCCCTTAGACAGTTCCCGCAGCTCTGGAAATCAGTTGTTGATACACCTGTTCATAAAAGTGGAGACAGGTCCCTTCACTCCAGTTACCGACTCATCTCTATCCTCCCACAATCTCCAAGGCACTTGAATGGATTGTTACTAACAAATTGTCTGAATGTCTTGGCAAATATAACCTACACTGCCCACAACAACATGGTTTTAGAAAAGTCCATAGTACTACCACTTCCCTGCTAGATTTCACTAACTATATTCATAAGGCGCTAGACACAGGCCATCTACTGGCTGCAGCATTCACTGATGTGACCAAGGCCTTTGACACCGTGAACCACCAACTCTTACTGTATTGCACTCTCTCACATACCTCTCAACCCCCTGCCTCATAAATCAGGGACAAGGCTTAATAAAATCAGGGACAAAGGTTTACAATCAGGGACACATCTTAAAAATTGGTGATATCCACTCAGGAAGCTGGTAGAATAAGTGGTTTAGTGTAAAATGCATTGTCTAAGGAAGAACACATCTGTATCATTAATTTTTGACATTATTTTATGCTTACAACCCCCACTGTTTGGTCATGGAAACACAATTTTTAGGAGGGACAGAATAAAATTTTGAGGTAAAATCAGGGACAGTTGAGAGGTGTGCTCTCTCACTACCTTTGGCCTTTCAAATGCTGCCACCAAATGATTTGAAAGCTACCTTCTGGCTAGGAATCAAAAAGTCAAAATCACTGACTCTCTTTCAAGTGACCTCCCTGTTTGCTCTGTTGTACCCCAGGGTTCAATCCTGGGCCCTCTGCTTTTTAGCCTCTTCATCAATAATCTTTCTGCTGCTTGCAATAATAACATGATACTCTATGACAATTATACTGTCCTCTTTTCCACCCATATAGACCCCGTCCTGCTCTCCCAGGACCTACAGATGAATTTCAGCATAGCTGAATTCTGGCTTGCTCAACATAAATGTTTGATGAATCACAAAAAAAACCAAAGTCCATGATGTTTCACAGCTCTCATAGCAAATTCAGAGCTATTAACCTCACTATTCATAATGAGTTACAGCAGCCACTTGGGCAAATGCAGGAGTTTAAATACTCTGGTATTACCCTCGACAGCACAATGTCCTTCACTTCACATGTTCATCATGTCTCAAGATCAACTAACTCAAGAATAGGGGTCCACTACCGGCACTGACGCTGTCTAATCAATGAAATCATGTGAGCAGCAATAACTACCTCTGTCCTATCCATTATTGATTGTGGGTTAGTCTTCTATGGGGCTGCCATGGATACTACCTTAAAATGTATCATGATGGCCCTAAACAAGTGCTGTAGTCTTATCACTGGTATGGTGAAGTGTACGCATAGCTGTGATAGCTGCAAGCACTCTAATTGGCTCAGCTTTAACAGTAGACATTCCTACCAGTCCTGCATTCTGGCAAAGAAAATCTGCCTTAACCTTACACCCCCTGCAACACACGACTTAATGGTACCCACTGCCAATATACATTTTATGAGCAGTTCCCTCAAATCAACATATATCGTGCCATTCTGCTGCACCACCCAGGCTCAATGTACATTCTACACCAGGACCCCCTCGCTGACAAATAGCCTTCCACTTAAAATTGTAGCCGAGAACAAGCTTGGACCATTCAAATGTAAACTCCACCAGCACCTCGCTGAACTTAGCAGCTGTGACTGCTCCACCTAGGCTTGCGGCTCTCCATTCACCACTCACCCTACTGCCCATCTCACCTCCCTCTCCACCTCTTCCACTACTCTTCTACTCACTTACCCCTCCCTCTCCTTCCACTCTATCCTACCTTCCACCTACTGGCCCTTCCCTCCTGTCCCTCCACCCTTCCCCTCAAACCCTGCCCTTTTCTCCCCTCCTACCTCTCACACCCATTTTCTCTCCTTCCACCCCATCTCATCTCCTCCCAATAACCCCTCCATCCTTTTCTTCCACCACTTACTTGTTCCCTCCCCTTGTATCTTTTCCTGCTTCCCCCCTTATCCCCTGGTCTCTTCACTCCCCCCACCCCTGCTACCTAGCACTTAATCCATCTCTGCTCTCTGCACTTATGACAATGTCAAATCCTTGACTGCCTAATCCCCCCTCCTTACTCCCCCCCCTACCTCTCTCCCCTCACACCACTAGGATGGTTCTCTTTTTCATCCATGCTTGCTGTTTGTATACTTGTTCTTTATTAATTGCACCTCATTATTTGTCTCTGGTATTGTACTGCTGTATCACTTCTAAATCCTGTATTGTATTCCCTACTCTTTCTGTTTTGTACCCTCTGCTGATGCGGAACCTTTGTAAATGAACCTCTGTTTCAAAGGTGTTTGTAATCCTAGTTCTAAATAAATAAATAAATAAGAATGCCAATAAGATCTTAAATCTCTTGTTGGTCAATGCCCGTAGTTTATCTAATAAAATGGTCAAATTAAAACATATTATGATAAGAGAAAATATAACAGTCTTTGGGGTGTCCGAGACCTGGGTCCAAGACCATGACTGCAATTCAGAGATTCCAGGTTATACTAAAATTTCAAAAATAGAACAGACAGAAGGAGCAGAGGTGTAACACTATACATATCAGACAAGTATTCAACCCACAGTGTAACACCCACAGAAATCACTAATAGTCATGTTGAAATAATCTGGGCACAAATAAAACTACCCACTGAAACATTAGTTGTGGGTTTGGGATATAGATCTCCAAATTAAAGCCTAGAGGAAAATGAGAAATTTCTATCAGCAATAGATAACATGGAAACATCTCATAATTACATCTTAAGGGGAGATTTTAACTTCCCTAAAATAAACTGATCCACACTAGAAAGAGCTGGACATATTGAAAATAAATTTATTGAATCAATAATAAATCAAAACTTAGAACAACTGGTAGCTGAAGGTACCAGGGAAGAAAATATACTTGACATCATTCTAACAAACATTGAAGAAAGAACATCAATATCTGTAGTGATTAAACCACTTGGAGATAGTGACCATAACATGATGACACTAAAGGTCAACATAAACATTAACTTTGTAAGGGAGTTACTACAGTCAAAGACTATGCAAAAACTAAGTATAGACTAATCACCAAATATCTTGCCTCTTGGAACTGGGAAACTAACTGCTTGGTCTCAAGTTATATCAGATATGGGACACCATATGGATTAAAATACAGCATTGTTTGGATACATGGGTGCCTACTAGATCCAAATATAATAGTGGGCACATAATCCCACTGTGGTGGAACCAAAGCATAAAGAGGGCAATAAAAAAGAAGAAAATAACCTATAAAAAAAATTAAGAAAAACCCAACACCAGACAACTGGAATTCATATAAGAAAATAGCAAATAAGGGTAAATTTAATATAAAAAAGCCAAAAGGGATTTTGAATTTAAAATTGCAACTGATGCTTTGGACAATAAAAATAAATTCTTTAATTACATAGGTTCACTTAGAGGCAGACATTCAGCTGTAGGGCCAATAGACACTGCTAAGAGAATACAGAGTGACAAAACTGTCATGGCAACTGAGTTTAACAACTACTTTCTTAGTGTTTTAAACCCAAAGAGAGTCCAGTCAACTAATACAAAATGCACAGGTATCATCACCCTCTCCATTTACCAAAGAGGACGTGCAGAGTGTTCTCCTACACCTTAAAACTCATTCATCAGCAGGGCCTGATGGTGTCCACCTGAGATTCCTCAAATAAATAACAAATCTCATATATGGTCTTCTAACTATACTTTTTAATGCCTCATTAAAAGAAGGGAAAACAATTCCAGTGTGGAGCAAGGCATTAGCTACCCTGATCCACAAAGCAGGAAATAAGAGAGATGTATCAAACTACAGACCTATCAGTCTAACGTCAGTAATGGGTAAACTGTTACAGAGACTACTACTAACTTGGATAGAGTTGCACATTTCCCAGAACAATTTACTGGACATAGCACAACATGGCTTCTTCCCTGGAAGATCATGTATAACTAATCTCTTGAATTTTTTTGAAAATGTCAGCGCATCTCTTGACACAGGCTTACCAGTGGACATTACCTTCTTGATTTCTCAAAGGCTTTTGATAAGGTTTCCCACAAAGTTCTGATAGATCAAATGAACAAAATTATAGTTTCACCCAGACATTATAAAATGTGTTATATAATAGGTACATAATAGACACCAAAGGGTTGTAATTAGGGCACATGGTTCACAATGGGGACAAGTCACTAGTGGGATCCCTCAGGGGTTGGTTTTGGGCCCTGTTCTATTTAATATTTTGATTTTGTCTATGCAAACATACACAATACATGGATGTCAAAATATGCAGACAATTGCAAGCTGGAGTATATAGTAAACAACAAACAAACTGCACAGGCCTTCCAAAACAAACTAAACCAACTTATGACATGGGCATTCAACAATAAGATGTGTTTTAATAAGCAAAAGTGTAAGGTCATGCACCTAAGGCACAATAATCAAAAGCATGTTTATAAACTTAATAATGTACAACTACAAGTAACTACAAATGGAAAAGACTTGGGAATTGCAGTAAACAACAAACTTACCTTTGATACCCACACAATAACAAACATTAAAAAATGCCAAAGCATTGTTGGTTGTATTCTAAAACATATAAAGAGTAGAGAATCCAAGGTCATAATCCCAGTATATGCTAGTTTGGGTAGACCTCACCTAGATTATTGTTCTCCCTTTTGTGCACCTACAAAAATAAGAGGAAAAAAATTAATAGAAGTGGTTTAAAGGAAAATCGCTAAAAAAAATAAACATGAATAATGTAGAATATAGAGAAAGGCTTGTACAACTTGACCTTTACTCCATGGAATACAGACAACTTCACAGAGCCCTATGCTTGAAGGGGAACTGTCATCTACAGGATTTCTTAATGTCTGAAAGCCCATAAAAGGCTAATTGGGTGAACAATTGTGTTTGTCTGTGAGTCTTTCCATTCCAGAGTTATTTATATGTAAATCAGCCTGTAATTAAGGGCTGGTGGCAGCCATAAGTTTTAGGCTGCTGACAGGACATGATGTCACTGAGGGTCTAGGTCCTCCTTTGACTGTATTTAATTCCACAGGTTAAATAGGAAATTGGCTGTTTTATTAAGTGTGTTTTCAGGTGTTATTACAACACTTTCTACATCTATAATAACTGTTTTTATTTTTTGGAATTTAAACTTTATTGGTTTTCCAAGAAATCACAAAAACACAAACACGGGAGAGTGTAAAATGCATGGTAACAAACACTGACAAACATTAAACAAACTCCAAAGCAAACAACCACAACCCCCCTCCCTCCACCTCATAATAATTGTTTTGTATGTGCATTGAAAGTAGTGAGTTATCACCTTTACATCTCAAAAGTGTTAGTAAAAGTAATCCATCTTCGGGATTGATTTAACCTCTAGGATATACTGCCAGCTAAACATGTCAGTACATATTTCTGGGGCTGCACAGTACAAACCTCTGTCTTTTTCCATTCCCTCTCCAATAGTCTTTTCTCTTAGAATTTTGGTGTGAACTCGGGTCTACAAGATGCAAATATGGCTATGTACCTACTGGTCTGGCATCATGGCCTTCCTGTGCTCCCACAACAGTGTGCCTTTACTGGACAAAGACAGTAAAATCAATCTGAGCATATGTTATGATTCTAAAAATATTATCCTCTTTCTATCCAGATTTGACTTGAAAAGAAAAAAGACATGACACAATTACTTGTTTATTAATTGCAAAACACATAGATGGACAACATTGTTAAAACATGCATGATCTGAAATGCATTATTAAAAGAATATTTTACTTCTTTTGATGAAGTTAAAAGTATAACAGTTTCTTACTGAAATACATTGGAATGGGAATTTTTAATTACAACACTTTCTACATTTATAATAATTGTTTTGTATGTGCATTTAAACTAGTGACTTACCACCTTAACATTTTAAACTGTTAGTAAAAATAATCCAGTAGAATTATGGTATTGTTATGGTAGAAAATCCCATTCCATCCAAAGTATTTCAGTAAGAAACTGTTATACTTTTAGCCCTTGCAGGGCCGTGGACTGATATATCACTCCAAAATTCTTATACATTCTAATTCTGTCAGCAGCCTAAGGGTTAACTTCATCAAAAGAAATACTCTATAATTATTGGTGATCATTTTTTACATACAGATAAAGACACTTTTATCTCCAGTTGCAACCTCCTGGTTGATATTTTTGGTTACAACTGGGAGGTTGTAATCAGCACCTGTCAATCAAGCATTACCACAGAACACTAACTGGTGCCTAGTTTGACTGTGGGCCAGCTGAATATCTTGCCCAACATGGCAGCTCTGTTACCAAGCACTGGTACCGGCAGTCAGGCTTTGCAACACACTATTAAGGCATGTAAGATTTAAAATATTTTTTTAGTATCTATCTAGTTGATCCTACCTTGAAAATGATCCTGCCGCTCATACCTTTCTAGTGCATCTTACACATCGCAGCTATGCCAATGGACCACAACTTTCCAGAATCCGGTACCACTGTAATTTAAAAAAAATGGAGAGACAAGCAATATGTGTGTGTGTGTGTGTGTGTGTGTGTGTGTGTGTGTGTGTGTGTGTGTGTGTGTGGCTATCTCTGACAGGAGAGCCACACTAACTGAACTGTGAGGAAAGGGAAAAAATGACCACCATTAATTAAGTAAAATAATATATGTGTGTGTGTGTGTTTTAAAAAACAGAATTTTACATACACACACTCAGTGTGGAATGTTTTATAAACCCCTCAGGCTTTGCCTCGGGATTTATGTAGCATCACACACCTCAGGTGTGTGTAAAAGTCTGGTTACATATACCCACCCATATATTATTCTATATTTCAATAATGCTGTTTAGGTTATGCATGTTTTAACAATGTTGTCCATCTATTTCTTGTTTTTGCAATTAATAAACAAGTAATTGTTACTTTTTTTTTCTTTTCAAGTCCAATCTGGATAGAAAAAATATAATATTTTCAAAATCTTAAATTATGCTCAAAACTCATTCTTCTGGATGAAAGAAGTTTATTCACAGCTCATTGCTTTAACCTCTAGGCTGTACTGTCAGCTGATAATCAAAAGCTACACATTTCAATGCTGGCCCCATGATGCCAGGCCAATAGATATGTAGCCTTATTTGATTCTTGTAGACCTGAGTTCACACCTGATACTGTAAGAGAAAAGGCTGCAAGCGAGGGAACAGAAAACAACAGAAGTTTGTGCTGTGCCAGTCCCAGAAATCTGTACTGACATGAACACAGCCAGGGTTAAGAAATTCCAATATGGAGTCCCAATTCCTGTTGGCACCACAGAACCAGCCTTGAGATGTGTAGTTTTTGATGAGCAGCTGGCAGCATATCCTAGAGGTTAAAACAATCCTGAAGATGGATTATTTTTACTAAGAGTTTGAAATGTAAAGGTGATGATAACTCACTAGTTAAATGCACATACAGCACACAACAATTATTATAAATGTAGAAAGTGTTGCAATAACACCTTAAACACACTTAATAAAACAGATGATCTCATATTTAATCAGTTGTATTAACTATAGTCAAAGGAGGACTTAGACCCTAGGTGACATAATTTCCTGTCAGGAGTCCAAAACATATGGCTGCCACCAGCCCTTAATTACAGGCTGATTTACATGTGAATAACTCTGGACTGGATAGACTCACATATAAACACAATGACTCATTTAAATGAGCTTTTTATGGGTTTTCAGACATTAAGAAATCCTGTAGATGACAGTTCCCCTTTAACATACAAGGCCATGCACAACTGACAGCTTATGGAAACCCTGGGGATAGTGAAAAGTAGTTCTACTATACATACAAGAACACATAATCGCAAATTAAAGGGAGACACCTGCTGAACCCATAAGAGAAGCCAATGTTTCACCCAGTGTGTTGTAGCCCCATGGAACGCACTGCCAATGACAGTCCTAGAAAGTAAGATTATGAATATATTTAAAAAACAGCTAGACCAGTCTATGGGTAATGAGAAAACAACTTTTCCCTAAAATAGATTATAATCCACCTGTACAGATGGCGAACTCTTCAAAGGCATCTGCCTTCTGAGCCTGTAAAACTCTATGAAACTATGAATATAGTGTTCTTGGACACCGGAGCAATTGCAAAGCACATGCAAACCTTAACACTCTGCTTTGTGCTTCTCTGAATATTGGGTCCCTGGTGTTTTGAAAACAAAAATGAAAATACTTTTAAAATTATATTAATTGAAAAAGTAGGTGAATGCAAAAATTGAAGAACTGCTGTAGATGGATGCAAATGCAGAAAAGAACTGTGTTGTAATGTTTGATCAGTAATTTCATGTTAACACGAGCATGACATGGTGTGGTGTGTTCATGAGAAGCTGAGCAATCATGTGATGCACTCTTGTTATTACTGTAACTTCTGCACTCTTTCCAGAAAAATGCACACCTACTGTATTCTTAGAGAGAGAGGGTGCTATAGTTAGAGCAATGGTATTGCTGAATTGTGTAAATTTTCAAAGCCTGATAAATATCATACCACAGATGGACTAAGGCTCAGGTGACATGTCCTTTATCCTACTGTCAGATTTCCCTACTTTTGATGTGTTATGTTTTAACCCTAACTGATGCATTAAAGTAGATTTTTTTGCAATTAATGAATATATATCATGGAGCCACCCATGATACAATGCAATAACTTGCAGTAAATTACATCTCATAATACTGCAATAAAAAATGGCTTAATTGCCTTTGAATTACATTGTTCCCTGCAGCATACTGCAGCATTTTAGGCCTGTTTACTCTGCTACATTAGCACTGCAGCAACTCAAGCACTCTTGTTGCTGTAGTGCAAATGTAGTAGTGTGGACACTTACCCTATCATGGAAAGTTGGTTGCTTCTCTTCTCTACAAGCTGCAGCAAAGTAGGGGATGCATTCTAAAGCAAGAGGTACTATATAAGCAGCTATGAGTACAGCCTGCCCCACTCACTCTGATATGTAGGGAATAGTAGTCCCTTTGCAGAACTGAGAGACAGGTACCCTCTGGTATGTCCAGTGCAGATTTTCTTACTGCATTTCTTCCATTCAGATAGCACTTAGGGATGGGGACTGGGTACCTGAGATCAAGATGAACAAGTGCTCCTGGGGGGTACATCTTCTGTTTGCATAGCATGTATGTAGGGTGGATGGGGATTGAGCAAGAGCCAGCTGGGGTGGTACATAAGAGAGCACAGATGATGGATCAGAGAGCATGATATCAACACCTGCCCCCCCATTACATCGCTCATCTCAACATGACTTGCATTGGTGCTGAGAAAGGCCAGGCAAATGTAATTTGATGAGGTGCAGGAGATCAAAGCAGGACCAGGAGCAGACTTCAGTTAACAGTGCAGCAGCAATGTAAACAATGCTTTTGTAATATTCTGTAGTATTATTGTGTTGAAGCCTGACTAGATTGACTGTATGTGTTGACATAAAAAGATTGAATATTGCAAGATTTGTAAAATAATGTGTTCTTCCCATATTAGAAGACATTATATCAAACTTATTGCTTTCAAAGTTAATTTTTCCATTGATGCTGCTACTGGGTTACCCAAAATCCCAGAATATGTGAAAAAGTGTGAAGGTCACAATGTTTATAACATCCATACAGAGATATTATTTCTCCATGTTACTGCTTGGGTTGCAAGAGCAATAGAAATATTCAAAAGTTAAAAGCAGGGCTGGCCTAAGCAACAGAGGGTAAAGAAAACAAAGCAAATGGTCAGTATTTAATAGACAATGCTTTTTTTTTAATTTGCTTACAAAATCACAGCCTTAAAATGCAGAACAAGTGACAGCAGCAGTGCAATCTCTACAAAATTATTGATTTGTTTCACTGCTATATGAACCAGTACTTTGTCAAAGGTGACATCTGATTCTGGGTACTGGTCCTTCTTTTCACTTTTATCACAATTCTACATTTTGTACATTTCTCCTGGACCTTCTGCACTGTGCACTTATATACTGAGGTGCAACTCCATAGTTTTGCATTTTCACCAGAACTACTATTACATAAAATAACAATAGTTTTATAAGACCTGGACTGTGTGACATGCTACATGGACAATATCTTGGTGCAACTTTTGGCAAATGTTTTACCCCAGTATAGTCCAGCTAAAATACAACATCTCATTTTCAGGAAGATCTTGCTTCTACCCATTTCTGCAGCTTGTTGGACAGGAGCACACAGAGGTTAAATGACTTCCACAAGGCCACACAGTGAGTATTTTGCCCTAGCAGGGCTTGAACCCTTGATATTTCAGTTTCATAGACAGTAATCTTACCACTAGGCTCAGGTTCTTCTTTATGGTGCAACTAGGGAAGAATAAAATTGCAGATTAAATCAGGTATTGGATATTATAATGGCCTCAGGTTTAAAACGTAACTAGATAAAAATCCATTGCATTAGTCTAAGTTTAGTTTTCATGGTTAGAAAATCAGCCAAAAATGGGTTGGCCATGAAGGTACTGACAAGGTCAAAGATATCCAAGAGATGTAACCACAGTGCAAAGTGACGGAGCAATAGAGAATGCTAGGTAAGGGAAGTTATCTGTGCAGGAATTCATACAATATTCTTCTAATCTCTCAGCTCCTATGAGACGTTTTTAAAATTAAATGTGATATGGACATGTGGCCCAGCCCAGGAAAGAAGCTTTTCAAAAGATAAACTGGGCTATCTTCCAGAAACTTAGGGTTTTATGCTGTGCCATAACCTACAATTCATTTAAATGTCTAGTGCCTTAAATTCAGTTTGTATGCATAGGTACCAGGTATGCTTGGTAGGTTTTGAAATGGGATGATAGGTACAGTACTGTGGTAGTTTGAAATGCAGGTAGACTGTGATATGTTTGTGCAACACATTGCAATTTTGCTATACAACCTCTCTATTCCTGTTACATGGACAATCAACCTTTTAGGGTACCACAATGACACAGAAATACTCTTCAGCTGGGTTCTACCACTAGAGAGGCTTCAGGGACATGTCCTTTTAGCCCAAAAGTACCTTAGAGAAAATGACCCATTCCCATAATGAAAAAAAAGAACTGTCCTCAGGAGAAGGAGGAGGGGAGGATGGTGTTAGCCATGTGAGGGTCATTTGAAAGATGCTTGGGCATGCATGGTTTAATTACCGCTCAATAGGGGAATCATGAGCATCACCTGCTATGCCATTGGACCATGGTCATAGACCTATAATTCAATTGACTACTAGGACTATTATATATTATACAATAGCAAGAAAGGATCCTGGCTTCTGTTTGGTCAGACTATTCAAGATACAGTGATGTTATCTGACAATAACATCATTGTATCTAGGGCAAGCACAGGGATGGCCACATAACATTAAAAGCGATTTCTCCCCTTCCAGTCCAAGCTGAACTCTGCTTTCCCTTCCAGTAAGTAGCAATGTTCCCCTACACATTCAATCTTTTATTTTCAACATTGGCTCTCATTTCTGTTCAGTAAAACTCCAAAATTGCTGTAGCCTGTGTACTGATATTTTTTTTCTGAAACAGGAAATAAGTGGCTTCTCTTAAGTTCAGAGAGCTACAAGCTACAAAGAATGTTATTGCCACCCATGTGACCAGATGGCGCAAACTCAAGCACTGCCACACATTATTCAGCTTCTCCTCTCACAGCCATGGAGCTAAAATAAATAGAAACAAGTATGTTAAACCACTATTAATCCATAGCTCCACAAGCTCCCTGCTGCTTTTCTATCCCCTGTTCTTCAACATCGTGACTATGACAGCAGCATGTGCACACTTCAGTGCCATGCTGTATAGTCACTCAACAGCAAACCGCCCATTCCTGAGATTCCTTCTATAGCTCTCAACTTTTTCTGCACTCCAATCTGAATAACTCCAATCTGAATAAATATGGATACAGTACAGAGAGACCAGCATCTTGATGTCCTGATCTGCTCCAAGTCCTGACTCCTCTTTCACCCAGTCCCACTGTGGTGTCAGTTACAATTTCTTCTGGGTCCTGTCTTCAATGGGGGGGGGGGGAGAAAGAGGAAAACACACTGTCTGTGCATGACAGAATGGAGAAACTGCAAAAGAACATTAGGGCACAGCGTGTCAGAGACACACAAACACAGTCACAAACACAGACCTAGTAAATGCAGGGAAACATTTAGGGGCAGCACCACATGCTGGCCAAAGCAGAAAATATAGACTTTTTTCAATATGTATACCTGCCCCAATGAAAAGTTAAAAACAAAAGTATTTTAAGCATATTTTCCCATTTGTTTTCTTTTTAAAACAAAATGAGCCATTGTATAATAGCAATAAGGCACTTCAGGGTTTGTTTGTTTGTTTGTTTATTCAAGGTAAAACCAATTGAGTAAAAAACTCTTTCACAATGGTCACCTTTACAAAAAATACAAAATACACATCAACACACAACATAATAAATACAGTCAAACAATAATCATTGTTACAAAAACATAGAAGAAAAAAGAACATCAATAACAATTACAGGGTTCCTGTATAGATATCAGGAGTCTTCTTAGATGGGATGTTGATAAGGGTTTACCAATCTTTTGCTTATATTCATGAGGAAGGCTATTCCAACATATCGGAATATAATTACTAAATAAATATTGGGAGCAGTTTGATTTTACAAGGGGGACAACCATATCCATAATAACTTGACTTATCAATGTCAATTCAACACTTTTAAAGGAGAATTTATTCTTTAAGTATATAGGGATGGAACCCAGCCCACATTTATAGGCAAACAAGCTGTTCATGTATCATTCTTCTCCTACTTAATGATAACCATCCTAATCTTTCATACAATTCACAATGATGATTAAGTTTTGGACACCTGAGAATCAGTCTGGCAAGATGATTAACTAGAACATTTAACTTTGTTATTCAATCCCTAGTGGCTCCATCATATAAAACATCCCCATAATCGATTAAAGGGAAAATCTGCATCTTAACTATCAGATCCAATGTCACAGAATCGAAGCAGTTTTTATTCCTAAACAGGAACCCACCTGCTTATTGACCTGAGAGATCAAATTATCTACATGCAAATTTCCTGACCCATAGTTATCTAACCAAAATCCCAAGTATTTATATTGATTAACTAACTCTAACCCCTCCCCTCTACTATCCAGAATTTCCAAAGTCAAGTCATCTTTCCGTTTCATAGAAGACCCAAACAACATACATTTAGTTTTTGAGGAATTAAGTTTTAACTTCGAGTTGACAAAGTTATTTTCCATATTGTTAAATTTTTCTGCACTGTACGTTGTATTACTGAAACTGATTCATCCTAACAGTATAAAATGGTGTCATCAGTATACAGGTGGTAACAAGAGGCCCCCACATGATGCCCAAGATCTTTCAGATATACTAAAAATAATAAAGGGCCCATAACTGATCCTTGGGGCACTCCTCTCTGCACCACCTGCATAGCCGACACAATTCCATTTACAACTGTTACCTGCCATCTGTCAGAAAGATAGGAGATAAACCAATCCAAAACTGAATGGCTCATCCCTACTTCAGACAGTCTCATAAGTAAATGCTGATGATCAATCGTGTCGAAAGCCCTGGACAGATCAACAAGAATTGCACCAGTATAACATTGGGCATCAATTGCCTTGCCGATCTCATCCAGGACTTCTGACACGGCCATCACAGTGCCACGAGACCTCCGAAAACCTGACTGATATGGATTCATTAGTTTTACTCCATCAACTGTCTTGCCAGCAGTTTCTCCAACACCCTACTAATCAGAGGCAATATAGATATAGGTCTATAGTTGGACAGTCAGCCAGGATCACCCCCCTTAAAAACGGGCTGACTTCCAACCTCCTGGGATGCATCCCTCCTCTATTGAACTATTGAACAGGTAGGTTAATGGGTCCAAAATGTGATTTGCTGCATATTTCAGCATCCTTGGTGACAAACCATCAGGGCCACTACTCCCAGAGACATTTAATTGCAACAAAGTTTCTAAAACCTCACCACTCGATATGGCATCAAAAACAAATTTAGAGTCCCCTTCCATAAGACTTACAGGATTAAAAAGAGGTTCACTAGGGCTATCAAAGAAATTACCCAACTCTACAAAATAATCATTAAACCTATCAGCAAGTGGCAGCTCTCTCCCAAAGGATTCCTCCCCAGATAAATTTATAGATATATTTCCCCTTTGATACAGTGTACAATATTATGATCACTAAACAAGTCTGCATCTACCCCAGAAGAAATATAGTTGTTGGGACAATTTATAAGAATCACATCAATCAAAGAAGAATCACCAGGATTATGAATATTAATCCTGGTGGGTTCTGAGATTAACTGGTACAGCCCAAGCTCCAAAGCCATTTTCCTGATTGTTTGGGATTTTACAGGGTGCAACCAGTTAGCATTTAAATCCCCCAGAACTAACAACTCATGGGAGAAAACAAATGAAGCTAGTGCATCCTGCAGTAAGTCAAACACTTGTACTGTTGTGTTAGGTGGACGATACCCCCCAAACACTAATAAAGGTTTCCCTGACCCAACATTAAACTCCAGTGCCAAGTATTACCAGTTCACACTGTCCAAATTAAAAAAAATCTGAATAGGGGAAATTTTTTCCATATAATAAACTATTATCCCTCCCCCTTCCTGTTCCTATCAGCCCTTTTAAAGTCATAACCCTGTAATTTCAGATCTAGATCATCATGGGACATACCCAGACAGGTTTCTGTAAAAACCATAATCTCAGGTCTA
Organism: Neoceratodus forsteri; assembly: GCA_016271365.2. Lineage (NCBI taxonomy): Eukaryota > Metazoa > Chordata > Ceratodontiformes > Ceratodontidae > Neoceratodus > Neoceratodus forsteri. The sequence goes on from CM057449.1 coordinate 659,429,118, forward strand.
TGTTCTGTTAAGAAATCCTTGATTAAATCCAATTTTGGAACAATACTTCTTACATTTGAGTGCACAACTAACTGACCATGATGAATCTTTAAATTGTCAATTAAAGGACCAGGATTTAAAGCAACATCCCCACTTTGCATCCAAAAAAAAAAAAAGAATACATAGCTTTGGTAGTCTTGACTTTCTCAATACCTTAATTATCAAAGGAATCCAAACATTCTTGATTTCATGTCCCATTTCCACTCCCATTCCAACCCTGTTACAGCAATGTCTCAGCTTTACCAACATCAAGTTTGGAATTATATTTGTTAAACAGGCCGTCCCAAGATCTGGGCCTTCCATGTCAAACGGGTCAGTATACAAACGAGTTCCTACATGACTCAGTACCACTCGACCATTGACATGCAAATCCCAATCAGAATGCATGCCAACCACCTCCCTTTGCAACACCCCAACCAAGACAACTCCCAGAATCAAATACATTAAAGACCACCTAGTAAACCTTTGCTTTAAAACTCTAAATTATATTAAATATGTATCACACTTTCTTCCACCGAGTGGCACTTGCTCCACACAATGCACACGCCATGGCACACACGCCCTGGTGGTGCATTCTTTTATCTGTTGAATCCCCTGCCCCAAGAGTGAAATTAACAAATTACACAGCTCTCCTCGGAGCCTTGACAGCAGCAGGTAATTCAAGCCCTTTTGCAGTGTTTAGAATTAAACAGGCAGTCACAGTCTCACAGAGTCACTACAGCCCTTCCTGTGCAAATCAATTCAGCCAGCACACACAGCTTGATTGAAGATACTCTCCCAACACAGTGTAAAGTAGCTCTCACCTGCAATCCAGAATGATGGAGGGGGGAGAAGCTGGTTTAAACTTCATTGGTGGTGCTTTCTTTTATCTGTTGAATCCCCTGCCCCCAGAGAGAAATTAACAAATTACACAGTTCTCTTCGGAGCCCTGACAGCAGCAGGTAAGTGTTTAGAATTAAACAGGTAGTGACAATCTCACAGAGTCACTACAGCCCTTTCTGTGCAAATCAATTCAGCCAGCACACACAGCTTGATTGAAGATACTCTTCCAACACAATGTAAAGCAGCTCTCACCTGCAGTCCAGAATGATATGGGGGGGAGGGGGAGCTGGTTTAAACTTTACTAGTGATGTGTTCTTTTATCTGTTGCATCCCCTACCCCCAGAGTGAAATTAACAAATTACACAGCTCTCCTCGGAGCCCTGACAGCAGCAGATAATTCAAGCCCTTTTGCAGTGTTTAGAATTAAACAGGCAGTCACAGTCTCACTGAGTCACTACAGCCCTTCCTGTGCAAATCAATTCAGCCAGCACACACAGTGTAATTGAAGATACTCTCCCAACACAATGTAAAGCAGCTCTCACATGCAGGGTATGTTATTGTGTAATAACATCACTTCTTGGGTGTTGAACACACTCAGCTTTGTGGCCTCATGGTTCATCTACCTGACGGATGACATTATTACACAACAACACACACCCTGTTGTGCCTTATTGCTTAAGGAATGTTTAGGTAACATAGGGTGAATGATTGGTAGGATTGGTACAATTGGTATGAAGCTGAATGATTTTTAATGGAATGATAGGTGCAGTACAAGGTACAAGTTTAATAAATTCTTAAGAAGGGTTTAAACTTGCCAGTGGGAGAGGCTATGGTACAGTAGTAGGAAAAGATGTGTACTCACCCCCATATCAAACAAAATCAGACCAGAGCAGCAAATGCACATCAGATGACCCAAATGGTTGCACAAACATGAATAATAATAACTCAATCAGGGCAAGGGAGGACAGCAGGTTAAATAGAAGGGGGCATATGGGAATGGTGGGAAGGGACACAAATCACAAAATGGAGAGCCGTGTGCACCAATGCTCACAGCCTGTGCAACAAAATCTGTGAGCTAGAGGCCACTATGGTGGAAGCAAACCTGGACATAATGGCCATTACAGAAACATGGTGCAGCTATAACTAAAGCTGGGATGTCATTATTTTGGGATACAGACTATTTAGGAAGGATAGTGTAGGCAAAAAGGGAGGAGGGGGTGGCACTGTATGTGAGAGACACCATCAAAGCAACAGAGACACAGTGTAATCAGGGAAGATAAGAAATTATATGGGTCACTCTAGAGAAGGGAAAGGGATGCTAGAAATACCAGATAAAACAGAGAAAAGCAGGGAAGGCAGTTAGACTGGTAAAAACACAAACAGAGGAAAAGTTGGCAATTTTAATAAAAAAAACAATAAAACATTATTTAGGTACATAAGCAATAGGAAAAAATCTGATGGGGCATTATCAGACTGAAAAATGTGGAAGGAGGGTGTGTGGAGGATGATGTAATCATGGCAGAAGTACTGAACGAATATTTCTGTTCAGTATTCACTGAGGAAGGGGACGGGAACAGCACATCTTTAAAGGTGAGGGACAGCAAGGGAAGGGAGGTGGACACTGGTCTGTTCTCAGAGGAAAGGATCCTCAGGGAACTAACAGCTATAAAAATAGATAAGGCGATGGGTCCTGATGGACTACACTCTAGAGTACTGAGAGAACTGAGAGACGTGCTGGCAGCACCGCTGGCCGTTTTATTCATAGAAACATAGAAATTGTTGGCAGATAAGGACTGCTAAGCCCATTCAGTCTGCTCATAGGCCCTATACATTGTACAGTATGTGGCAACTGACCCTATGTAATCAATGGCTTTTCATCACTACTTCCCCTCTCAAGTTTCCCTTGTGCCTGTCCCAAGCATGCTTGAACCCCTCCACTGTACTTGCCCCCACTACCTCCTGTGGCAGGCTATCCCAAGCTTTGACTACCCTTTCTGTGTAGAAAAATGTCCTTGCATTACCTCTTAATCTACCCCCTTCCAATTTCATATTGTGCCCCCTTATTCTAGTACTTTTTCTACATTGAAAAAGGTCCACCACCTGCACCTTGTTTATGCCCTTGTGGTACTTGAAAGTTTCAAGCATGTCCTCCGCTCTCTCCTCTCCTCCAGTAAGTACATATTGAGGTCCCGTAGTCTCTCCTCATATGTTTTGTGGTGCAAGCTCTGCAGCATCTTTGTTGCCATTCTCTGGAGAATCTCCACCTTATCTATGTCCTTGCACAGGTGTGGCCTCCAGAACTGCATGTAGTACTCCAGGTGAGGCCTTACCAATGTTTTATATAATGGCATCACCACCTCCCCCCTCCTGCTAGTGATATCCCTGCGTATGTACCCCAGCATGCCACTGGCCCTCTGTGCCACTTTGTGCACTGCTTTGATCCCTAAAGGTCATCAGACATGATAGCCACTAGGTCCCTTTCCTCTTTGGTAAAAGTCAACTCTTCCACCCCCAACCTGTAGCTCTCCCCAGGGTTTCCTCCACCCAGGTGCATTATTTTGCACTTCTTTGCATTGAACCTCAGTTGCCACATCTCCGACCATCTTTCAAGCTTCTCCATGTCCCTCTCTTGATGTTCTGCACCCCTTCTGGAGTATCCACCCTTTGCAGATCTTGGTGTCATCTGCAAACAGGCAGACCTTTCCTTCCAGCCCCTCTGCAATGTCACTAATGAATGCATTGAACAAGACTTGTCCTAGTACTGATCCCTGTGGTACCGCATGGGTCACCCCCCCCTTTTCTCAGATTGTACCCCATTTACCACCACCCTCTGTCTCCTGTCTGTTAACCAGTTCCTAGCCCAGTTCACCTCTTTGTTTCTCATGTGCAGACTATCCATCTTGTTAATCAGCCTTCTATGTGGGACCATGTTGAATGCTTTGATGAAATCTAGGCAGGTGACGTCTACCACCCCTCCCTGATTTACCTCCCTATCACCCAATCAAAAAAATCTATTAGATTCAATTGACATGAACTTCCTGTTGTGGATATGTGTTGCCTCAGATCCTGATCACTGCTGGATTCCAGATCTACCTCTATTCTTTCTTTCAGCAGTGTTTCCATGATCTTTCCCACCACTGAGGAGGAATGACTGGCCTGTACTTCCCCACCTCCTCCTAACTGCCACTTTTGTGCAGCGGACTAAATGTGCCCTCCTCCAGTCTTCTGGAACCACACCCAAGTTGAGTGACTCTGTGATCTGGGCCACCAGAAGCACTGCTAGTTCCCTTCGCAGCTCCCTTAATATCCTCGGGTGGATGCCGTTTGGCCCCATGGCCTTATCCACCTTTAGCTTTGTGAGTTCTTCCCAGAACTCTCTCCACTGTGAATGGACTGGTGTCCACTTCTCTTCCCTCCCACATTGCCTCTGCAACCCAGCTGTGATCCTTGACCATCCCTCTCCTTAGCAAATACTGAGCAGAAGTATTTCTTCAGTATTTCTGCCTTGTCCAGATCCCCGTCCTTACAATCTCCCTTCTCCCCTTTGAGCCTCACAATCCCCCCATTTTTTTCTTCTTTCACTGATGTACCCATAACATGCCATATCCCCTTTGTTTACAGACCATGCTAAACCCTCTTCTGTCTCCACCTTCGCCCTCCTAACAGCCTAACAGTCTTCCATTCTTCCCTTAGACATTCAAGGTACTCCTCCCTGTCCTCCTTCCTTTGGCTCCCCTAATAGTTCCTGAAACTCAACCTTTTAGCCCTAACTTTGTCCCCCACCTCTTTAGAGAACAATAGTGGTTTCCTTCTTCTTTTCCCTTTGGCCACTATCCTAATGCATTGGTTTGTTATCTCCACTTTGGCTCCTTTGTGTTTCTCCCATTGTTCCTCCACCCCCACTATTAGCCCTCCCTTCCCCAGGATGGCTTATATACATCTACCCATTTCAGTGAAATCCACCCTCCTGAAATCTAATACTCTTGCCCTTGCATGGTTTAATTGAGTCCATGTCTCCATGCTGAACCACACCATGTGATGGTCACTGGACCCCAGCTGCCCTTCCACCTGTATTTCTTCAACTCTCTTGCCATTGGTCCATACCAGGTCCAGAGTCAACTTGTCCCTGGTTGGCTCATGCACAAGCTGCTTGAGTGCAATCCCCTGCAGGGATTCTAGTATGGCTGTGCTTCTGGCTGAAGCAGCCACCTGGGTGGCCCAATCCATGTCTGGAATATTGAAATCCCTCCAGTAGCAGGATTTCACCTTTAGCTGCCATGTCATGTATGTTTTCCACTAGTTCCCTGTCTACTTCCTCCCTCTGTGTTGGAGGTCTGTAGATAAGATCACCCCTGCGTGTATTGCTGTTTCATTCCCAGGCTCCAGGGTGACCCACATTACTTCAGGCTCCTCCTGTTTTCCCTGAACTTCTGTAGCCTTTATACCATCTCTGATGTACAGGGCCACTCACCCACCCTTTTTACCCTCCTTGTCCCTCCTGAACAGTGTATAGCCTGGTACACTGACTTCCCAGCCATGATTAGCAGAGTACTACATCTATGTTATTGCTGCTTTGTCAAGGTCTGCATCTGCCAACAAGGCCTCCAGGTCTGAAACCTTATTTCAAAGGCTCCATGAGCATGACCCTGCATGTTTTATAGTCTACTCTCCCTCCACTCTTGTTCTCCCTCTCTAGTGTCTTCCCCAGCCTGATTTGCTTTCCTGTATGCTCTCGCCCTTCGGTATCACTCATTAAACATTTTTGCCTGCCTGCCCCTCCCTGCCTGATTTTGCTGTTCCTGTAGTCAACTTCTGTTCTTACATGTTCCCATGGGGGGTGTTTCTAAGCCTCCTGACCCTCCTGGCTCTACCCCCTTGGCCTGTTTAAATGCTCACAGCTGAAGCATTTAAACTTCTTACTAAGGACCAAGGTGCCCTTCTCAGACAGCTGCAAACCATCCTCCTTATATAAGCTTGCATCTGCCCAGGTCAGGCCCCAGTCCTCTGTTAAGCCAAAATTCTCCCTTCCACACCAGTCCTTCAACTAGGAGTTGAAGGTATGGATGTGGAGTGCCCTAGCTTCCTCTGTGCCCTAGACAGGTAGCACCTCCAAGAATGAGATGGAGCATGTTATCTGTTTCAAGTTTCTGATCCCAGCTTCCTGAAATCCTCCTGGACTCTGGCTAACTCTACCCTTCTCCTGGCCAGGTCATTGTTCTGCAGGTAGACAATGACATTCAGCTGCTCCCTCCTAGCTATTGCCCAAGCGATCCTATGGATCTGCCTCTCATCCCTCCATGCAGCACTTCCTGGGAGGCACTTGACCTCCCTCTCTCCCTTGCTCCCTGGACAGTAGAGTCCCCCACTAGGAGTAGCTTCCCTCTCTTCTAGGGTCCCCTGCCTCCCTCCCTTCCCTGGGGCTTCATCCTTGAGGACCATCCCATCATCCCTGATCCCAGTCTCAAGTTCCTGAGTGGGGCTTTCCCATTCCTCCAAAACAGTGTAGGAGTTTCTAAGTGGGACCAGTTGGGGGATGTGTTTTTGACTCCCCTCCTTCACCCTCCATGAGCCCACCGTAGTCTCTGGGAAAGGGGTGGATGCCACCTTCAGCTTTGCCAACTCTGCTCAGGGACAGGCAACCTCCTCCCTCAGCCCAGAGAGATGCCTGCAGATAGGGCAGCTTTGCAACCTCCAGAAGGTCTCCCTGAAATAGCTGTTCCACAACTACTGCACTGTACCACTCCCATCATGTCTGTTTCCCTCCTCAATCTACTGCCTGCTTAAGACGGCTATTTGTTATCTCTCAAATATTTGTTTTTTTCTTTTCTTTTTTGTTATGCTTTCTCTCTTTGCTACTTCCTGTATGGATGCAGGATGTTGCAAGGCCCTATGGGACCCACCCTATAAATATAGGCTGAGCCCTGGGATGTGTGGGTTATGGGGTGGGAGGGTAGGACTACATCACAGGCTATGTCCAAAAACAATCAGCCAAGGAGTCCCCTGGTAGTGTCTCCTCACTCCCCTCACCATGGTCCAGACACAGCCAGTTACAAACACCTAGTCAAAAACTTATCAGCTAGAATCCCTCAATCCTGCCCAAACTAAATGGAGAAGCACACTGATATGGCACTTAAGAAAATACATTAAATTTAATTACAAACACACAGTCACAAGCCTACCAGCTAGAATCCCTCAATCCTGCCCAATCTAAATGAAGACGCACACTGAAATGGCAGTTAAGAAAAGACAACACATTCAAACTACACTAATTCCTATAATATGATGTCTGCACTTAAAGTTCAGACATAGCCAATTACAAACACACAGTCACAAACTTATCAACTAGTATCCCTCAATCCTGCCCAAACTAAATAGAGAAGCACGCTAAAATAGCACTTAAGAAAATACCTCAAATTCAATTACAAGCACACAGTCACAAACTTACCATCTAGAAACCCTCAATCCTGCCTAAACTAAATGGAGAAGTACACTGAAATGGCAGTTAAGAAAATACCTTCATTCTATCATTAGAGACAGTGAAGATGCCAGAGAACTAGACTAGGGTAGAGGTGGACCCACTACATAAGAGTGGTAGTAAGGAAGAGGCAGGTAAATACATGCCAGTAAGTCTGACCACAGTGCTATGTAAATTAATGGAAAAACTGCTGAATGAAATGATAGTGGACCACCTGGCACAGAACAGTCTCCAAGACCTGAGATGGCATGGTTTTACAGAGGTGAAGTCATGCTAAATTAATCTTACAGATTCTTTAACTGGGTAACAAGGGAGATGGATCAGGTTAGAGAGATGGATGTGGCATATCTGGATGTTAGCAAAGGTTTCAATATAGTGCCACATATAAGGCTGCTAAATAAACTAGGGAGCCTGGGTGTAGGGGGCAAGATACTGAGATGGGTGGGGAACTGGCAAGGCAATAGGACTCAGAGTTGGTGGTCATAAATGGCACATGTACTACAGATGGAAGGGTGACCAGCAGAGTTCCTCAGGTATTGGTGTTGGGCCCGGTCCTATTCAATGTCTTCATTAGTGACATTATTTATTTGAAAAGTTTCACCAGGAAAGACATACTGAGCTGCAATAGCTCATTTCCAGATGCGTCCTGGGGGGAAGAGGAAATGGATGATAGCAATTGACAAATACAGAACTGAGAAATAACATAGGATAACAGTGCATATATACAAATCAAGAAGGATGCAAAAACAATAAGAGTGATATCCAGAAACAGTGGAAATCATCCGGGTGTACAAGTACAACAAAAATAACCATGACATGAATACATTCATATAATCTTATAAATACATTTTATGTACATAGCCAAAATTATACAATGGGGTATGAAAATTCTGTAACCTCATTGGTCAAAACACATCATGTGACCATGGTATATCCTGTAATAACCCACAGCTGAGAAACGGAATTTATAAAAAACATATGTAAACACATTTTAAATGTATTTTACACATGAGTCCATTATATAATCGCAATAAGGCACTCTAGGGTATGGGTTATTGGAGGATTTACCTACTTCTTGTGTGGTTAAGTCACTCGGCTGTGTCTCATGACACACCACACAAGGCATGGGTAAATCTCCTAATAACCCACACTATGTCATGCCTTATTGATTAATTAACATATAAGCTAGAAAAATAAATAAACAACTATACGTGAGTTATACAAGCACAGACTCACATTAGTTTAGGGCAATGCCAAAACAGTAATTGAATAGGTTACACACTAATGTGGGAGTAAAGTACTTTTGGACTACTCCTTCAGGATGTGAGAACCCCACAAGGGACAGATTAGGTGCAGGTGCAGGCAGGGAATATGTAAAGTCAGAGCTGGAGGGATAGAGAATGAATGGATGAGGCAGAGAGGATGTCAGGAGGGAGAGAGTTCCAAATGGAAGGACAATGATAAGAAAATGCAGCTCTGCCTGAAGAGGTGAACTGGGAGGGGAGGGTGAGGGTCCTAGGAGAGAAATTGTTGAGGGGTAGGTGGGGGAGGGGGGACAGACAGTAGAGAGTGCAGGTAAGGAGATAGGGAGCCAAGCCAGAACTTACAAATTAAGGAAGCACTATGTGCAAGGCATCTGTTACTAAGACAAGGAAAGGAGAGAGAGGTGTAGAGGTCACAGTGGTGGGTAAGAGTGGGACAGCCAAGAGCAAAATGACAGAAGGAGTTGAAAAGGGTGTCCAGTCTGGTGAGGGTGGATATGGGGGCAGAGCTACAGTATATATTATGTCTCTGAAGTCAGATATTGGGAGGATCATCTTCTGGACAATCTCCCTATGGGCTGGAAGGGGAAGGAAGCTGCAGTGTATAAACAGAGCACCATGTTTCAGTAGAAGCTTCTTTTGGATTGTGTTCACATGAATAGAAAAGTTGAGGTTCCTGTCAAGTCAGAGTCCGAGGTACTTGAAAGAGGAGACATCTTCCAGTAGGGAACCATTAAGGATATGGAAGGAGGGATAGGCATCAATCCTGGCTATCCTTTGCCTGGTGCTAAAGGCCATAGAGACTATTTTTTGGCATTTAAGAGAGTTGATTGGCACAGAACCAGCACTGGACATTGTTGAAGTCCAGTTGAAGGCTAGTCACTACATCCGATGGGGAACTGCCAGAGAGAAACAAAATAATATCATCTGCATGCATATGTTTACTAGCAGTTTTGCAGGCATCAGGTAGGTCATTAAGGAAAATTGAGAACAGTATTGGACCAAGTACTGAGCCTTAGAGGATGCTGGTGTGAATACAGAGGGGAAAGAGTGAGTTTCCAGTCCTGACTGACTGGGTCTGACCCATGAGATAGGAACAGAACCAGCAAGTGGCAGACTCAGAGAGACCTGCTGCAGCAAGTTTGCTGAGGAAAAGATGGTGAGCAACTGTGTCAAAGGCTTTAGCCAGTTCTGCAAAGATGGCAGAGGTGATGCATCCCTGATCCATACCTGAGAGGATGGAGTCAGTCAGCCTGAGAAGGTAGGTGGTGGTGGTGGAGTAGGCCTTACAAAAAACAGACTGGAAGGGGGTGAAGAAGGAGGAGGAGAAATCAAGGAAATTTGAAAGTTGAATAAGAGTTAGGTATTCTTGTCATTTTAATTTAGCAAGGATAGGGAGTAATGATATTGGGTGGAAGGTGCCAGGATTAGATAAGTCATCACCCTTATGAAGTGGGACAACAGTGGCAAGCTTCCAGGCATCAGACAGTGGAGAGCAAGAAGGATAGGTTCAGAAAAGTGGCCAGTGGGTGAGCTGTGACATGCAACATGAAGTGCAGTAGTTTGGAATCTAAACCATCCACAGTTTTTCCCTTATGGGGGTTAAGGTCAAGCAGAGCTTATAGGGTGTCATGAGGGGGAGATTGGTTGGAAGGAGAAATATGAGGAGGAGGAAGGTGCAAAGGAGGATGAAGAAGGAAGAGCAGAGGGAAGTAAGGAAGCAAGGAGGGAGGAAGTGCATGTGGTGAAGAAACTATTGAATTCTGCTGCTGCGTGGGGGGTCAGAGATGGTATGGTCTCCTACTGTAACTTGAGGACAGGGGAAGGGGTGGGGCAGGTGGAAGAAAAAGACATGAACAACATTCCAGAATGTGGAGGGGTTATTAAAGTTGACCTGTGAGGTGGAATTGAAATATTCTGCTTTAGCTAGGTGGATAGCCCTGGTATAGGCATTTGGAAGGGAATGATAACTAAGCCAATCCTGTAGGGCACCTGAAGCATTATGGACTGAACATGCCTGATCATGGGCATGCTGGCAAGCCAGTAGCTCAGCCGACATCCAGAGGAGGTGGGAACCACAGACTCTTGTCTTCCTAATAGGGGCATGCCAGTCCCAGATAACCAGAAACTAGATGGTAAAGTGGTTCAGGGCAGAGTCTATGGAGGAGGCATTAGCAATAGAGGACCAATAAATACCAGAAAGTTCCTCGTGTAGGGAGGATAGATTTAGAGATCGAAAGGAGTGGAGATGTATGATATTTGGAAGGGCTTTGGCCAGTGTATTTTACACACACACAGTAGACCATGTGGTGGTCACTGAGTGAATCTGGAAGGATACCAGAAGCGACAACTCAGTGTGGTTGGGACATCAGTACCCAGTCTAGTAGGGTATGCTTACCTGATTTGGGGTTTAGTTTGGTAGGTACAGAGATAAGTCGTTTCAGATTTAAGGAGGAGACGTGGGTGCAGATTTTAAATTGGGTGCTAGACAGCCAGTCAATGTTAAAGTCCCCAAGTATGTAGAGTTCACCAGTACAGGAGAGGGTGATGACAGAGTAGAGGAGGTCAGTGACAGTGAAGGGTGAGGAGGTAGGAAGGCTAGGACAACAGTAGACCCCAGCCACAAAGATGGGGAGGGAGCAAAGGAGGGATCGCTTTATTAATAACAGTTCATATGCAGAGGGAGATGCAGAGGAGAGACAAATGGAATATTTGATGAAAGAGGAGGGATACATAGCCACACACCCTCTCCTGCTTAATCGGCCTTGCCAGATGAGGGAGTAACCAGGGATGGATATTGCGGTGTCATGGATTTTGGAGGAGAGCCAAGACTTGGTGATGATTAGCACCAAGGGATTCAGACAAGTCATAGGGGGGTGTAGAAGATCAATTTTAGGGAGAAGGGTCCTAATGTTAAGATAGACTATTTTAAGTTATTTCAGGAGATCAGCAGGGGGAGGGGGATGAGGCCCAGGGTTGGTTTCTATTTCCCCAACTGAAAGTAGAAGTAATATAATGGGTAGCTTGGAGTGGATGGATATTAGTATGTGAGTAGGGAAGAGCTTACAGTGGCAAGAGGAGGTGGACAAGTTAGAAGAGGGACTATATTGTATTTTAGAGGAGCGAAGTGAAGCTAAGTGAACTCCAGATAAATGAAGGATAGATGCACTCAGATGCCAGGGAGAGTGGGTGAGGGGGAAAAATGAGGATGGAAGAGTGGGGGGAGAGACAAAGGCAGTTGACAGAGGATTGTAAGACAGGGAGGAAGTAGGGAGGGATTGATGGTAGGGTGATCAGAGAGAAAACGATTCTGAAGACAAGAAAGATCATGATGTGAATCAGGGTGGAGAGGGAAGTATAAGAGGAGAAAAGGGAAGCAATGAAAAATGGAGGAGAAGGGAGTGAGTAATAGTTGAGGGAGGATTCTGTGGGTGTCACTAGGGAAAATAAGTTAGTTGGGTGTAATAGCAAATGTTAGGGTGTCCCTAGTGGCCAGCTGTTATAACAAGTTAAGGGCGAAGTGGGGAGATTGTCTCAGAGTGGGAACTGGAAGAATAAAAGCAGCAGACACTGAGTCATGTGACTGGTGACCAGAAGAGGGTTAACAGAAGAATAGAAGGTAGAAATACTAGCAGTCCAATTGGACTATGGGGGTAGTCCTGTAATTAAGTAACGAACCAGGTGATGGGGGCTGCAGGATTGAAGCCTGCAAAGGGAGAAGGCAATGTACAAACTGGCAGGAGTAGTGTGCAATTGTAGTAGAGAAGGGGACAGGACACAATGACATTTGAGGGGGGAAGAGGGGGGCAAGTTAAAATGTCAGCTGGGGGGTTGTGGCACCTCTTTGCTGTCAAGGCTTATAAGCTGCATGTGATTACTTGGGTAGTTAGAGAAAATGCTGCCAAAAGTGACATCAGAGATTACATGGGCAGATCACTTATAAATAAAGAGCCCACCCAGGGTAGGGCAGCCACTGCATTAGCGGCGGTGGGTAACACTGTGTCCAGGATCCCAGGTCTGAGTGCCGTACCTGCAGAAGTTCCTGGTGCAGGCAGTGATCTATGGAGCAGGGTTGTGGGTGAGAGCTGTTTGCTCTCTCAAACCTCTATTGCCAAGTGAGCCCCTGCAGAAGTTCCCAATGCAGGTGACGGCCCATGAAGCAGGGTTGTTGGGGAGAGTTGCCTGCTCTCACAACCCTCTGTTACAATGTGAATGACTGCAGAGGTTCCCAGTGCAGGCAGCCATCCACAGAGCAGGTTTGTGGGAGAGAGCTGCCTGCTGTCATGACGCTCTGTTGCCAAGTGAACACCTGCAGAAGTTGCTGAGGGGGCTGGAAGGGAAAGTTTGTCTGTTTGCAGATGATATAAAAAACTGCAACAGGGTGGACACACCGGATGGGGTGGATAAAATGCAAAGGGACATACAAAGATTGAAGAATGTTTTAGGGAGTGGGAGCTGGGGTTCAATGTTAAAAAATGTAAGATTATGCATATGGGAAATAATAACCCAGGGGCAGTGTACAACCTAGGGGAAAAGAACATTTCAAGCTCCAAGCAGGAGTGTGGGATCTGGGTGTGATCATTTCAGATGAACTGAAGATTGCTAACAATGCAACAAGGCAGCAGCAAGAACTAGCACAATGCTGGGTTGCATTGGCAGGAGTATAACTAGCAGAAGGCAGGAGGTTATACTCCCACTATACAGATCACTGGCAAGGCCTCACCTTAAGAATTGTGTCCAGTTCTGAAGACCACATCTACAGAAGGACATAAACAAAGTGGAGGCTGTAGTGTGGAGGGCAACCAAGACTGTGAGAGGCCTACATAACAAACCCTATGGAAACAGGCTGAGGATGCTAAATATGTATTCATTAGAGTAGGGGGGGAGCATGACTGAGACTTATAAACACCTTATGGGATGAAACAGAGCATGAGCTGATGACATTTTCCAAAGAAAAATCTGCTCAAGGACTAGAGGCCACAACATCAAAATAGGAGGTGGGGGAGGCTCAGAGGAAATGTGAGAAAGTACTTTTAGACAGAGAGGGTGGTGGATAGATGAAACAGTCTGCCAGCTGAGTTGGTGGGGGCAGAAATAATTACAGGCTTCAAGAAGGCATGGGGCAGGCATGTAGGAAGCCTGAAATCACTAAGAGAGTGACCATTTGTCTAACTCTGGAATTCACTGTGTCATGATAACTATGGAACAGGGCAGACACAGTGGGCCTGAGTGCCCTTATCTGCCATCAACTTCTATATTTCCATGTATTGAGATAGTTTGGAAGGCATGTAGTATGCAGAAGACTAGTGAGGCATAGGCTGCAACTTCAGCATATGTTCTCTTGCCCCCTGCTACAAAGATTTCCACCCATTTGGGGTGCCATGAAGACACAGGGTGGGTCCAAACCAAACATACCAAACAGAGTCCCACCCCTAGAGGTGCTGCAAGTACATGTTTCTCTTATATTAAAGGTACCTTTGGGAGGAAGGCCCAAAAACACAAATCAATGAAACAAACACAATACATACTTCCTTTATGGAAAGAAGAGATGTAGCTTGAGGAAAGCAGATGTCAGTATTGAAGAATGTAGAACCATCATCCAAATCCAACTCTTAGAAGAATACTTAAATACTGGTTTACTATCATTGGTATTGTAACCATTGGCACACAGGAGAGAAAAAAAACAACATTATAGAGGAAACCTCTGACGAATGAGGAGCTAGGCAAGTATCGGCCACCAGCTGAAAGATAGACTCACTCACCCAGATTTAAATATGTCAATGTATAGTTTATTTAGCCTCTTTTACATAAATCAAAAACTGCTTCGTAAGCCAGAATTTTGAAATATGCTCTCTTCTTCTTAGTAATATGCTTCACATTCTTTAAGGAGAACTGCACTGAGTCTATAAGCCATTTTTCCCAGTAGAAGTTGTTTTAAAATACTGGTTCAAATTTTGTTAATGTTATATAGAATGAAGGATGGGAAACTGTGTGACACGAGAATTGAATGCACCCCTGAGGTGTGGGATGCTACAGAAACCCCGAGGGCAAAGCTCGAGGGGTTTATTAAAGCACCTCACACTGAGGGTGTGCATTAAATTTGTGTTTCTTACAGTTTCCCATCTTTTATTTGATATAATATCTGGGGAAGCACTTTTTTCCATTTTGGGTGCTGTGATGCTGTGTCACTGTTACACACACACACACAGTGTCAAACAGGGGTCCATCCTCGGACCTTTATTATTTAGTCTCTTCCTCAACTTCTTCCCCCAGTCATGTTCTGGAAATATCCTACTCTATGCGGACAACGCTGTCTTGTACTCCTCCAATCCTGACCCCACCCAGCTCCAACTTGCCCTTCAGTCCTCCTTCAATGATGCAGAAAAGTGGTTCACCACAGAACGCCGTATTCTAAACTACAAGAAAACCAGAGTTATGTACTTCTTACACCCACGTAACTCCAGGAAAGACCACTGCCTACAAATCCTCACCACCAACCAGATCCCTCTTGAACAGGTGGGCTCCTTCAAATACCTGGGCATCACACTAGACCCAGCCCTAAACTTCCACCTGCACATTCATCAACTTTCTACATCCCTCAATATCCGGCTTGGCATCCTCTATCGGTTTAAGCATTGCCTCACTCCTGATGTCTTCTGCCTCGCGGTCTCTTCTCGGTCCTCTCTCTCCTCGACTATGGCATGCTTATCTATGGTGCTGCCAGTTCCATGGCCTTATCTAGACTCCGACTCTCCCTCAATAAAGCCTGACACCTTATCCTAGTGTGATCGTCTAACCACATGCTCCCTCTATAGAGATCTACAAACTGGCTTAAACTGGATAACAGAATTAGGTTTCATACCTGCCTCATGAATTAAAAAGATACCCGCCTCTCGCCCCACCAGTTCCCTCAATTCTAATACAACTGGACCCCATCACTCCAACACACCTCGTAGTACCAAGTAACTCTTTAAGGTTCCCCGATGCCGAACCTCCCAATTCCAAAGATCCTTCAGCTACTGAGCCCCTTCCTGGATAAATAACCTGCCTAATGGTCTCACAAACTTGAATAGAATCGTCCCTTTCAAAGCCTTCCTTAGGAACCACCTGCAGTCCTCCAATCCCTGTGATTGCCACTTAATCCAGCCCTGACCACCCCTTCCCCTGACTAAGGCCTTTGGCCGGCTGACCCCCAATCTGAAAACTCTCTGTACTAGCTCCTATGGGAGCTTATAAATGTATCCTTGCACTGTGACTAATACCGTGTATCTCTAGTATCAAAATGTTAGCCTAAAACTGTAGCTCTTGTATCGTGCCTGTTTGTTTTGTTCCATTTCTGTACTGTTCTCTCACAGTATGCCTGCAATGACGTAGAACCTTTGAAAAGGAATCTTTGACTCCGAAGTATTTTCCGAATCCTCAATAAATAAGTAAATAAATAAAACACACGCATGCATGCACGAGCGCACATGCACACACACACACACTGCCAGTCACAGTGCGACACACATAGTCTGTCTTTTCTTGTGTCCTTTTCCTTGAGCTTTTATTTTATTTATTCGGATAGCGCTTACATAGCGCTTAAGGGAGTCAGCCATTGCCCTGTTCGAAGCAATGTCCCTGTCCCTCCTGAACTCATTGATGAAGTGCAGGATCAGCCAGATAGTACTGTGTTACTAATAGGAATCAGCTGGATTATTAAAAAAAAAAAGATTGTAAGGCGAGTTACATGTTGTTTTGGTGGCTCCTTGGTAAGCATCGGTAGGAGACGCTATGTTTCCAGAATGGTTTAGCCCACCTACATAGCGAGTGACAGCCAGTGAGAGAGTGCTATTCTTGAGAGTTGCAGCATGCGCATGTCAAAATAACTGGTGGGTTATTACTGAAAATATCAACTGGCTGAGCACTAAGAAAAAAGTTCTCGCTAGTTATTATACAGTATTACACACTTTTCAGTTATCCTAGTGGGTGTTTCTGATTTTTATCTGCTGATAAGAACCAATTCAGAACTGTGTGATGTAGAATATGTCCCTGTTCTATTCTTCTATTAACTACACAATGCATCCTTGTTCTACTACAGAACTCTGGCTGAGAGGGTCATAAACTACATTATACAGTTCTAAAATGGTACTTAACACCAGAGTGTACGTCAGAAACATCCACTGAGGTTACTAATAGGCTCATAGGGATGGAACAATAACAACATTTGAACTAGTACTTAAAACACGGTTTCTACTAGGACCAAGCATTTGTCAATGCTTAATGTTTCCTTGCATAGTGTATGTGGCAGGGTTGTATTTTGTTGGTTGAATCACAACTGAAGGTTACTAAATGTTCATAGTTACATACACCATCTCTTATTCCCCCTTGTCTCCATGTCACTATCCATACACACAGGCATGTTGTGTAGAATTTTATGTGGAAGGGGATAGTCAGCCAATAGCCCTCCTCATCAGTTGCACTTGGGGGGGTGGCTGATCATGAAGTCAGTGGGGTGGACCTAAGATGACTACAGTACATTAGGCTAGTTTCAAGCTATGAATGGGGCACACAGGGGTGTATACATTACACCAGGTACTAAAAAGTGGAAAATAACACTGTTGAGCTGTATATTGCTCTATTTAGGTCACAAAGGCCTTTCATGGCCAAACACCAAGTTTCTCCATACAGGTGCAGCAGCATTTTCAAATGATTGTACAGGCATTAACTGCCACCCAAATGGGCACATGTTACCACCTTTGCACACTGTGACTTAACGGGGTGCAAGGCCCTGTTGGCTGGCAGAGGTACTGTAGCAAGCTGCCCCCCTCACCCCTACCCTAGCCCGTTGCACCTAAGCATGCCCTGGTGTCCATTGGCACCCCCACCCTCTGATCTCTGTCTCTATCTCTGTACATTATGTGTTATTCCCTTGTGTCTAGAGGCACTCCCCCACCACCACTGATCCCCATTTCTGTAATCCAATCAATAGTCCCTGGTGTCTAGTAGCACCCCACCCAGTCCCCATCCCCATGCTGTATTAACTGTTCACTGTTGTTCAGTGGCATCCCCCAGCCTCTGATCCCTGTCCCCATTTTCTGATCAATAGTCCCTGGTGTTTAATGGCACCTCCTGCCCACCAATCCACATCTTTGTCAACATTTATGTATTCCTGGTGTATTGTGGCACCCCCCACCCTCTGATCACCCAGCCCCATAAGTGAGTGTTTGCCCCTGGTGTCCAGTGGTACCTCAACCCACCGATCATCTATTCTGGTGGTTCCAGCCACCCAGTAGTTAACAACCCTCATGTCCACACCAAGTACACCAACCATCTAACCCCCATACTGCATTAGCCAAAGTTATGCAGATCTGATATGGCCACCAGCACAGCCCTCCTCTCACCACCTAAGCCAGCCACCATATGAACTGACAGGGAGCATAAGTCCTACCTGCTGTAAAGGGAGCATGCGTACTGTATGCATGCTACTTTTACAGTAGGCAGGATGAACATAGAAACATAGAAACATAGACTTTGACGGCAGATAAGGACCGCTTGGCTATCTAGTCTGCCCATTTCCCTACCTACAGGATAGGCCACAGATCCTAATTAACCAACAGCCTATTTCTTCCTACCCCCCACAAGAACTGCCTTATGTCTGTCCCATGCATTCTTGAATTCTCCCACAGTTTTAGACCCCACAACCTCCTCAGGAAGGCTGTTCCATGCATCCACTACCCTCTGTGAAATGATACTTCCTCACATTGCCCTGAACCACCCTCCTTCTATCTTTAAATTGTGTCCCCTTGTTCTTGCAAGTCTCTTTTCTGAAAGATGCTACCCTCTTGGACTTTGTTGATTCCACTGAGGTACTTAAAAGTTTCTATCCTGTCCCCCCTCTCCCTTCTTTCCTCAAGGGTATACATATTAAGCTCCTTTAGTCTCTCCTTATACGGCTTCTCTTGCAGACCCTGCACCATTTTAGTTGCCCTACTCTGGACTACCTCTATCCTGTCTATGTCCTTGCGGAGATGGGGTCTCCAGAACTGGACACAGTACTCCAGATGGGGTCTCACCAACTGTCTGTACAGAGGGATAACAACTTCCTGTTTTCTGCTGCTGATGCCTCTCCCTATACATCCCAGTATACCCCAGCCCTCCCTACTGCCTTCTCACATTGCTTGCTAACCTTAAGGTCATCTGATATGATTACCCCCAGGTCCCTTTCCTTTTTTGTTGTTGTTACTACCTCCCCACCATTGTGTATTCTTCCCTGGGTTCTTGTTTCCCAGGTGCATTATTTGCACTTCTTTGCATTGAATCCTAGCTGCCATACTTCTGACCATTCCTCCAACCTTGCCAAGTCCCTTTTCATCCTTTCCATGCCTCCTTGTGTATCAACCCTGTTGCAGATCTTTGTGTCATCTGCAAAAGGCACTTTTCCTTCAGTCCCTCTGCAATGTCACTGATGAAGACATTGAGAAAGGACTGGACCAATACTGAACCCTGTGGTACCCCACTAGTAACCCCTCTTTCTTCAGAGTGGACTCCATTTACAATTACCTTCTGTGTCCTGTTGTGCAGCCAATGTTTTACCCAGGCTGCCACTCTGGGACCCACTCCCAGGCTGGTTAATTTGACTATTAATCTTTTGTGTGGGACTGTGTCAAATGCCTTGCTAAAGTCTAGGTAGGCCATGTCCACAGCCCCTCCCTGGTCTACTACTTTGGTCACCCAGTCAAAGAAATCTATTAGATTCATCTGACATGACCTTCCGCTGTGAACCCATGCTGCCTTGGGTCCTGTGCCCCACTGGCCTCTAGGTACTCAACTATTCTTTCCTTCAAGAGTGACTCCATCACTTTCCCTACCACAGAAGTCAGACTGACAGGTCTGTAGTTTCCTGCCTCTGTCTTGGTCCCACTTTTGTGAAGGGGAATCACATCCGCCTTCCTCCAGTCCTCGGGTACCACACCATCCTCCCATGATTTATTAAAAAGAGTAGCCAGTGGTTTCACTAGTTCTTTCCTTAATTCTTTTAGAATTCTGGGGTGAATTGCATCAGGACCCATTGCTTTGTCCACCTTCAGTTTTAGGAGTTCTTGCAGAACCCTTTCTTCTGTGAAAGGACTGGGATCGACCCCCTATCAAGAGTGCTTCTGTTAATTGGATTAGGCACTTCCCCCTCCTCTTTTGTGAATACTGGGCAGAAATATTCATTCAGTATCCCTGCTTTTTCACTGTCCCCCTCTGCCCACCCACCGTTCATTCTATTCAGCCTCACTATCCCTCCCTTTGTCTTTCTACGCTCGCTGATGTACCTATAAAAGGTTTTATCCCCCTTCTTAACTGAGTTGGCTATCTTTTCCTCAGTTTGGGCCTTTGCTCTTCTGATTTCCCTCCCTGCTTCCTTCTGCCTTAACTGGTACAGCTCTCTGTCCTGCTCCTTCTGTGTTTCCTTATACTTCTGGAATGCAATCTTTTTCTTCCTGACTTTCACAGCCACCTCTTTTGAGAACCATAGTGGCTTTTTATTTCATTTTGATTTGTTTATTTCCTTCACACAGGCTTATTGCCTCTGTGATGGTAGTTTGATGATTCCCATTGTTGCTCCACACCTCCTTCTAGCCTGTTTGCTAGTGCTTTTCTGAGGCACTCTCCCATCTTGCCAAAGTCAGCCCTCCTAAAGTCCAGTACCCTCACTTTTGTATGGCTTGACTCTGTAGCTGAGTTTAATGTGAACCACACTGTTTGATGGTCACTTGTCCCCAGATGGCAACCCACTTCTAGATCTGAGATCCTCTCACTGCCCCCCATTTGAGAGTACAAGGTCTAAGATTGCTCCCTCATGAGTGGGTTCTGAAACTAGCTGTCTAAGGCCTGCCACCTGTAGGGCATCAAGAATGGCCCTGCTCTTGGATGTGGCTGCAACAAATGTGCTCCAGTTAACATCTGGCATATTCAGGTCTCCCATCAACACATGAACACTCCCTGTCAGTCCATATGATGGCCTACTGAGGTGGTAAAAGGAGGTCTGTGCTGGCTACTGTATTGGATATGTACAGTGCAGCAGTGCAGGATGAGGGGTGTGGACAGCTGATGTTCTCAGTGTAAGCAGGAGGACTTCTAGCTTCCAGGAGATGGTGGCCAGCAGTATGTGTGCTCAGCAGATAGGGGATACCACTGGACACCAGGGACACATACTCATTAACAAAAGGAGAGTGCACTCCCTGTCAGTCCATATGGTGTCCAACCGAGGTGGTGAGAGGAGCACTGTGCTACTCACTGTATTGGATATCCATGGTGCTGGCCAGTGCAGTATGGGGTGGACAGTTAGTGTGCTTGATGTGGGCAGGGGGGATTGCTAGCCACCAGTGGGTTGGGGACCACCAGGTTGGGTGCTTGGTGGGTTGGGAGTACCACTGGATAGCAGGGACACATATTCATGGAGCCAGGTACTCAGAGGGCAAGGGGTACCACTATGCACCGAGGAATACAAAATAATGTACAGGAACAGGGATCAGAGAGTGGAGGATGCCACTAGACACCAGGGAATACAACATAATGTACAGGGATGGAGATTGAAGGGTAGACGGTGCCACTGGATGCCAGATAATAGTTAATACTGTACAGTGACTGGTATCAGAGGGCGGGGGGGTGCCACTAGACACTAGGGAAAGCTACACATTTATGGGGATGGGAGACTGGGATGGGAGGCCTGTCACCACCATGTTGAAGTGGCAGCCAGCCACAGAGGGGGTGCAAACTTGCTGCCACTTCCCATGCAAATTAGCCCATAATGGGCATGCATATGGCCCCTTAGCACCTTGCATTCCCAATGGACTCATCTGTATGTTGCCAGCTGAATATTGCACTGGGGGACTCCAAGAGCTAACAGGTCTGGGGATGCAGCAGTTCTGTGCACTTTGGTAAGGGCTGCATACATCCCAGAACCATATCAGGCAGCGCTACTTGCATTCAACTATTCTGACATGGCACTATATTCTATTGGATAGCACTGGTGTGCTATTCAAGTGAATATAGCATCCTCTAGGTTGTGAGCAAGGACAAGTGGTGAGAGCAAGCCTTTGCACACCATTGTTTCCAGTTACTCAATATCTGGCCCCTGATGTCTGATTGTTTACAGCTGTTTCTTAAAGGATAGATTTTTTGCCTTTGGTAACTGATAACAATATAAACCATAACATGTACTTTAACGCAATATGATACTATTAATTAAACATCAGCATGGTTTATTTGCCACCACCAGAGAAGCAGATTTATGTGGAAAAATCACAAAAAAAGTTTTAATTATGGATCCACAGATTCTGTTTTTGGGGGGCATTTTATTGATGCCTGGTCTATCATTCTAAAATTTTCTATTTTAGGTGCTTGTTTCTAATTATTTTTTTTATTTTATTTATTGAAATGTTTCACCTGGAAGGCACACAGAGCAATGGGTTGTTCATCTCCAGGTGTAACCTGGGGGGTTGGGGAACATAAGGAGTATGAACAGAGATATGGTACAATAACATAATATAGCATAGAAATTCTAAATGCATACAATGCACACAAATTATATACAAACCCATCCAATGCAATCGAGTAGGCTGTACAGAGAGTAATAAAATAGGGAATGCTAACAGTTTTGGTCTAGGAGTTGGATGGAGAGACATTGGATAATAATTACAGTGATTCAGCCTTAACTAGAGAATGCAAATATTAAATAACTCTTAGCTGATTAGGGATGATGGAATGGGGTAACTTGTTAGATAGCTAGGTCAAGTGCTGAAGAGTAATTTCAGACAGTACAGCATCCAGGTAAGCCCCGAAGTATAGATAGGATGTGAAGAATAGATTTTGGCAGATCATGAAATAGGGCTGGGTAATGAGAGGGGGGAGAGGAAAGGGGGAGTATTAAGAAGAGATGGGGGTAGGGGGTAGATACAAGTGAATGTTAGCCTATGAGGGTACAAGTATGCAACCAGGGGGTGGATAGGGCTAGAAATAGGAGTGGATGGGAGCTTAGAAGGTGAAGTGGAAGGATGGAGGCATGGGGTGGTGGAAGAGGGGAGGAAAAAGGGGAAGGGAGGCTAATAAGTTCAAACCCCTTCAGGATGTTGAGAACCCTGCCAGAGAATGAAGCAGGCATGGGAAAGGAGAATTTGAGTGACAATAGGGGTGCTGCATTAGAGAGTTGGGGATGGAGGTAAAGGAATTATTGAGATGATGGGAGAGAGGGCCGGGTATGACAAGCGTAGAAAATCTGGGATTTTGGGAGGGCTGGGAGCACCATGGGGGGCTAGGACATACAAGATGGAGGAGATGGGGAAAGGAGATAGCGGTCCTGAAGAAGAGTAAGGAGGGGAGACATCTGCCAGGGTCTGAATCCCCCAGATACAGAGTAGCCCTTCCTGCACTTGGCAGAAGTAGAGGAATGAGGAAGGAAATGGGTAAATAGGTAGTGAGAGAGAGTAGAAAGGGAGGGAAGGAGAATGGTAGGAGGAGAGACTGAACCTCCTGATGCAGAATACCCTGCCTGCACAGGCAGTGGTGGGTGTGCATCAGGAAGGATGCAGAAAGCAGGTAATGGGAAGTTGGGGGGTAGGGGGGATCTAGGGAGGAGAGAGGGAAATTGTAAGGGAGAGAAAAAGGGGGAGTGGTAGACAAGTAAAAGCGATACTATTAGGGTACAGGGAGGGTGTGGTGAGATTAAGGAGGATTGAAGCAGATGCAGTTAGAGGAGAGATAGTTGTGTAAGGCTGAACAGAGGGAGTGGGGAGAGGAGGAGTGGCATATGTGAGGAGACAGAGAATTCCAGGCTTTGGTGAAGTGATAGGAGAAGGCAGACTGACTAATGAGTGTGGAGCAGCGAGGGATGACCAAAGTATGAGTGTCTGAAGTTCTGACGGAATTGGGAGGTTCAGAAGGGGTTGACAGAGAGGTGAGAAGATAAGGAGGTAAGTCACCCAACTAGTATTTAGAGGTGAATTTGGGACAGTGGGAGATGCATCAGTTATCAAGAGTGGGAAAGGCCAGGGCATGATACAGCTCACAGTGATGGGTCTGAGGAAGGGCATCTAGAATGAAATGGCAGAAGGAGTTAAAGAGAGTGTCCAGTCTAGCCAGGGAGGACTTGGGAGTGGCACCATAGACTACGTCACAGTAGTCAAAAATTGGTAGTATTATCTTCTGGATAAGTTCATGCCTGGCTCTAGGAGGGATGCATCTACGGTTCCTGTATAAAGCACCTAACTTGGGGCGCAGTTTTTCAGGATGGCATATATAACCTGACATGGAACCTTTGTAAAAGAGTCTTGGCTCAAAGGTATTGTAATTCTAGACCTTATAAATAAATAAATAAAATATGTCCAGAGAAGTTGAAGTGTTGGTTCAGCCAGATACCAAAATATCTGAAAGAGGTAGTGTCCTCCAGTGTAGTCCCATCCAGAGTGTGGAAGGAGAGAAGGCTGGGCAACCTTGAAAGTCTCTGCCTTGTGCCAAAGGTCATGGAGGCTATCTTCTTGGCATTGAGAAAAAGCTGATGGAGGCAAATCAGAGCTGAACCTGGTGGAAGTCATGCTGTAGAGTGGTAGCAACATCAGCTAGGGATTTGCCGGAGGAGTACAAAACCATATCATTGGCATACATGTGAATGGAGGAGTTAGAGGAACAGACTAGTGGAAGGTTCTTTAGGAAGATGGAAGAGAGAATAGGGCCAAGCACTGAGACCTGGGAAACTCCAGTGGTGATGGGGAGAGGAGGGGAGATGGAATCACAGACTTTGACTGACTGGGTTCTACCTAAGAGGTAGGCCCTGAACTAATTGGTAGCAGATGTAGACAGGCCAGCTGTCATAAGGGAGTCAATAAGCATAGTGTGGGATACTGTGTTGAAAGCCTTGGCAAGGTCAACAAATATGGCAGAGGTGATGAGGCCATTATCCTTCCCGATGAGGATGGAGTCAATGAGCCTGAGAAGGGAGGTGGTGGTGGAGTGATTTTTCCTAAAGCCAGATTGTAATGGGGTGAAAAAGGAGGAGTCAGTGAGGAAGGAGGTTAGTTGGGAGAGCACCAAGTATTATTGGAGTTTAGTGAGAGTTTGGATGAGTGAGATAGAGCAAAAGTTGGCAGGATATGACAGATCACCACACTTGGGTAAAAGAAGGACCACTGCATGTTTCCAGGAGGGAAGGATGGAAGAAGATGAGAAGGAGAGATTGAGAATGAGCAATAGAGGGATGGTTATAGCTGGGGCAGAGAGAAACAAGAACTTGGGGTCGACATCATCAGGCGATGCACCTTTAGAAGGGTTTAGCAAGAGCAAGGCAGTTAGTGTTTCATCAGGGGAGATAGCTGTGAAGGAGAACAGGGTAGGAGAAGGTGGTTGATGGTTAGAGTTGGGGGAAGATGGAAGGATTTTAAGAGGATCGAGGTGCAAGTGGTGTAATAGGAGTTAAATTCCTTAGCCATGAGGGAGGGATCAGATACCAAGGAGTTGCTAACCTTTAACATGGGGTGAGGGTGATGAGATGGATGGGAGAAGAGTGCTTGGACCACCTTCCAGAATTTAGAGGGTGAGTTGATATTTGTGAGGAGGACAGATTTAAAATACTCTGATTTGGCTAGTCTTGTTGCTTTGGTGCACACATTATGTAGTCTGCTGTAGGTCATGTAGTCTGTGGGGAGCTTGGAGGCCTTGTGCTTTTTCCAGGCTTTGTCACACACCCTGAGACAGGCTAACAGTTCAGGGATGACCAGGGGAGGTGGTTTCCACGAAGCCTAGTTTGTTTGAGGGAAGCATAAGAATTCCATGTTGCTAGGAATTTGTCTTTAAAAAATGCAAGAACATGGTTGACAGATGGAGCAGAGGATAGAGGGGACCAATCGGAGAAGGTAAGGTCTTGTAGGAGAGGAGAAAGATCCAAGAAATTGTGGGATTGAAGTTGTAGTAGTCTGTGAGGGAGTTTGGGCCTATGAATCTTCCTTATCAGGAATATTGAGTGGTGGTCACTGAGGCCATCAGGGAGGATACCAGATCTGATAACTCTGTGGGGGTGGGAGGTGAGTGCCCAGTCAATCAGGGAATGGTTTTGAATTTTGTGGTTGAGGTGGGTGGGTTCTTTGATGAGCTGGACAAGGTTTAGGGCTGAAAGATCATTACATATTTTAGATGTGGATGGAGACAGCCAGTTAAGATTGATGTCACCTAGTAAGAATAGCTCGCCTGATTGGGACAGGGAAGTTAAGGTTGTTACCAGTTCTGTGGTGGATGCAGGTTGTATGCCAGGGTGACAGTAGGTGCCAGAGACAAATAAGGGGGCTGAGAAGGGGTGGGTGTTTCTGATGACAATAGCCTCATAGGTAGCAGGGAGTGAGGCTGCGAAAATGGTGAAGTAGTTTAGTGAGGACAGGATGAACATAGCTACTCCATCACCTCTGGTAGGCCTGTCCCAAAGAGTAATGGAGTAGCCTGGGATCGAAATAGAGTGGTCAGAGGTGTTATTGTTGAGCCATGTTTCAGTTATGATAAGTAGATCTGGTTTAAGAGAGACCACTGAAGTTTGCAGTAGTTTAATCTTAAGAGATAAGACAGCAGATATTTAGGTGCATGATTTTCAGACCATTTGGGAGGTTGGAGAGGGTTGGGAGTTAGGCATGCAGGTAGAGGAGGGCAAGGGGGAGAGTTCAAGGCATTTGGGCCAGGGTTAGGGTGGATGTTATCAGAAAAGAGTGGTAGAAGAGCAATTATGATGAAGTGGAGCTTAGGGGATTTGTGGTGGTTATAGGGTTTTTGAGAAGGTGGAAGTGAGGTGGGGGAGGGTGAGAAGGAGATTAGGAGGCAAAGGAAGGTGAAGTGGCTGGGAACTGTGTGGAGGTGGGCCACTGGATGGTAAGAGTAGTGTGATCAGCGTTCGGGGGGGGGTTGGTGTTATGGCAAGAATAGGGGTATGGGTTGAGATGTGAGGGGTGAAGGGCGTAACCAGATTTTTAGGTTGTGAAGGCTGGCATACAGGGATAGTCAGAATGACAATGAGAAACAGGAGGAGTGGGGTACAGGAAGGAGAAGGCAGTTTGAGTAGTAGCTGAGGGGTCATAGTGAGGAAATGGAAAAAGAATGATGCATCTAAAATAATAAAAGACTTAGTTGACCCTAGTCTGACTTTGTCCCCCATGAATAACCTAAATAAAATGACTAACATGAACAGAGGTTGCACAATTAATATAGGGGTTTATATCAGAAACAGATAGCAAACCACTAGAAATTCCTAAAATCCTAAAATCTAAGTGGGAGAAATAAACTGAGGGCCTACCATATCCCTGGATGAAAGGAACAACAGCTGGATACTTCTCTTGGAGCATGCAGAGAGTCCAAGGGTGGGCCAGACTAAAAGCAATGCAGAATCTCACATAGATTGCCCTGCTGTCCCTGCATGTTAAAAGAATGAGTTTATCAAATAATTACTGGTGCTAGAGAAGCTTAAAAGCTAGGGGTTAAATAGATCATCGTATCTGCACTAACTAAACAGCTGTTGGGGCAATGTACAGTAAGATGTGCAAAGGAGGGGCGCAGGATGCACTAAAAAGAAGAAGAATATGTGCTTTGATGGGATTTTAATCAAAGAGTAGTGAGTGCTGACCTCTAGTGGCTAGCAATGATAAGTTGCAGGTGGGAGTTTAGGCTGATTGATTTAAGAGCATACACGTAAGGTGATCATACACGTCAGGTGATACGGGCTATATATTCAATTGTTCACCAAGGGTGGTGGTCGGGATGGTGGGGTAGCTGACGTGAAGCGTCAGCGGGGTAAATCCTTCACTGTGACAGCAACTGATTCCTGAGAAACAGTCCATGGCTCTGTATCACAATCATACCAGAATGTCTGTTCAGCAGCTCGGGGGGAGGCAGAAGAGATTCGGGTTGGGTCCCTCTTGACCACCAATGGCAACTGCTGAACATCTGTCCAAAAGCATGGGGGGAGGTCATAAGAGATTCCAGATGGGGCCCTCATGACCACCAATGGCGACAGCTGAATGTTTCTCTGGTAGCTCGTGGGGAGGGCAGAAGAGATTCGGGCTGGGTCCCTCGCAACAACCAACAGCAGCCGCTGAACGTCTGTTTAGCAGCTCGAGGGGAGGGCAGAAGAAATTCAAGTTGGGGCCCTCGCGACCACGAATGGCGACCACTGTGGAAAGGATAAGGTTTTTTTATTTTTACTTAGTTATACTGTTTAACTTTTTTACTTCTTAATAGTTATACTGTTTAAACTTCATTTTGATGGCACTAGTCTTTAATCTATTTACTGTACAATTGCTTCAGGTTAGGTGCTTCAGCAAAAATAAACATTTCTCTATTCGGTACCAGTTTTAAACCTAATGGCACCACAAGCAGAAATACTTGTGATGTCCCCTTCACTGCTCCCACTGCACCCTCACCTCTCTTTTTCCCTTATTCCCTTTCCAAAAGTCATAAAAAAAAATCTACAAATACAAGGGTGACAACAAGTTTTTTTTATATTAACACTTGTCGTATTCTAAGAGAATCTCTGCTTATGTTTTCTATTTTAGGGCACCCTTTTTATGTTGGTGCCATAAGCAGCTGCTTGTTCACTGGTGTCAAAGGTTACCACTGCGTCTCTGCACCCTGGTACTATATTGCTAATTATCCACAGATATTAGGGCCTGATTCCAAGTTGCATGGCACAACTCACATGCGTATACAAGTTGCACCATGTGGTGCTATGCCGGGGACCCTGTGCTGTACTCCAATACAGGGAGGGTCCCCAGCACCTACAGCTTGCAACTTGAGGCAGCCGCAGGCTTGAACCACAGAAATGAAGCAATGGACCTGGGTGCTGCAAGTTGCAGCCCACATTTAACTGTCCCCCCAGAGCCCCCCACCCTGAAATGCTCCCGCACTCACCTGAGGGCCTTGGGGGGACGCCGGCTGGGTGGCACAGGTGTGTGGGGGTCCCCGGCATTTGGGGGTGGTGAGCATGACTATGCTGGGGGGGGGGTGCATGGAGCAGTGCACTCTGCTTCCCACAGCACTGCGGGGGGGCATCCATCATTTTGCCAGGATGGATGCTCCTTAGACCACTGCCATGTTGGTCTAACTCCACAGCACCATACCAGGTCTCAGAATCATGTAGGTGGGTTATGGAAGCTGCCCTTCCAGAATAGGGTGCAGTTGCTGCCGTGACCCACCCTGCGCCATGCCGCACTGGGTTGCGGGCATAGTGGGTAGCATATCCCACCTTTGGCATAATCGTATACAGCATGGTGAAAGCCCATCTTGGAATTCCAACTTGGGTCATGCCTGGCACAAGGTGCGCTTTGCGCAATAGGGTTTGGCATAAATCACCTTGCACCAGGCATAACCTGACTTGGAATCAGGCTCCAGGAGTTAAAAGTGTTATTGAGTAAATCAGTGCAGAAAACAGCAGTTGTGAATAGGTTCACACCACCAGTAAACTAACTGACAGAATAAAACTAGAGTTAATGACTTAGTGACAGTATTCAACTTCTAAATTTTATTGCATTCTGTAAAACAAAAGTTAAAGGGACTCTGTCAGCCCTTTTTGCCTCATATTATTTCCATTTGAAACCCATTATTTTATGATTGTTTATCTACCCTAAAATGCACTAATGCTGCTGGTAGTTTTATCTGCTTCCTTTTTTAATAGAATTGAAATGCATGCTAATGGTGTAATTATTCCCAACCTTGTATTGTTCAGATCCATGTTCTCTTATTGTATACTTCCTGAATATTAGGAACACTCCAAAACAGTGCAGTAGCTCATGATGCAATAGCTCTCTCTCTCTCTCTTCCAACTGCATCATGAGTTGTAAACTGTGTTGGGGTGTTCGCAAATCCAGGAAATATGCTATGGAAGTTGGGCAAGGGCTGTAAACAACACATTTTTCTGTGGTAGCACCATTATGGGGAGGCAGTCTGTTTTTCACATAAAAAAATGAATCAGAATCAAATTAACAGCTACATCACCAATCTTTACGTAATGTGGCCAATCATGTGTTTTTTTTTAAACCAGACACTTGAAGGCCTAAGAGCATTGGCAGTGCCCCTTTAAAACAAAGACCAATGATTGTTGACCAATAGAATCTCATTTCAGATGCAACATATGTAAAAGATGTACAAGTTTTGCACGTGTTATGCGGCTTACTGATATCACACAGTTTCATCAGATATTGTCCTCCAGAGTACAACAAATAACTGCTGTAACTGTCCTGCTGGCACCATCACCAGGTTTAGCAGTACCCCCTACCTTTCACCTGTAGACTAGCGGCTGCATAAGGATATCAGTTAATATTTTCTACAAATACAGGTGGCTGTATCTGCTTCAATAAAGAGGGTTTTGACTGCTTGAGGGACTCGGCTGCATTTCAAAGGATCGAGAGTCAGATGCTGTGAGACTCCACACAATCTGGTACACTCGGGATCTCAACCAGTCAGGTGATCAAGTGCAAATTCAAAATAGACATAGTAGCCCATAAATAGCTGGGGTAAACAGGGAGCTCCCCAGATGCCACCCATAGATTGCAGCTAACTGAAGTGCCTCTGGTCAGAGGATGGAAATGATTGTTTTTTTTTAAAAAAGGGCTGTATTTTTATTTGAGGGCTGTACTTTCTGTATTTTCCTTCAGAGGGCTGCATTTTCATGTAAAGGGTTGTACTTTATTTTGTTTTAGAGTGGTGTATTCTAATTTTAGAGGGCTGTACTTTCTGTATTTTCTTTTAGAGGGCTGCATTTGCTTCATTAAGGAGGTTTTCAGCTGCTTGCGAGACTCGGTGCATTACAAAGGATTGGGAGTTGAATGCTGCGAGACTCAACACAATATAGTTAAGGGCTTGCTAAGTGCCCAGTGTAACTCAGACCTGCTCTTCATCCTCTGTACCATGTATGCCCTGATCTGCACCCTTGATTTCCAGCATGACCCTATCAAGCCCTGCAAGTCTGTGTGTGGGCATGCCCGAGTCGGCTGAGAGCCGGTACTCATCAAGTATCAGCATACCTGGCCCAAGAACTTGGCATGTGAGGAGCTGCCTGTCAATGACCATGGAGTCTGCATCTCACCAGAGGCTATTGTCCCCAATGAGGGAGCAGGTAATTACAGCAGAGGATGTGGGGAATAGGCAGATAGGGATGGAGGTGGAGGATAGGCATAAGGAGAAAGGGGTGCATGGGTGAGAATGCAGGTCCTACAAGTATCCATTGAATAAAGCAATGGAGGGTGGGGGCATCACAGCACACAGAGGAAGGGTGACAAAGCTTTTGTTGTTATTTACAATATGGGTAATATAACTCGGCTCCAGCTGCTACTTCGGGGCTGCTTGTTGTTACACAGAAGTGGAGCCCGTGCCACCCGACTTTATGCAAATGAAAGTACTGAAGTGCTCTCTCATAGGAGTGCTTCAGTCCTTTCAAGTACACAAAGTTTACGCCCATGAAACTGTGACCACCATCATACTCTGCTTGCGTCATCATTGGTCTGTCAGAGACAAGCCCAATGTAGATTGCTCTGTATTGGGCTATTCCATGACACTCCTCTGAAATGCCGTTCTCTGAAGCAAAGCAAAATGTTTCTTGCACACAAGCAAGAAAACATAAAAATGAATAACAAATTAGTGCAGTCTTCCTTTGAGGCACTTAAAACTAGAGACTGCCCTTCCTCCTCCCTAGTTCACTTTTCAATCTCTATGGTCCCAGTCTCACACACCCTTGTCACCCACCAACTCCTTACCTTATCTGCTGTGGAGTCACATTTATTTTATTTATTTATTGGAATATCGGATAACACCTTTGAGCTAAAAGCTCATTTACAAAGGTTCCACATCGTAAGGCAATAGACAAAGTACGTAAGTATTACAAAACAGATAGTGGTATATACAGCAGGCAAGTACATTATGGTACATACTGTACAGATACAGATTCAAGCAAGTACAGTTAAAATACAGCAGGTAGGAGAGGTCAACTTTATTGCAACAGTATTAAGAGCATACCTAAGGTGGATAAGCAATTTATAATGGTAACTGAACTTTAGAGCGTGCAAGTAGAGTTATGGAGGGTCAAGTGGTGGTGACCAAAGGAGGGGGAGGACAGAATAGATGATAGCAAGGGGAGGTGGGGGCAGAGACAAAGGGGTGACAGAATAAGTGGGTTGAGCATTCAGAGGGTGGGACTGGATAGGAATCTGCCCAGGGTTACCAATGCAGGTGATAGGGCAGGGCTGGGTAATGTGGGGGAGAGAGGGATAAGGGAATGGGTTTAAAGTATGGGGGTAGGTGAGGGGAACTGGGGGAAGGGGGTCACAATTGGGGGGGTTAGTAATTGTGAAGAGAAAGCAGGAAGGCAGAGGGGATAAGGTGGGGACATGGGAGTAAGTGCTCAGTGAGGTCACACCAGGCAGGGGAGGAAGTGGGGTGGGGGAAATGGGTGCTATGCAGGACAGATAAACTACCAATAATGGTAGGATTATGCACAGGTGATGCAGTCACAATTACTAAGAGTGGCTAGGTACTGCAGTAGCTTGGCCTTAAATGAGCGTAGTTTTGTTTCCTCAATCAGCTCAGAGTTAAGTGAATTTAGCCAGCAGGGGGCCCTGTATTCAAAGGACCGTTGCCCTAGTGAGGTCCGGTGGAATGGGATAATGAAGGCAGTTCTACTTGACCCCTAGTTAGTCTGGAGGAAGTGGAGTTTCTTAGCAGTTGCCTCACTCCAGGAGGAGTAAGACCTTGGGTGGATTTTTTGGCTAATAGAACGACTTGGTACTGAATTATGCTATTCAAGTTTAACCAGCCAGTGCTTGAGTATAGTTCACAAGTGTGAGTTAAATGGTCCACACCTAGAACTAGTCTGCAGGCTTTGTTTAGGATAATCTCGATTCGTCTTAGTGCTGTATCGGTACCAGCTCCATAGACTACCAATCCATAATCTATGATAGACAGCACCGAGCTGTTAACTGCAAGCTTGATGGCACTTTCAGTGAGGCGCTGCCTATGCCGGTAGAGCTGACCTAGTCTGGCACTTGCTGCCTTGGCTACATGGTCTATGTGCTGGATGTAGGAGAGAGAGCTGTCAAGGTAAACACCAGGGTACTTAAAGGTGCTGACCACTTCGAGTGTATCAGTCTTGTTATTGTAGATATTGAGGTGATGGGACTTATGATGGTTTTGATGGGAGGCAAACAACATTGTTTTAGTCTTAGTGTAGTTGAGGAAGAGCTTAGACTGAAGGAACCATTTTTCCACAGCAGTAAAGTCATCTTGCATGCCTTTTTCCAGCTCTTCCGGAGTAGAGTGACATGCGTAGAGAACAGCATTATCTGCATATAGAAGGATCTTATTCTGGCAGACATTGGGGAGTTGATTGAGAAACAGGCTGAACAGCAGGGGGCCCAAAATGGAACCTTGGGGCATCCCTGTGTTGACATGCTGATGGTCGGATAGAACATCAAGAATCTTGACCTGCTGGGTCCTGTTAGAGAGGTAACTCTGGAACCAGCCTAGAGAGACAGAGGATATAACAATGTTAGAGAGTTGTGTGAGAAGCAAGTAGTGGTTGACTGTGTCAAAGGTTTTGGCGAGGTTGATGAAAGTGGCCCCCACCAAGAGCCCTCGGTCAAGTGCTTCATGGATATGACCGGTAAACTCAACCAATGCCGTTGAAGTACTATGTACCTTCTGAAAGCCATGCTGTTCCTGGCATTGAAGGTTGTACTTTTCAAGGTACGTACCTAACTGATCATATACTATCCTTTCTAGTGCCTTGGGGGGGGGGCAGAATTGAGATTGGCCTGTAGTTGGCCAGACAGGTTCTGTCCCCACTTTTAAAGACCGGGGTGACCACCGCAGCTTTCCAGCATTGAGGAAAAATGCCAGTGGTTAGTGAGAGATTTAGGATCCAGGTTAAAGGGGAGACTAACACATCCAGGATGAGAGCCACAATCTTTAGGTCAAGAAAGTCCCCACTGGATCTAATGTTCCCGAGAACTTGTTGGTCTTCTGCTGTGGCCTGGTTTATGGTTGGCCAGGCCAATTGAGTGATAGGTTTCACCCCTACCTCTTCCAAGCACTGACAAAGGCATAAAAAAATCACACAAACCTATGTGCTTACATCTGGTGGGTGCTACTGTTTTTGAAGCTAAAGCAATAGCAGGAACAAAGTAAAAACAGCAAGCACCAGTTATTGAAAATACAAAGCTTTATTGTATTGCCTCAGGTTGAAAATCCCTGGTTCTCCGAGGGGCTCTGCCTCTTCATCGTGGGGAGAGGGAACAGGGAGTTAACAACCATCATCATCAATTTATACAGCTCTCCTAAAGTGATTCAATGCCTTAACTGCACATGTAACAGCTGTGGAAAAAAAGGAAAAATGCTAATTGTAAGTAAAAATACCTACTTGAACGAAATTCTTATATATCAGTAATAAAAGGAAGGTACAGTAGTAGTTTCTAACTGAATTACTTGGCTAATGGCATAAAAAAGGGAGTTGCCTATAAAGGTGATATCCATCAAACATGATACCATGTGGTACAATGTTTTATTATAAAAGAGCAAACTGTTGAAAGTGAGGCTACTGACTGTTGTAAATAATGTATTAAAAAATAGAAAGAAAACAATAATCAATGCAAAACTACACCTGTTTGGTGAAAAAAATACCTTTTCAGAAATATAAAAAATAAAACCTACAAAATGTGGACTGAAATTGCTCATCTGATTTACCATGCAGTGGGTCATTTCAAAATGAGTATGAAAGTTTCAAGTTATAGTTAAAAGCCTTTTTACTTACATATACACAAGAATGAAAGCTTTCTTCAAATATTAGAAATCTACATACACACATGAATTTGTACAGTAGGGGACTTGAAATTGATGCATGATTTTTTTTCTTTATCATAGAGCAACCTTAATGAAATCAGTTAGTTTGCCAGCATTTTGTATATTCAGTGGATTTAGTAACATTTTCATACAATCGGAGAATGAATAGATCTACACCTGGATAATATTAAGAAGATAATAGACTCTGCATTTTTCATAAAGGGAACAATGAAATCAAACATGAAAAAAATTGTCCTTGTGACATTTTTTACAAAAACATTCCGTATCCTTTGGGTTGTCATGATTCCTGGCATATCTGTTTTCTATCCATTTCATGACTATAGAATCAAATCTAGACTGTGTTATTAGTTGTCTTTCCTTTGGTAATAATCAAAACAATAAATATGGCTCTCAAGCATATCTGTTTTTTAGGGATAGCATACCATGGAGACTGTTTGAATAATCTTATATCTGCAAGATCTCTTTCCATATAATATACTGTAGTAAAAAAAGCTCTTAAAATACGATCGATGTCTGTGAAAAATAGTAATATCTTTTCAAAAATTGTTCGATGTCTGGCCCAGTGGCAAAGAAGGCTGAGTTGCTCTGTGCTTTACTGTTTCCCACATTAGCAACCCAAGTTTAGGAATGAGCTCTAGTTTCCAGGGGTCGGCCAGGGGGGGGAGAGGACTCAGCATCTGGAGGACAGCTCTCCTGGGAGGGATGGTTTGCTATCTTGGTCCTTGGCTTCCCCCTGGTGGAGGCCTTGGGGTAGTGCCAGCAGTCTTTAATGACACAAAGGGAGGAATCACAGTTTCATAGGCATTTGCTCCTTTATGTACATACCCACGTGCCACCACGGCTAGGGGACTTTCAGGCCAGTCAGTTGGAGGTAAACATCCTGCACCTGAGATTCAGTAAGCAACAGGATGGTATCATCAAAACTACCCTTTATAGGAAACCAACAGACAGGAAAACCACCTTACATGCTTCAAGCTGTCATCCTAAGTATATCATCAAGAATATTCTCAAATCCCAATTTGTAGAAGCGAAATATAACTGCAGTGAGGACAATGGCAAGCAAGGAAAGAGAGCATTGTTGAGAGACAGATTCAAACTAAGGGGCTACTCTGAATAGGCCATAGAAAAAGCTGAGGAGGAAGAGGCTGATAAGGTCAAGCATGAGAGCCTACTGGTTGAAAACATGAAGGGAAAAACAGAGGCGCACCATCTGAGCTTTATATCTACTTATGGCAGACAATCAGGTGCTATAAAGAACATAACAAAAAATAGGAATACCATACGTAGTGAGATGGTCTTGAGAAATAGTTGCCCCACACCACCTAGATTTACATACAAAATGAGCTACCAACTTAGAGGACACATTAACACACAGCTTTTAGCCTTCTGAATCAGTAACAAGGGGAACCTGGCTACCTACACTACCAAAGGGGTGCTTTACATGTGGTAGATGCAAGTATTGCCCTGTGACTGGAAAAGCTAGTCATTTCATATGTGTGAAAGCCA
Organism: Neoceratodus forsteri; assembly: GCA_016271365.2. Taxonomy (NCBI): domain Eukaryota; kingdom Metazoa; phylum Chordata; order Ceratodontiformes; family Ceratodontidae; genus Neoceratodus; species Neoceratodus forsteri. Next base: position 659,465,061 of record CM057449.1, read on the forward strand.
GAAAGAGTTTCCAGATTTTGAGGTTTATTAACTGTGACTCTACCTACAAAGTATATTTGACTACATGCAACTGTGGGGCCTTCTATGTGGGGAAAAAGTAGTCATAGTTTTAAACTTAGGATAGGGGAACACCAAAAGGCTATTATCCACAAGGTCCCTATAAATGCCCTATCACTACATGTACATTCACAACAGGATCCCAAGCAGCATACGATAAAATTCTGTGAGATAGAGAAGGTTGTGTTAGGAAAAAGAGGCTGTGATCTGGAAAGCTTTTTACTGAAACAAGAAATTATGTGGATTGAGCACCTAGGTGAGCACTACCCCACCGGTTTAAATGACCATTTGGAAAGGACATTCCTTACAAAATGAATTAAGTAAAACATTTGCATGTTATCAGATATCTTCCTCTGTTAGTAAATAATATTCCCTTATCTTCCTACAGGTATCTGTCCTTGTCAACAAACTGAGTATCGAAACCAGAAATAGGAGGTATGGATTGACATCACAAGGGTGGGGCACCATTCCACCAGACTCACTTGGTGCCAAATTACAAAGGACTGGTACACCTACACAAATTCCTTTTCATTGCTGCATATAATCAAGTGTAATACAATAACTAGTAGAATTATAGATACATATAAGAAATAGAAATATGTACTATACAGCAATAAAGAGTTGTAGTTAATACCTGAGTACTATTTTAGACCTTATAAAGTAGGTACTTACCCCAAAGTTTACATGGGGTAAGCACTGAATATGTTTTTAATAAACTATAACTTCTAAAAAGATGTATGGTATCTTTAAGAAATGTACAGGTTAAAAGGAGATCCACTTTCAGGTGATGGTAACTCTCGTCAAAGCTAGAAGAGAAACAGGTTGGGTTGCCTGAGCTACCGTGGCATTCTCGGTAAGTGTGCATTTGTTTAACACTGCCTTAAGTATTACACAGTATGGTGTGAAAATAAAAGTTTAACTTTTGTTACCTGCAACCTGGTGCCAAGTTTCCTTGCTTATAATATTTACTTTTAAGCAGGCACAGGTGTGTGGGAAGAGCTGCAGCTTTTGTTTGGCTACATTTGAATTTTCCATTGGCTCACTCAGCAGGTAATGCAGGCAACTTTACAGAGAGTGCAGGAGTCAGTCAAACTGTGGTTGGCACCACGAATTTTCTTTTCAACTCCCCCCTCCCCCGTATTTTCTTTTTGGGTCTGACCCTGTCTCAGATGGATGCGCACATATGGAGTCATGCACATGCCGCAGCTCCAAGGTGCCCCTCCCTTCCATGCCACTCTGTCTGCCTGCACCATCCTCAGGCCTCCACCTAGGGGTGATGGAACTATGGGTGGTGGCAGAGACCTCCATGGGAGAGGAGAGTTGCCTTATGGCCTCTCAATCCTGCTCCACTCCCCACCCCCGCCAGCACCCCAACAACCCTGGCTTGTTCCCAAACCTGGGTTACCGGCGCAGCACATGGTAAGGCATCCAGTGCCTCAGCCCTCAGTGCCACCTGGCTGGCTCTTCTAGTCAGCTTTTTTCCGGTCAAAATTTAGTACAACACCCAGACAGTCATTTGAAAACATGGACATTCACTTTAAAAGTATGTCAAACATGGCCTTGGAAGGATTTAATCTGGATATTGACAATGATAGTTTGACAGGCCGGCCCAGTGGCGCTGAGGGTTGAGGTACTGGATGCCACAGCTCGTGCCACACCGGCAACCCAGGTTCAGGAATGAGCCCAAGTCACTGGGGGGTTAGCCAGAAGGGAGAAGGACTGAGCATCCTAGAGACTGGTCTCCTTCTCCAGGGAGTGTGGGATGGGGATCTGTGGCTCTGCCGACTTGTAGCAGTGTATGGGGGTTGTTGCAATGGGGCTTCTCAATGTGGGGATGACATGGGTGGCGTCTGAATTGTGGTGCATGGGAACACGCACTGCTACATCAATTGGCATCATTGCACACCCATGTCGGGGGGGGTACTATGGGGAAAAACACCTCAGCACGCTACTTGATGGTCGGTCTGGCGGCACCACCTGGCTCCAACTTTGGATGCTCCCCCTGGATCTGGACCCCCCCAGCTTCCACGGTGGTGGTTGCATACCCACTGTGAGGGAACCACTGTGTAGGACCAGAAGAAGGGGTAGAACTTGGATTGTGGGGTTGAGCAGGGGCTATGAGGTCAAGCCGACTGGGGGAACCATAGGTAACACCCCCCAGCCACAGAGGAGATATAAAATACATACATCAAAAAAAAAAAAAAGAAAATGACAGTTTGTCTGACTGCTTTTTTAGTGCTGCAGGTGAGAGGGATTTATCCAGTGAGGCTGTGATAGCAGTCACTTCACCTACTACAACAGAGGACAATAGTAATTCAGAAACAGGGCCAACACTGGCCGCCCCAGCTACTACTGCCACCAAGCTCCGTTGAGGATCCCCAGATGCTGAGGCCCCTGACAGGGTGCCCAGTCTGCCCACAGCTCCACTCTTTCAGCTGACATGGTCACCTCAGCTACTATTGCCACCAAGTTCCATTGAGGATCCCCAGGTTATCATTATTCCCACTAGAGGTTACCTTCTTCCTTTCTTGTTTTTAGTTTCTTATCTCCTCTTAGCAGGTCTTTGACTGAACTTTTCACCCTCAGATACTCCCTGATTAGTTATGTTAGCTACTGTCCAGCTCTGTCAATCAACTCAGACAAAAACTCTCTGAGACTTATTTACTTAAGAAATCCTCAACAACTGCCTTACCCCAATATCAAACTCACTGCCTCCCTGTGGACCAACAATGTCTCTCATTTCCACTGGATTATTGCAATGCTTTATTGTACTCACAATTAGCACCTCCATAGGCCCCTGTAATGGACCCATCAAATCTACTAAAGCTACGAGATCACGTGATAAGCTAGCAGGAAGTAGACGTCTTTAATAAGGTTCCCGAGTCCCGACGTAAAATAGTTATAAAATTTAACGTTTTGAAAACCCACAGAACTGAAACAGTGAGGAGTTCCAATCGAGTAGAGGGTGTTGCATTGTGGAAGGCAATTTCAGGCTCTGTATGGTGGGCGAAGATAGTAGAACAGCACCAACGAGTGCGGAAAGGGAAATGGCGAGATGGAGCAAGCAGTTCGAGCCAATGGCAGTGAGAACGCTGGCAACTAAACAAAGCTCCCACTACCGATCTCTGAAGAACCCGAGGACCGGAAGGTGGAGGGTCAGGAGGGGCAAACAACCTCTGAGGACATCACTGAAATAAAACAACTCCTGAAAGAGCTGGTAGCTGATTTTACAATTCTGAAGCCTGCTGTGCATGCCCTTATGCAGAGAGTGGGGGATGTAGAGGCTAGAGTTGCATTGCAGGAGAGAAAAATGAGAACCATGGAACAGGACTTGATTAATCTGAAAAGGCAAGTGAAAAAAATAGAAAACCGTCTTGAGGATCAAGAAGCGAGGAGCCGGAGGAATAACTTAATAATGGCAGGAATGCCAGAGAAAACGGAAGGCTCAGATTGTGTCGCCTTCACACATGATCTTCTTCTGAAGCTATTTGGGCCCACCATTCGGCGACTCCTACAACCTTGAGAGGGCCCACCGCACACTGAGAGAGACCCCCCCACCGGGAGCTCGTCCTCGAGTTATCATAATGCGGTTCCTGAATTACAAGGAGAAAATTCATGTTTTAAATAAAGCTAAAGCTAATAGAAATTTACACTGGAATGGGGCTTCTCTCTGGCTGTTTCAAGACTTGGTTCCTTCGGTGAGAGAAAAACAGAAGGAGTATACCGACATAAAAAAGAAGCTGTATATGGCAGGGCTGAAATTTAGATTACAATATCCAGCCACCTAGGTGGTAAAGTTGCCAAAAGGGGACAGAAGGTACCTCACAGCAGAAGAAGCCTTGGAAAGTCTTAGAGTGGAGCTACCGGATTTGTTCAAGTCGGGGACCTGAAGGGAAGAAAGGGACTGGTGAAAACGTAAACATAACAGTGGGAATAGGGGATTAGCAGTGTTGGGGAAAAGTGACATTAGTCGGTAGAATTTTATGTTATTGAGATGCTTTCCCTTTTTGTCTTCCCCTCTCCAGGAGTGGGGAGAGTAGGTTTGAGAGCTTTGTGAAGTGGCAAAACAAAGCCCTTTTCTTTTTGTTAGATTCAGTGGTTACTCTTGTTATTCAGGGTATATTTTAGGCTACTACAGCAGATCGCCACAGAGTTAGTGGCTCAAGTTACTGAGAAGCAGGTTCCCCCTTCAATAATCTAAAGTTAAATGGATGGTAGGTTAGTCTGAACCTAAAGCTGGGGGGGCAGAGGGATACTGCGGGTTCACACTGGGACTCGGGGGGTGATTGGAGACATCTTGAGAGCTGACTCATACACATCTCGGGAAAATTAAAGAGGGCAATCATAGGATCGGTAGTATGAAGGGGAGCTATGGAGGAAGAGGCGAGAGAGAAGCAAGACATGTGATGTAAGGAAAACAAAATGTCACAGTGAAGGTCAAGGCGAGGCCGTAGTAGATGGGGTCACTTAGAATTCTATCATGGAATGTGAAAGGTCTCAGGGAGGAAGAAAAAGACTGGTTATACTAAGATACATTAATCAGTTGGAGGTACATATTGCTGCACTTCAGGAAACCCATTTATTGAATGACGAGTTGCATTTACTTAGGAAGGGATGGGTGGGCAAGGTAATCGAACTGGATGTGCAGCCTCGGGTGGGGTAGCGATATTAATTAGGAAAGATTGCCCATATACAATTGGGTGCACCCAATCGAGAGAGGATGGTAGGAAAATATACACGATGGGCTCATTTTTGGGACACCCATTGCTGTGTGCTTCAATTTATGGCCCCACTCCGGCCAAATCAGAATTTTTCGCCTCATTGGAGGCTGATATTGTCGCACTCCCTCAGGGCTCATCTATCTTGGCAGGAGACTGGAATATATGTTTGGACAATAGGGTCGACAGGAGTCCCCCCTTCCAATAAAGTACCCAGCTCCTCGCAAGCAGCACTATATAGAGTTTTGGAAGTTACTGCATTAGTAGACCCATACAGGTTCTACAGAAAAGGGGAGACGGAGATGACCTTTTATTCAGGAGTACATAAGACATATACCAGGATCGACTTCTTTTTGGTTAATAGGGAAGTTTTAAGGGGGATTGCAGGTATGTATACTTTTGAAAGGACACTGTCCGACCATTCCCCAATTCAGCTGTTATGGAAGATAGACAACATTCCCCCTAAGCCATATCGATGGCATCTAGATGTAGGGGTGTTAACGGTGGACAATATGGTAACTAAATTGGAGGGTAAACTTAAGGAAATTATTCGGAACCAAATCCCAACTCTTGAGGATAAGAAATTAGCTTGGCCCGTCTGCAAAGTGCTGTATGGGGGATGGGCACAGGAATATACAGCTAGGTGGAACAAATTAAATAGGGCTCGGGAGGAATTCATATTGGGGGCCATTAAGTCTCTATCACCTCTAGAAGGTTCCTCTAAGGAGATGGATAGGGAACTAAGAGAACTAAAAGAGGAATTTAGAGGTATACTGTACTATAGGGCAGACCGTTGGCTGGAAAGACTGAATGCTAAATATTTGCTACAGGGGGACATGCCAGGTCGATTATTGGCCCATAGGATTAAGGAGTGGGAGGTGGAAAGAACGATTGTGGCAGTGAAGTTTGGAGGAGAGTTTATCTCGGAACCTCAAGGAATGGCAGATGCCTTTGCAGATTACTATGCTGCAATATACTAGGAGGGGGCCCCTAGCTCAGTGACAGAAATCAGGGGGTTCCTGGATGAAATACCATTGCCTAGATTAGGCCCAGAGCAGGCCCAGGCCCTGGCTGCCCCAATATCAGAGCTGGAAATTATGGAGGTAATTAAAGACTTGCCAAATGGGAAGGCACCAGGACCTGATGGTCTGCCGGGCCAAATTTTATAAAGTTCATGCAGCGACAATAATACCTTTATTGAAAGAACTCTTCTCAACCATTATGAATGGAGGGGTCCCCCACCCTCCACTATATCAGGCCTATATCATGCTGATTCCAAAACCAGATAAACCCAGACACCTACCAGGTAATTATAGGCCCATAGCTTTAATAAACCAAGATATTAAGATACTTACAAAAATTTTGGCTAATAGGGTCTTGAAAGTTGCTCCTTTATTTATTAGTCAAGAAAAAGTTGGGTTTATGCCAGGGAGGGGGGCTCATGATGCATTAAGGAAACTCCATCACATCTTAGAAAGAGCTGCCATTTCAAAATTCGCTATGGCTTTAATAGCATTAGATGCCAAGAAGGCGTTCGACCGGGTTTCCCATCAATTTTTATTACTCACAATGGAGAAAATGGGTTTCCAAGGGGTTCCTAGGAGGCCTTAGAAATCTTTATGAAGCTCCTACAGCCAGAGTCCTATGTAACGGATATCTCTAAAGAGATTCTTCTTAGAAATGGAACTGCAGGGCTGTCCTTGTCACCAATTTTATTTAATATTTACCTGGAACCTCTGTTAAGATCCCTTGCTATGGAACCAAGGGTTCAGGGGATTGAAGTTTTGGAGATAGAGCTTAAATTATCAGTATTCGCCGATGACATCTTGCTGCATTTAAGTAATCCGTCTGTTAGCTTTCAAAGTGCACTGGAAATTATCGGGAAGTTTTCAAGGGTGTCTAATTATAAGTTAAATTTATCTAAAACCCAAGTTCTTCCACTTACCGTGCACACCCATAGGGCAGATTTTGAGCATCTCCAACTTAATTGGGCCCCGGAAAAAATTAAATACCTGGGAATCTGGATTTTGGCTAGATCAGAAGATGAGGTGGAGGAGAATGTGGGTACATTGTGGCTAAAATTAAACAGGATATTGAAAGGTGGAGGAGGCTTCCTCTAAACTTCACTGCCAGACTGGGACTAATTAAAATGAACCTTCTGCCTCGATTGCTGTACCGATTTGTCTTTCTCCCTATATTATCCCGAAGGAAGGCTCAATAGTATTCAAAGGATTATTTCAGAATTCCTATGGGATTCTAAACCTCCAAGGAGGAAACATGCCGTTTTACGTCTCCCCCATCTGAAAGGAGGCATGAAGCTTCCAGACTTAATGTTATACTATGTAGCAGGGCAACTAGGATATATAGGACGTTGGGATAGGCATTGGGGAGACGAGGCATACACACCAATGTGGTTTCGAATTGAACAACTTATCCTAGAAGACATAAAACTTTCCCCAGCTGCATTATTATTTGTAGATCCGGAGACTTTGCCTGGCATAGGAAAGCACTCTCCGATATATAAATCAGTTAAAGTGTGGTGGGAGTGGTTAACCCCAGGGCAGAAGAGAGCACAAAGGGGGGCAAGGGATCAGCCCATAGTGGGAAACCCTAATTTTCACCTGGGAAACCGAATACTGAGAGGTCAGTGGACACCACTGCTGTCGGAATTCAAAGTGGCAGATTTTATAATTGCAGACAGGGTGCTTTTGCCAACTCAGACTAGGGACTGGGATTTTTTTAAAAAGATCCAGATTACCAAGCTATTACAGAAGTTCATGCGAGATAATAAAGATGGGGGGAAAAATTTGTTTACGTGGGATCATTTAAGGGAGTTGGACCTTTTACAGCATCCCCTTTCAAAAGTATACAAGGTCCTGTTAGACTATGTTTGCACAGAACCCGAAAACCAGATAATATATTGGGAAAAAGCATTATCCCCCCTGAGACCAGACTGGACAGAAGTTTGGAAACACATGAAAGCTTTGCCTATACCGAAGTATAATACTATGCAATTTTTTATCTGTTCAAATATCTACTACACCCCTGCCAAGTTGTGTTCTAGAAAACTCAGACAGACAGACCGGTGTTTTCGCTGTGGCATAGAACCAGGTGACCTATTACATGTACTGTGGACGTGCTCTCGAATTCAGCCATTATGGGTTCAGATTGAAAAAGAAATGGATCCGATATTAAACTACTCGGAGTACTTTAGCCCAGAGATATGTATATTAGGAGACATGAGAAGGTACCGACGGGCTCAGCTAAATATCATGTGTCCCTCATGTCAGCTGTAGTTAAAGCATTTTTTCTAAAACACTGGAAGGAGGATAGAATTTATGGCTATGATCAATGAGTTGGGGACCTCCTACAGGTCTTGGAGAGACTTAAACAGCATATGCTGACGGAAGGGAAAAAGAAATTATATGACAGAAGGTGGGGGGACCCTAGAGGCAGTGTACTCAATACAGTTGAAAGGTCCTCGGGCTCAGATCTGTCTGTCTGTCTGGAGAAGAGTAGCTGGTTAAATTCTCTTATGAGAAAGTCTGAGGGGTTTGAAAGTGAATGGAATTATATGACTGTTATTAGATAGGTTCTATATACGTATAGTCATAACTCTCACATAAACTTGTTTGCCTAGGTCACAAGATATGCTTTTACTTGGTTGGGCATGGGTTCTCTCTCCTTCCTAGGGACACAGTTATTCAAGGATAGTACGGAATAGGTACACCTAAGGATTGGAGTGACAACCCGATATAGTAAGTCGGACTATGGTTAAGGCTAGACAAATACCGAACTCGAGAAAATGGATTTGAAGGTTACTTTAAGAGGAATGGAGTAAACTGTTTGGGGATAATAAAATTTAGCTGTGATTGTATATAGTTTGAGGGGTTATATATAGTTTCCATATCCAGTTTAGGGATCTGAGCCTGGGTGTGTATTCTGGGATGTATGTATGTACATTATTGTGTTGGAAACAATAAAACCTTAATAAAGAGGTTTAAAAAAAATCTACTAAAGCTACAAATGAGGCAGTAGTTCTAAATGCATATGGAACAGTTACCACTTCCTGCCCTGATGAAACCCCCAGCCTCCATCAGTTACCCTCTGTGATCACTGGCCTGGAATACCCACCCAAGGATCCCTCCGGGGTACCACTCTTCACTGGTTTCGTAATCCATGTTGGTAACACAAAAGTCGGCATGCCCAGTAAAAGAGAGCAGTCTCTACATAATACACTTAAACTGGAACAACTTCTTCACCTACTACTACTACTCCTACTTCTATCTGGCAATGTACATCCCAACCCTGGCCCACCACATGACTCCAATGTTTGACCATGAAAAACCACAGGACTTGTGACCGCTTCTCTAAACATCTGCAGCCTCCTCTCCAAAATGGATTGCCTGAAGATATGGGTCTCTCGTCATAACCCAGACAAGCTATCTGTACTGGAAACCTGGTTATCCCCAAAAATACCAGACACTGCCATCGCTCTTTCGGGGTACACCTTGTACAGACAGGACTGACTCTCAAAAAGAAGTGGGAGCTGTCACCTACATTAAAGACTCTCTCCAGGGACATGTCTTACCTCCCCTGTGTAGCAATGACAACTTGCAAGCTGTGGCCATTAGACTGCTTTTAGGGGCACACAATAGAGTGCTCACTCTGCTCTCAGTATATATTCCACCCAAACTAACCAAGACCGGTGTCAGCGATCTGCTGGACTACATTAGTACTCTGAGTCTAAACACAGAAATTGTTCTGCTAGGTGACTTTGTTATAAATTGGCTCTACCCTGCCTCCACCTCTATCACGGATACCCTCTCTGTTATCCATTTCTCCCAAATGGTGGAAACTCAAACACGAATCAGCTGCAAGATAGGCACCAGCACACTGCTGGACTGGGTGCCCACCAACTGTCCTGCTCATATTTCCAGTCTCACTGTTCTCCCTGACTCTTTGAGTGACCACTCCCATGTCAAATGCAACTGGAATAACAACTACTGCAAACCCCCCACCAGAACCATAAAAAAATGGCTTCTACTAAAAGGTTCCCTCCCACAACTAAAGTCAGACCTAAAACTCCTTAACTGGATGAACCTCCATAAAACCAATGACGTGGACACCGCACTTGACCTCTTTGTGTCAAAAGTTAATGCTGTCTGTGACAAACACGCACCAGTTACTACAAGAAAATCCAAAGGGCCTTTTAACCCCTGGATCACTCCTGAACTCTTGAAGCAGCTTGCCTTAAGAGATCATACCTGGCAAATAGCATGTGCATAGGGGACTACAGCAAACGTTCAACGATATAAAAAGGCCCGCAATGACTGTACGAATGCTATCCACCATGAAAAATGTACATACTACAAAGAAGCCCTCTCTAACTCATGGGACAGCAGCAAGTCTTTCTGGGCCAACCTTAACGACATCACAGGGAAAGACCCCAAACTCCCCCTGCTATGCTTACTGTTGAGGGGGTTCCAACCTTGGACCCTCTTCTTGCCTACTCACTGAATAATGTTTTCACTGACCTCAGTAGTGTGGTCCCAAGGGACTTCTTAAATACCCTCAACCCAAGTGACAATACTAGGTCACCTGCACTACCACCTAACCAGCCGCGATTCCACTTCAAAATGGTCTCTGAAGCAGATGCTAGGAAATACCTTGAAACGGTCCTTGGAAAATCGAGGCACGGTGGGGACTCTTTGGACCTCAAATTTGTTCACTTAGCACTGGATGAAATACTTGGACCATTTACTAGAATACTTAACATATCCCTCTTCCACTCCCAATTTCCCCAAAGATGGAAGTCTGCTACAGTAACCCCTGTACACAAAAGTGGGGACAGGTCCTTACATAATAACTACAGACTGATTTCCATACTTCCGCCACTCTCCAAGGCTCTTGAGCGGATTGTGGTTGACCAGATGGTGGACTACTTTTATCAATACCAACTCCTATGCCCAGAGCAATATGGGTTCCGGGGTGGCCACAGTACAATCACAGCCCTACTCAAATCATCCATAATGCCTTAGGTCAAGGCCACCTTGTAGGGTCAGCCTTCACTGACCTATCAAAGGCATTTGATAAAGTTCATCATGCGTTCCTCCTCAAGTCGCTATCTGACTTTGGACTCACACCTGAAACTATGAACTGGTTTAGGAGTTACTTGAGCCGTCGCTCCTAGCAAGTCAGGATTGGGGAAGTACTATCAGACAGCTGACCTGTCTTATCTAGTGTACTGTAAGTGTCCATTTTGGGACCGTTGATGTTCAGTGTTTTCTTACATAATCTCTCAGCCTCCTGCCATTGCTGCATGCTCCTATATGCTGACGATGCGGTGCTTTTTACCAGCAACCTACGCCCTGAACACCTTGAAACTGATCTCCAAAATCGTTCCATCTGCAGAAAACTGGTTTAAAGAGCAAAGACTGGTCATGAACTATAAAAAAACAAAGACCATGCTATACTCCACAGCCCAAAGCAAGCAAGCTAAAAAGCTACCCCTTGGCAATAAGGAATGGCAGCGGTGACACACTGGAGCTCGTCTCACATTTCAAATACCTGGGGGTTACAGTCTACTCCTCCCTGTCCTTCTCCTAGCATATTGATATCACTGCAAGAGCTATTAATACCAGAATCAGGATCCTCTACCACCACAGGAATTGTCTATCCCATTAAGCTTTAAACCTGGCAATTAGCAGCTCAGTTGTCTCCCTCATAGACTATGGGCTGGCCATATACCTTTCTGCTACCAACATGGTGCTCCAGTGGATCTCAGTTGCTTCAAACAAAGCCTGCCACCTACTCTCAAATGCACCAAGATTCACACACACCTGTGAACTTTATGCTCGGGCTGGCTGGCTTCAACTGAATGACAAGATCAGGTATCAAACCTGCCTTCTTGCCAAAAAAGCCACATTAAATCTGCTTCCAACAGGGATGCAGAACCTGCTAACACTGCCTATGAATACCAGACAAATCAGAAGCACTGTCACTCAAATTTTCCAAGTGCCCAGATGCCGCACTACCATGGCACAGCGTGCATTCTCACATCGTGCACTCCTCTGGGTAAATGCACTGTCCTCTAACAGCTCTGGCTCCTCAATGATTGGCTCTTTTAAACATAGACTGTGCCAGCACCTCTTTAATATGAGTAGCTGCATGTGCCCCCGCTAAGTCTCAGCACAGAGCAACAATCTGCCTCCAGCACTTATCTTTGCCTCTGTCATGACAGAATAGTCAAACCGCAGCACTTCACCCACCTTCCTATGCCCTCTGGCTCTGCCCCTTTCCCCTAGACCTCTCTCTACCCTCATCCCTCCTTTTTCTATGTGCTCTGCTCACCTAGCCCTCCCACTCCCAATCTATCCTTCCCTATCCGTGTCTGCTTATCTTGTTGACATGGTCATACATTGTAAAATGCCTCAGCATAGCTATTGCTTTATGATTGTTTTCTGTAAGCTCCATGCATATTTTTTTCCGTATTTGTATATCTGTGCGCAGTATTGTACCTTGTCTAATGTATCTGATGTGGAATCTTTCAATGAGCATCCACTCACAGATATTATCCAAGAACTCAATAAATAAAATAAATAAAAAATAAAATAAATAAAAATATCACTTTTGGAAAAGGAATTATTCTTTGTGCCTATGCATATGATTAGCCAGTATGAATTATTTCTGGATTTAAGGAGCTTCACTAAGAAACTCAACCTCAAAGCATTTTGGAATAAGAATAGCAACAACATGGGGCTAAGAATGGCAGAGCTAGTCCAAGAATATGCGAATGGCAATACAGTCTCTCCAAATTTTTACACTGAAGAAAACATGGTGGGGACACCTGCAGCAAGTGTAAGACGTAGTGACCTCGATTTAGAATGTTTAAACCTCCTTCTACCTTTTGACCTGCATGTCATAATAGTGTACTGATCCTTGAAAGGGCATGTGAGGAAGACTTTAAGGAAATATTTAACAATTCTCAATACTGCTATATGAAAGACAACTTGAAAAAAGTAGAAAAAGATTCCCTACTAGCCCTTGAAAAGAATAAAAATATAACTATTAAATGAGCAGATAAAGAAGGAGCTTGTGTAGTATTGAATAACAACATGTGCTGTATGTACAGGAATATTTTAGCCAGCTTAATAATGGGTCTTTTTATTTGAAACTTACTAGTGATCCTACAGCTGAGTTCAAAAAGAAACTGGATTGCTTACGGGATGAAGCCCTATTAAAGGGGATTATCCACAGGGAGGTATATGATTTTCTGATTACAGCACTTCCTAAAAGGACATGTTTTATAACCTTCCTAACTAGCTGGGGTCAGTTCAGAGCTCTATGCACCATGATACAAAGCTATAACCTGCATCAGCGACTAATGGAACCTACATGAACAACTCCTTCCATGACCTCCTCAACTCTCATCGACTGGGTGCTGGTTAACCGACTAGACCATGTACCTCTGGCAGGTATGCTAGCTGACTCACTAACGGATCATTCCTCAATGTTCTGCCTATGGAGCCTGATAGCATCTCCCTCTCTCCCGCTGCGCTACTTTACTTTTACCAGCTTTGCCCAACTGGATGCTGAAACCTTTTTACTTGCTGTCTCCAGAATAGGTTGGTCTACCAACTATCTTGAGAGTATTGTTGAGATAGCGTTAGGAATTTTTCTCTATGAATTTATGGCTGTCCAGTGTACACATGTTCCCAAAGTAAAGCGCAGGGTTAAAGGAAAACCCACTAGATGATTTCACAAAGAACTTCTGGCTAACCTGAGTGAGTGAGACAGGTGCTGCAAAAAGTACAAACTGTCGTGTCTTCCAGCAAATTTCCATACCTCCCGAGCTCTGAGTAATTCCTGCAAAAAGCAGAGTCGTACTGCCAAAAGTACCTACTGTAAAGACCTGCTGCTTAGCTCTGTGGGGGACCCTAGAAAATTCTGGGCACACATAAAATCTTTCCTTGATGTCACTCAAACAAAAGCCACTGGTGACATGATACTGAATGGGGATCACTGCAACGGCTCTAATACCATAGCTGACTCCTTCAGTCTCATGTTCACGGATCCATCTCAGTACATCTCTTCCTTCGTGGCACCTCCAGCAAGTGCACAGTCTTCCTCCATACCTGCTTCATCTGTCCTTGACCCCTCCAGCAGGTGGTGCACCACACCCTCATTTCTCTTCAAGAAAGTCCTGAGGTCTGATGTCCTGAAGTTACTTCTGACCATCTCTGACACTACTAGCTCAGGCTCCAATAACCAAGAACCGAGACTTCCGAAACTAGCTGCACCTTTCGTCGCCTTCCCTCTTGCAACAATATTTACACTGCCTCTCGCTTCCAGTGTGGTGCCGAACCTATGGAAAATCAACCGTGTCACACCAGTCTATAAAAAGGGGACCCTGCTGAGATTACAAACTACAAACCCATAGCCATCCTCTCAGTCTTAAGCAAAATTCTTGAGAAACTAGTCGCAAACCAAACTACAGACTACCTTGCCAAATACAACCTTCTCTCTGACCCACAGGACAGCTTTATAAAGGGTCATAGCACAACAATTGCTCATCAAATTTACAACTGATGTGCTCTCTGATATGGATGCTGGTTTACTAACGGGAGCAGTGTTTATTGACCTCACTAAAGCCTTTGATCTTGTTGATCACCCCCTACTTCTCTCTACTCTCAGAAATCTGAATTTCTCTGTCCCTGTAGTTGAATGGTTTAGTAACTACTTGTCTGACAGATCTCAAGATGTGAAATTCAACTCCTCTCTATCTGCCAAACCTGTCATAAACACAGGGGTCTCTCAATGCTCTATCCTTGGCCCCCTTCTTTTCTCACTATTTATAAATAATATAGCTGATGGTCTTTGCTCCTACTCATCCATACTATATGCGGATAATCTCGTCCTTTGTTCCAACTCAGACAGTGTCTCCAAGATACATGCTTCCCTCTCTTCTGACTTTAATAACATACAATCCAGGCTAACTGCCCATAAACTTTCACTAAATGTGAAGAAAACATAAGCCATGTTATTTATTTATTTTTTTTCTGATGTTATTTCTCAGGAGCCTCTCCCCCCCGGACTCCGCCGTTCCTCCAGCGCCATCCCCGGACATGAGACCCCCTCCCTTCAGCACCCCGCGACTTACCCTTCACGGCAGGGTGGTGGGGAGTGACTCAACCCACCAGAACGGGTCCATGCCAGGGAGGCGTCCTCTGGGAATGGCGACGGGGAACGACGTCCTGCTGTGGCTCCATTTTTCCCTGAATTTTCTCCCGGCGGGCATGGCGTGCAATGACGCCGGCGACTGAGTATGAGTAAGCTCCCGTGCATGCACTAGTCAAGCGTCTGCCACGTCCCGCCTCCTCCCTGTCTCTGCAGCTGCATGTTGTCAATCCTCAGCCTCCGCTAAGGTCAGGCAACACCGGCAGCGAATCCCCACCCGGAGATGGAGAGCAGTCCTCGGACTCGATCCTCTCCCTCCGTGACCACCCGACAACCCGTGCTCGTTCCCGAACATGGGTCGCCAGCATGGCGCGAGGTGTAGCGACCAGCGCCACAACCCTCAGCACCACTGGACCGACTTAAGCCATGTTATTTGGCTCAGTCCCTAAGCTCAGGGCTTGTCAAACATCCCTGGTAGTTCTTGACTCATGTGGGGCACAAATTGAGAGTGTTTCATCCTTCAAATACTTAGGAGTTCTCCTAGATAAATCACTTGATTTCAATCAACATATGCAGTCCATCAGTAAATCAGTGAATGTTAAACTGGGGTAGCCTATAAAACCAGCTACATGCTAACCCGCTTAGCTAAGTTGTCTATTGCCAATGGTATCCTTCTTCCTGTTCTCACTTATGGTGTTCAAATTTTTGCTTCTGCATCTAAAGCTGCCCTCCACAAATGGGATGTAGCCTATAACAATATATGCAGATATGCCTCCTCATCAACACAGCTCAGGCACCACTGTAATCTTTATAGTGACTTGGGCTGGCTCTCCCCATCTGCATGCCAACAATACTACCTAGGCACTCCTGTAAACTTGGTAATTAGAAACAAAATGCCGCTCTCACTGGTGGAGTTGCTTACACCCCAGTCCTCCTCCCATGGGCTCTGCTCAGCTGGTAAGGAGCTACTTACCATGCCCAGATGCCAGACATCCATAGGCTCCAGAGCTTTCAACAATGTGGCCCTAGGCTCTGGACCTCCTTTCCATTAGCTCTCTAACAGGCTGTATCCCACATTAGCTTTAAAAGTGGGCTGTGATGGTATCTGTCTTCAGTAGACCAATGTGCTTGTTTTGACCCCACCTAGCTCTGCTTTGCCTACACTAACTTTTTTTCTGTTAAAATCATAGCACCTTCCAGACCCTACCAAATGTCCTCTCTGCCCACTTGTATTTTCTCTCATTCCCTACTCTCTCTTCCCTCCCTTTCAATATCCCACCTCTACCTACTGGATACTTCTGCACTTACTCTATTTCCCTGGGTTGCACCCTTCTTCTCTCTGTTTCAGCTATTGGGTCCTAGTTAGACAGCTCTCTCTCTCTCTCTCTCTCTCTCTCTTAGTCTTTCCTTCTCTCTACACTGTTATAACCTATTCTCTCTATACCAGTTGCCATGGTCTGTACTATTGTTTTGCTTGCTTACTTGGAAGTAGGTAACTAAGGCTGTGCGAATACCTTTTCCTGAATATTCGGCTGAATATTCAGTATTCGGGTCCCAAGTATCCAGTATTCGTTATTCGGTATTCAGCCAGAAAAAGTGTTTATTTAAGAAAACTTTAAAAAAGCACTTCAGCAACACCATTATTCACCCATTGAACCTGGTATACCATATGCACCCCAATGACACTTTAACCACCAACTTAGCGCTCTCACTAATGCAACACAAGCTTCATGTGGCACACTCGATCCACCACACCACAAACATAACACTCTGAAAATGATATCAAACATTGCATTGAGTCAGCACTAGAAGGTCTTTATGGTAACAGACACGGGGTAGAAAGTGCTTTGGCCATGGGCATAGGAATAATGGCAGCAGTGGCTGCAATAGTGGTGACAACTGAAAAGGTGGCTCCTGCAGGAATGGCACTGTTGGTGGTGGGAAGCACACTGGCTGTGGATGTAGCAGCCATAGTGGTAGCAGCGTGAACACTGGTGGTGGTGTCTGCTACTTCCTGCACAAAACATGTATGCTCTAATGCCCCCACTACTGCACAATAGGATGTGACAGTGAATGGAACAGGTGGTGACACTTATAGTAGTAGTACTGCTAATGGTATTAGTAGCAGTAATACTATTACCAATGCTGCAAGAACTAAAAGGCTTACTTGCAGAGAACAATATTTGAGCCCGCCGAATAAAGAGAGACACCTGTATGTCATTGTCTATGAAGTCTACCTCACCACCTTTTCTGGAATTGTAGTATGTATTAGTAATATACAGTGGAGTAAGATGAGATGCAGTTCAGTACTTTACAGTAAATGACATGCCACAAAAGATTGGATGACTGGAGGGTTTAATTGGCATGAAATTACACTGCTCCATGAAGCATACTGTAGCATTTTGCAGTAATTTTGCAAGATACTGCATTGTGTACTGTCTGGCACCACTGTATGAACAGTTTTATAATCTTGATGCAGCGTTTCATCCTTGGGTATGTTAAGTGTGGATTGTTTTGTTGCAAGGGCATCTCAATAGCATTCATTTTAACTTCACTTATTCATGGTGTGTATTTCTTTAAAGGCTGCATATTCATAGTGTGTTTATATGTTCCCAACATGCACCCTGACAAAGACCAAGTTCTGGTCAACGCACCAGGGCTCTATTGGCATCCTCCAGCCTTAGCACAAACAAATGTATTGGCAACTTTATGCTCCACTGCTCTTAACTGTATTTTCTACCACCCCCCCGAGTGCTTCCTTTGTTCTAAATAGATTGCTTGGGGGTTTGACAGACCAAGGACAACACTAGCAGTAGCTGCCTAGATGTGCTGTATGATTGTGGGTCCGTCATCCTGTTCCCTCACCACTTGGGGCCTGCGGTGCAGACGCTTTGCTGGGGTTGGACCAAGCATGTTTGCAAGATTGCTAAAGACATGATGGATCAGGTCAGTAGTGGTTACTGTGTAAAACACAAACTATTACTATGTAGTACCTGTGTGTGTATGATGCTTTACTTAGTGCTTGTGCAACTACAGTAATACACCAACCTTTCCAGTTATACTGCACCATAAAAAAGTAGCAGTAAACAAAAATACTGCCACTAAGAAGGAAGAAGAAAAGGACAACCTGTTTAGTCAAACATGGAACTGAGCAAGGAACAGACAGATGACATACAGTTAATTCAGTGAGACAGGCCTGCCCCACTGAGTGCAATGGTTTAATTAACAAGACAACAACAAACAAACAAAAAAATGCATGTGCACACACAAGGCACAGACTTGCGGGGGGGGGGATATTTTTCACAAGTGCAGGTTAATTGTCTGCAGTGGGCTGTAGAAGTGGGGGGGGGGAGTCAGCCAACATATTCCTCATGTGTACAGGGCTCTATCCTGGGAACCACAGGACTAACAATAATAATTCAATGAGTCAAGCCTGACTGTCTCAGAACTGAAGAAGTGTATTTCAAAATCTGTGTGCACACAGCTGTGCACACGTGTGGCCCTGCCTCATGAAAAAACACATGCAGGGTGAAGCCTCACAAAATCAAATATGATGCACATATACAGCAAATCATAAGCAGTGACCTGCAGGAGGGGGCGTTAGCAGACACCCTCATCAGTCATGCAGGGAACCAAGCCTGGAACCAGACAACAGCAAAAAAAAAAATACAAAAAGAAAATGTGCTTCACCCAAATAAATCGCACTAGAGCTATGTCAGACAGCAGCATAGAAGGGACGTTAGCAGACAGCCATCCTAGTACCTGTAACTGATTACACCAATAAGTACAAAATACCTGTCAGAAAGTCAGTGATCAAAAAAACTATACTGACCCAAAAAAGCCTGTGAAGCAAAAATCTATTTGTTTTTTAGTAAGTGTAAGGTCTCAAAAGTACTGGAGAGTAGTTCTCAGAAACCACTGTCTCCTGTCTTCTACCAGATCAGAGTGAGGAAGTCACATGGTGTGCTTGCCTTTCAGCTCAAGAAACAGTTTTTGATTGGCTAACAAAGCTCTGTGAGACTTGGAAATCTCACCGAATAGTAGTTCCTGAATAGTGGCCGTATAGTGTACTATTCGGAAAATGCATCTGAATGTTCAGGAAGCCTACTATTCATGGTATTTGGAAAATACTATTTGGCCCATGCACAGCCCTATAGGTAACCCCTTTGGAGCATATAATATCTTATGCTGCCATATGCTGCTTTCATTGTAAATTTCAACTAAGTTTTGTACTCAAACTGTTTGGTTTTGTTGCTACCTACTGCTCACCCTTTATGGACTGTATCATGTTCTAATCTTTCACATATGTTATTTTCTGTTTATGTATTATTTTTCCATGGTTAGCTATACCTGTTATTATGTAATGTTTTGCACTAATGTAATGTATTTGCCTAACTGTCTGTTGTATTTTCCCGAGTCGTGCCTGAAAATAGTCATTCTATGGCTAGTGCACTTACCCAGTTAACAAAAACTAAATAAATAAATAAATAAAAATCCAAAAAGGCTTGGAACCCCCCCTCCTGGGCATCCCATAGTGGCAGGGATTGGTAGTCTAATGGAATCCTTTGCACAGTATGTTGACTCACACATAGGCAAACTAGTACTGTGCATTCCATTGTACCTTAGAGACACTACAGAGGTCTTTAACATTTTAGGAGATTTACAGCTGGAAAAATAGCGGTGGCTGGTTTCATTTGATATTGAGTCAATATACATGAATATTCCATATGCAGAGGGCTTAAAGGCCTTACACCACTGGCTCGAGATAGGTGCTGACTTTACTCAGGGCCTAACAGAGTTCCTGTGTGAATGTAACTGCCTAGTGTTGGATTCTAATATCTTCATGTTCCCGGAGGAGTTCTACTTGCAAGTTATAGGTACAGCCCCGGGAGCCACTTTTGCTCCCATATATGCCAACCTGTATCTTGGATATTGGGAAAAGCAAGTGATCTATAGCCCGAGACTAACCATTACTACCATGGGTTAGATCTTGGAGGCATTACATAAATAACATACTTATGGTGTGGAAGGGTAGCAGGAGCGCACTGAATGAACATGTAAGGTTCCTCAAGAGTATGAATGCAAACCTTAGATTCACAATCCATGCCAGTCAGGTGGCAGTAAACTTCCTGAACCTGAGGGTCAGCAAGCAACAGAATGGTATCATCTAAACTGCCCATTATAGGAAGACGACAGACCGGAATACCACTTTACATGCATTGAGCTGTCATCCAAAGCATATCATCTAGAACATTCTCAGATCACAATTTCTAAGAGTAAAATGTAAGTACAGAGAGGACAGTGACTACCATTGACAGAGAGCATTGCTAAGAGACAGGTTCAAACTAAGGAGCTACCTTGCACAGGTCTTAGAAAAAGCTGTGGAAGTTGTCAATAAGGTCAACTGTGAGAGTCTACTGGTTGTAAACGTGAAGGGAAATTCAGAGAAGCAACCCCTGAGCATTATAATTACTTATGGCAGACAAACAGGCACCATAAGGAACGTAATAACAAACAATTGGAATATTGTGCATAATAACCCAGTCTTGAGAAACAGTTGCCACACACCACCTGGATTTACATATATTTGTACTTAGAGGACACATTAACACACAGCCTTCAGCCTTCTGACCCAGTAACAAGGGGGACCTGGCTACCTCTACTACCAAAACAGTGCTTCACCTGTGGTAGATGTAAGTATTGCCCTGTGACTGGAAAAATTAATCATTTCACACATGTGAATGCCAGAAAGAGTTTCCATATTTTAAGGTTTGTTAACTGCGATGCTACCCACATAGTATATTTGGCTACATGCAACTGTGGCTCCTTCTATGTAGGAAAAACTAGTCATAGTTTTAAACTTAGGGTAGGGGAACACAA
Source organism: Neoceratodus forsteri (assembly GCA_016271365.2). Classification (NCBI taxonomy): domain Eukaryota; kingdom Metazoa; phylum Chordata; order Ceratodontiformes; family Ceratodontidae; genus Neoceratodus; species Neoceratodus forsteri. The sequence goes on from CM057449.1 coordinate 659,485,895, forward strand.
AAGGGCTAAAATCCATGAGAGCCCTACAAATGCCCTATCATTACATGCACATTCACAACAGGATCCCAAGTAACATAAGATAAAATTCTATGGGATTGAGAAGGTACAGTAGTGCTAAGAAAAAAGGTGGTGATCTGGAAAGGTTTTTACTGAAAAGAGAATTGATGTGAATTGTGCAACTAGGAGGGCACAACCCACCAGGTCTAAATTACCATTTAGAAAGGGCATCCATTATGAAATGAATTAAGTAAGAATTTTGCATGTTATCAGATATCTTCCCCATTAGTAAACAATATTTCCTTATCTTCCTACAGGTATCTGTCCTTGTCATCAAACTGGGTCTCAAATCCGGAAACCGGAGGTATGAATAGCTATCACAAGGTTGGGGCATAATTCCTCCAGACTCATTTGGTGCCAAATTACACAGGACTGGTACATCTACACACGTTCCTCTTCTTTGTTGCATATAATCAAGTGTAATACAATAACTAGTGGAACTATAGATACATATGAGAAATAGAAATATGTACTATACAGCAGTAAAGTGGTGTAGTTAATACCTGAGCACTATTTTAGACCTTATAAAGTAGGTACCTACCCCAAAGTTTGTACGGGGTAAGCACTGAATATGTTTTTAATAACCTAAAAGTTTATTGAAACTGTAATTTCTAGAAAGGTGTATGGTATGTATAAGAAATTTACTGGTTCAAAGGAGATCCACTTTGAGGTGATGGTAACTCTTGTCAAAGTTAGAAGTGAAACCAGTTGGGTCGCCTGATCTATCTCAGCACTCTTTGTAAGTGTGCATTTTTTTTAACACTGCCTTAAGTATCACACAGTTTGGTGTGATTTATGAAAATAAAAGTTTTTCTTTTTTATCTGCAACCTGGTGCCAGTTTTCCTTTCTTCACTAGATTTACTTTTAAGTAGGCACAGGTGTGAGAGTGGAGCTATGGCTTTTGTTTGGCTACATTTGAATTTTGCATTGGATCACTCGACAGATAACACAGGCAGCATTACAGAGCATGCAGGACCCAGTCTAATTGTGGTCAGCACTGCAGATTTTCTATTCATCTTTTTTGAGGTTGAAATTCTGTTCAATACCAAGACGGTCATTTGAAAACATTTGGACATTCATGTTAAAAGTATATCAAACACTACCTTGGAAGGATTCTATCTGGGCATTCAAAATGACAGTTTGTCTGGCCACCTTTGTAGTGTTGCAGGTGAACAAGATATATTCAGTGAAGTTGTGGTGACAGCCACTTTACGTACTATAACAGAGGCTAATAGTAATTCAGAAACAGGGACTGAGGACCATTTAATGATTGATAGAGTCTTCACTGAATTAAATAAAACAGAATTGAAGGCAAGAAGGCATTTTTTGGCACTGCACCATGTTGGAGGCTTACGTTAAGATAAATAGAGTTCCATGAGAATTACGTATTATGAAGCTCCCAGGGTATGGGCATGAAAGGAACCCCTTTTTCACAAACTGGACTACAGCCTTGCAGTCAGAGTCATTAGCATTGTTTGTTTGTGTCATACAGGAATATATAGCCCAGCAACCTGAAATACAAGCTAAGTTTGTCAAAAAAGAGAAGGTAGTGGCCACAGCTAAAAAAAAACAAATACTTTTCTGAATTGGAAACCAAATTAACACATACACAAAAAACAAGAAAACAGATTAAAGGTTCCAAAGCTAAAAAAAATCTGAATGAGACAGAAATGACTATCTTACTGGACAACTCTTTAGCTTGGGTAAAAGCCAGCAAAGAAGAAGCAGGGACAATAAAAAATCTGGTCCATTTTAAAACAGAATTAGTCACCAGCTTATTACTCAACCACAAGTGGATAGGAGAGCAAGAATTCAGAAATTTTTTTAGAGGAAGATCGGAAGACACAGGACCCTGTACTGTGTCGGAGTCTGTCTTGTTCCAATTACAACAACAACAGCAGTTCCAAGGAAGAAAATTAGAAGAGGCATCCAGAACCAGAGGAAAAAGCAAGGACCATCCAACAAATGGCAAAGCAGTATCAGAGAAAATAAATGTAATCAACTTATCCTACAGAGAACTTAATGCAGCAGAAATCTCACTTTTGGAAAAGGCATTATCCTTTGTGCCTACACATACAATTAGCAAATATGAATTATTTCTGGATTTAAGATGCACCACCAAGAAACTAAACCACAAAGCATTTTGGAATAAGAATAGTAGAAATATGATGCTAACATTTCCTTGCTTCTTTTAAACTCAACATTTCTTTTCAACCGAAGGAGTTCTCATGGAAATGCTAGATGCATTTTTTCAGACAACGATGACTATTGCAAACTACCAAGTAATCTATCAGCTGCATGCTGGCAGAAATGTGGGGACACTGCAGCGAACCAAGTTCATATATGTTGGTCTTGCCCTCTTCTGAGGCATTACTGGGATGATATTATGATGGTCATTTTATCTTTATTTGATACTCCTTCTTTGCTACCCCTGAATTTAATTATTTTACATATTCCTTTCCAGATATGCAATTAAGTAAACAACAATTACAATTGTTAATAATTCTTATAATTTGCATGAAGAAGATTATTACTAGATGTCGCTCACATCTCAAGTCCCTTCTTTTTCACACTGGATACAGCTCATAGAGTCTATTTATAGCTATGAGAGATGTTATTTCCGATATTTAGATCATATGGCAGTGTTTCAATTGATTTGTCAGAAATGGGTATTATATTGGGTGGGAACTGACCCTACTTTTGTATCATAGTCTACTACCTTCCTACCATTTGGGCTGAAGGACTTTCCCATCCTGGACCTTACTATTTTAAATCTTTATAAGTTGCATACGTTGTAAAGTGGGCTAACTATACTTATAAGTTGTACCCCCCATATTTATTTATTTTATTTCGTTTTTGTTGACGGGCAAGTGCACTAGACAAATCCTGCCTATTTTCAGGCACGACCCGGGGAAAGGGTACAGATGAATGCCAACTGACCTTGAACCAGATTAAGCTGTTGGTGGTATTTTTAGTGAATGAGGGAAAATTGGCCAGGACAACAGGGAAATTCCCCTACTCTGTTGGCTGGGGGTGCTGTGGAGCCGACGAAGTGAGCCACTGTCCAGATGGCGGTGGAGAGTAGTGGAGGATGGATTGCTGCTATGTTGTTGCAAGAATATGCGAGTGAAGGGGATGGTACGGCTGGAATGCATCTGTGTGATGGCCAGCTTAATGTACCTATACCGTCGTGGCAGGTGTCCCCATTTAACGATGCAGGAGTCATCAGTAATGCTGAAATGGGTGAGGGCCCAGTTCACCGGGCGGAGTCTGTGACTCGAGTTGTGAGTGACATGGATGGTGTTCGTGCTACAGTTCCCGATGATCAGTCAGTTCCTGCATCAGTGGATGTCTCTAAACAGCTAGAACATAAGTGTCAGGTTTTAGAGCTCGCTTTAGCTGACTACCGCCAAGCGAAACTTTAGTGGAGGAGGAAAAGAAATGGAAATTGCCTTAGTCGGACTCCCCCTCGGGCCCTCCAGGTAACACTAGCAAAGTATTGAAAAGCTTTTCTGCTGCTCATTGTATTGAACAGTCCTCACCCCAGACTTCTCCACTGGGACATACTTGAACCCCACAACAGGCTTTGCAGGATGCAGGCTGGATTAGGACAGAATCAGGAGTCTGCATCACTGATCCTGAGATTCTGATCCCTGGGGTTTCTGGGGTGGGTGAGTCAAATGTACCTCCAGATACTCTAATAGAGGTTTTACCCTCCCAACACTATCTCATACCTGTTGACAAACTGTTACAGAATATATCTCATCCTGCTTCTCAAGCCTCTCCAGTTGCAGTTCACCCTGACTCTTTACATGATGCAGACCTTGTACCTCTGGACTCTGTCCCCATTGATAGACATACTGTATTTCTCTTTCTCCTCTTACTAACTCACAGCTAGATGATGTTCAAGCTATGGGTGATGATGTGGGAATGAATGTGTCTGTTTCTATTCCTGAAAAAGAACCTACTAGTTTAACTGTACCTTCTTCTACCTTTGCTAGTTTGTTTAAAAAACCTGTGGCACTGGCTAAATGGCAGAATGCGGTTCGTCTATGGTTTTTGGGATCTACCGATGATATGCCGGACTGATTCTATGTTGGCAAGGTCTTGATTAAACAGTTGTTGGGTTTTTCTCCCAGTGAAGTTTATGCACTTATACATTCACATGGGGACAATACATATGATATTTGCTTTCGTACCCCTGATTTATTGAATTGTTTCTGGATGAAATATGCTTTGCTCAAAACTAATCTGTCTTGGTTTCATTTTCAGGCTATTCCGCTTACAAAACAATTATTTAAAGTAATAACTGTTTTGTTCAGGAATGAGGGGGTAAATGTCGAAAACATCACCTATTGGTTGGAGCAGAAATGTATGATTCAGGGTAATCCAGAGTCTGTCCTGGATACTGAGGGTTTTTGGAATGGGATCTGGAGGTATAAGGTTAATTTGCTCCAGACAGATGATAGTTTACAGCATTTACTGAGCTGTTTTTACCTGGGTCAGGATAAGGGGTTTATATTCTACCCAAGACAGCCACGGCATTGTTATAAATGTGGTTCTCCTAGGCACCTTAGTAGGACTTGTGAAATTGTTAAGTGTGTGCAGTGTGGTGAAAGGGGACATGTTTTTACTGATTGTCACCATCCAGTAAAATGTTCCCTCTGTGAAGATGCTCATGCTTATTTAGATTGCCCGTTTACAGCCCAAAATAAATCTAATGGGGATTTTTGCATACAAGATTTTTATATTAATACAGCTATTAAGGCTGCATTGAGACAGAGGCCTCCCCCCAACCCCCGGGAGGACCAGGCCACAACTTCATGAGGTGCAGGAGCCTAACCTAGTGTAGGATCTGGCTGTAGCTGAGAGAGCAGCTGTAGATCCGGTACCTATACCTGTTTCTTTGCCCCTTGAGGCATCCACTATTGCACCCTCCACTTCATCAGCTTCCATGCCCCCACCTTTGCCTCCTGAAGGAGACTTTACTGTGTTATCCACTAGATGCCATAGCCTCCAAACTCGGAGTGTAGGGAAAACTGGGACTGATACTGTTCCCTTAGTCCTACAGAATAACTGCCAGGCACTTCAGGATGATGCTGTCACTGAGTCTGATTCAGCTTTGGTGCCATCATCACAACCAGAAGGTGCTTCTGATGTTGACCAACCCCTTGAGCATCTTGATACTGTTAAGAAAAAAAGAAATAAATTAGGGATGCAGAAATCTAGTAAGAAGAAATGAATTCCATATGGGTTTTCGTTTAAACCATTTTTTTATTTTCTGTATTCTCTCATCTGTGCTTTTTCTTTATATTCCTGTGTATGCCTGGGTTCTATAATCTTTTTGTGGCCTCTCTGAATGTTAATAGCATTCAATAAGAGAGGAAAAGGTTGTTAATTTATTCCCTGTTTGAAACAGGAGCCCATGATGTGGTATTCCTACAGGACACCCACTTACATACCCAGGAAGAAATAAATTAGGCAACGGCTGGGTGGCGGTGGGGAATTACATATTGGTCTTTTGGTGAAGAGGTATGCAGTGGTGTTGACATTGCAGTGAATACTCCTATGGCTAAACTGTCTCGCCTGGTAGATCTTTTTCCTGGGCGTGTTTTGTTATTGGATTTGGAGGTTAATGGTTTACATGGTCGTTTTATAAATGTGTATGCCCCACAGACGAAATCTGATAGAATTGGGATTCTTAAATTAATTTTGCCATATTTGTTTACATCAAGACATGTCTTTATGGGTGGAGATTTTAATTATAGTAGATATAAGAAGGATCATGGCCTTCGCACAAACAAAATCTTTTGTGATAAGCATTGCCTTAATGACTTATTGATACAATCGGGTTTAATAGATGTTATGGCCTTATAAGATACGCCTGATAAAACATTTTTTCAGGGTACTAAAGCAACTCGCATTGATTTTTGGTTCCTGTCTGATTCTTTGAATGTCATCTACACTAAAACTACACCTGTAGCACCTACTGATCATGCCATTATAGAGGCCATGGTTTCCAGTCATAACAACCTGCATTGTGGACTAGGTTATTGGAGACTAAATTTAGAATTGTTATTTATTCCTACTGTTGAGGATGGATTCTTAGCATTATTGAAAGCTAGGAAATCAGTATTTTGCCTATATGATACATATCAAGACTGGTGGATTGATACAAAGCAAGATATTAAACTTTATTTTTCTTGTATAGGCAAAATTAATGGTAGGCATAAATCTGATGAATATGCCTTTACTAGGGCACAATTCTTAGATGCACACTTTCAAGCAGCACAAGGGAATGTTTCCATTCTCCCTACTTTACATATACTTCGGGAAAGAATGAACAATATACAATTTGATCGTGCTAAATCCTTGGACAATGAACGTCTGTTTCGGGACTCAAGGGGATAAAGCTTTTATGAATTCTTCTCAGTTTTGTGCTTACCAGAGGCAGCACAAATACATGTCCATTGTTAAAAATCAAAATGGGCAGAGGTGCATGATTCAGAAAGACGTTCTTTCTGCTGTTGAGTCACATATACAACACTTATTTAGTTCTCCAGAGGTTCCTGTAGTTTCACATATACCTTGGTTGGCTCAGTGTGCTTTGCCCCAAATATCTGTCCATGATAAACAGATGTTGGTAACTGACATTACCCCTTTAGAGGTAACTACAGCTTTTTCTCAAACTAAGTTATGAACAGCTCCAGGTATGGATGGGATTCCATATGAGTTATATAAAATAATCTTTTCCATTTTATTATTGGAATTTACTATGGTTTTGAATGATGCTTTGCTTACTGGCATTTTGCCTAATAGTATGAATGAAGGTTTGGTAATTTTTTATATAAAAAGGGGATAGGGAAGACCTGCTGAATTGGAGACCTATTACATTGTTAAATACAGATTTTTAAATTTTGGCTAAACTTTTGAACAACCGATTATTAATAAATGCTGATTTTCTTCTATACCCTTCACAAACCTGTTCTATTTCTCATAGGAACATCACTGATAATTTAATCCTTTTACATGAAATTATGCAAAAAAGAGCTTCCAAGGAACTAACAGGTCTAATATTTAGTTTGGATCAGGCTAAGGCCTTCGATAATGTGAGGCATACATATTTATGGGATTGCCTGGAATACAATGGAATACCACACATTTTTATTCATTGGTTGTGGACGTGTTATGCTCAGGCTACGGCCCAGGCATATTGTAATGGTTGGTTGGATAAAAAGTTTGCTGTGTTACAAGGTGTACAACAAGGTTGTCTCTTGAGTGCGCTTTTGTATTTATTTACGTAATTAGAACTGTACATACCTCGTCTGTCATACATAGTGTTTCCTTTTCCAGTAGTGATCCCGCAATTAAATTTATAGCTTATGTAGATGATATATGTTTTATTGTAAGTGATGTGCCTTCTGCATACTGTTTAGAGAAGTTTTCACAGGATTTTTCTTTGTATACAGGTGCTGCGATAAATTATAACAAATGTAACTGCATACCTCTTCAAGTTTTAGACGTTCCAGCTGCAACTGTCATAGGTATACCAGTTGTACGGGATACTTGTACTATTCTGGGCCTTCATTTTGGGGCAGGTGTCTTGGACTATATAAATTGGAAGTTTAAATTACAAGAAGCCCAAGCTAAAGTAAATATTTGGAATACTTGGCGGTTATCCAAATTGAAACGGGTTTTTATGGTTAAAACTTTCTTGTTACCTCTGTTTTTGTATTTAAGTTCAGTTTTTAGTCTCCCTTTGAGTTTGGAAACACCGATTTATAGTTGTTTTTTTTCATGTATTTGAGGTAGTAGAATAAACCCTATAAAATGTAGTTTACTTCTTTGAGATCAAAAACAGGGGAGTTTAAACATGATCCAACTTATTGTTTTCTTTTTTACTATGTTCCTTTATACTAATATGAGGCCTGTCATTGCTTGTACACCCAAAAACTGGATACTGTGGCTTCTAAATTCTGTGGGGGATATGGTTTCTACTTGGCCAGAGCATGCTCCGATCCCAAGACAATGGCCTATAGTTAATCTTTCTCCCTCTATGAGAGTATGTTTTGGGAAACTTAAATTATGGGTTATTTCAAAAGGTTCATTTATTCAGTTTCATAGAAAAGAATTGTATAAATTTATAATCAAAAGATATTTCCAAGATATGGCTCCTTTTGATATTTACTGTCCCCAACAACGCTTGTCAATCGGTACTATGTTGACCTCCCCACGAATCCCACGTCATATGTGGGATGTTTTATGGTTATCGCTTTATGGTAAACTTAACGTTAGAGGAAATTTGAAACATAAACAGATTTCTGACCGATACTGTCCAAGAGAAACCTGTTCTCACATAATTGAAACTATGGAACATTTATTTTTGGAATGTCTATTTATTTTGGAGTTTTGGAAAATGGTACAACGTAAATGGCCAACATCTCCATTTTTTTAGCTCTCCTTAGAAATATTATGTGTAGGAATTTTGCCTTATTTATGGACTAAACATGATAGGGTTACAATGTGGTTATTTCTGGTTTGTTTCAAATTTTATATTTGGTATGTGCGCTGTCGGCTCACTATTCAGCAATGTCATTTTACAACGGAGGAATTGTTCCACATGGTGGACACTGCTATTAAGAATTTATGGCTTAATGATTTGAATATGGTACCACCTCTTCTTTTCAAATCTACATGGGAATCAGTGGTCTGGTTATGACTATTGCACACCTTGAGGTGTAGATACCTTAGTGCGTTTTCTCTGAATATGGAACATATGACTTCATTATACTAATGGTCTGGGAACCAATTAGTAATTCTCTTCCAGGAATTATAAAAGACTGGGCAATTATAAATGCTGATCTATTAATAGAACCCTTCTTTATTACTAACTTTCTAGTTGGTATTTGATGGATTTCTATCAGTACGAATACAGTATCATTAACTTATTGCTCTTGTTTGCATTTCATAGTTCATTGTACTATCAACCTAGTATATCCTTAAAATTGATGCTAAATACTGTACCAACATTATGTATACAGTTCTGCTATTTTGAGTTACTGCATCTTTACACTCCTTAAATTTTTGTGAATGTTTAATGTTCTTTGCCCTAATTCAGGATTGACTGATAATTTGGGTTGAAGATATCTTGCCTTATTTGATTATATGTAATTATTGATTTTTACATAATTATATATTGTGAGACGTATCATTTGTGTATCAAATTTACCACTAATCCTTTTATTTCCTTTGTAGGGGGGTTGATTAACTTTAATTATATATGATTTGACCCCTACTGACCTGAGTTCATATTATCTGTATGTTCCTTTGGTTTACTTTCTAATTTTGTGTACTATTGGGGGGGGTCAACGTTTATTTTGGTTTATGGGACTTTAGTAACACTGGAATTTGGTTGAATGTATGCTGTAATACTTATTTATCTATGTTTCTCCTTGCTTTTGCAATATGATTTTGTGAGCTGTATCACTATTTCATATATGTTTTGTTTTTCAAGTTTTCATATTAATTCCCCCTACTATTTTAGTGGGGGGGTTAGTATTTATTATTTTTTGGGAGACTCTTAAACACTGATTTTTTTTTGAATGTGTGCTGTAATACTTATTTATGTTTATCTTTGTTTTTGCATTATGATTTGTGTGCTATAACACTATTGTGTATATGTTTTACTTTCCAGTTTTAATAAAAATTTCCCTACTCTTTGGTAGGGGGAGCTGCTGTTCTCATGGCCTCTGTGATGGATGGACATCAGTCTGCTGGTAGCCCTGTAGGTGTGCAGATCTCCCTCCCTGCAGGTCCGGCTAAGGAGATATTGTTTGCTGCTGAAGATTCTGTGGAGAGTGCATTGCTTGACAGCATTAATGCATCAACCTGCAACGTTCTCAACTGGGCTGATATTTCTCTACAGGATGCAGCACATTCAGAAGATGCATGGCTCAGACAGCTTTGTAAAACTAACCTCAAGTATGTTCTTTCTCTTTTAAGCAGTGGAGTAACTCCAGTTTTGCAAGGCATGACTTCTCTCAACGTATTGCTTCCTGATCTGCCTATGCCCGATGCTGTGCTGCCTCTGAGTGTCGCACTATCAGCTGTTTCCGATTTTCACTCAGTTCCTCGCTTGCATCATTTCATGACCTAGTCCCTGTGGTAGAGATCCCTAATACTGATGTTTCTACCACAAAACCTGAAACTGCTCTTTCTGGAGGTATCCCGAAGCCGAGTATACATTTGCCAGCTTCTGTTACAGTGGATTCCCTGACAAACTCATCCCTCTGTCCTGCTTTGCCTCATGTCCTTTCTGACTCTGTAAGTACTGTTCCTGATAGCACATCTTTTAACTCTGACACTGCTACTGATAATCCTTCTCCTGGCCAGTGTGAGGCTCCTCAATCTGCTTTACCCTCTAGACTTTCTACCCCTACATTGCCAGCAGCTCTTGCAATCTCTCTGCAGCAGGCGGGCTGGAAGAAAACACCACTTGGAAGCTGGCTATCAGATCCCTCTCATAGCCCTTTAACGGGTTCTCCTGAGAGAGAGGCTCAATGTACACAGGGTGGGACTCAGGCTGTTTTCTCTGCTTCATCTGGGCGTTTAGTTAATGTTTCTGCTGTTTTGACAAAAAATGATATTGTATCTGAAGTACCCTGTAAAGTTTCTCCTCCGTCACTTTCTATAGAAGTGGATCAAGGTTCAGGTGATGAAGGGCCTAGTAATATACCTTGTACCTAGGGAGACCAAATGGATCATGACCTGCCCACCCCTGCAGTGGCAGTGGCTGAAATTGCTAAATCTACTTGGGCTTCTTTTAAACAAAGGGATGCTTTTTCTCAACAGCCCCTTCCTGCACAACGTTGGAATGCTGTTCACCTCCAGTATTTAGGAGACTTGGAAGCCCCACCTGATAGACTTTATGTAGGCAGACAACTGCTTAAGGAATCTCTGTTTTTTTTCCAACAAACTTTATGCTCTCATACATGCATCTGGTGACACCCTGTATGATGTGAGCTTTAAGACTCCTCAAGGACTGTACAGGTTTTGGTCTAAATATGAAAAATGTAAATCCTCTGCATTATGGTTCCCCTTTAGAGCTATATCCCTGACTAAGCCTGCGATTCAGTTTGTCACTGTTCTCTTTTGGAATGAATGTGTTGCAGTGCATGATGTCTCTCATTGGTTCCAGCAGTGCTGTGACCTCCTACACCCTCCACAGCCCATTTTGGATGATGAACATATCTGGACAGGGGGCTGGAAATATAAAGATAGACTTAAAACTACTATTGCTGGTCCTCAACATCTTCCCAGTTTGTTTTTTTTTGGGCCAAGTAAGGGGTCATTGTTTTTATGCAGGCCAGCCCAAGACATGTTTCAAATGTGGCTCTTCTCTACATTTAAGTTCCACTTGTGATAGATTGTGCTTCAATTTATGTTTAGAGTTTGGGCACTCTAGTTCAGCTTGTCAGAATGAGATGATGTGCAATTTGTGTGAGGAACAGGGTCATACCTATCAGTCTTGCCCCTTGGGCCTCTCACAATAGGTCTGACCAACCATGTCAAGATTCTATTATTGTTGAGACACAGAAGAAAAGTATGGCTTCCCAGAAGGCCTTAAGCACCTCCTCATCAGTTGACACATTGCAGGTCGGACTGCTTGAAACTCCTTTGCATATCCCCCTCCAGCTGCTTTCCCTCCCCCTCCTGAGCAGCCTCATTTGGCTCCTGTAGTACAGGATTCGGTTGACATGGACTACAGTATTGAATCTCCCCAGACTTCTTCCTTGACCCTCCCTGGGATAGTTCTCTCCTCTGCAGAACCTACAAACATGATGCCTTCCCCCACCTCAGTTGTAGCTCCTAGAAAAAAGGACTTTGAAACAGTCCCAGGCTCACCCTAAAATTCCTGTCTTCTGTGTCTCCCACTGGTATCTCTGTCCAGAATAAATTTGACCCTCTCTCAAAATTACAATCTGACTCTGATTTGGATGATGATTCTACATCTTCCTCTACAGTCTCTTCTCAACAGGTTTTCTCCTGAGATTCAGATAGTGATTTAACGCCCCTTCCCTCCCAAAAGCCCCAAAGGGTCATTAGAGGTCATTCCATATGTAAAGGCACTAGGTGTGGTAAGGTTTCTTGACTGAATCTTCCAGCTTGACTGTTTCTCTAATATTTTTCACTCTCTGCTTCTTCTTTACGAATTGCTACTGTTAATGTTAACAGTATCAAAAATGCTAAAAGGAGACTTCTTTCTTTTTCTGTCTTTTTGCAAGATACGAGATTGAATACTGCCTCCCTCATCACTGCAGCACTTAGGTTGTGGTGCTGGGGACCTTCATACTTTTCCTGTGGTACTGATGTTTGTGAGGGGGTGGGGGGTTTATTTTGTGGGGATCATTATCATATTTCTAGGATCATGGATATTTCCCCTGGTAAGTCTTTCCTTTTGGATGTATTTTGTTTGGTGCCAGCTGGAGATTTATTGTCATTTATGCCCCACAAACTAAGAAAAATAGTCCAGTTATTTAATGACATTTGTCCTTATTTGTTTACCACAAGGCATATTGTTTGGGCTGGGGACTTTAATTGTGTAGTGGATAAGCATGATAGAGGTGCCAAGAGCAAAAGGATTTTTGTGACACCAACTGTCAGAATAGTATTATCCTGAAGGCTGACCTTTCTGATGCCTACAGAGCAGTCCACCCTACTGGTGGGTGCACCTTTTATAAAGGTGCCCTCTCCACCAGGATTGATTTTGTCTTTCTCTCACAATATGTCAAGGTTTATGATGCTCAGATTTTGCCTTTAGAAATATCTGACCATGCCATTTTATCTGTGGCAGTAGGCCTGAATGATCCTGTTCCCATTGGTAAAGGTTACTGGAAGCTAAATAATACTTTGTTGGCTTCTTCTTCTATTTGTACCGAAATTTGTGAATTCCTGAAGGCAAGGATGTCCATAGCATGTTTACAACCTGATCTTAGTTTTTGGTTGGTGGAAACCAAGGTGAGTTTAAAATCTTTGCTACAGAAACTGGCTTTTACCACACATACTCAACAGTATCAGAGATATCTCACTTTCTAGACACAGTTAGCCAAGCTATATGCGACCATTAATGAGGGTTCACCTATCAACCCCAGTTATGTAGTTAACTTTAAATGGGAAATGAAAGCTCTGCAATACTCTAGGGCTTCTTCTTTGCTGCACGAGCATAGAATATGTACCCCGGGGAAATTTTCTTGTGGTGATGTCTTTGCCAGATGCAGGAAGAGAAAGGAGACTAGGATCATGACCTCTTTATCTACCCCACATGGTGAAGTTGTTACAGATTCCCAACAGATTTTGGGTGCTGTGCAGCAATATTTACAGGGTTTACAAACCAGGGTGGCTGAATCTGATGAAGATATTCAATGTTATTCTGTTACTATACCTTCCCCTGTTTACCCATCTGAGTTAATGCATTCATTGGTTGCCCTGATATCCCGACTTTAAATAGTGACTGCTATTAAGTCCTTGGACAATAATACTGCACCTGGTCTAGATGGCCTTACTGCTGAGTTCTTTAAACATTTTCAGACTATCATGGTAGATATCCTTTTCGCTGTTTATAACTGGATGTTATCCTCCTCCACAGTTGATTTTCATTTTTGTACTGCTATCCAGATTTTTTTATATAAAAATGGTGTCAAAAGTGATATTGGTATTTGGAGACCTTTAAGTCTTCTTAATGTTGACTTCAAAATATTAATGAACATTTTGGCCATGAGAGTGGCTTCTGTATCCCCTTTCCTAATAGCGTCAGTTCAAACATGTTCTGTCCCTGGTCATAATATTTCAGATAATTTATTGCTTATTAAGGAATTGATTGAGCAAGGCAAAGATGACTTGTTGCATGGGTATCTCCTTTCCCTTGACCAGGAAAAAGCTTTTGATAAAGTTTCACATAAACATTTGTTCAAGATTTTGGCTCACTATGGTATACCTGAACAATTTTGTGCTTGGTTGCTCTTTTTTATAATGCTGCTACAGTTATTCCTTTAGTTAATGGACATTTGGGGTCATACGTAAAGATCACATGAGGGGTCCATCAATGCTGTCCATTGAGCCCCCTTCTTTATGTTTTTTGTTTGGATCCTTTGATACGCAGTTTACGACAAACAGTTCTTTTTCGTGGGGTCCATCCGATACATCTGATTTTGACATCAAAGTGATAGCTTATCCTGATGATGTGTGTCTAATTACACAAGACGTTACTTCAGCTTTACATACCTAGGATGTTGTACACAATTATGCAGTTGTGGCTGGAACTTCTTTGAATAAGAGCAAGAGTAAAGGATATAGCTTGAGTCCCTCTACGATGGTTGTGTCCTATATTAAGGGGATCTCTGTTTCTTGTGCTGGCAGGACTATATTGGGATTACTTTTGGCAGGGGTTCTGTGCTGTCACCCATGTTATTTGCAGTGTATATGCTGCCCCTCGGAGACATTATAAGACGTTATGGGCTGAGGTTTCACTGCTATGCAGATTATACCCAGCTATACCTGTCTTTCGCACCTGACCAGGATGAAGCTTTCTCGGTGTTTAACAACTGTCTGGATGAAGTCCATGGTTGGATGGATTCTAGTTGGTTAAAGTTGAACTCAGAGAAGACAGAGGTTTTGGTTGTGGACCCAGGTGGTCAGAAAGAGAGGTCGAATGATGGCACGCCTTCTGGAACTTTTCTTGGTGGCGTGTCACTTCCAACCTCTGAACGGGTGTGTAGCCTTGGGATTGTCCTAGAAGACTGGCTGACCTGACAATCTCAAGTGTCGGCCATTGTCAGGACTTCCTTTTACCATCTTAGAAATATTGCTAGGGTTAGGCACCTTGTTCTGTCTGACTCTTTGCCAACGTTGGTTCACGCCTTTGTGTCCTCGTGCTTGGACTACTGCAACGCTCTTTACTTTGGGCTTTCTGGGGTTGAAATCTGTCACCTACAGCTGGTACAGAATGCTGCAGCCTGGGTTTTGACTGGGACAAGTAGGTTATGTCATATTACCCCGGTGCTGAGCGAACTGCACTGGTTCCCTATACTGTAGCGGATCACCTTTAAAGTCATTTTATTGACTTTCAAAGCCCTTCACGATCAGGGTCCGACTTATCTGAAATAACTTCTGGTGCCTTACTGCCCTGGCCGATCACTCTGCTCGGCCGATGAGGGGTTGTTAGAGATTCCAAGAGTGAGTTTAAAATCTTCAGGCAGCAGAGCTTTTTCTCATGCTGCACCCACTCTCTGGAATTCTCTACCACGCCGGTTATGGGAGTGCACCTACATGGAGGTATTCTAGAAGGACTTGAAAACTAATTTATGGCAAATGGCCTTCCTGGATAATTAAGTTAATTTAATGGTGCTTGTATTTTATATTAGAAACTATTTTTTGATTTTAATACATGATGTTATTACGGTATAATTTTATTTATATGTGTTGTAGATTTGTATTTGAAATCATGATTTTAAAATGTCCAGTGCCTTGATACATTGAAAGGTGCTTTACAAATAAAATTATTATTATTATTATTATTATAACTCTTTGGTGAATTGGACTGCTAAATTGGATATAGGCAGAAATAAGGTTATGCTCTGGACATCCTGGCAACTGACCAAGAAGAAGAAGGTATCTTTACTAAAAACATTTTTTCCCCATTTGTATGTACCTTAGCATGGTTTATCCACTCTCTATTTCATTAGAGGTGGTTTTATTAAGTTTGGTTTTGCAAACAATATGGGGCTGTAGGTTGAATCCCATTAAGAGGGAGGTATTATATTTACCAGTGAATAAAGGAGGGTTGGCCCTTTTAAATCCTGTAAGTCATGTTTTTAGTATATTTTTTCATTACAATTTCTGGAACTTGGATGCACCATCCTCAGCACTATGGACCCCTATGGCACTTAGCTGGTATAGGCCTTTTTTTCTAAGCTGGTCTAAACCAGCTGGTCTTCCTAATAACTTTCAGTCTGTTCCCCATATTTTTAAACCAGTCCTTTGTAAATTGAGAAAGTGGAAATTGTCCCCTATACAAGTCATTGGTAAATGACAAAAGGAGGTATATCGGACAGTACAAACACTCCATTATGTTTCTGTCCCTAATTTTGGTGGCATAGATTGTGATTTTCATCAGTGTATTATTCAAACTTTGTTGGATGTTCAGACCCCCCACCCCTAGAATGTGAAATGTAATTTGGTTATGCTACCATGGTAGGCTTCCAGTCAAAAATAATGCAAAACATAAAAGTGTTTCTGACCATACTTGTCCCCGGCTGTTGTGTACTACCGCACCGGGAACTATGGAACACTTCTATATTTATTGTCCCTTTGCTTTGGATTTTTGGCAGTTGTCACAAAAATGGAGCGATACTAGTCTAGATACAAGTCGCTTATCCAGAATTGATTGTTTTTTTTTTCCTTACAGTTTCATGAATTTGACATGGGCACAATGAGACTTATTTTTACTTGTATAAAATTAATTTTATGACAATACAGATGTAAATTTCTTCTACAGCAAATTGAGACTAATCCTTTACAGATTATCCAGTCTCTTGAGCATGAATTATGGTCTCAGTTTCTGCATGATAAAGAGTTTTATTTGGAATCAGTTTGGAAACCTAGGTGGAATGCTATCCCTTTTTTGAAGGATAAGATTGGATAGATCTTGTCCCTTATTTTTCCTACTTGTTCCTGTTTGTTTTTTTGGGTTGCTGTATTTTCTGTTCTTTGCTTTGTTGGCGGAGGGAGGAGATATAGTTTATTCATGGTTTATGTTTTCAGACTTTATTTCCATGTCACTTTCTCTACTGAACTATTGTATTCCTACTTTATTTTCCATTGGCCTATGCTTTGTTCTTTAACTTTTGTGATTGTAATATTGTTTATTTTCTTTTTTTGCATTTGAACATTATAATAAAAAATTCCCTACTCTTTTCGAGAAGTGCCATGGGATCTTTAACATCCACCTGAACTACCACTAATCCAGGCAGCTGGGACCTTGGTTTAACATCTCATCTGAAAGACAGCACCTCAGAAGTGCAGCACCACTCTCATGCTGCACTACAGTGTCAGTACTGGGATATTAACCCAAGTGCCAGATGTGGGAACTGAACCCACAGCCCTCTGATCTCCTGGCCTCGGAGGCGAGTGTGCTACCTACTGAGCCACTGCCACTGACATGATATAAGGCTGATGACTATATTATTTGATTTTTTTGTGTAGATGGTGGACAAATGAAATAAAAAAAGTTATAAAAAAAAAACACAGGGCATGTTGAAAATACAAGAAGTCCCATAGCACATCTCATTTTTTAAAATATAAAACTCTCATAAAAGAAAAAACATTTAATTAAAAAAAGGAAACAAGAACTTGAACTTTGTTTAGCTACTGATTCAAAAAGGAAAAATAATAAAAAAGGTTTTTACAACTATATTGGATCACTTTGGGGCAGCCAAAATTCTATAGGACCATTAAAAGTACAAGAAGCTGTAGTGTCTAGTGATTCTGACATGGCTAAGGAACTAAACATTTATTTCCAGAATGTTTTTATCCCTAAGGAACATACTGAATTAAAACTATTACATAATGAAGGAATAATGGAAAGTATCACTGCTAAAGAAGTAATGGATAAAATAAAAATGTTGAAGGAAGGTTCAGCACCAGGCCCAGATGGTATAGCCCCAGGATTTCTAAACAAATTGGTAAATGAGCTGGCAGGTCCTTTGGCAGTATTATATAATACATCATTAACTAGTGGGACTACATTAAGGGAGTGGAGATGTGCAAATGTTGTGCCAATACACAAGAATGGTAGCAAACAATTTGTTGAAAATTATAGGCCCATTAGCTTGACCTCTGTGGTCAGCAAAATGATGGAAAGAATAATTCAAACTAGAATGACTGTCCATATGCATAAAACTGCAGCTTGTGATGTCTCACAACACAGTTTTACTCCTGGTAGATCATGCTTGACCAATTTAATCAGTTTCTTTGAGCCAGTTAGTGAAGCTCTTGATGAAGGACTGCCCGTGGATGTTATTTTTTTAAGATTACGCAAAGGTGTTTGATACAGTGTCACCAGAATCTTGTTAAACACTCTGTGTAAAATAAAATCCCATGGTAACATCATCAGGTGGATAAACTCATGGCTGAATGATAGAGTACAATGAGTAGTGATACGTGGACATGAATCTAACTGGGGTCCTGTGACTAGTGGAGTCCCACAGGGTTCTGTCATGGGTCCCCTGTTATTTAATATACTTGTATCTACAATGAAAGTGAGCAATAGTGTCTGGTTGGGAAAGTACGCAGACAACTGCAAAATTGCCAGTATAGTCAACACTCCAGAAGCTGTTTCTAAATTTCAGGAAAGCTTAGATAATAATAATATTACGACATTAAAATCCTAACGAAAATCCTATCCCTTAGACTCAAACGGGTCTGGCTTAACTTGTTGAGTCCCACACAAGTAGGGTTTGTGCAGGGCAGGTCCTCTATAGACCACCTGCGTACTCTCTCACATATTTTTCAAGCCACCCAGGACTCTCAAGTCTCTATGGCTCTGATATCATTAGATGTGGAGAAAGCCTTTGATAGAGTCCATTGGGAATTGCTCTGGATTATATTAAAGAGAATGGGCTTCCCGGAGGTCTTTATTCAATGGATTAAATCGGTCTACCAATCCCCTACTGCCAGAATTTATTGTAACAGGGTTTTTTCTTGTCGATTTCCACTATTTACAGGCACCCGGCAGGGCTGCCCCCTGTCACCTTTACTGTTTAATCTATATCTGGAGCATCTCCTTCTCAGTATCAAAAACTCTCCACTGGTCATGGGATGTTTCATTCAGCAGCAGCCTCTGGTTCTCTCGGCCTATGCTGATGATATTTTCTTACACTTGACTAACCCTGAAGTGTTTCTAACACATATACTACACATTATAGCCCAGTTTGGCCAAGTGGCTAATTACAAGTTGAACTTAGCTAAATCAATCACATTTCCACTGAACGTAAACATGCTTCATGTCAACTTTTCCCAGTTTGGTATGAAATGAGCCCCCTCCTCTCTCAAATATTTAGGCATTTTCCTTACTAAAGACCTTGAACTCTTCAGGAAGCATAACCTAGACAATCTATTCATTAAAATTCAACAAGACCTTCAGAGATGGCCTGCCCTCCCTTTATCACTGTGGGGTCTATTAATATTGTTAAGATGAATGTGTTGCCTCAGGTCTTCTACCCACTTAGCCTAATGAACATTTTCCTGCCGATGTCCTATTTTCATCACTTTCACAGGTCCATTTCCAAGTTCATTTGGCAGGGTAAACAGCCCAGGAAAGCTTTCTTAAAACTTAATTTACCCAAAGAGAAGGGGGGCTCCGTCTT
The DNA here is from genome assembly GCA_016271365.2 of Neoceratodus forsteri. Lineage (NCBI taxonomy): Eukaryota > Metazoa > Chordata > Ceratodontiformes > Ceratodontidae > Neoceratodus > Neoceratodus forsteri. The sequence continues at coordinate 659,505,374 of CM057449.1, forward strand.
CCCAACTTTATGCTCTATTACTGGGCAAGCCACATGGTGAAAATTGGCAGGTGGTTTGACCAGAGGGTGGACGAGTATCTACCAATTTGGATACAACTTGAGAAAAAGATTCTAACCGAGTTTGGCCTTCCCCCATCCAGACTCCTCTATTATAACCTATCCACTTTGCCTCCACTTTTACAGGGGAGCATCATTGGTACTTCTATCAAGGTGCTAAATAAATGCTGGCATTTTTTCAATCTCTCGCCCAGGAAAGACACTTCCCAACCTTTTACCCTTAATTTAAATATTAGGATTGGGGGTCTCCCGCTTTCTCTAGACTGGCTTCCTCAGCTGAGAGATTGCTGTGTAGATGATTTATTCCTGAATAACTCTCTTCTACCCTCCGGGGAGGTTCTGACCAAGTACAATATTCCTCAGAAGCACATTTTTAAAGTTTTTCAGTTACGACTCCTAGTGGCTTCCAGCTTCGGCTCCGATCCCACACCGTCTCAAATTAAACCCTTCCTAAACCAGATACAGGAACAGGCAACTAAGGCCCATAGTATTTCTAAGCTTTATTCTTTCCTACTGGACACTAAATTCCCAGACTCCCTGACTGATTCCAAATGTTGGTCCTCTCTTCTACCCCAGTTAAACTGGTTAAATTAAATAGATTATCTTCAACTCTATGCACAAGGTGTGGCACAGTGGAAGGGAACCTGGTACACATTTTCTGGTATTGCGAGAAGGTGGCTTCCTTATGGCAGTCCAACCAATCTAACTTAGACCGTCTTTTGGGCCTTGATGAAATATTCACTATAGAAGTTTGTATCTTAGGGATGTTTTCCAATATACAAGTGATGGAGCATAGATTCCACATGGCTTTAATCTCAATGGTTGTCAAAAGACTGGTCCTTAGGCATTGGATGGACCAATTGGTTATCTTGTATGCAGAATGGATCAGTGAAATTTCTGTCTGCTTTCAGACTGAAAGGTTAATAGCAAGTTCTCAGAATTGTCTGGTTTAGTTTGAGCAGAAATGGGGGCAAATTATATGCTCTTTATTTGAATTAATGTCCTGTTGGGTACACCTCTAGCCTTGGCAGTTGATATACCTTTATGCATCTCAAATGTATCAGGATCAGCTCCCTTTCTTCCTTTTTCTTCTCTTTTTTTCTTTTTCCTTTATAGAAGGCACATCCTGGGGGAGGAGGGATGGGGGCTGGGGGATTTGGGTGAAGGGGTAGGGGGGTATTTCTCATTGTTTTTCCAGATTCAGGGATTTCTGTAAAATGTTGTATATTGTCACTCTGCAGCCGCTATACAGTTTATGTCATTGGTCATAATGTGCAATCCCTGTACTGTTCTCTCAGGTACATTACCTTCATATAAAATAATAAAGAAATATAATTTCAAAAATAGATAATAATATCTGTAATTGGGCAGACGAGAAAAAAATGACATTTAATAAATTAAAATGTAAGGTGATGCACATTGGAACCAACAATAGAGGTGCAAACTACATTATAAGGGATAAAATAATTCAATCAACCATAGAGGAAAGAGATCTGGGTATAGTTATAACCAATGATTTGAATTTCAATGTTCATACCAAGAGAACAGTTAAAAAATGTTATTCTGTTCTAGGATGTATACATCGACATATGCCATAGATACATAAAGTATGTACTTTATGCATCTATTTTATTGTAACAATGCCTACTGCATCAAATGTTAATTCTAGCACTGATATGTTATGTTATGTATACCCAGGTCGCATCTGGAAATGAGTGTTTTTTCCCACTCAGTATGCTTATCTGGTAAATCTCGTTAATAAATAAATAAATAAATAAAAATAAGTAGGAAGGCTGAGGTCCTGATGCCTCTGTATACAAGTCTTGTTAGACCTCAAATGGAATATTGTATCCCATTTTGTGCACCTACTTCTGTAGGTGCTCTGAGAATGATGGAAAAGGTCCAAAGAAGAGCTACTAAAAGAGTGAAACAGCTTGAACATCTCCCATAAGAGGATAGGTTAAAGTCCTTGAACTTATACTCACATCAGTATAGGTTACTAAGAGGTGATCTTATACACAAATATAAAGCCTTACATAATAGTGACACACTTGATATCATATGTCTTGAAAAACAGGATAGTGAAAATAAAACCAGATCGCACAAAGATAAAATCAAATGTAAAGTTAGTAAAACCCAATGAAGACAGATATTTTTTACACCGAGGGCACCACCAATATGGAATTCATTACCTAAAAACATTGTCAATAGTGATACAGTGCATAATTTTAAATCTTTACTTGATGACCACATGAGGGAAATAAAATACAAATACCACTATTAATTTGGTGGTGAGTTCACTATAGGCCTCAGCCTTTTGAACTTGTAAAATAACTATGAAATTATGTATATTTTTGAGCATTTCTTTTCAAATAAGTAATTAAACCTGCATTGCAATGTACAGTGGAGCCTACTTATAAGAACATTGAATATAAGAACAGCTCACTTGTAAGAACATTGTTTTGATGTTCCAATTCTTGCCCATTATTTTCAGTGGCAGTAAAGCCCATTTATAAGATTTTTTTTTCCCCAGAGGTAGTGGTAGGTGGTCATTATCATCTCTGAATGTGCTAAGCTTGGGCTGAATCATCATCCAGGCTCCTCATTAACAATCACTTAAGTAGTAAATGGATGTGTGAAAGATGACCCATGAAGAAGACAGCATATATTCCTTCACAGTAAGGTGAGCCACTGAATGAATTTTATAATATTACACTATTTGTTTGAGCAAGAGCTCTTTTAAAAAGCTACACTATACTACTTTTAATAATAAGTTATCTAAAAACTAGTTTGAACCCAGTTTCATCATGTTAACTAGATTTTACATGGATTTCACTGTTTTCAGTGAAGCCATCTAATAAGAACATCCCAGTTATAAGAATATTTTTTCTTGGCATTTAGGGTGTGCTTATAACAGCGCTCCACTGTATCTGTACGTTTTACAACTATGTGCTAGAGCATTTTGTGTGATACAGTATATGTCCTTTGTTCTTGATTGATATTCTTTTAAAATGATTAATAAAGATGCTATTATAAAAAAAAAACAGGGCTAACAACAGCAGAGCAAGTCCAAGGAAATATAAATGACAATGCAGACTCCTCAAATTTGGACACTGAAGAAAACATGGTAGGGACACCTATAACAATGGTAAGACATAGTGACCTAGATTTAGAACATTTTAAACCTCCTTCTATTTTTTTGCCCTGCATGTAATAATAGTGTACTGATCTTTGAAAGAGCATGTGAAGAAGACTTTAGGGAAATGTTTAACAACCCTCAAAACTGCTATATGAAAGGCAATTTGACAAAAGCAGAAAAAGATTAACTACTAGCCCTCGAAAAGAATAAACATATCACTATTAAATGAGCAGATAAGAAGGAGATGTTGTAGTAATGAATATCAACATATATGTACAGGAATGTCTTAGACAGCTTAATAATTAATATTTTTTTTTATTTGAAATGTACTAGTGATCCTACAGCTGAGTTCAGAAAGAAACTGTATTGTTACTGGATGAAGTGCTGTTAAAGGAGCGTATTCCCAGGAGTATATGATTTTCTGATTACAGCACATCCTATTAGGGCATGTTTTTATATCCTTCCTAAAATCTATAAAGGGTTGGAACCCCCCCAACCACAGGCACCCTATAATGGCAGGGAAATAGCAGTCTAATGGAACCCTTTGTGCAGTATGTTGACTCACACATAAGCAAATTAGTACAATGTATTCCATTCCATTCTATTCCATCATTCCTTAGAGACACTACAGAGGTCTTTAACGTTTTAGGAGCTTTACAGCTGGAGAAATAGTGGTGGCAGATTTCATTTGATATTCAGTCACTATACATGAATATTCCATATGCAGAGGGCTTAAAGGCCTTACACCATTGGCTGGAAGTAGGTACTGACTTTGATCAGGGCCTAACAGAGTTCCTGTGTAAATGTGCCTGCCTATTGTTGAATTTTAATACCATCATGTTCCAGGAGGAGTTCTACCTACAAATTACAGGTACATCTATGAGACCCACGTTTGCTCCCAATTATGCCAACCTACATTTTGGATATTGGGAAAAACAAGTGATATTTGGAGGTGTTATATAGATGGCATACTTATGGTACAGAAGGGTAGCAGGAGCACACTGGATGAATATGTGAGGTTTCTCAAGAGTACGCATGCAAACCTTAGATTCACAATTCATGCCAGTCAAGTGGAGGTAAACGTCCTGCAACTGAGGGTCAGAAAACAACAGGATGGAAAGAACCAAACTACCCTTTACAGGAAGCCAACAGACAGGAATACCACCTTACATGCTTCCAGCTGTCATCCAAAGCATATCATCAAGAACATTCTCAAATCCCAGTTTGTAAGAGTAAAATGTAACTGCACTGAGGACAGTGACTAACAGGGACAGAGAGCATTGCTAAGAGACAGATTCAAACTTAGAGGCTACTCTGCACAGGTCTTAGAAAAAGCTGTGGGAGAAGGCAATAAGGTCAACCATGAAAGTCTACTGGTTGTAAACATGAAGTGAAACAGGTTGGAGTGACCTCTGAACTTTATAACTACTTTTAGAAGACAATTGGGTGCAAAAAGGAACATAATAACAAAAAAATTGGAATATTGTGTATAGTGACCCAGTCTTAAGAAATAGTTGTCCCACATCACATATAATTAAATGAGCCCCCAACTTAGTGGACACATTAACACACAGCCTTCTGACCCAGTGACAAGGAGGACCTGGCTAGCTCCACTACCAAAACTGTGTTTTATCCAAGGTAGATGTAAGTATTGGCCTATGGCTAAAGAAAAATAGTCATTTCACAAATGTGAATGCTAGAGTTTTCAGGTTTTGAAGTTTGTTAACTGCTACTTTCCCGACAGAGTATATCTGGCTACAGCAACTGTGGGGCCTTCTATGTGAGAAAAAGTAAACTTAGTTTTAAACTCAGGGTAGGAGAACACCAATGGGCTATTATCCACAATGGCTTTACAAATGCTCTATCACTACATATGCATTCACAGCTGGATCCCAAGCAGCATAAGTTAAAATTCTGTGGGATAGAGAAGGTAGTATTAAGAAAAACAGGTGGTGATCTGGAAAGTTTATTACTGAAACGAGAATTGATGTGGATTGTGCAACTAGGTGGGCACTACCACCAAGGTCTAAATGACCATTTGGAAAGGGCATCCTTTATAAAATGAATTAAGTAAGAATTTAGCAAGTTATCAAATATCTTCCTCTATTAAGAAAAAATATTTCCTTATCCCCCAACAGATATCCATCCTTGTCAGCAAATTGAATCTCAATGCCAGAAATAGATGGTATGGATTGACATCACAAGGGTGGCACACCATTCTACTAGACTCATTTGGTGCCAAATTACACAGGACTGGTATATCTACACAAGTTCCTCTTTGTTATTGCATATAATCAAGTGTACTACAATGACTAGTAGAACTACAGATGCATATGAGAAATAGAAATATGTACTATACAGCAATAAAGTGGTGTAGTTAATACTAAAGTAGGTACTTACCCAAAAGTTTATATGGGGTAAGCACTGAATATGTTTTTAATAATCTAAATCTTTATTGAAACTGTAACATATAAAAAGATATACAGTGAGTGGAATATTCATAGGGGTCGTGCATGGCACAACAGTGTTGCGCCATGCGCAACCCACTGATGCCCCCGGCACAATATTCAAAGGGGTAGGTTGTGCTGCACAACCCCCGATGCACTGGGGTGCACCAGTAATGTATGCGGCGCAAGTGCGGGGGTGTGCGCATGCATTTGCAGCACATCCTGATATTTAGCCCGGGATGTGCGGTGCATATGCAGGCACAAACCTGCTTTGTGCAGCACAAGGGGGCACAAAGATGTGCCTGTAATATACAGGAGCATGTTGGAGGACACCCGCAGGTGGGCAGCCATATTGCCGGGCACAACACGGCAGCCGCCTACTGTGAATGGCTACCTGACCTCCAGAGACACAGTCTGGGTGTTGTTCCCCCCCTTGCCCAAATGCAGGCATGTAAATATAATAACTCTGGTGGTCCAGTGGACCTGCTCCCCTGCCCAATCATGGGCATATTAAAGAAATATCTCTGGTGGTCCAGTGGACCCTACCTCATTGCCCAATCACAAGCATAGTTAATGACACTCCCTGGTGGTCCAGTGGACCCGATCCCCAGCCCAATCATGGGCATAAATATTAAATGATAACCCAGGTGGTCAAGGGTACCCCTCCCACCCACCACTGTGACCCACCACTGCACCCCCCACGGTCAGCGGCGGCGGCAGCTCCCCACCGCAAGCCACCTGGCTGCTTACCGACTGACAGCATACAGTAGCTGTATGCCTATTGGTCCACTGTGTGGGCCAATGGCTTACGAGACATACTGTACTACACAGTCCCAAAATGTGAATAAACCATTCACAATTCAGGACTGTAGTACAGCACGTCTGCACACCAATTGTCCCACACAGTGGACCGATCAGCATACAGCCATACTGTATGCTGTCAGTTGGCAGGCAGCTGGGATGCTTGTGGGTGGGAAGCTGCCACCCGCCACTGACAAGGGGGGTGCAGGGTGGCGGGTTTCAGTGGGTGGGTGGGGAGGAGGGTACCGCTGGACCACCAGGGTTACTATTTAATATAAATGCCTGTGATTGTGCAGGGATCAGGTCCACTGGACCACCTGAGATACTGTTAACACTTATGCCAGTGATCGGGTGGGACAGCAGGTCCACTGGACCACCAGGGATACTACAGTCATTATGCCCGTGATCGTGCAGGGGAGCAGGTCCACTGGACCACCAGGGATATATGTTTATTATGCCCATGATCAGGTAATGGGGTAGGGTCCACTGGACCACCAGGGATATATTTCTACTATGCCCACAATCGGATGTTGGGGAGTGTTGCCTGCCAAGGGGCGGGGGCATCGGTCCACGACTGCTGCATTCTGGGTGCCAGGTGCAAGTCACTGGGGATCAGTGCACCACATGAAAATGGGACCATAATGACATGCAAATGGCCCCATTTGCACCTTGCATACACATTGGCCTCATTTGCATGCTCACATCTGAATATCGCTCTTGCTGCACTAGCACAACTGCACTTGTGCTCACAGCTGAATATCGCTCTTGCTGCACTAGCGCAACTGCACTTGTGCTGGCACAGCCCCATGCTCCTCACCTGCCACTTGTGCTGGTGCAGTGTCAATGTGCTGTGCACAGTGCAGGCACCCCCAGTGCCATATTCAATGGTGCTGAGCCATGACACAGCACCATTGAATATCACCTGGACTATGCCCTGGCTCAATCCAGTTGCTCTGTGCCAGGCTTGCGCCCCTGCCTGGCACAGTCTGAATATTCCACCCAGTATCTTTAAGGAATTTACTGGTTAAAAGGTGATCCACTTTCAGGTGATGGTGACTCTCATCAAAGCTGCAGCGAAACTGATCGGGCTCCTGAGCTATCTCAGCACTCTCTGTAAGTGTGCATTTTTTTAGCACTGCTTTAAGTATTACACAGTCTGGTGTGATTTGTGAAAATAGAAGTTTAACTTTTTATCTGCAACCTGGTGCCAGTTTTCATTGCTTACTGGACTTTTGGGAAGACAATTAAAAAAATGGATGCTGTAGACTAACTGAAGCCCAGCCCACCTGACTATGCTCCATGACAAGGGCTGATCACCTAAGCCCATCTGAATGTGTGTTACCGGGTGGGGGGAAGATGGGTGTCCATTTCCTAGCCTGGTACAGAGGGAAATACATGAGGGATTCAGGACTAGTGGCATGGTGCTGGATGTGTTGGGTGTCAGTGGGCAGGGTCAGGGCTGAAAGCCTGTCTGCACCAACTGGGAAAGAAAAAGCATTATGGGAAGAGGAAATTGTTCCATAAAACCATCACATTGATCCTTTTGAGAGTATCTTGTAACATTTCTAATCAAACAGACTTCGATGAGAACTCTAACCATTTATATTTTTTCTGTCCTACATACCTTAGGCTAAGAATTGTTATTATTATTTACTGTACAAAATGAATGACAGATTAATCTTAATTTCACTAGAGCCTCCCAAGGGACTCTATATATTTCAGCTCTAATATGCTGTTCAGGCCATGATCTACTAACTTTTAGAAGGGAAGTAAAAACTGAGAGAATGGCACTTTGATTGATGGAGAGCAAATATAACCTCAAACCTCTGAACCATGTAGTATTATTAATTTGAGTTTTGCTCCATCAGCTTGTAACATTAGTAAAATAGTTGCACCTCCCTATAATGTATTAAATCTAAAAATAGCTTGTGTGTTCTGCCTAGACTTGTTTGTTTGTGTTTTAGGATGTTTGGATCATTAACAATTTGATGTAAATATCACTTCTTAATATGTATTATCTTGACCATTTCTAATTTGAGATTGTTAATGTAAGAATTGTGACCTTGCTTTCCTTCAAAAATCAGAACTTTTTTCTAAGAGTTTAGACTGTATACATGTTTCATACAAATATTTTAGCTTACTGTATGCTGTAACCCTACTGGTGATAAAGAAACTGGATAATGTCATCTGTGTATGCAAGCGCTGGACATGGTCTACCTGAAATATTTTTTAATGACTATAAATTGTCCGCCCCAATTTTTTTCCAAGATCTCAGTAACATAGCAATTGATTAATAATGGAGAAGGTAGGCAATCTTGCTTAATGCCTCGAATAAATTGAAAAGTATTACTGACAATGTCTTGGGCTTCACATATCTAATAAGTGTTTTGTTATCAGAATACTGTTGAATAATTGGAAGTAGAAGATTAGAATCAATGCTCTTTTCAGAGTGTTCAGCCCCATAAAAAAATATATATATATATATATATATATATTGGTCAATAGAAATGAATCCAGCTCTGGAGTCAATAAATGCTGTGTCTATTTTCATTTTTTCATGTGTGTATATCTTTCAATAAGATAAGCCAAAATATTAAAGGAAAACTAAAGTAACAATTTACAAAAAACATATGTTGTGCAGAGTGTTTTGATTTGTAGGTGTACTCCTAGTAAGTCCTATCCCTCATTTACTTGTTCCATGTGACAGTGATGTGTCCAGGACCATATATTCAACAAGAGCTGTTTTTTTTTTCTCTTCTCAAGCTACAGTAGTAGAGCTGTTATGTTAATTAACTCTTCTTGTCCATAGAGCTCTAATAAATGTTACATTTACACATGGCAAATGCCTGAGGGATAACTGAGTGGGCTATTCCATAAGGAAACAGCTAGAGTATTCACTAATTATAGCATTTGTGACTTTGGGTGATTTGCGAGTTTTTTAATGGTTACATAGAAATATAGAAAATGACAGCAGAAGGGGAAATTACGATCCATCTAGTCTGCCCATTGTAAAATAACTAACCCCATCCCCTATTTACTGCTGAGTGCTATCATGCTTTTGTTTTTATCTCAAGCATATTTGAGACTCCCGACTATCTTGGCCCCCACCACCTCATGGGGGAGGCTGTTCCATGCATCCACCAACCTCTCCGTGGACAACTTCCTCACATTACCCCATAACTTCTCTCATCAAGCTTCATATCATCCGCTCTTGTTCTTGTGTAACTCCTGCCCTGAAACAGGTCCTGTGCCTGAGTTTTAGTTTATTCCTTTTAGATGTTTGAAGGTTTCTATCATGTCCCTCCATCCCTTCCCTGTTTGAGAGAATACATGTTGAGTTCCCTTAACCTATCTTCATATGGTTTCAGGCACTGACCCTGTCTCATTTTAGTAGCCCTCCTCTGAATCCTCTCCAATCTATCAATGTTCTTTTTTAGGTGTGGTTGCCAGGACTGTACAAAGTACTCCAGGTGCGGCCTTACCAGTCATCTGTACAGCAGGAGCACCACCTCCTTTTTCCTGCTGGTGATTCCCCTTCATATGCATCCCGGCATACCATTTGCCTTTAACAGTGTTTTTTCACATTGCCTGATAATTTTCAGGTCTTCTGTTATAATTACCCCAGTTCCCTCTCCTGCTTCGTGGCCTCAAGTCTCACACCCCCCTCTTCTCCTGGGTTACCCCTTCCCAAGTGCATGACCTTACACTTCTTCAGGCTGAAATTCAGCTGCCAGGTCATAGACCATTGTTCTAGTTTTATTAGGTCAGACTTCATCTTGTGAATCCCCTCAGGAATTGACAACCTATTACATATCTTTATGTCATCCATGAACAGACAAATCTTGCCTTCCAAATCCTTAGCTATGTCGCTAATGACACGGGTTCTCATTCAGTGGTGTGGCCACCTAGCTTGCCACTGCCAGCTCCCAACTGCAGTTCCCCGGGACCCGTTCAGCTACTGCACCCATGACTGGGCTTATCACTCAGCGGTGTGGCCACCTTGCTTGCCACTGCCCACTCCCAGCTGCAGCTCCCCAGGGCCTGCTTCAGGTACAGATCTTTTCCTCATTTGGCGCCTTTTATACTTTGTCGCACTGAAACTGAAACTCCACTGATTGGCCGCCCATTTCTGCTGGAGCTACGAGATTGGTTACCCAACGATAGCCAGGACACTGCTTGCTTTTTTAAAACTCTCACTCTCTAGCCTAAGTCCCCTTCTAGCTCTACTGGGGGATATTTGGGGTTGCTAATTGAACTGTTTAAAACTAGCTCTTCTGTGGAAATATGTTTAGTTTGTAAATAATCTGTTTTAAAAATATTGAAATGTATATGTAAAGACTGTTCAAATTTGTTTAGGGCCTGCCTTGCTTAGAGTTCTTTGTTCTATCTGTAACTTTTACTGCTGCAACTAAATCTATAACTTTTCTCCTGCTAAATACCCCCAAATCTTAGTCTTTCCCACCCAGGCTCTGGGTTTCCTGCACTATCCCTTGCTGCATCCCATTTCTTTTACCCATTATTTCTCCCTGTATCCCTGTTCCATCACTAATTCCATCTGCCTCTACCTTTCCAACCCCCCCCCCGTGCAAAGAAGCAGCTCGGTGTTGATCAGCCCTGCCCTTGCATTCTACTCTTGATGGCTCTTCCTAACCTGCTCACCATTTAACTTATTTTGTTTCCATGCCCACTGTTTAATTTCTTTGTCTTTCTGCCACCACCGAACCCCCAGCTGTGTTTCCCTATCTGCAGCTTTTGTTTTCACCTCACCTCTCCCCTGCTACTCTTCCCAGTTTAACCAACTGATCTCCCTTTCTCTTTTCACAGCTACTGCCCCCGTGGCTGGACTTCTCACTCAGCAGTGCAGCCACCTCACTTTCTGCCACCTGCTCCCAGCTGCAGCTCCCCATGACCTGCTTCAGGTACGGACCTTTTCATCGCTGGCACCTTTCAAACTTTGGTGCACTGAAACTGAAACTCTGCTGATTGGCCACCCATTTCTGCTGGAGCTACGTGACTGGTTACCCAATGCTAGCCAGGACACTGCTTGCTTTTTTAAAAACTCTTGTGCTCTAGCCTAAGTCCCCTCCTAGCTCTACTGGGGAATATTTTGGCCTGTCCACCAATGCCCACCCATCCCTGCCCCAGTTTCTATTAAATCCACCCTAGTACTGCCCTCTTCTCCCTCTATCACTCCCATTGGCTCTCTCTTCTTTCTGGTTGTCCTCTCCTCTTAAAGGTACGTACCAGTTGCCCTGTGCACTTCCAGCCTGACTCATCCTAATCATAAAATGAGGATTGCCTACCCCCTACTGAGATTACTCTCCTTCACCTCCCTAATCACCTACTCTGGATTGATAGGTGATTTACCACCCCAACTGTCCTCTGAACTTTCTATTGAATATCCACTAGCTATCCAGTGGACCATAACTTGCAACTACCTCCTGGTTCATGCCCCACAATTTAGCCCCAAGCCTCTTCACTTCTGGATGATACTCCTACCAAATGAGCATGTGCCCATGCTCCTTAGCATATTACTCATTTTAACTGGTTTTTGCCCTATACAACAACCTTCTGTGAGAGGAATCACTAAAATCAGGATTTTACTGCCTCATAAGAACCTCCTCAAAGCCCTTCTAAAACACCAAATACTGCTGCTGCTACTTATTTCAGGCATTGTTCACCACAACCCTGGCCCCACTCAGGTGGTAGCAATGGCCACACCAGGGCTGGGACACTCACCTTGGCAAGTATCAAGATCTGTAGCTTCCTTAATAAACTTGACTCCCTCACTGCCTGAGTAACACATCACAACCCTTATATTCTATCTGTAATTGAGACATGGCTTTCCTCTACGATGAATCAAACAAATACCTGCATCACATGACACTGAACCAAACTGCAGCTTTATTTACATATGTTACATATACATTTTTTAGACATAAGTGCTAATTTATTATAGTTGGTATTAACGGGTTGCACTTTAGATTATTAAGCACTGTCACTTTAAATTATATGTGGTATGCATGTATTTAAGGGTCCTTTTTTGAGGGTAGTGTTAGCCTCCTGATGACGCATATGTTGAAAAAACTGGTAGAGGTTTAGTAGAGCAGATGCTTATGTTGGCGTTTGGCGCTTTTTTTAACAGATGTAAATAAAGCTGCAGTTTGGTTCAGTGTCGTGTGGTGCGGGTATTTGTTTGATTCATTTGGCAATTTTGTATTCCGCACACACTATTCCTCCGGAGCGGTTTTGCTTTTGTCTTATCCTCTACGATCCCTGACTCAGCAATATCAATCCCAGGATATACTGTTTTCAGGCAAAACAGGTCTTCCAAGAAAGGTGGAGGCTGTGTTCTTTACATTAAAGAGTCTCTTAAGTGACATATCTTCAGTGTGCCTTACCCTGAGAATGACATCCAGGTCCTTGCCATGAAGATACTGCTTGGAGCACACAACAAAACCCTGACAGTAGCGTCAGTCTATATCCCCCCCAAGCTGACCAACCAAGGACTAAACCCCATAATGTATTTCATCCACTCCCTTAACCGGTGTGTGGAAACAATCCTGCTTGGGGACTTCAATGTAAACTGGTCCTCCCCTAGTGTGAACAAATATAAGGATGCCCTGACAGCAGCAAACATCTTGCAAATGATCCAATCACCCACACGGTGAACTAGACAGCAGGGACCACAACCCTTCTGGACTGGGTACTCACGAACTGTCATGATAACATCACAAAAACTGTAGTTCTCCCCAACTGTATTAGTGACCACTCCCCAGTCCTATGATCCTGGTCTAACAAATACACAAAGCCTCCTCCTAAAACTACTAACAGCAGGAAACTTATTACTGGTTGACTTGGGCCTCTAAAAACTCTCCTACGAGAATATGACTGGCCTCCAATTGACTCAGCTCCCAACGTGGATGCTGCTTTTGAATTTTTTTATCCATATTTTTAACAAAGCCTGTGATGTCCATGCCCCTTTCAAGAAATGCAAGATCAAGGGTGTCAACAACCCATGGATTAACACTGATCTTCTTGAACAAATGAAGTCCTTGGATCATCTCTAGCATCGTACCAAAATGACTGGAACCAAGGCAGATATTTAAGCCTACAAAGCAGCAAGATATGTCTGCACTAGAATAATTCACAACGGGAATGTGAGATATGACAGGAGTCCTCTAGCCAACACATGGAAAGACAGGAAGAAGTTCTGGGTCAACCTTTCTGAAGTTACAGGGCATGTCCCCAGGATGCCACCCTCTATGCGCAACTTAAATGGCAGTTTCACATTGGACCAAGTCACCATGGCTAACACATTTAATGCGGCCTTTACTGATCTAAGTCATGTGCTACCTCCAACCTTCTTTGACCCTACACCTGATACACCAACCTCGGACAAGACAAGAACAATGCAGTGTCACCTGCCATTCTACTTTAAATCTATCTCTGGGGCTCTAGCTAGAAAACATCTCCTCAAAGTGCTAGGGAGATCCAGATCCAGTGGTGACTCCCTTGATCTGAAACTTCTTGCCCTCACCATGGATGAATTCCTGACCCCACTCACCAAAATCCTTAACCAATCCTTCATGCTCTCTCAGTTTCCCCAAAAATGGAAATCTGCTGTGGTGACTCCAATTCACAAAAGTGGTGATGAGATCATTAACAGCAACTACAGACCCATCTCCTGCCTCCCCCCTCAAAAAGCACTGGAGAGAATAGTTGCTAGTCAGTTTGCTGAATACATTGCAAACTATAACCTGCAATGTCATGAGCAACATGGTTTTGGGGCACAGTACCACCACGGCACTCCTCGAATTCACCACTTATATCCATAACACTCTGGATATGGGACATCTTGTTGGCACCAGCTTCATTGATTTCACAAAGACATTTAACACCATCAACCACTCCCTGCTGATTGAACAATTATTTTGCTTTGGACTCTCAGATGACACAACTCAGTGGTTCCAAAGCTACCTCAGTGACCATACCCAGAAGGTCAGAATTGGTGAATCCCTCTCATCCTCCATCCCAGTTCACTCAGGAGTCTCTCAAGGATTGATTTTGGGTCCTATGCTCTTCAGTATTTTTCTAAACAATCTCCCTTCATCATGCTCCTATTGCATCCTATTATAAGCAGATGATGCAGTTATCTTTACCTACCACCCCGATCCTTCCTTTCTACACATGCAACTGCAAACAAGCTTTACAGAAGTGGAGACATGGTTTACATCTCAAAAACTCATCCTTAACTACAAAAGAACTAAAACAATGATGTTTCATGGTATCCATAACAAACATAAAAACAAAGGTATTTCTATCACAAACAGTGACAGGGCAATACTCAAGCAAGTTCATTAGTTTAAATATCTGGTGGGGACACTTGACTGCACTCTGGCATACCCTGAACACATTGAGAACATTGCTAAGATTGTGAATACCCACACAGGACTGCTTTATAGACATAGGAACTGCCACACAGACGAAGCCCTAATCACTGCTATTCAGAGCACTGCTATCTCAATAACTGGCTATGGGCTAGTGATATATGGATCTGCCACTGACACTGCACTTCAACACATTGCCATAGCCCTAAACAAGGCATGTCATCTATTGACTTCAGCCCCCCTGCCTTTCACACACCTGTGACATCTACAAGCAAGGAAACTGGCTTCAACTATCTGGCAGACTCAAGTACCAGACCTGCATTCTAGCCAAAAAGATCACCTTAGATCTCCTACCCCCAGAGGTTCGGACCATACTGGCTCATCATGGTGGCTCTGCCTAAATAGAAGCTCAGAAAATCTTACTTTTTCAGTTCCCCATTGCTGCACTACCCAGGGACAACGATCCTTTAAATTCAGAGCCACAGCTTGGTACAACTCGCTTCCACCTGATGTTACCAACAATACTACACTGGGCACTTTGAAGAACAAACTTCATCAGCACCTTGTCAACAGGACCTCCAGTGACTGTTTCTCATAACCTGCCAAATCCTCCCCTACTCCCGTCCCCCAAGTCCCTTCCCCCCCCCTCCTCACCACTCTCTCCCATCCCCTTCCTATCCCTCTGTTATTTTTAATATTCTTTTATCATCTCCTCCCCTGGTCCATCCCTCTTCCACTCTATGGTAATGCCCTATGTGCTACACTCCTACCACCTCACTCCTCTCCACTTACCCTGATCCTGCCCTACAGACTCCGCCACCTGTACTTGCCCTCTTTCCTCTTAGCTTTCAATCCTTCTCAGAATTATTGTACATATGACCTGAAATGTATATGCTACCTAATGTACCTGACAAAGCCTATGGCTGCTGTGAATTGTCTTACTTGTTATTGTCCTTGACTGTGTTCTGTTCTCGTTTTCTGATGTGCAACCTTTGTAAGATAGCCTTGGCTCAAAGGTTTTTTCCAAAATCATAATAAAATAAAATAAATAAAAAAATAAAATAATGAAGACCTTGAATAGGATAGGACCTAGCACTGAGCCCTGAGGTACCTCACTGGTCACCACCCTTTCTTCTGAGAGTGTGTTGTTTACCAGTACCCTCTGGGTCTTACCAGTCAATGAAATATTCCTGTCTGGCACATCTCATTGTGTCAAAACTTGATCCACCATTTTTGATTGATGTGTCAAGCAACTTTTAGATTGTTATACTTCTTTATTAACAATTGTTTCCATTGTCATGTACAACATGTGGAATTGCCATAGTTGTGATTAATTCATTAGTGAGGGTTTAATAGCATATCTTGCCATGAAACTGTCATTTAGCAAATCATTATCTTCCATTTTTCTCAGACTCTTATTATTTCCTATTTCTGCAGACACGTTTAGAAATCTTGTGAAGTCTGATCTTGAATTACTAGAGTATCAACAATTGCTCCTGAATAATAGATGGTCTCTTTTATTTGGAAATCACATTTGCCTGCTTTAGCATGGCATTAATATCACAAGATGTAATTAAGGGACTCAAAAGTTAAAGTATACCTTTTGTCAAGTCCTGCATAATCTCTGAAATCACTATGTGGGTAATAGTTCAATTACATCAGTGGATTTCTGCTCTTTAATGTGATGTATTTCTTCGCGAACAACTTTCAACTTTTTTCTTTCCAGTATTCTCTTGCTTTCCGTTCCTTTTACCTCTCTATTCTAGAAAAGTTGTTACAGACTATTGCAATGGATCAGTATTAACATGTCCCCTTCTATTACCCCCTTTCATTTTTTTCCACAGTACCCCATTTAATGATTCTATTTCATTTCATTATTGCTTTTATTACTTAATATATTTCCTTCCGGTTTTTCTAATTCAGACTGTTCTCTGACAAAAAAATGCAATGCCTGTTCTGATTAATATGCCTTGTCTCATAGGGGTAATGTTTTCCCTGCACTAATTCTGGTAGATATGAGGTTATAGGAGAATTTGTCTGTACCATTCTATTACTACATGATAGTGGGCTTAATAATAGGGATAGAAATGTTCTGCTTATTTGCAAATTTATTTTTCTGTATTATTGTCAGTGTTTTTTTTTTCCCCTTTAGGAGGATTTGTGCTAATTTAATGTTGACCACTCCAAGTAAACATTTTCACCATAAGAACTTATATAAGCCCCACACCTTTACAATTCTGAGGTGATTGTATCAAAAGAAAGTAAAAGCAAGCTACCACAAATTTTAGAAAAATATCCTCAAGTCCATAGTAACGTTCCGAAATACATCATGTGTGGTTTTTTTTCAAGTCACTCACAAAGTCAGAGTAAATGCTGTCCACAAAATTGTAAGCAACAATTCAACTTAACTTTTCTCCAAAAATGAGGTTGCTTATATATAGTAAAGAGCTGGTAAAAGTTCAACATACCAACATATGGAGGAGTGAGTTGTATTCCAGAAGAAGGCACTTGGATACACTCCTGGGGCATGATTCACAGACTGTTGGGAATGAGGCATGGTGCTTGCAGCAACAGGGAATGGTGCAAGGGGTACAATGCACCACACCATGCACCATTCCCAGTTCATAAATGTGGCCTGCACCACATGTGGTCTACCTGCACCAGCCAGGCTTGTGCCACTGTTATAGCAGACACACAGCTGCACCATAGCTGCACCATGGATATGCTATACCATCCCCATACATGGTATTCACAAAGTGCTGCAAAGGACACAGGGCTTAGCAGGGCTTTGCCAGGTAGAAAAGGACGGCCCAATGCAGCCCTGACATTGGCTGTCCTGCCGGTGAGTAATGGGAAAGCTCTGTTGTGTGCCCCAGGTTTGCCTTGTCATGTGGTCTCCTATTAGTATGTTGCACCACATTGTAGCAGGGTGACCACTGTCATTGATGTCATGTCCCATACCCATGCCTTACATGCTGACAGGGTTTTAACGTTATTCTCAGACCACCTGACTATTACCCTGAGAGGGGTGATATGCTCATAGGAGGCTGGAGCCAATTGCACAGAGGGCAGTAAATAAACACAGGAGACATGCATGGCTGTTGTACAGTGATTTATGGTCTCAGATATCCTGAGTGACATGGACGTGGAAGCACCTTGCACACACTGAAGGCTGCAGCAAGTAACACAGTGCTCTGTGACCCTTGTCCCTGCACATGATTTGGTTGGTTGCATTGCTGCAGGGCTGCTCCACAGCATGTGGCATTCCCCTCCAGTACATCTTTACACTGACGCATGTAAGCACTTGCCACAAACTGCAGGGATTTGGTGCCTGGACCCCTGGCATTCATGAATCAGGTGCAGGGTCCTTGGTGCAATGGTGATTGATGCAAGCTACTGCTTGCTGCAGCTTGCATCAATTCAAGGACTCCTTCAAGAATACAGCCCTAGATCTGGAGTCTTCCAAGGTGCATTCTATGGGTAGCATGTGAAGATGGTGACGACAACATTGCAAATGTTAAAAGGGCCAATGGATAATGCTGAATGAGAACTTTGGTAAAGTCTTGGTACCCCCTCTCTGAGGTCCACCCACTCCTAGAGTTAGTATATTTAGTAAGGGGGGGTGTAGGAAGACATAGTCGAATTTGTCATTCGGCATTAGCCATTGGCCCCTTTAATTGCTGCCATTTTTACGTTCACTTGCTCGCATGTGCAAGGAACGTTTTGGGAGAGTAGCACACTTGGAGGTGTGCCTCTCCCATCCAATGCACTGCTCCCTTGGGCAGGCGTGGCAGTCCTGCATCAATGGGTGCAGGAGCTCACTATGACAGCGGTGTTCCTCTGCTTCAAAGGAAAGCACCGCTGCCATACTGAGCACCACCGCCATCCCCTCGCTGCGTCATGTGCTCCCCAGCGTGTCACGCGCGCCCCCCAAAGCTTTTGTGCCACACTGGGGCCACCCCAGCATGGTAAACGTTTTTGCCGATGGGGTGCCCAATCCCCGCCAGCTCCATGGCCCCCACGGCCATCCTGCTGCCTTGCTGGGAGCCCACCCCAGCGTGGCAAATGTTCATTTGTTTTGCTGACAGGTGCCCAATCCCTGTCGCCTCTCCCAGCGTAGTTTGCCGATAGGGGTGTCCAATCCCATCGGCCCTCACCCCCACACATTTTTCTGCCATGCTGGGAGCCCACCCCAGCATGGCAAAGTCCCACGCCATCTTTTTTTTTAAAACCTGTAAAATAAAACGGTCCCACGGCGAGTCTCCCAGCCCTCCCACAACCCACACCCACCCACCTGCGCACCCAGCCTCCCCACACCCCCACACCCCACCCTATACTTACTCTCCGACTCCGCGTGACGATCTTCGTGGACCGGGAACACATCTGCACTCTTCAAAGCCGACTGCGAACTGAGGAAATGCCGGTAAGCTGTATAATGGGCTACATAGGAGGTTTCAACTTTATTGCATATCTCAGTCATTTTTTGGAAATTTTGCACCAAATTTTCAACATGGGGTTTTTGGGAAGCCTTCTGATGAATGATGTCACTGTCATGGCGTTATTCGGGCCCAAAGGGTGATTTCGCAGGCACTGTGCAGTCACTGTGTGAAATCACCCTTTGACCTCAAATAATGCCATGACAGTGACATCATTCATGAGAAGGGGTCTCAAAAACCCCATGTTGAAAATTTGGTGCAAAAATTCCAAAAAATGATTGTTTTATGAGCGTGCATTGCGCAGTTCCTATGCAGGCTAGTAAGTTTGTGAATTTTCAATATTTTCACTCCAGATTTTCAACATTGCCATTTTATCACATCTTCTTATGAGTTGTACAGCTGTCATTTTTCACATCTCACCCAAAATGTGTTGCCGCCCATGTAGCGCACAATGACGTAGTCGGTGTGCGAAATCAATGTATGGAACACATTAAGAAAATCACAGCAACACTGTTCATGAGCAGAGGTCTTAAAATGGCTATGTTGAAAATTTGGAGAAAAATTCCTAAAATGACTGAGTTTGACGAGCGCATGTTGCGCAGTTCCTACGTATCGCCAGACGCTTGCGAATTTTCAATATTTGCACTCCATAGATTTTCAATATTGCCATTTTACCACACCTCCTTATGAGCAGTACAGCTGTCATTTTTCACATCCTGCCCAAAATGTGTTTCTGCCCATGTAGCGCACAATGGCGCAGTCGGTGTGCGAACTCAATGTATGGGACACATTAAGAAAATCACAGTGACACTGATCATGAGCAGAGGTCTTAAAATGGCTGTGCTGAAAATTTGGTGAAAAAATTCCTAAAAATGACTGTTTTATGAGTCTGCGTTGCGCAGTTCCCACGCACGCCGTAAGTTTGCGAATTTCCAATATTTTCACCCAGATTTTCAACATTGCCATTTTACCACACCTCCTTATGAGCACTGCAGCTGTCATTTTTCACATCTTGCCCAAAATGTGCTTCCGACCATGTAGCGCACAATGGCACAGTCGGTGTGCGAGGTCAGTGTGTGGGACACATTAAGAAAATCACAGTGACACTGTTCATTAGCAGAGGTTTTAAAATGGCAATGTTGAAAATTTGGTGAAAAAATTCCTAAAAATGACTGTTTTACGAGTGTGCGTTGCACAGTTCCCACGCACGCTCATAGATTTGCGAATTTTCAATATTTCCACTCCAGATTTTCAACATTGGCATTTTACCTCACTTCCTTAAGAGCAGTACAGCTGTCATTTTTCACATCCTGCCCAAAACGTGTTTCCGCCTATGTAGCGCACAATGGGGTAACAAAAAGGTCATGCTGACCATTTATTGTGCAAATACCAGCAATCGCACAGGGCATTAGGGTAATGCACCATACATGCTAAACACCACTGCAAATACCTGCAAGCGAACGTTCGGCATTGACAAATGCTTGTTTATTCGCTGTTCTGACATGGAACCCATTCTATGCATATGCTCGCTTCATTTCTGGGTTACAAAAGAAGGACTTGTAGCTTCAGAACTCCTACTGAAGGCCTTTTCTTGCAAGTAACAATAAGCAGCTTTCTAAAAATGTACTTTAGCAGTAACATTTTGAACAGACTACCAAGGTATAATACATATATATTTAAAAAAAACACTTTTCATCAAAGATCAAGGGGTTTTAAACATACATTAGCATTTTCATTAAGGACTTCAATTTCTAAATATTGTCAGTGGTGTTGCTGTAACCAGCATCATGCATTTGTGCAAACTTGACTTCTCTTTTGAATGTGATGCTACTGTTGGCAGAGAGCACTTCAGTATTTTAAAACTTGAATACTTCACTTGAATACTTCGCTCACTTTAAATAAAAGGCTGTGACAACAATCACTAAAAATGTGGCCAAGGGAGGGTCACAAGACCATATTCACTTCAATAGCATGCTTCTGGCTTCAAGCTTCACCTACAAAATAGGTATACAAGTTAGCCTTTTTATGGCTGGGACGAGTAACATTTGCCATGCTTACCAAAGGTGTTGTGTTCTTTACATACAGAGCAGCAATTCACCAAGTTACAAATTTAAAAATTTAAAAAAGGATACCCTAGTATTTAGTCAGAAAAAATATTTACTAGAGTTGTCAGAACCCTCTGATGTTCTGGATTGTATTTCTAGTCTAGAACTTTTGAAAAAGTTCTAAGGTTCTCATCTTTTTTAGAACTTTTTAGAATTCAAAACCTAATTTTTAGGGCTGCAGTAGGCAGATCCCTGCAGACCTAATGCTTTCAAAAAAGGACTCTACATTCCTTGCATTCCTTCTTTGTGAACAAACGTGTTGGAGT
The DNA here is from genome assembly GCA_016271365.2 of Neoceratodus forsteri. Lineage (NCBI taxonomy): Eukaryota > Metazoa > Chordata > Ceratodontiformes > Ceratodontidae > Neoceratodus > Neoceratodus forsteri. The sequence continues at coordinate 659,527,015 of CM057449.1, forward strand.
GGCAACAAAGTCTCCTCCGTGACTGTGTGAAGCACTCCGCCAAAAAAAGTAGCACTGCACTAACCACCCCCTCACTCGACCCTCCCTCTCAGTCCTTACCACCTCACCCCACCCCTAGAAACATAACAGTGACACTGGGAGTGCCCAATACCCCAGTGCTTGTTTATCTTGTTGTAGTCACCGGAGTGAGGATCATGGCTGCATTGCGCTTGTGCACATCCTATTTTTATTTATTTATTTTGTTAATTCAGTAGCAGCTATCCATTTGAGTTTAAGCTAAGTAGTTCAATTTGAGATCGTGACCAGCACACTAAAGTGGACAGGTTCAGGGGTGAGAGCGTGGGATAGATGAAAAGAAAGAGAGCGAGCATGGAGCGGAGTCAGTGAGCAGAGAGCGTGGTAGGCTAGCCTCTTCTTTATTTCTGTTTCTGTTTTGCTAATCAGTGGCAGTTAACAGCTCAGATTAACAGAGTGAATCAAAATGTACCAGTCCGTTCTCGTCACTATGTTTGCCTTGCTGTTAGTGTTAAACTGTTTGCATTTCTGAGTATCAGTTTTTTCAAGAAGCCTGCATGCTGTATTACCCCGGTGTATTAATTTTCTCCAGAGTGCTGTGGTTTGTGTTTGGAATACTTTGTAGCAATTCTCTGTGACTATGCAACATTAGTTGTAGCTGTAACCCCATTCTTTGCCACATTTTAGATGAATTTAAAAAAATAATGTTGCTAGCCTATGTAAAGAAACTGGAGAGGCAGATTGTGCAGGGGAACACACACAGCAGGGGTTCTCACCGATCTGGGCATTTTGTGACTGTTGCAGTACTTGTACAGGGGAACACACACAGCACGGGTTCCCACTGATCTGGACATTTTGTGACTGTTTCAGTACTGTAGCAGAGTCATCTGTACTCTTGGTAAATACACAGAAAGATTAACCAAAATGAAACAGGAGTAGTTTTCTTTAAAACAAAACAAATGTAAGTAACATTGGATTAAAAAGATACCCTCCAGTTACAGTTGTGTTACCATGTCATTAACCCATGTAAGCCTTTTTCCCTTCTGTCTCTCTCTCTCTCTCTCTCTCTCTTGCCATCTTAATTGGATCATGTTTGCTGCATACTTTAGGAACTGCTCTACAGAGAAGTCAGCTTCAGCCTCTCAACTGGTGATTAAGATCCAGCCAGTCCTACGTAACACTGATTAAGTCCTGCTGAAAGGGTCATTGTGCATGACATTCTGCATTTCACTTTAGGTGAAGGAGCAATCATGAGTATTTGATTTGGCATCAAGTTATACAGTGGTCACCTTGGAATGATGGTTCCATCTTACAGCTAGATCATTTGGAGACCATTGGTGCAGTGGCCTTTAAAACTTTTAAGGCTGAGCAATACCTTTGTGGTGATCATCATGTTCATTCTCATTTAAAGAAAAAAAAACTGCCCTGTCTGTTAATCTTATTGAAACTTTATTTGTACTGTATCAATAACCACTTTACAACTGCTGGGCTAGCATTCGACTCCTCTCCAGCCAACCAATTGAGATTACATTTAGGGATTAAGAACACTGACGCAAGGGTGACTGACTCCACTTTCTCCTTCACACCAGCCACACTGAAGCAAGTCGAAGAGCTAATCTCACAGTTGGATACAAAAAAAAGTGCAGGTGCTGACTCCCTTGACCCCTACTTCTTAAAAATTGCCACACATGTATTAGCAGTACCAGTAACACATCAGTTTAACCTTTCATGACAGTCACGAGCTATCCCATCAATCTGGAAAACCGCTTAAGTTATTCCACTACTGAAAGCCGGGGATCCCGCAGACCTCAATAACTACAGACCAATTTCCATTCTTCCTGTGCTGTCCAAATTACTCGAAAAAATTGTGAGCACCCAACTAAGAGAATACCTAGAAGCTAACAATCTACTAAACCCAGCACAATCTGGTTTCAGAGCAAAACACAGTACCATTACAGCTTTTGCAAAAGTCACCAATGACTGGCAACTTGAATTGGATAAAAAAAATTGTGTATGTGCTGTCTTCTTAGACCTAAGTAAGGCCTTTGATATGGTTGACCACGACCTGCTCCTCTCCTCACTGAGGTCACTTGGACTTGATACCAATTCCATTAGATGGTTTAACAATTATCTTTCAGGAAGAACCCAGCAGGTAAAGGCCGTAGGAGATATATCCCCACTCAGACCACTACAAAGAGGAGTACCACAAGGATCTATCCTTGGCCCTATCCTCTTTGCCATATATATCAATATCATTGACATAAATCTTACCAAAGCCACTGTACACTTGTTTGCTGATGATACAGTACTGTATGTCAGTCACCCTTCTCCTGTAACAGCCTGTAAAGAACTACAAGCAGAATTCGACCTGCTGCAACACCAGCTGCTGGAAAAAAAACTACTATTAAATGCAAAAAAAACTAAGGCAATGTTCTTCTCCCCACAGGTGCAGGCAGGATACTCTATCCCAATCGATCTCCCTAAATTATCCACTGCCCTTGGTGAAAACCTCGAATATGTCACAAAATTCAAATACCTGGGGGTATGGCTAGATAGTAGACTAGACTATCTAGAACATCTGGAAGAATTGCTAAAAAAGCTCAGACAAAGACTTGGACTTTACTGTAGAATAAAGCACTTCCATACAAGTGATTCAAAAAAGAAGATGGTCCAGGCCACATTCCTCTCAGTACTAGACTACGCTGACTTCCTATATAGTCGCTGCCCTACGGTATGTTTGAACAAACTAGATACACTATACCACAGAGCTTTGAGGTTTATCACAGACCTACCATACAGCACTCACCACTGCTTGATATACTCTGCAGTTGGATGGACCTCGCTTCAACTTAGAAGAGATAGGAATGCAATACTATGGACTTACAGAGCAATATCACAGCAGCTTCCAAAATATATCTCAGACTGTTTTTTACAAGCCACATCAAGTAATTATGCATTAAGAAGTCTGAACTTCATTATTCTCAAAGTGCCTAAATTTCACTCTCGACATGGCAGATATGCCGTTAGCTATGTGTTATCTACTTTATGGAACACAATGCAGAAGACATTGAAAGTGAACAAGCTTATATCTATCACAGCCTTCAAATATCTATACAACAGGATATTCAAAGAAAAATGTAACTGCTTCCACCAACATTAGATTAATCTTCCATCTTTCTCTTCAGCTGGCTGACCATTTAAGGTAGCTCCCCAGCACCCTATGAGCAGTTACCTCACAATTCATAAACCATTACCACAATCCATTCTTCTTATTCATTATGTACTTAGTCTCCATTACACTCTCAGCTTTTTACTTCTCCAGTCTGACCCCCTTCCTTCCCTCTAGACCCACTATTGATCCCTCTATAGCACCAGCTTTTTCCATTCCCTCCCCTCCATCCTTTTCCCTTCCCCTGGCCACAACATCCGGTATGCACCCTATCCATCCCCCTTGTCACTGTTCCCGCCGGTACTTGCCAATTACAAATCACTCCCTATAGATATATCCTCCAGCTGTCCAGACAGCTCATCACCTAAGTTTAAAATTATCTAAGTAAATCTCTGACACATTTAACCCTTCACCAAAAAGTGCTAGTTTTAAAGTGTCTCCCATTACAAGCTGGCTACTTCATGAATCATGTATATATGTATTATATTCTTGTTTTTTAGCATATCAATGTCCTGTGTCATGGATTTGATGTTTTGTATTCATTTGCTGTCTTCTCAAAGTTGTGTATACTCTGTATGTTATATTTCATATAAATTGAACCTTGACCTTACCAGGTCCATCTTGCAAATGAGCTTTGCTCAACGATGTTCACCTGGAAAAATAAAGATTTGATTGATTGATTGATTGATTGATTTGTTTAGGCCATATGTGGTGATGGTAAAAGACAAACCTTTATAAAATAGTACTACTAGAAGTATTATAGACCATGAGTGATATTGTTGTTTTAATTGTCTTACATTGGTGGTAAATGGCAAAAGAATAAAGCATTCACTCCCAAACTGCTGAATCATCCATGTGCCTTTAGAGGTGGCGGTGGGAGGTGATGTGTAGTTCTTTCTGGGTGTGATCCACGTTCTGGACCAGGGATGCTAGGCAGAGGAAATCAGGTTTTCAGGTTTATTCTGTAATAGCAATCCTTACCTGGCTGTGCAGCAGTGGCTATCATAGGGAGCCGCTGCATCAGGTTTCAGCAGTACAGGGAAAAATAGTGGTTTGCAGCTGTGTTCGCCATCAAATCTACTCATGCATGAAAGAGCGCAGTGCACCATGCTGCAAAGATGCTGAGAGAGAGAAAAGAGAGAGAGAGAGAGACAGCAAAATGCTTAATATACATTTACATACAATTCTAAACTTTTATTGCCTGTATTTTTTTAATGACTCCAACTGGGATATCCAGATGATATGTATCTCCTCACTTTCATGAAGGTCCCAAGGAGGATCACAGCTGTCAACAGTGTATAAAATGCAAAATGTAAAATATGCAAGGTAACAAAACATAAATAAAAGAAATATAATGGTACTCTAGGTACAACCAACTCATTTTAGGAGTGCTTGTGGTGAGGGCAACATTTGGTGCCTGTGTGAACAATTGTCTTCTTTGCTGCATTTTAGGTGAATTTAGAAAAATAATGTTAGCCTACAAAAAGGAACTGGAGAGGCAGACTGTGCAGGGGAACACTTACTGACATAACTTGTTTCTTTAGAATGTGTTACTATCTAGTACACAAATTACTAAAGTGACTTTCCAGTGTCATGCAAAAAAAAAATCTAATCAATTATGTTGTCTTTTGATATGCTTTAAGTGGTTGATTGCCACCACAGAGCCACAGGTGATGGATAGAGATGTGCGAAATTACGAAATTTCTTTACGTGAAATATTTTGTGTAATTCACGCATTTTGAAAAATATTTCATGGGTGCAAAATGCGAAATTTCACCTGTGGAATGCAATATGTTGTCCATAAAATGCAAAATTTCACCCATGGAATGGTGAAAATTTGCTGTTTTAGGCAAAATTGTGCAGTTTGCGGTGCAATTCTGCATTCTGCAGGTGAAAGTTCGCAACTTTGCACCCATCGAAAATTTTTTCAGATCGAAGTAATTTCACGAAATGTTTCTTGAGGCAAAATTGACAATTTTGTTGTTGAAATTTAATTTTGCAACATCTCTAGCAATGGACCAGAGGCTGATCTGCCAGGAGGGCTGGATAAACTGTTTGAAAAGTTTGTTGTCACATTTACCAAGCCACCTGCAGAAACAGAACCTTGGTTTCTCAGCAGAAAACTGGTCAAGTTGGGATGGGACGCTGCTATCCCGTTGAACACTACCTGGGGGTTGTGCAAAAGAGGGGATAACAACTTGGTACTAAACAGAGTCCACAGTCTTAAATTGTACCTCCAACAGCAGCCAGGTTTTGATCTCAGATCAAGGTGTAGTAAGTTAAACCCCGCTCTTTGCAAATGTTTTAGTGAGGAGTTTGATTTCTGCAGAGGGATGTGCAGAGCCCAGGAAAGCTGCAAGTACCTGCAGAGTGCCAGTTTTGTGAAAATGCCAAAGTCTGACTATTTATTCATAGAAAGATGTGGGACTGCTGGTGGTATAAACATCACTTGCTGTGAGGAGAGGTGCAGAGCCTATGGGATGCAGAAGCAGAGCCACTTTTCAGTAGCCAGGAATACTACAGCACCATAGAACAAGACAGCAGCCATCTCTTTAGAGGAAACACATGGACTTCAGAGGAGCACTGTGTTCCACTTTCTTCCTTATGATTACAATCCTCGCCAGTTGTTTCCCTAAACTCCCCACAGTGTCCTCTGTAGTGTAGGACAATCTGCATTTGATACAGTATGGTACTCTGTATTCAATGAGTCCATGTCACCACTCCTTGTCACATGCTTTCATTCCATGATGGGACTATCACCCTTCCCATTGCCCTTCGAAACTGTACTGTAATACTGTATCAAGGGCTTTGAAATATAGTAGTATGCTTGAAAAGTACTATATAAATGTTATTGTTGCATGATAAAGGTCCCTCATCTACCTACACATCAAGCATGTATTACATCCATCAGTTACATCTGGTTTCTGAAACAACAGGTGAGTTGACCATTGCAATGGCAAGCTTTCAGTGTCTGAAATAAGTAGCACCCATACTGCTCAACCTTTTGTCACTGAAATCAGGGACAAGGACACTCAAAAAGAGGGATAATGAGGGACACTGACCCTGGTAATGAGGGATACATCCTGAAAATTAAAAAAGAAACCAGATCAGATAATTGTGAAAATAGCTGTTTGCTTGTGAAGTTTATTTCTGCTTTAGCATCTTTAAATATTTTGATTATCTGCTTTAATGTATGCATTCACAGAAGATTTTCTGAGGGGGCAGCACATTTTCTATTAGAGACGGAGTCATTTTCAAGGGTAAAATGAGGGATGCCCATGCTAATCAGGGACAGCTGAAAGGTAAGAAAGTACATTATTAAGTACCCATATACATTATTGGAAAACCTGCAATTTTAGAAAAAAGGATGGCTTATTACTCTGTAACACATGGTAATGGGTGCACGTGACTAAGTCAGTTGGATACCAGTTCTTCAGCTTTAAAACTGGTCCTGGCCCCTGAAATGAGTTTTCAGAGTTTTTGAATGGACTTTGGCTAGTTTTACTGAAGTACTTCATGAGCATGGTCAGCAGATCCACTCAAGTGCCAGCAGACAGTTGTTCAAACAGGCACCAAATGCTGCCCTCACCACTAACACTCCTAAAATGAGATGAGTGTAGCTAGAGTTGCCTAAATTTTTTTTTGGGTTACCTTGTTTATTTTACTGTGTACATTTCATATATATATATATATTTATATATATATATATATATATATATATATATATATACACATACAGTGTGTGTATATATATATATATATATATATATATATCATTGCAAAAACTTTGTTAATACATCAGTTAGGATTCATATTAAAGCAACAAAAGTATGGAAATGTGGTGTGGGGTTCAAACCCCAACACCCCATCACCCAACCAACCCCACCCACCCACCTCCACAGACCAACAGGTGTCGGGGTGTGCCTTGAGATCATCGGCCCTAATGCTCACTCTATTCCATGTGTAAGTAAGCTAACATGGTAAAGCATAGAAGAAAGGGGTGAGCGTTAGGTCAACAACCCCAAGGAACACCCCAATGCCTGTTGGTCTGTAGAGGGTGGGGGTGGGGTGGTAGAGTTGGTTGGATACATCATGTTAGTCCAAAACTCGGTATTCCGACACTGAAGATACCAAGTTTATGGTCCCAAAATGACAATTCCTGCATAACCCGGATACCCGACAATACAATGTTGGGCATACTGCTAGCAAAAACACACCTTAATATGATGAGCATTGCCCCCTACACCCCCCCCCATAACTAATATAACAAACTCCAAGGGGGAGCAGACCTTGGAGTAAAATGATATCAATTACAGGGACAAAATTACTAAAGGTCTGTAGCCTTGTTGGACAATACTGCCTTAGGTAGGGGTCAGGATAATGAGCCACAAGATCTTATAAGGGTATGGGTTGGTTGGGGGGCTGGGGTGTTAGGATTTGAACACTAACGCCACATTTCCATACCTTTGTCACTTTAATATGAACCATAACTGATGCATTAACAAAGTTTTTTTCAATGAATTTCCTTACTTTTTGAGAAAGTGTAATCTTACCCTTATGTTGTTGTGGGTAGTGTGTTGTGGGAGCACAGAGCTCAGTCCCATGCATGCATATTGTAGTTGTCCCTGATTTTCATGTGGAAATGGGGCCTCTAACCATATCTAACATCTAACCATATCTAAGCATAAGTGTAGAGACATTGTAATTAACTGTCATCTCCCTGTGGGAGTGCAGTGCCCTCAGTCACTCCATAATGGTATCCATTTGTGGGAGTGCAGGGCCCATACCATGTATCAATAAGTGCACAAACATTGTAAGTAACCGTCCTCTCCCTGTGGAAGTGCAGGGCACTGTGGGCCTAGCACTCCCACCTATCTATAAGTGTAGAGACATTGTAATTAACCATCATCACCCTGTGAGAGTGCTCCCATGACTGCATAATGAAGGGCCCTCAATATGTTTGGCCCTCTTGGCCCTGCACTCCCATCAATCAATAAGTGTAGAGACAGAGAACATGGTTAGAGACATTCCAAGTAACCATTGTGCTGCAAATGGCATAATATCATAGTAACCATACGGACATTGAAAAAAATTCCAATGCAGTTGTAGTCAAGGCCTGGCAACCTGCATACTTGCTTAGTATACTTAAAGGTGTACTAAGCTGCGTTTAGAGAAAAATCTGTAACTCAAAGTATTTTCAAGATATAGCCGCTGAAAGATACTGTGACTGCCAAAATGTTATCCTATGGGAAAATTCTAAACTTAGGAATGTTATAACGGTGGAACCAATGTAAATGTTATCACCAAACCAGAAAAAGGCACATCTGTGGGAAAAGCCCTTTCTACCTTGCAAATTTCAGCCTCAAAGTCCTAACCATTTATTTGCTGCAAAGTGGCAAAGAAGCAGAATTTTTTTTTTTTATTTAATATTTATTGCAGTTTCCAACATATAGTACATCATAGTCACGGTACATACAATGCAAACATGTACTTTCAGCATATTAAAAAAGGAAAACAGAAACAAAAAAAACCAAAAAAAAACAAAACACCTATCCCAAACTAAGATCCCCCCACCTCCCCCTAGCCTCCCCCCTTATCTCCCACCCATCGCAGGTACGACTGCCCAGAATCATAGATTACAAAAAGTCTCTGTTCTCTGAATTTATTGTGGTTGTGGCATTCACAGAGAGTATAAAGCTAAAAGCGGGGCCCAGATTTTGTTAAATTTGCTCATTCTGTTCTGATAACTGGCAATCATCTTCTCCGTTCTGATATTATCTAATAATTCCTTCAACCATTCGGTGTATGATATAGCTTCATTATCCTTCCAATGTCTAAGCACCAGTTTTTTAACTGACATAGATATAAGAGCTATGTGATATTTCCGTATGTTTACTGGGATTTCTGAGTAATTTCCTAATAGGCAGATATCGACCGTAAACAGCTCGTCAAGTACCAACAAGGGGTCTGCCCTTTGCTTGATTTGCAACCATAGGGGGGCTACTTTAGAACAGTGCCAAAAAATGTGCACTAGATTGCCCTCACCTTGGGCGCACCTCGAACAAATGGCAGAAGAAGCCCTGTAGAACTTAACTATCTTCTGAGGGGTATAGTATAAATTGTGCAGAATACGGAACTGCATAAGTCGGAGCCTATCCTGAGTAATAAATTTATGGCATCCTTGCCAGAGTTTCTCCCAGTTAATGGGCATGTCCAGCAGGAGCGCTGTCCAATAATCAGTAGGTCCAAAAGGCTCAGGATGTATTCTACTGTATAAGGCTTTGAATATTTTAGAGACTGTGTGAGGGAGGCCTACAAATTGAATCAATTCTACCCAGAAAGGGGAAGTCCCTAGTATCAGGGGTTCACCCCTATAGTTTTCACCAAGATATGTAGCAATTGGAATAATTTAAATATGTTAGAGGCTGACATCCCTAGCTTTCTTAAAATGTCTGTGGATGAAGCCCATTTTTGTTCTGCCCCCACCCAAAAACAGCTGAGCTTGGCTTCCCTGAGTTGTGGGATCCAGAGAAGGGAGAGAACTTTCCCATCTAGTCTGATATTGGGATTGCCCATCAGAGGTTGCTCCAAGTCTGAACAATGGTTATATTTAATGACAGAGCAGAACTGGGAGTGGACCCTCACTGATATGGCAATAGGTGACCCAAGCAGTGGCTTAGGGAGGCTCTTGGGTTGCACGAAGAGAAGCGCTGCAGGGGAAATAATTTTTTTGAAAGTAGTGCATCAATTCACTAAAAAAATACCACCAACAGCTTAATCTAGTTCCATTTCAGTTGCTTACCATCTGTAACTCCTCCCCCCCGATCACCCCAGAGAAAGGGACTTCTAGTCCCAGTCTGCCTACCGGGTCGACAAAATTCAATAAATAAATAAATTGCTACAGTTTCACAAAATTTGTGAAAGCTTTCATAAAAAGTGTCACAAATTTGTGCCAATATGAAAATAGTTTTGCGAAACATTGTAGCAATTTGCAACAGTTTTGCAAAAGTAGCATCACAAATTTGTGACACTTCCAATGGGCAAATTAAATAAACATAATTCCAAGCATTATTTTAAAATCTAATGCCAGGATCATATTCATCAGGCCCTAATTAGGTAAGTGCAACTGTTGGTGTTTACAAAGGGGCAGCATTTTTTGAACTACAAAATTTTTTACTCGTCGTTAACTGAAAACAAGATGGTGGCAGCATGACACTAATGATCCGTTTGCGAAAGCAAAAAGTGCTTTTGTGTAAGCAATAACTGCCTGCATACCAGACATTTAAATTTTCCCATAGGCTATAATTGGAAACTTAAAACTTTAATAACTTTTGAACAAAGTAATATTTTTTCACCAAACCATACTAACATTTGAAGGAGCCAGCAGAAGTAGGCCATTTGATTTATCAAGTCTGCTCATATTGCAGGGTGCACAGCTTGAGCTACTATCCCTGCCCTCCCTCCCCACTCCTCCCATCCTCCATACCCATGAACCTTACCTTCCCCTTATGCCTAGCCCAGCCTCTCTTAAAGCTGCCCACTGTCTTCAATGAGATGATCTCTTACTGCAGCGCATTCCAAGTGTCCACCACCCTCTCTGTGAAGAAGTGCTTCCTGACCTCCCTCCTAAACCTCCCTCCCTCCAGCTTAAGACTGTGCCCCCTCATGTTATGGTTGCCACTCAGCTTAAAGAGACTCTCCTTATTAACCTTATTTATCCCTTTCAATTACTTGAAGGTCCCAATCATGTCCCCTTTCTCTCTCCTGTCTTCCAGGGAGTACATGTTCAGTGCCCTCAACCTCTCCTCATATGCCTTACCCTGCTAACCGGCTATCATCTTTGTAGCCCTCCTCTGGACCTTCTCCAGCAGGTTAATGTCCTTTTTAAGGTGTGGGCACCAGTACTGAACTCCATACTCTAAAATGTGGCCTTATCAGTGACCTGTACAAGGGCAGTATAACTTCCTCTCTCCTACTACTGATCCCCCTAGATATGCATCCCAGCATCTTGTTTGCCTTTGCTGCTACTTTCTTGCACTGCGTGGAGTGCTGCAGGTCACTAATGATCATCACTCCCAGGTCCTTCTCCTCCTCTGATGCTGATACTCAGACTCCACCCAGATAGTACCCGGTCATGGAATTCTTGGCTCCAGTATGCATAACTTTGCATTTCTTGACATTGAAGCCAAGCTGCCAGATCCTGGACCAGCCCCCCAGCTTTTTCAGATCTTCCTGTAGGTCCTGTATCCCTTCAGCTGTGTCCACTCTCCCACAGAGCTTGGTGTTATCCACAAATAGACACATTTTGTCCTTAATTCCATCCCCAATGTCATTGATGAAGACATTGAACAATGCTGGCCAAAGCACTGAGCCCTGAAGGACCCCACTGGTCATCTCTCTGGTGCCAGATAACTGTTCACCCCACAACCACCCTCTGGGTTCTGTCCCTCAGCCAGTTTTCTACCCATCTTTCCATCTTTTCCCCAACCCTGAGATCCACCAACATCCTGATCAACCTTTTGTGGGTAAAAGGCATAACTGCAACCCAGACCCCATATACCCTAACAATTTCAGAACAGACCCCCAAACCCTTTTGGAGATGCAGCTAAGCAAAGAGTTTTCACCTAAATGGTAATTTTCACATTTTTTGATGCTCTGCTGCTCTGCAACCGCACTGCTGACTGGAATGAAACTTGCCACATAAAGAGATCTATGTTACCTGACAGTGCATGAAAAAGCTTGTGTACATCAGTTGTATGGTTGCAAACTTATTAAAGTGAAAAATTTGGGGTACAACATAGAAGTGACCATTGAACCCTAACTATACTGGCACCACTCTGCCAGTATAATATACATATATATGTGTGTGTGTATATATAGTGAATACTCTGCTCCCCTTTTCTGAAACCAATAGCTCCAGAGTCATACTGTAATTCCTTCTACAATGACTTCCTCCCACTCCCAGTGCAAGGATTTCCTGGTGCAAGAAGTGTCTCAAACTGCCCACATGCTATTAGCCTTAATGTCATGTGGCAGCCTCGCTCCCAAGCTCAAAGCCCACAGTCTCAGACTGTGCCCAATCTTGAGACCGTGACCAACATGTACCATTTCTTACCATCCATGGCCAGCTGCCTTCAGCCTCACACAATTATTGTATCACTATGTAAAGCAGTATTGCAATTCAGTACTTGTAGGTAGAAGTAGCAATAGTAGGTTTACTTTTTCCACACCTCTTCCCCAAGGCTTAGGGCCCTAAAACAAAAATATATATAATATATGTATATATATATATATATATATATATATATATATATATATATATATCCTGATGAGTAATCCTCTGTGTGTTGTTTTTTCTTAAAACCCTGCAAAAAGGAAACTGTCCATCGATGTCTTTTGTGGCCATAACTGCCCCCCTCCCCAGCACTCCTACTCTGCACTCACCATATTGCACCCCCTAATCCCTTAATTACCCATTGGGTGTCCAATGCCGTAATCCTCTCTGAACCGCAGACACATCTTCAATCTTCAAAATCGGACAGCGGACTGAAAAACAGTTATGTGGTTTCATGTATTTCAATGGGTTTTGAACTTAAGAAGTATAACTTTTTTTCTCATTGCCAGAATTCCTCCAAATTAAAGTACACTCTGAATTTTGGTATTGGCAGTCGGGATCACATGAATTCAACATTTGTGGGTAAAAATGTGCTTTGTTTCTTTGTGGAATTACTGAAATGAAATACAACTATGACAGTAGGCTATAGCTAAACCCAACAAAGTATTTCTGAAAACCACATATGGGAAGGATTTATGGGCAGACTAGATGGGCCTAGCAGTCCTTATCTGCCATAAATTCTATATTTTTATGTTTCTATGCATTCACACAAGATGACACTGGAAAAGGCAGCAGGGCTGCCTTGCAAATACCTTGATTAGATTAAACATACAGTGCATATAACACATGCTACTTTAATCAGGAAAACAAGCATCACTTTGACACTCATGCAGCTTTCTTATTTGGTGAGTTTTATTAATGACAGAAATACCTAACTGAAGCAAATAGTAATTCATATCGCTATATTATTCAATTATAAATAAATGAATCATTTATAGTCTATGAGGATTATTTCTCAACAGTTAAGTATGATTTTTAAGTGTCTCCCATGTTAACATCTTAGAAATTCTAAAGTACTGTATTAAATTTGATTAACTACCTCATTTATATCATTAGGAGTGTGCATCTTTTTCACTATGGAAAACACAGTATATGGGTTAAGTTATATGAGGGTCCAGCTCCCACTGAAAAGTCTTAAAATGAATTTTACTATGTAGATAGAACAGCATAGGAATGTTTACCATACGCCCCCTTATTCCAGCTGTTATTTCTCTGCTACAGACATTGTGCCAGGTTAACTGTGCTTTGCACGCTGGACAGAGAGTTGGACAGCAGGTGCCTGACTCAAAGGCATGGTTAGCATGGCCGAAATCTATTAGTGCATGAGCACTAATTGACACTAGGTACACATAGAAATGAGGGTGGTGGAATGCACATAGGGCACACTGGCATATTTAAATTGTTTTGGAATTGCTAACAGGCTGCCTGCCCAGTGCTAGTTAATGATTCCTAAACCCTACTTTTATCAACCCACACAGTGCACACTCCCACCATACCCCATTCCCTGATCAGGCATCCTTGGAGTCCATTGCCCAACTCCCCTGTGCCAGTATAATATATGCACTGTTGAACTCCACCCTTCTCTATACTTTTGAAATGTGGTTCCAATCCCGATCCCATTATCAAAGTGCAAAGAACCAGTGGTGCCTCCCATCTCCTGGTTCTGGTGTCAGTGTGTTCATTACAGCTAATGCTGTTACTCTGCTCCCCTTTTCTGATGCAACAGCTCTAGAGTTATACAGAAAATTCCTTCTACAATTACCTCCTCCCACTTCCAGTGCAAGGATTTTCTGGTGCAAGAAGTGTCTCGGTATACTGTCCACATGCCATTAATCTTAGTGTCATTTGGCAACCTCACTCCCCAGTTCAAAGCCCACAACCTCACACACTAGACAGTCTTGAGACCATGACCAACATGTACTTTCTCTTACCATCCATGGTCATCTGCCTTCAGGCTCACACAGGTATTGTATTGCATAGCAATTCAGTACTTGTAGGTAGAGGTAGAGGTAGCAGTAGTAGGTTTACTTTTACCACACCCCTTCCCCAAGGCTTAGGGACCCTAACATAAAGAAAAAAAACATTTCAATAATAAAAGCATAAAACCAGGTAAATTAAATTGTTGTACATGTCAATAAAACAGTAATAAATAATAAAACATTATATTAAATTAATAAATTAAATTATTAAACTAAATTAAAACTCATGGTATCAACATTTCATAACTACAGAGGCCCTTCTACAGGACTAAACGCTTCTCCTAATAGATAGTCTTAAGACCTTTCTTAAAGCTTTGATGAAGATGTCTATGGACATCAATATGTAAGCTGTTTGCGACCACCTTTCACACTGATCGCCATGACCAAATGAGTGAGGGCACCTGGATTGTTGTTTTTCATTAGTGGTTTTTGCTTTGTTTGTTAGCAGTGCTGATCTTGGGAGCTCAGGATCATGGCTCCAAATATGCATTGCAATGTAGGAAAAAGCTGCTTTGAAAATGTATTGCTTCGAAAATGAGTTTGCCCTCCCTCCTGAGCCAAACACAGTTCTTCTTCAGTGGCAACTGTGGGTATTGGGCCCTATGTACCAGTGGGCACAAGTTATGTTCAAATCACCCATAACCCACCTGCACAGCTCCGCACCTGAGGATTAGTGTGCACCCGGGGTATGCACAATGGATGTGCACCTGTTTGCGCCCCCCCCAGCATAGAGGATTCTGCAGGGTGGCTGGGGCTAGAGCCGCAAGTCCAGCCGAGCATCCAATAGGATGCCTGTCCCGGACAGGGAGTGGATCCCTTGCATGGAGAGTTGTGGGTCCAGGAGAATGACTGCGCCCCACAGGCACCCAGACCCACACGCACCTGCCCCGATGTCAGACCACTGGTTGGAGGCCCCCACCCACCTACCACACTGCAGAGCCACCACCCATACTGGCATCCCAACCCTCCCCATGCCCTGGACCATAGCGGCCCGGCACCAACCCAGGACCCCCCTGTCAGTGACTACATCTGCCCATGGTCACCCCGACTGGCATGTTGACCAGCCGTCCTTCCCCTTGGCACTGCACACCCACCACCTGTACATGTGTGTCAGTGACCCCCGGGATGGCTGGTGGCACAGTCCTCCACACACGGCCATGGCCACTGGCCATCTGACATAAATAGGTGCACATCGGCTGCATGTACCTGCTTAAGTCAGATGGTCAGGTGCCGAAGGTGTGTGTGGAGAACTGTGCTACCAGCTGTCCCATGGGGGCACCGGCATGGAGGTACAGGGCTGGGGGATAGTAGTGGTGTTGGTGCCATGGGAGGGCCAGGGCACATCACTGTTGGAGGGAATCAGGGCATGCAATGGTGCAGGGGAAGCCACACCAGTTGAAGGGGGTGGTACTGCCATGTCAGCCAGGAAAGGGACACTGTCATGTGGTAGGCTGCTGTGACACTGCCAGGACTGGGGTGTCTCGGTGTGCTGGGGGTTGGGCAGCTGTCTTGCCGCTAAGTCCTGGGGGGAACCTTGTGGATGCGTGGGCTTGGCCACATACTGTGGTTATGGAAGGGTCCCCCATGGTATAGCAGATTGTCCATTGTGTCCCCCTAACCATGCACTATGCACCTTGGTGCATGGCATGTAGTGCCAGCCCACCCTTTTCCCAGCCCTGGCACATTGTTCATTGCGCAGCCAGGGGATCGGGCATGTATGTGTTGCATGCCCCACCGCATGCATCCCAAGGTGGGGCATATAGGGTGCAGAGTGGTTATGCAACCCAGATCCATGCACGTAGCCACATCACCCCATTAGTGCATAGGGCCCAATGTGAATTAATGGTGCTGGTCCACTTCTTACTGTGTTGTATTTCATGTGATATGTACAGTACCTATGAAGTCCACTACAGGGTATTGCACAGCCATCTATGTGTGCCAGCTATAAGAAAGTTGACACCTGAGCACCTTTCTGACTGTGATATGTGGTGTATCTTGAAGGTTTCCACTGACTGGATCATACTCAAAGCTCTTAGTAGAGAGTTCCAGATCACTGGACCCACTACCTTAAGTTAGCAGTACTCCAAACATTTAAGCTTTTCCTCAGGAACTTTAAAGGGGCCCATCTCATCTGAGAAAAGGCCCAATCCATATACAGTATTATAGATCAGTAATCCAACCTTGAAGGTAATACTTCACTTAGCTAGCAGTCACTGCAGTTCGTCAGGACAGGAGTTACTTGGAAGACCTGGAAAGGTCTGTCAACAGACCAGCTGCTGCATTCTGCACTAGTTGTAGACATCATAGGAGACCTCCATTTACCTCGAAGTAGAGAGCATTACAGTAAATCAGTCCTGGATGTCACAAAACCATGCTCTAGCAATGGCAATTCTTCAGAGGGGACAAGGGCCTTAATCCGGGAAATGTTTCTAAGATGGTAAAAGCCACTCTGGACTACTGCTGACACCTGAGCTTCAAATGTAAACCTGTCATCCAGAATGACTCCCAGATTTTTCACCTTAGCAGAGGCAACAGGCCTAGAGGATGCAAGCACCAGCTCTATCACCTCTTCTGCCACTGCTTCACCCCCTCTTTGACTTGTCTGAATCACCAATACTGTACCTTCATCTTGTATGGATTAAGCCTCAGCATGATACCACCCATAAGAACATAAGAATTTGCCTGCAGAAGGATGCCATGTGGTCCTTCTAGTCTGCCTGAGATGTCTACCCCCCATCTACTGCTTTTGAAGAGGTGACTACATTGACTGTTCCATGCCTGTTTGATTCAGTCCTCAATCTCAGCCAAACAAAAGTTAGGCACCTCGACTATTCTGTGTGTCCATGGTGCAAATGACAATTACAGCTTTTTTATATGCTTAGCAGTGGAAACCCAGCCTGTAACATCTAGTGATCTCTCCTAGGAGAAGCACATACACTGCAAACTGCATGGGAGAGAGGACTGATCCCTGGGCCACACCATAGAGCAGGGGCATCAGAAGCTAGGAAAAATTCCCCAGCACCACCATCTGTGTCCTACCCTGAGGTAGGGCTGGAACCAAAAAATGACAGTGCCAGTGAGTCTACATACTCATTAAGTTAGTCCAACAGCAACCCATGGTCCACAGTGTCAAAAGCTGAGGAGAAATGAAGGAGAACATGTGAAGCCTGCAAAAGCATGGGAAGAGTTTGGGTTTTGGTGAATTTTACATGTGGATTTTTCATGGCACAGTTAGAGAACTTTCTAATGGTAGCAAGTGTTAGTCATGTGTAAAGGATTTGTTTTAACCAAATGTGAACCAAAAATCATAAAAAAAAGGAAAAATACATTATTTTTTAAACTGCTTATGTGTCACATTTGCAATAATAAAGATGTTATTGATGCTTTCTGTTTACATGTTATTTCTAGTATATACCTGTATACATATATATATATATATATTTTTTTTTGCTGGTGCTTTTTCTTTCCCTGGTCCCGATCAGCCGCTGTATCCAGCCTTCTTGCCAGCACCATTCCCTAACCTTCAGGCACCTACAATTCTACCCCCATGACTTACCCTCCATGGTAGGGTGGCGAGGAGCCCCTCTATCTCAACCTGCCAAGACCAGATCCAGTTCTGGAAGGTGCCTTCTTGGGGGCATGCCTGCGGAGGACGGCCACCATGCCACTTGATTGGGACCAATTTTCCACCTTTCTGCTGAGAGGAGTATGCAGTGCTGACAATGGCTGAGCTGTGTGCACGTCCGAATGCAACACACTGGTTTGCGGTTCCACCTCTGTGCCCCTGCATACAGGACATGGCGTGCCAACACCTAGCCTCCACTAGATGTCAGACAGATGCCATTCTCTGTTCCCCACCCTCCCTGGGAGACAAGAGCTGTTCCCTGGACTCTCGATCCTCTCCCACCCCAGCTGACCCCCGACGTCCTGCTCACACCGCTTACATGGGTCACTGGTGTGGCAGGAGGTAAGGCGTGATGCCTCAGCCCTCTATGCCACTGGGACAGCCCTTATTTCTAATAATATAATGCCACCACATTCATAAATTATGCATGTGCTGTATGTTGACATATTAGTAAATTATTCAAATGCTGTATCAACCACATTATACAATGTCAGCACATTAGTACATTACCCGATTGTATGGTCATATTAGGCAATTGCTCAGGATAAGTATACTCTGTGATTGACTGTCATCATCAGAACAAAACTGAGTGGTAATTTATGGAAAACCACAAACATTTTTCTAGTTATGTTTTTGGGCTCTGCTTAGAAGGACATTAGAAGACCAGCTAACCCAGAGAGTGGCAACTGCTAAAACAAAATGTTCCTGCATTCAGTGTTTCTTTCCCCTAGGACCCTGCTCTTGATCCCCCACTAAAACATGATGTTCTTTGCTTGCAATCTGTATTGTGTGCATATTATTGGTACATCATTAATAGTTATATTTGGGAAGCTGTTATTACATTGGTTGGGAGCAGGGAGGGCTGTACCAGTGGAGAACACAGGGGTTGGTCTTGTTTCCCTAAGGGGGGGAGTAGTACTAGACTACAACCTAGCTTACTTAATCTTTTACTGGGTAGAGGCACCGCACAACTTTTTTGTTTGCTTTTCTTTTGGTAATCGTGAAAAGTCCACTAGGCAAAAGTACCTGTTCTCAGCGGTAACCTGGCAGCACTGGAGAGGTTAAGTGACTTGCTCAGAGTCACACAGTATGCAAATGGATGTTGTGGAAATCAAACCTGGGTCTGCTGGATGTACTGAGCTTATTCATAGCTCGTTATTCTAACAGCTAGGCTATACTGCCAGCCCCAACTTAACATCTGAGCATTCACTGTAACATCTTTGGGTAATGAATCCCTGCAGGAGTTATCAATGAAAGCACCTCAACTTTATTTGAGCCCATAATGGTGGTTGTCATGTACTGTCATCTATGGTGACTCAGTACATGTGTATTTCCAGGGGGATTAATGTATTGTATGGGTCTTGGTATTTATTTAGTGGGATGCAGGAAATTTCCAGACCATGTAGTTTATTTCCTTGTATAGTTTTTATATTGTCACAATTCATTGTGTGGCAGGATATTCAAAGTGAATTATTGAGGAGTCCTGTGATGCGTTCTGAAGAATAGCAGCTCGTCTGTGGGCTCTACCCCTCCCGGAGAAATAAGCTTACTATTTCACTAATTTGTAACACAACTGTAGCAGATAAATGATGATCCCGAATATTTTAAAGGTTCTGCTAGCCAGTGAGCTCCTGAGATTTAATCTCTTGTCGGAAGATGGAGGAAAAAGCCCAAGAGCTGGAAGCAAAGCGGCCTCGCCGTAGCTCCTAGCCGGCAAGCTCAGGGGAAGAGTTAACGCCTTCTCTGCTATATTCAGAGTTATCGACAATTAAAGAGGCATTGTTTAAACTTATCGAGGAGGTTGTGGATTTCAAACCAGCCCTAACTCAGCTGGCTCGCCGTGTTACCAATTCCGAAGGATTTCTTCGGTAGAACATAAGCTGGAAAAAATGGGGCCTACCCAGGTGGAGAACAAGAAG
The DNA here is from genome assembly GCA_016271365.2 of Neoceratodus forsteri. NCBI lineage: Eukaryota > Metazoa > Chordata > Ceratodontiformes > Ceratodontidae > Neoceratodus > Neoceratodus forsteri. Next base: position 659,546,897 of record CM057449.1, read on the forward strand.
GCCATTGCAAAGTTGGAGGACCAATTGGAGGATTTAGAGAGGAGAAGCAGGCATAATAACCTGGTTCTGATGGGGCTTCCCGAAGGGGATGAGGGCTCTAACACCATTCTGTTTCTTCAAAAGTTCTTAAAAAAGACAGTCGGACCGTCACCAAATGGCCCGGAGTATATTATTGAAAAGGGCCACCATGCTCTCCGAGTGAAACCCTCGGCGTCTGATCCTCCGAGACCGATCATTTTTAAACTACTTAATTTCCTGGATCAGGAATTTATTTTGAGAGAAGTAAGGAAGCTGTCGTCCATTCTGTGGGAAGGGAACAGATTGAGACTGGTGCCAGACTTGACATTGAAAGCTCTCCAGGTAAGGGCGAGTTTCTGTCCAATTAGGGCTAAACTATGGGCGGCTGGCATTAAGCATCGTCTGTTACACCCAGCTAAGTTAGAGGTCGCCCTGAAAGATGGCACGAAGCGTTTTGAATATCCGGAGGAAGCCCTGAAGATCTTGAAGGTGCAGTTACCCGATTTATTCCCTAAAGACTGAGGAGGCTGAGTGGAGGGGACGTAAGGGGAGCGGATGCAGAGTGTGTGTCTCGCGCTTGCAGCTTTTAGGAATGACTGCGATGTTTTCTGAGTTTGGAATTACAGTGTGGAGGCAGCAAGTCTCTGGGACGTTTGATACTGCATAGACTTTTTTTTCTCTCTCCTTCTTTGGTCGCCTTCTGGCTTGCTTTGCATTATACCTGGAATGGTGTTATGTATTTGGTTTAATGGTGGGGTGAAGGGTTCGCTATGTATGAGGTTAATAGGTAATGCAACTTAAAACCCACTAGAGGGAGCTAAGCGCTTGATAATATGTACACTTTCTTTTTAAATATATATTAAGGTTCACTCAGTTTTCTATGCAGTTTGTTTATGTTGTTGTTATGCTGCATTGAATCGGGAGTAAATAAGCCACTCTGGAATTTAGGGTTGGGCCTCGTAGACAATCTTAAACAGATTGAGTATTATTGAACTTGGGTTGTTGGTTCCTATTATAGAACTAGGCTGGTAGCTTCCTACATTTAGTTCAGCTATAGGAGCTGTTTTTGTTTTTGTTTTTTATTTTATGGGACCTATGAAGATAATAGGCACTGGTTAGTAGAGAAAAAGTAAGAAGCCCCAGCCTTATTTCCTCTTTTACTTTCTACTCCTCTATAAAGCTTAAGGGTCACTAAAGGGGAAAAGCCTTATTACCCTATGGAGAGGTGGGCCCGGTCTTGTCTTGTTTTTATATAATTAAGCAATGCTCCTTTTCTTCATATGGCCCCCCTATTTGTCTTTTGCAGTTAGGTGCTCCATTTGGGCGTTAGGCTCAGAGTTTAGATTGTTACGATTCTTAGATGGTTATGCTGTAAGAATTCGGTTACTCACTTTATAGGGGTAAGGAGCTGCGTTGGTTTACAAGTTGGGGGAAGGAGGGATATCTATAAAGATTTAAAGGCTTATGGGTAAGCTATTAGTAAGCTTGACTCATGAAGGTACCATCAGATACTACTGGTAGGGGGGGTAGAGGCCCTTCTTTGGTTCGTATCATAGGCCAAAGTATTTGGAGTCGGCTTGGTGCCGGGGTATTAGTAGTGGGGAGGGTTTGTGGGGGGAGGTGGGGTTTGGTTGCAGTTTTATTTAATGTTCGTTGTTGGTGGGGTGGGGTGGGGGCAGCTTTTTAAATGGTGGTTTAGGATAGCTCCGGGGATATTGATATGGTCAATGGTCTGAATATTTTGTCTTGGAATATAAAAGGAGGAAGAGACAATAAGAAGAGGTTCATAGTATTAAAACATTTGGTGAAATATGACCCTGCAATCGTTTTTCTTCAAGAGACCCATTTACTTCCTGACCAGTTATATTATTTCCAGAAAAGTTGGGTGGGCAAGTTTTGGAGCAGGTTCTCCCCAAAAAGAGGAGTAGCAATTTTGGTGGTGAAAGGGATCCCATTTTTCCCAACAGGAACCATATCTGATCCTGAAGGTAGATACATTTTAGTAGAGGGCAGGTTGGGTAAGTTAAAGTTGTTATTAGGTTCGATTTATGGTCCAATTTAGATTAGCCCTCCTTTTTACGGTTAGCGATGGTGGTTGCCCTTTCTCTGGACTACCTGCTATTTTAGGCGGAGACTGGAACCTAGTTCAGTCCAACCAGTTAGATCGTACCTATTTAAGAGGAGTTAACAATTCTCCGGCTCAGAGGGCACTGTCAGAATTTATAACATCATTTTGCCTAGTAGACCCCTGGAGAGCTAAATACCCCCTGAGCAAGGACTTTACATTTTTCTCCCCAGTACACAAGAGCTACTCCCGGATAGATTATTTTTTGGTCAGTCAGCAGTTTTTATCGGGGATAAATGAAGCTAGTATATTGACCCGGGTCATCTCAGATCACTCTCCTGTCAGGATGACATGTTCTCTATCTACCACCCCTGCGAGATCCTACTCCTGGGCTTTAAATAATAGATTATTAACTGATAATCAAGTGGTAAACCACTTTCATATATTTTTAGCCAATTCCATTGAGGCTAACTGGGGATCAATAGTTACAACAGATCGGGTGTGGGCTGTGTTGAAGGCCATTTGGAGAGGAGAGCTCATTCACATAGCTACGGTTCGCAAAAAGAAAAGAGAGCATTTCCTAGCTGGGTGTTTAGACCGAATTAAAGATTTAGACAATATAGGGAGTGATAGGCTTTCTCGGGTGCAGGAGCAAGAACTTGGGATGCTTAGGGCTTTCTATGCAGAGACTTTAGGAGAATCTGTGGAGAGATCAGCGTCTATCATGAAAGCTTTATATATAGGCCAAGGTAACAAGGCAGGCAAGTTATTAGCTTGGCAATTGAAGCACCGTACATCTGCAAAATGGGTAACAAATTTACGTCACCCTTTATCAAATGAGTCAATTACGGATCCGGAAAGTATACTAAACCTGTTTGTAGACTTCTACAGGGAATTATATACTAGTGAACCCTATTCCCCAGAGCAGGCTTGTAAGATGAGGGACTTTTTAGAAAGGATTCCTTGTCCGGCTTTGTCAGGTGATTTTATACATTTGTTAGAGGCCCCTATCTCATGCGAGGAAATTTCCAAGGCCATAGATTCATTAAAACCCAAAAAAGCACCTGGCCCAGATGGCTTCATGGCCCCCTTTTACAAAACTTTTAAGAAATGGTTGGTTCCCCTGCTGCAGCAGGTCTATGCTTTTTGGTATGTCCATGGGGTAGGTGATTACTCGCTGTTTGAAGCACGTATAATTCTTTTACCCAAACCCGGTAAACCAACAGATGAAGTTGGCAATTATAGACCTATCTCGCTCCTGAACATCGATGTTAAAATCTATGCTAAAATTCTGGCCAACAGAATGAAATTGTCCTGGGGGGGGGGGTTACTTAGCCCTGAGCAGGCGGGGTTCGTGACGGGCGGCTCCTCTGCAGATCATTTTAGGAAATTATGTTATTTAATTTCCGTCAGAGAGTTCGGGTTGGAAGCATCCTTGGTATCTCTAGACGTGGAAAAAGCATTTGATAGAGTGGAGTGGAGGTTCTTGTTTGCAGTGTTGAACAAATTTGGGTTTCCACAATGTTATATAGACTATATTAGAGTTTTATATTCGTGCCCCTCGGCTAGGATTCAATGCAACAATCTTATTTCTAGGGCCTTTTCGCTATCTCACAGCACCCGTCAGGGTTGTCCGCTCTCTCCATTCCTATTCAATTTGTATATCGAGCCTCTGATAAGAGCTCTTAAGCAGGACGTCCAAATTCGGGGAATAAAAGTGGGTGGGCTCGAATGTAAGCTTTCGGCTTTTGCAGATGACCTGCTCTTACACGTTGAAGATAGTAGGGTCTCGCTCCCCCAAGTTCTTAGAGTGATTTCCAGCTTTAGTGTTTTTTCGGGATACAAATTGAATAGGAGCAAAACTAAGGTATTTGCATTGTCTCCGTTACTGCAGAAGACCTGGTGTTCCTCTTTAGGTCTTCAATGGCAGGTGAAAGCTCTTGATTATTTAGGTATTAAAGTGTCAAAAGACCTGTTCAACTTGGCGAAACTTAATTTCAAACCGTTATTTAAGTCTATTAAGGAGGACCTGGTAAGGTGGTCTAAACTACCTTTATCCTTTTCGGGCAGAGCTAATACCATAAAAATGATGATTTTGCCCAGAGTCTTTTACCCTTTATTTAATCTTAATGTGTATCTACCCAAACTTTTTTTCAAACCGCTTTATAAATGTTGTTCGGATTTTTTATGGAAAGGCAAACCACCCCGTAGAACTTATTCATAACTTACCTGTCCTAGGACGGCAGGCGGGATGCAGCTGCCTGACTTTTATGGTTATTATGTAGCAATCCACGTGGTGAGGTGTTCTCAATGGATGACGAGGGTTAGTGATAATCAGGGTTTGTCTGCTGGACTCATTTTGGATAGGCAAATAACTAATAATCTTGGGACAGATTTAGAGTCCTTTTTATATATTCCTTGGTCCAAGGTTCCCCCGCAAGTTAGAAATACTCCTTTGGGATGGGATGTTAAAGCCTTACATCAACTTTATTCACTGCTTCATATTCCATATATTAAAGACTTAGCACAGCCCCTTTTAAGGAATCCCAATTTCCAGATAGGAAACTGTCGGATTATGAGGTTTATTGGGAATTATCGGCAAGTACCAAGGCTAGCAGATTTTGTGGCCTCTAACTCTATGAGATCCGTAAAGGAGTTGAGAGATAAATTTGGGGTGAAACATAATAGTATGTTACGATTATACCAGATCCAAGGATGTATTAAACTCTTCCTGGGGGATAGCTTAGGGAGTGTGGAAGCTGGAGTCCTTTTAAATAGTTTAAGTGATGTTGCAACAACTCAGTGGGCCATTTCTAAATCTTACAAGATTATTATGTTTAGAACTATGCCTAGGGACTCCCCGGTAGCCTATTATTGGGAAGCTAACCTTGCAAAAGGGTGGTCTACAGAAGTTTGGGAAGAGATTTGGGGAGGAATTTATAGATTTACTAAACAGGACAGACTCAGGAACATCCAGTTCAATATTTTGCACAACCTTTATTTGTCGCCTGCAAAACTTTCGAGAATCCACAGGTCCTAGTCGCCTATATGTGTGGACTGTGGGAATCCGATAGCCACAACATACCACAAGTTATGGGCATGCCCTAAGGTGTTTAAATTTTGGGAATTGGTTAGGCAATGGACGAGTCCACACTGCAACATTTCGGCTTTTTTTAATCCTGAGGTGTGTGTCTTGGGGATGTATGCTCACATCCCAACTAAATCCCAAAAGTGGCAAATGGAAATTGTAGCCTCAATAACCAAATTAATAATTCTTAGGCATTGGCAGACCAGTTGGGAACCCTCCTTTAGAGAGTGGTGGGATGAGTTCTTGAATGCGCTAAATGCCGAAAGATCAACTACTATTTTTTTCAATTCAGCTGATAAATTTCAGAAGTGTTGGGGGGGTTTCTATGTAGGGTTGAAAAATAAATTCTGATACTAGTATGGGGGATACTCAAGTGACCTGAGGTGGGTTTAACTTCGCCTCTTTAACTGGGGTATTACTCCCCCCTTTTTTTCTTTTTTTTGCTTGATTTTCCCACTTATTATTTGTAAATCTACAGATATTTATGGTGTATACTTGGGTCCTCCTTTTCTTGTCTCTCCCTCTAAGTACAAATGTGATATGTAGTGTTTTCTTAATCTTTTTAGGGATGGAGCAGGCGTTGGCCTCAGTATGGGAAGACAGGTTCACAAGATAGGATGCTATCAATTATTAATGGTATACTTATGCTGCCTAGGGGGCTGTTCAGGGGTGGGGTTGGGTTTTGTTTTTCCCTCTTCTTGTTCCAGCTATGTTAATGGTACTACGGTGTCTTTAGGGAGGGTTGGAGTTTAATTTTGTATGTTTAATTTTGTATGTCATGGAATGTATTTTCTTTTCAGATATTATTGTTTATGTATTTATGTATTTATCTTTCTGAAAAATAAAGTTAGTTGCAAAAAAAAGTGCATTATTGATTGTTAAAAAGGTTAGCAAGTCACTAATACCATTTTGTGTCCCTAAAGCAGGGAAGGATCACAAAATTACATATTTGATGGCATGGTGAGCAAGTTGCTAACCCATTGGTAACTGGCTCTAAAACATGCCTGTGTGCCCATGAAAAACTTCTCATACAGCCTTGTATATATGTACAAATTCCTCAGCTGCAGCCCTATTGGCTCTGGCCAGAGTTTGTTTTAATTGTGCTGCCAATAATGAAGATGATAGTGAAAAACACTTGAAATTGAGGACAAAAAGAAATAAAATCTGTTCAACAAAAGGGGACAGTGAAATGACCATGTGTGACTTTGATATTACTATAGCTAAGTTTACCTATGGTTTCTTCTGTTTGCTAAAGTCAGCAACTTACAAGTGCTCGCTGCTAACAGGACCACCCACTCACCCATACATTAAAAGTTTTCCTGCTGCAGCTCTATTACAGTTCCTATGGGGAAAAAATACATACAGTAAATGAATAAGTGGTACATTTATGTACTCAGTTATAGCCTCATCATTTATTTATTTTTATTTATTTATTTATGATTTTGATAACCGGGTGAGTGCACTGATCCCAGGGACCGTTATCAGGTACAACCCAGGCCATAACACATGGCACAGGGTGACAGTGGAGTACAAAGTAACAGTAATAGACATGAAACAGATTTGATACAAACAACAATAGTAGACACAATATACAGGTTTGATGCATAGGTCCATTTGAGAACAGTGAATACAAGGTTTCAATATCAGACATGAGAAGACTTGGTACAAACAAACAAATCATAGGCACATTGTACAATGTTAGATTGCATCATCCAGTGAGCAAATAATACACAGAATACTCAGTAAAAAAATAATGAAGTATGAAAGTATCATAATGAAGTATGAAAACAAAATTAACTGACATTAGCAAACCGTAGCTATTTAGTATTTGCTGTTGTTGCTTTTAAATAAGTAAATCAAAAGTTGCCACTTTTAAAAGAAACTTTGCATAACAAAGTCAAGGTACTGCAGCCGCAGCACGTGGAACTGGTGCACCACATATTATGTCATAAGTGCAGTCAGTCAAGACATTTGAATAAAAAAATGTACCAACCATCATCTCGTTGGCAAATAATACATAAAATTTACTACAATAATGCATAAAAATACCAACATTCTTGTTGGCAAATTGAAATAATACATACAAGTTTCTACAATAATGCATCAGCTGGTCAGCTGCTATGCAAGTAAAATGTGTATTTCATTTACATAAATAAAAAAGCAGTTTCCTCACCACATAATATTTTAGGGAATATTTAATGTATCTGCAGCAGTTGGCACAAGATGTTTAATGGACAGTGTCTGTCAACCCCCTTATATGTCAAATTGTCCCTATTTTAAAAACAAACACACTTTATGATTGGTCATGTTCTTTAAAGACTGCTGATGTAGTTGGTTGTTTGATTCTCATTCCTTTCTTTTGCTTAAAAGTGACAAATTGACACCCCCCCAGCCCATAATGGTGCACAACAAAGTTTGTTTGCAGTGTTGCACTCCTTGATCAATTTCAGCTGCATCTTTCCTGGCTGGGAATACCACAACACAGCCCAGCCAATCATGATGCAGTGGGAGGGGAGGGAGAGAGAGAGAGAGAGAGAGAGATGAGACACAACATCATGAGTGGCTTTTGGGGGTGTCTTTGTATTGTTTAGGAGGTATGGAATTAGAGTCTATCAAGGTATTTTTTGACAGGCATGTCAATGTTTACTTTTAGCAGAAGATTGCTCTTTCAGGAAAATATTATTTCATTGCACTGCTGCTTTAAGTGGTACTATAAAGGGAGCAAATAACACAACCAGCAACATCAATGAATTTGTCCGGCCTGGTGGCACTGAAGGTAGAGGCAAGGACACCATACCTTGCTCCACGCTGGTGACCTGAGTTCAGGAATGAGCTCAGATGCCAGGGGTTGGCAGGGGAGGGAGTAGGAATGAGCATCTGATGGACTGCTCTCCTCTCCCTGGGGAGGAATCCAGGGTGTCTTCACCACAGTAGTGGCCCCCAGAGACCAAGGGCACAGCTACTACATGAAGCAGTTAGAGGAAGAGAGCGGCAGACGCTCATGGCACGGCCATGTGGTGGTCACTGCATGCCAGTGCTCCTAGGGGGAAACACACAAAGCTTGGAAAATCCCCCTATCCCAGATAGGCAACAGCTGTCCTCTGAGCCACGTTGCTACACGGTCAACACTGGGCCTTGTCTCCATTTCCATCCCTGCTCTTCCAACTCCTCGACTGGCACACTCACTTATAGATAGAGTGCCAGAGTGGAGCCAGCACTACCCCAGTGGGCTCAGAGCTAGGGAGTCCACCAGCTGGAAGATGGTGGAGGGTAGCAGAGAAAGGGGATCAGGTAAGCGGTAGAGCAGTGTCAGGCAAGCAGGAGTAGCCTGAGAGAGTTCCAGGGCTAGAGTGCGTAAATAGAAGATGAAAAAAAAAACCATCAGTTCATTTTACAGAAGGAAAGGAATCCCAAAATATAGGTTTTCATTTCAGCTAGAAATGATATGATACAAAAAGGCTTGACAGTGTCTCTTTCATGCTAAATTTGGTCCTGTTCCCACTGATGTTAAACTTTTCCTGTAGTAAAACATGCTGACTTTAGGCCCTATCTACAAAGCAGTTTGACACAGAAATGGTGAAAGTGTTTTGTGCATATGGTCCATGGTAGTAGATTGAGAGAGGAGAGACAACACATTTCATCACAGTCTGTAAAGTTTCCTTTTTTTCCAGAGAGACCCTGTCCCACACAGTATTTACCAACCACCAATATCTGAGTTGTCACCATCAGCATCCACAGCATCAGTCACTTTGGGATCAGCTTGTATACTTTTGTAGGGAGATGAAAATCTTGCCTTTTTAACTTAAATAAATGTTAACTAAGTTACTAGGTGTATTAGACACAATAAGGCTAGAGCCCATTGAGAGTGTCTCCCACTACTGAGTGGGTATATTAAGTTTGTCCCTTAGTCCAGCAAAGGTGATCATCAAGTCATTTTTTAAACAGGGAAAAATTTACTGCTTCAAAAATGTTCTGAGGCAAGTTATTCCATAACCTAGAGGCTCTATTGGTAAAATAGTTGTCCCTTTTCCACGTATTTGTTTTTGGGATGGCCAGTTGCTTATTATGACTCCTTAAGCTGACATTTCTGTGAATAAATCTGAGGTTGGATTGAGCCATAAGTAAAGGATTATGTAAGATTCTATAAAGCTGCTTCTATGCTCCTCCAGGGTAACCAGCCCAGTACTTTTTAACCTATCTTCATATGTTAGATGTTTCAGCTTTGGAATCAGTTTAATAGCCCTGCTCTGTACCCTTTCAATGACATTTATGTCCTTACTTACATGCGGTTTCCAGAAAGGGGAGCAGAAATTTAGTTGCGGCCTTACATATGTTCTGTTTAGAGGGAGGATGCAACTGCTGTTTTATTTACAAATGACCTCTTAATGCAGTTAAACAGCATGTTAGCAGTTTGTGTGATTTTATTACAATGGCCTGTCTGGGCAAATGTATTATTAATTATGATTCCCAGGTCCCTTTCCTTAGAAACTGCTCTTAATTTTTGGTTATTTAATTTGTATGTTGTTTCAGGGTTGTTTTTCCCTATGTGAAAAACCACACATTTATTATGATTTAGGGACATTTTGTTATCAGTTGACAATTTCTCCATGATTTGCAGGTCTTTTATCATAAGATGTTTATTTTTATTTTAGTCTTTGGTAACCGAGTAAGGCCCACTAGGCACAAGTGCCTGTTTTCAGGGGCAATCTGGGAACACCGGGCAGTTAAGTGACTTGCTCAGAGTCACACAGTATGCAAGTGGAGGTTGTGAGATTCAAACTCAGGTCTGGGCTGCTTGATGTACCAAGCTCATTCACACCTCATTCCTCTAACCTCTAGGCTATACTGCCAGCCAAAATGTTGTTTATGTATAGTGTACACTTTGCCACCTATTTTCATTTCGTCAGCGAATTTTGCAATATGATTAATAATGTTAGTGTTTATATCATTTATAAATAGATTAAATAGTGTAGGGCCAAGAACAGATCCCTGTGGCGCACCACTGGTGGCATCACATGAGCTAGACAGTTGTCCCATCCTGAATCTTTGAGTTGTTCCAGATAACCAACTATCTACCCATCTAATTAATGGGGCACTTAATCCTATCCTATATAATTTCTCAATTAATTCTCTATGAGGTACTTTGTCAGATGCTATCTTGAAATCTAGCAATATCACATCAACAGGTATATTATTATCTAGACAGTTCCCAATATTGTCATAAAAGGAGATTAGGTTAATGGTACATGAGTGTCCCTTTGTAAATTCATGTTGGTGACTAGCTGTGAAACCTCAGTTAGTTAGTTAATTCTCTATTCTACTTTCTATCAGCTGTTCCATAGGTTTACTTAATACTGAGGTTAAGCTACAGTAACCGGATGAAGAGTGTGTATGTTTTGCTTTACCCCTTTTTTCAATATAGGTACTACAGTTGATGTTCTCCAATCATTTGGTACCTATCCAGATATTAATGACGTATTAAATATAGTTCTTATAGGTTTGATTAGGGTATCTGCTGTTTCTAGTAACAGCTTATGGCTTACATCATCAGGTCCTGCTGATGATTGGGCTTGCAGTTTTTGGAGTGCAGTTCTACATTCTTCTGTACTTATTGGGGTAATGGTGGGAGTACTCAGGTGATTAACTGAGATGTCTGATTTATTATTAAACACTGTACAGAAGTGATTATTAAAAACTTCTGCAATAATTTTCTTGTCCATTGTACTGCTATTTCCAATGGCAAATAGACCTCTCTTATGTATTGGATTTTTTCCTCCATTAACATAGGCAAAGAATGTTTTATTGTTATCTTTGTTGTGGGCTATTTTGAATTCTATTCTATACTTCTCTTTCTTAATTAATCCCTTTAACTTTCTTACTTCTTTCCTATATGTAGAATAGTTTTCATTTGAGTAACATTTTCTTAACCTAGAGTACACATTTTCTTTGGTTTGTATTTGTTGTTTTTTTTACTTGTTTAATTAACAAAAACATGTATCTACCCTTTTTATTGTGTTTTTGTATTGCAGTCACTAGTTCACTTTCAATGGTTAAAATTGTGTTTTCAGGAAATGCCAAGACTCCTCTGTTGATGCATGGTTCATATTCCTGTCCCAGTTCATGCTGTTGAGACGGTTATCTAAAGTTACTGTATGAAATCAGGTCTATTATAATTTGTGATGTATTGTATATTGTTGGTTTTTATGTGCTTTAATATGGAGTTTACGCTTGACTACATTATGATCACTTCCTCCTACTGGACAATTGGTTTAAATACTGTAAACAAAGTCACTATTATTTATGAGAATAAGGCCTAGAATATTATTCCCTCTAGTGGGTTGGGTTACTATCTGTGATAGGCCAACACTAGTCACTGCATCAAAGAAAGCTCTTTCCGAACTGCTATTACCAGTAAATAGTTCCCAATTGATGCCTGGGTAGTTGAAATCACCCAGTATTATAACTTTGCTGAGTTCTGTCATTTCTTTTATTTCTTTAATAACATTATCATTTATTTCATTGTTTGAACCTGGTGGTCTGTAATATAGCCTACCATTATTTTTTACCCATTTTATTAATTGTAACTTTGAGCCATAAACTTTCTATATCAGGCTCTTCTCTGGGGGATGGAAATACCTCGGTGCATTAAATGCTGCCTTTAACGTAGATTCACACTCCTCCACCTTTACAATGTGTTCAGTTATTAGAATAAATAGTGTAATAATATTTTTTATGCTTTTCACTACTATCATCCCACCATGTTTTTGTTGCTGCCACCATAACCACCTTACCTCATAGCATTATTGCTTGTAATTATGATGTTTTGGAAGCATTTAAGCTTCTTGTATTGAGAAGCATTATCTTATAATCATCATTCACCCTTATATTGGGCTTTTTGTTTGTAACCTCAGGTGGATATGTTACCACTTGCCCTACAGAATCTAGTTTAAATGTTTGGTAATATGCACCTTGATTTTTTTACCCAGCAGATAGTTCCCTCTTTACTGAGATGTAGACCATCACAAAAGTAAAGATTATCTTTACCCTTGAATTCCTCCCAGTGTGTGAGGCATGTACAGTATATTTTTTTTGTAGTGACCATTTTCTGATTCATTTGTAACCCTGGCCCCGGGGAGAAATCTTGTTGCTCAGCATTATGCTAGATTTGTACTTCTGGTCAGGGGCACCCAAGTAAATCGAGACACTGGAAGCAATAACTGAAATGTCCAAACCAAGAAATGGGATTCTAGAGTGTGGCTTTTATTCACATGAATACAAAGAATAACAAAGCAAAGATGGACCCCCACAGGGCTACACTCACTGGTAATTCAGATTTACAGAGGTACAGAGCAGGGGTGTAGCCAGGAATTTTAAACTTGTACTCAAAAGTGATGCACTGTTGCCCCCTTCGTTACGTAAACATATGAGCTGCCACGTCACACCAACAATAGGCCCCTCCCCATTTGCCATGTCTGAGTTCAAGTAATCAGTTTCTTCCTGTAATCCTCCTTCCTTTGTTTTTCTGCCTGCCTGGTAAGTTGTTCTTGTTTGGGTATTTGGCTGGTGGCATCAGTGCCCCATAGTGAACAACAAAGGCAAAAGGGCTCAGCGCAACACAGACACAATGTGGCTCACAATGTCTTTGCTTTCCTCTTTTTGTTGCCCCTGCCTAATTTCTTTTACTGTACTCTGCTGAGTACAGTGCGTATGCCTACCGACACCCCTGGTACAGAGCATACTTCTTCACTACATGAAACCCTTAGGTTCAGAATGAATCTGGGCACACATGGCCCAAACTGGTACACTTCTCTTCTATTCCTTGACATGGCACCCCAGCCAGTACTAGAACACTTTTCCATATGGCACGGAGATTTATGGTGACTCCCTAAACCACCCACAAGCACTTTCTAGCTGTAAAGGGAAAAACTCCAAAATCCCACGTCTGGGTGCTTTCTGCAAACACTGGCCAAGTGCCTGGAAGAAAGCCATAGGTGCCCAAACTGAACCCGGAGAAGTAAACCTGGTTACTCTAGATGGGGGTCTCCCAACTCTTGCTCCCAAATCTATACTTGGCCATTCATTTGGATACAACACCTTTCTTCGAGTCTCTGGTTGTAGATGCTCTCTAGAAATGTTTAGCACATTTAACATTCTACACTATACACAAGCGGCATCCTGACTTAAAACATTCTGTAAGTGGCTATGTCCATACCCTAGACCCCCACTTTTGCAGATGCTTCCAAGCCATACACAAAATAAAAGTACTGTACTTGGCAAGTCTTCCTTTGACCCCACAGTAAGCAGATACTTTTACACTAAACTCTGTCTCGGTGAACACAGTCTCTTTATCAGAGCAGAAATCACCATGGTATGCAGGTGCCCCAGGGCTTCTTTCCCAAAACACACAAATTCTCAGGTGCTCTCAGTACAAACTTCACTCTCAGGTAGCTTTTCCCTTTCCAGGCAGGACCAGAGGATTGTCCCTGAAATGCTGGAATTCCCCCCGCCATCCCTCCAGGGATGGGGCACTGGAGCAATGCTATGAGTGGTCTCTACCACTTCCTTCTGGTCTCTTCTGTGTTCTTATCTTCTGTCTTTGTCAGGAACTTCCTGCAAGAGAAAAGACAAAACACACATCCCTAATCTGCAAACACAGTACACTGTCTAACCCCTACCATCAAAACACTAGAGAATCCCCAAAATATTTTTTTAGAAAAGTAGAAAAACAGTAGAAAATTATTAACATTATATACAATGCACATTTTGGGGATGGAATACCCTAAATTACCCATCTAGTGACAACAGTGCCTGAAGGCAAGTCCAAGAAAGAGTCTCTCCTGGGCTGGAGCCCAGTGAAGCACAGTTCTTGTAGGACTGTAGTCTTGAAGGGGAGAGCCTTTGTGGGCAGTTCAAACAATCTGTAGTCTGCCTGGTGCAGGATGTGTATTGCAATGTCAATAAGATAAGTAAAGTCTGGACTTACCAGTCCCTTGAAGAACGAAAATAGTACAGCACCTGGATTTCCAGCTGAAGACTCTCCCTGGCAGCATTTTTTGGATACAGCGGGGTGGACATCTTCCAGAAAATGACAGGATGGCACATCTGGAAACTGCTGGTATGAAGTCATCTAGGAGATGGAACCTTGGAATAGGAAAGGAAACAGCTGGTCTGAAATCACCCGGAATCTCAGGCGATGAATCAGGAAACAGCTGGGCAGGTGTCCTCTCTGGATATGATGTCACCTGGAAGGCCAGACAATGGAATCTGGAAAGCCAGTCAATGGAATCTGGAAGGAACATTGCAAGGCTGATGAATCTGGGGCACCTGGATACTGGAATGCCAGACTAGTGGAACAACATAGGTACGGCAATGACTGGATGGCAGCACTGGCTACCACTGCTCTGCTTTTCACTTGGTAGGCATGGGCACATTCACAGGAAGTTGGTTGCATTGAGGGTAGTACCACAATGAGTCAGGTGCAGGAATTATTACCCCATCTGGGTGCTCATAATTCACATTGTAGAAGGTTTCATGGCCCTCTCCATCCACAATCCGTACAGTGTCTATGAACAGTGTCCTGCCCACTTTCCAATATTTGAATTTCTCTGTAATTACTCTATCTCTGGCAAAGCAACTTGCACCTGGATGCACGTATTTTGTTGCTTCTTCCACTATCCAGGATTTCCTGTTTCTCTTAATCTCCTCCCAGACTCTCTGAGGAAAGGTAGGAAAGGATATCCCATAGATCTCATTCACCATCCTATGAACCAATCTTTCCTCTTTACTACACTTGGTCAACTTAAGACCTCTGGCCTGGCTTGGAGGTGGCCAGTCCTGGTTCTGCCAGTGACGCATGCTCAGTGCAATGAAAAATGGATCTCTGACTCCTTCTTGTGAAGACAGTGCTGTGGAGTTACCAATCTCTCCTTCTTTTTGCTCCTCCAAGGCTAGAGCCCGAGGCTATGGACCAGCACCTTCATCATAAGGCCACATAGGTTTCCTCTCCTCTTCCTCCTGACTGAGGATCTGATCCCAGGAGTGAGCAGTCATCCTCACTCCTGAGACAGTCCACTCTTCACTGGGTGCCGAGGTCAGCACCTCCCATTCAACAGTCTCTCTCATCTCATTTTCTCCTGTGAGACTAAGGCTTGGCCCCTCTCTCCACGGGTCTGCTGATGCTCCCTCTGCACTGTCTCTCTGTAACCCAGACTCGGATACATCAGCACTACTTTGCTGTGCCTGTAGATCTACACTCTCTTCCTTTGTGCCACACTCTGCTGGGCTTCCCCAAACAGGCTCCACCTGGTGCTGTGTGCTGCCAACTGCAGATTCTTGAAGCTTTGTCCATGTGGGAGCCAAACAAATCTTGGGTGCCCTAGTTAGGCCATGTTTCTCAAGACACCCACTACAGTGAGGAACCATGAAGATGTCCCTTCCAGCCTTTAAGCACATTATGCACACTCTAACTGGATATCCAAGAATCGCCACATGAGGAGGCAAACATCCCCTGTAGTAACATCTCTCAATGTCTTTTAACTTGTTAACTTCTTCTACTATCATAGCCCAGGCATGATCTGGGTAGCAGGCTGATCCCGAAGCCATGACTGCAGAGAAAAACAAAAGTTCACTGTTATCTCAGATTGCACTGTAATTGGAAAAGTCTCACAAAATGGCTCCCCTGCTTATGTGTTTGCTTTACTACCCCACTCTGTAATTGCAGTGGCAGCACTCCTGGTGCATCAACGTTCTGTTTCTGACTCAAGCCACTGTGCATCCGATTTACATGTTTTACTGATAAAGTTCACTCAAACTGCATAAACTGCACTGTTTGCTCTCTCAGCACATCTATATGATTTTTTTACAGGACTTTTCATTCACTTTAAATCATTGTTCTTGCTTAAAGTCCCTAAAGCCACAATATTTAATTGCACAGGATTGTCTGTATTTTTGTTGCATCTTTCATACAACCCACAGTCTCTCACCTTGCTTTGAAAATCACACTGTTGCTGAACCCATAATTATGCTCACAATCTAATGCTCTGAATTCTTGTTTAGTTTGATTAACTTGATACAGTCCTTCTTTGCAAAACAATCACACTGTTACACACAGATTCAGCTGGCTTTAATTAAAATCACACACAGTTTGAGCTGTTTCTCTGGTTGGTACTCACTGAATCAGTAGCTTGTTATTGTGATGTAAATTTGGCCTACAGACGATCCTGGAGGCCTCTTGATTGAAGTGGGGTGGCAGTCCTGCCGATTGTCCCTCCGAACACCACGCTTTCTTCCCAGACGATTGAAATGTGGGTTGAGCCTGATTTTAAACTGAAAAGTCTGATTTTATTACTTTTACAATGTTTTCAGTCACTGTGATGCTCTTCCTGGCAAACCAGATCACACACCACTCTCTCTCTCCCCCTCTCGAACACTGTGCAGTCACTCTGATGCTGGCTTGTGAGCGGGACTGACTGCAGTCTCACCAATCACTCGACGCCATGCAGATGAGCCTCTCTCTTCCCGTGCTCTTCTCCACCATGGCAGTCGTTGAGTAGGCAAAATTTAAACTGCAAAACACTTTTATTTTCCCTGACTATGACTCCTCAGCGGGAGCACCATTTCAACCATTTTTCATGGCATTTTCCTCAGCGACTCCCCCAGTCCATACTACAAGCACTTTAAACTTCTAGGGCATAACTATCTCTTTGTTTCCCACAGTTTTCCATACTTTTTCTTGTCACAACTTGAACCTTAAAAGCTGGCAAACATTATAATTTTGATGCAGGACAAGGGGCATACACAATCTGGCTTTACAGCTCCTTGGTAAACTGGTGGCACAATTACTGCAGCACACGAGCAACAGTATACAGCGACACATTTAGATGGCAATGCTTCTGATTTTTTGGGCTACCTACTGCCAGACAGCCACAACGCTAGCCATGATCTGAGCAAATCTTTCTTGGTTCTTCCTAAAATTCCAATCAAATCCTCAGTGGTGTCTCCATTCTGTAAACTTGGGTTCAGGGGAGAAATCTTGTTGCTCAGCATTATGGTAGGTTTGTACTTCTGGTCAGGGGCACCCAAGTAAATCCGGACACTGGAAGCAATAACTAAAATGTCCAAACCAGGAATGGGATTCTAGAGTGTGGCTTTTATTCACATGAACACAGAGAATAACAAAGCAAAAATGGATCCCCACATGGCTACACTCACTAGTAATGCAGATTTACAGAGGTACAGAGCACACTTCTTCACTACACAAAACCCTCAGGTTCAGAACGAATCTGGGCACACTGCCCAAACTGGTACACTTCTATTCCTTGACATGGCACCCCAGCCAGTACTAGAACACTTTTTCATAGGCCATGGAGGGTGATGGTGGCTCCCTAAACCACCCATGAGCATTTTCTAGCTCTAAGGGAAAAATTCCACAACTCCACATCTGGGTGCTTTCTTCAGATACTGGCCAAGTGCCTGAGAGAAAGCAATAGGTGCCCAAACTGAACCCGGAGAGGTAAACCTGGTTATTCCAGATGGGGGAGGTCTCCCACCTCTTGCTTCCAAATCTATACTTGGCCATTCATTTGGATACAGCACCTTTCTTTGAACTACTGGTTGTAGATGCTATGTCGAAATGTTTAGCACATTTATCATTCTACATTTTTACTCAGGAGGTGTCCTGACTTTAAAAGTTCTGTAAGTGGCTCTGTCTTTAACCTAGACCCCCACTGTTGCAGATGCTTCCAAGCCATACACAAATTAAAAGTATTGTTCTTGGCAAGTCTTCCTTTGACCTCACAGTAGGCAGATACGTTTACACTAAAGTCAGTCTCGGTGAACATTGTCTCTTTATCAGAGTAGACTCACCCAAGGTATGCAGGTGCCCCATTTCTTCTTCCCACAAATGTCTCAGGTACTCACAAACAAATCAATTCTTAGGCAGCTTCTCTCTGTCCAGGCTGGCACAGGGGATTTCCCCTGCATTCCTGAAATTCCCCCCCATCCCTCTGGGGATGGAGCACTGGAACAACTCTAGGAACGGTCTCTACCACTTTCTTCTGGTCTCTTCTGTGTTCCTCTCTAGGGTGAGAACACACAACCCACTTGTCTGAAGTAGCTCTATAACAGAGCTAGGCTCTGAGGGCCTGCCAACTGCAGCACTCCTCTCTCTGTGGAGTCTCCACTCAGACTGCTCACTGAAGACTCTCCCTGAAGACTAACTTGAATTCCCCAATGTCCTACTGCTAACCCCTGCAGTCAGCATTCGATTGTGGCTTATGCTGCTGTGAGAATTCTATGGTGAAATCATCACTCCAGCTCAGCTGCAACTGAGAACAGAGTGAGACAGTGTGAAACCCATTTAATTGGTATCCCACAAGCTGCCTTTCCCTGCCTGCTGCTGGTTCTAAGTGGGATTCTAGTAACCCAGGGGAACAAGGGGGTTACACATTCATTTATGATTTTTATTTTTTCGTTCAAGTCAGACCCTCCTCTAGGCACCGGTAGTATTTCTGAAATTGTGACTGTATATTCTTTATCTTCAAGTTTCTTGCACAACCTAATGTAGTCAAGTTGTATTGTTTTTATACTGGAGCTGTTTAAATCACTTGTGCCTACATGGACTATAACTCATGGATTTTCCCCTGAGTTATGCAAGATAGTGTCTAACATGATGGAAATGTCATAAATACACTCTCCCCTACAACTACAGCAGGTTCTGTTGTGTTTTTCAGGTGCACAAACTGTTCTATCTATGTATTTTGTCATGGAGTCTCCAAGCATGAACACTTGCCTGTTAGAAGAAGGGTCACATGCCTGGAGTTTTCCTGCTGGTTACTTGAATTGGAATTGATTGAGGGTGGATCCTTGGGGGTGGGTATAGCTTCCTGGGGGATGCTGTCATTTTGACCATAATTGTTTGTTCTGTTATTACCTATGGCAGTATCTCTAGATCTCCTATTGCTAGTAGTAGGGATATTGGATCAATCAGGTGTTTCTATATCTACAGTATATCATCAGAGTTAGGACCAGTGTTATGGGGTGGGATGGGCTCACAATTTGTCCCTGGAGTTGTGTTACTTTAATTTGAATTGTGTGTACATTTTCTGGCAGCAACTAATTTCTGGTGTCTGCTGCAATATTGCCAGCTATACTAAACATGTGTTCCAAAGAGACACTTGTTGTAGGACAACCAAGATGTTTAAAGCTTCATAATACAGCTTGGGCCATATTAACTTTTTCAATCTCCAGTATTCAAAAGACCATGCATCAATAGGAATAAGTGGTTCTTACAGCTAACTGTCTACCAGGATGGACAGAGAATACTCAGAAGAAGAATCCATGTGAATTGATATGGCAGCAATTTGCAAAAGACTTTGCCACAAATTCAGCCTGCAACTTGGGGTGGATGTGAGCATTGTGGAAGAACTACTGCTCACTTTTGGCGACTTTTTCTGTTCTGTATCTCTTTGCAAAGATGGACCTACATGTTGTGGAGATGATAAGTTGAAGCTACTGTGTGTGTGTCTGTATTTGGCTCCTGTGATTGCTGCTGCTGTAATTCATCTTCCAACAAAAATTTGTACTGTTCTACATCATTTGTTTTTGGAAGATATATAGCCTTGAACCTGGGATCTAAGAGAGTTGCAAGTATATAGTGTTTTGATTACATCATTGCTAGGGGTGTGCAAAACAAATCTTCTGCAGGTGGAATTTAAGCAAAAGTATAACTTCCACTTCGGCAAATGTTCAGAAATCTATTTCTGAACTTTTGTGGAAATTCTGTATGCCCTGCTGCCAAACAAAATAACATAAATACCTTGTGGCTAGCAGTCCCTTCCCCCCATTTGATCACTCACCCCATATCATTTCAGTACCCCCCCATGGGTAGTGAGCCCTTCCCTCACCCTATCACCGACCATGTGGTATTTCATTAACCCCCATGGCTAGCAGTCCCTCCCCCAGATCACCCATCTATATAGTTTTAGAAGTTGAACTCCCTGCCATGGCTATCAGTTCCTCCTCCCATATGATCACCCCTGCCCAGTAGTAACCCATCCATCCCTTCCACATGTATAATAAAATATTTAATAGAACTAATGGTCAGGTCAACCCCCCCTCCCTCCCTCCCTCCCTCCCTATCCCTGCTCCTAGAAGCCAGTGTTTGTTTTTATTTTATGTATTATTTAAAAAACTTATTTGCTGCTGGTCTGGCAGCCCCCCATCCCCCACCCCAGCAGATAGAGTTCCCCAGTACCACCCCACTCCCCATCCTGAAAAGGAGTGGACAATCGACACAGCCCTCTACTCTCCTCCATGACCAGCTGCCCACTAAGTTGTCAATGAATGAGTTTGTACTTATACATATTCTGCTGAGGTGGAAATGGTAAACCCTAATCATTGCAACTAATCTATCATCATTTTGGAAGCACTCACACATTCTCTTTACAAGATTTTGGTGATACTGCTGACATGTTGTATTATCTTCAGATCTGTCTCTATCTGTAGAGTCAGAACACTCAGATGGTGTGAAATCAGCATTATGAGTGAGAGAACCTGACTCAGAGATGCACCTTCTGAAGACATGTACCTTGTAGCTGTCTCAGAAGGAGTTAAGATGCAGAATACTGTCTTCATTAACTTCTACTGCAGCACAGAAAGCATAATGCCATCACCAATAATGTAACTGGAGCAATATTCATGTACAGCATGCTTTTCTTCCAAGAGGCACTGTAGCACATGAAGAATTGAGTTCCACCAAGTGAAAACATTTTGAGTCAGTGTTTAGTGGGGCTGCTTGTGTTTCTTCTGCAGTTCTGATAATAACCATATAGCCTTGGTTGAATGTGAAAAGTGAGTCACAGTTTTTTTGCAAACAGCAATCATACCATCAAATTGTGTTTAATTGTTTAGGAACCCAGGGACAATTAATTGTAAGCAATGTGCAAAGCAAGAAGCATGCATGAACCCTCCATCCTGTACTGCTTACAATATGTTAGCTCCATTGTCACTTACTATAAAGTCAGGAGATCATTTAGTTCTTGTAAGATATTTGTGGCTGTATGACTTTTCCCAGACTTCTTTATATGCACCAGCGCTATCTTTTGGGGTATGTTTGTTTTTGAAGAAGCACAAGAAAAACTGACACAGTGAGCTGTAAGAGATATATAAGCCATATTCTGACTGCTGCTCCACATTTCTGTTGTGACATGAATAAACCCTCCCTGCACAGTTTTAAGTGCAAGCATAACTGTAGCTTTTAATGCCTCATAAATGTTTGGTTTTCAACATAGGCAAAGTACCTTTGATGAGGAACATTGTAACGAGGGTCTGCTAGTTTCATGACCTCCCTAAAATACTCATGATCTATGAAAGAGTGTAGGAGAAGGGGTCCAGCTAACAGTTCCCAATGTTGTGACTAAGATGAAGACTCTTTGGATGATTTTTGGTAAAAGTATTCATCTTCTCAAATGCCTGAGACAATGTTAACTATTTATAACATGTCTCTGCTGGTTTATTAGACACAGTGCTTCATTACCAGATGGACATTGAGGTGGTGGACTTAAACATTCGGTGCCATCACTTGATGTGCAACTGGTGCTAATTGTGTTGGCATTGAGACAGTTGTGGTCCTCAGGTTGGCATTAGGTCTGTCCACATCAAGTTCAGAAAATCCACTGTGGATTTCTATATATTCCTGAGAATCCTGACCCTTCTCATTTGTGGTATTTGTAGATCATCTGTGACAGCTTGTAGATGCTACAACAAGGGAAGAAGCCATCCTGTACATAGTTCTCATTAACAGTGAGAGGGTAAGGGGGTTGAAGTTGGTTGCCATCTGGGAAATAGGAACCACCGTATATCTGGATTCAAAGTGAACATGGCAGAGGACATAAGCCACTCCAAAATTAGAGTACTAGGTTTTAGGAAAGCTGACTTCTAGAAAATGAGGGAAAGCATAGTGGGATATTAAAAATCACAGAAGGGAGAAGGGTGGAAGAACTGTGAGAAAGCCTTAAAGGTGCTATTAAGACAGTCACAGACCAATACATCAAAAGGTTAAGTAAGACAAAAAAGAAAAGATACCCTCTCTGGTTCTCAAAAGAAGTAGCTATTATAGTGAAAGGAAAAAAGGCTGCCTACAGGAGATACAAAGCATCAAATGAAGAAGAGAATAATGAAGTATACACAGAGAAACTGAGGGAGGCAAGTAAAGTGAATAAGATGGCTGAAGCCCAGACTGAGGTGAAGATTACAGAAGGGGCACAACAAGGCAACAACACCTTCTTTAGGTGCATAAGGGAAAAGAGGAAAACTAAGGGTGGAATAGTTAGACTAGTAGTGGAGGAAGGGACTCTAGTAGAAGAGGATAGAGAAAAGGCAGAAGTCCTCAACAGGTACTTCTGTTCAGTGTTTATAAAGGAGGAGGAGGCAATGGACCTGAGCCAACTAGTAACGGCACCACTGGACTAGCAGTCAATACAAGCCCCTTCATGGCAGAACAAGTCTCGGAAGCACCAAACAAACTAAAAGTGGATAAGGCCATGG
This sequence comes from Neoceratodus forsteri, assembly GCA_016271365.2. Lineage (NCBI taxonomy): Eukaryota > Metazoa > Chordata > Ceratodontiformes > Ceratodontidae > Neoceratodus > Neoceratodus forsteri. Next base: position 659,569,612 of record CM057449.1, read on the forward strand.
GAACATATGATATGCATTCCAGAATCCTCAAAGAACTGGGGAAGGAACTGGCAGCACCCTTGGTGGACCTGTTTACTAAATCACTTATGAGTGGAGAGGTTCCAGAAGACTGTAAGAGGGCATTGGCGGTCCCACTTCATAAATCTGGGTTCAAGGAGGACGCAAGGAACTATTGCCCAGTGAGTCTTACTTCAGTTGTAGGAAAATGGATGGAATCCTTACTCAAGCAGAGAATATTAACATTCCTGGAATCCAGCAGCCAACAGGATTGTAAACAACATGGGTTCATAGTGGGGAGGTCTTGCTAAACAAAACTGATTGAATTCTTTGATTGGGTTACTACACAGCTGATAAGGGGGGAGCAATTGATGTGGTCTACCTGGACTTAAGCAAGGCCTTCAACTCTGTTCTACACAGAAGGCTGATAAAGAAGCTAGACTCTAAGGGGGTGGGACAGGAGGTGGTAGACTGGGTGAAAAATTGGCTGTATGGGAGAACACAAAGAGGGCAGGTAAATGGCACTTTATCAAAAGTGGGGGAGGTAACCAGTGGGGTACCCTAGGGCTTGGTGTTGGGGCCTCTATCATTCAATGTATCCATAGCCGACACTGCAAATGGGCTTAAGGGGAAGGTGTGTCTGTTCAGTGATGACATCAAGATATGCAACAGGATAAAGAAAGTAGAATCAGACCTAAAGAAACTGGAGGAATGGTCTAGAGCATGGCAGCTGAAATTCAACACCAACAAGTACAAAATTATGCACCTAGGAAGAAGCAAACCAAAAAGGGAGTACTACTTGGGTGGAGACAGACTAGCTACAACCAACCATGAACGTGACATTGGGATCATGACAGCAGGCAACTAGGAAGTAGGTAGACAGTGTGAGAAGATGGCACTAAAGGTCTAGTGGCCTACTAGGATGCATTGGAAGGGGAATCATAAGCAAAAGGATGGAGGTGATGCTTCCACAGTACAGGCACTTGTCCACCTCCACCTGGAATAATGTGTGCACTTTTGGAGACCACTCCTCAAAAAGGACGTTGATTGGATAGAGACTGTGCAAGATGATACAGGAGTTATACCAGATAACATATGAGAATAGGTTGAAGAAATTAAGCACATACTCCATGGATCAGAAGAGGGAGAGAGAAGACATGATCGAGACCTTCAAGTACATCAAGGGTATAAAAAAGATACAGATGCAGGAACACTTTCATGTCAAGGAAGGGAGTAGAACAAGGGGCATGATCTGAGACTGAAAGGGAGAACATTTGGGACCAATAGTAGGAAGTTCTTCTTCACTGGGAGGGTGGTGGATGGCTGGAACAGCCTGCTTCCAGATGTTGTGGGTGCCAAAACAGTTGGGGGGTTCAAGAAAGCTTGGGATAGATGCAAAGGTATCATTCTCCAGAGGGGCATATAAGGAAGGGGGTAGAAACCAATAAACATTGTGCAGATTAGATGGACCTTGTGGTTCCCTTCTGTCATCAGTTTCTATGTTTCTGTTTCTTTGTGGCCTGGAAGGTGGAGGGCATGGTTTTGGGCTGATCAAGCAATACTGAATGTTTTTTTTTTTTTCAGATGGCATTTAAGAGCTGTAGCACCGAGACATGAAGCAACTTTACCACTGCTTACACTTTGTTTACTTAGGGAACAAATTGTTCTGAATGGATCACTTTTACTGACAGAAAAATAATTCCATATTTCAGAAGTGACAGACTTTGTCTGAGTGCTAGGAAGATAACTAAAAACTGTTTTGTGTTTTTTCACCTGTCTAAGCATGACCTAGGCCATCCTCCTTGGTGCTAGAAAAGTGGGCAAAGGCACTTGAGGGTTTTTCATTTTTTACCCAGTGTAGAAGAGGTGGATTAACCCTTAGACTGCTGACAGAATGAGAATGCATTGGAAATCAGGACAGATGTATCAGTCAGTGACCCTGTTAGGGTTAACTGGATATGTCCTTCTCATTGCCACCATCTATGGATGCATTTACAAGTGCACAACCTGATTCTTTGTCAGCTGACTTGCTCATTTGACTTGGTTGAGGGACTGATGATACGTCACCAGTCACAAGAGTGTGAAAATGAGACAAATAGCTAGTGTCTGAGTCAGAGACTGCATTATTGTCACTTGCATTACTACTAGTGCTAGTCACAGGGATTTTAACTGCATGAATGGTATACCTTATGGGGCCTCTCCATGTAACACCAGCAGCTGCACAAGTTTTCATAAAAGGTCCCCCTTTACCACAGTTTGTTGCCACTCTTTTGCTGTTTGTTGTATTTTTACCATGTGGAACATTTTGGTTACTTTTGCTAACACCAGGATTACTACTGCCACAAAAACCTGATCCAACACAAGCTCCTGATTTTACACCTGTGTTGTCTGCCAACATAGCACCAGTTGCATACTGTACACAACTCCTGTGTAACAAAACTATGTAGTCTGTGATTGCTGCAACTCAAAAATTCAGTTTTGGCTTTATGACACTGTGAAGCAGTGGACTAGCTAACTGAAGAATATACAACTAAAGTTGTATCCCAGGTTCAAGCAGGGGTTATGTTAAGGATTTAGCACAGTGTGCTCCTCCAAAATAGAGAAGCACAGAAACTCTAAATTGTACCCTAAAGTATGTGCTCCTTTAGACCCTGGCTATGCTCCTACCTATCTTCTTTTTAATTTACTAGTTTAACAATTTCTTGCTTGTAATAAAGGTTTTGAGTAATTTATGGGCAATAATGATTTTGTTGTCCATTTCCTAGATGTTTTTGAGAATCTGAGCACATGACAGTAGGACACCTTTGTGTATGATACTGATGCCATCAAGTATTGAAAATGCATCCACCCAATCATAACTACACATTGAATCTTCAAGCACCATGACCACCTACAGACACACATACACACCACCCCACTGATTTCTTCACCCACCTCTGGCTCACAGTCCACAGCCACCTGTCCAGACCACACCATATGGGCTTCCATATCAGTTTATTATTTCCCTCCCTATAACTGTGGGATAATTTTTCCTGCATTGCTTTGTTTTTTCATGTAACCAGTACAAGTCTAGGTCTAGGGGCAATTTCCTGTAGACTGCTGCTGTACATCTGCCTGTAAAATACAGGGATCCATTTTTATCTTGGAGCGCTACACCACTTCTTCCTCATGTGCTGACTTAACTGCATTCGGTAGTGACTCCAGCAAGGCACCCAGGTCTATAAGTAGTTTTGTACTTTTAAGGTAAATTGAGACGTAGTCTATAGGAAAATTGTGTCCATAGACTTGTGTTGTGTACACAGAGGTAAATGGAGCAATTCAGCTTCCGTATCCTAGACTAGTCTTTCAGTTTCATCATATAATAATTTCCAACAAAAGCATGCAACATCAGTTACAAATTATTCAAACTTTCGGTGGCCTACAGTTCAAAGTATAAAACAAAATGCAGTATCTTTTCATTCCAAAGGTAACCTCTTGAAAACAGACAACGTTTTATATATATGTGGAATTACCCACCAGGCTTCCCTCGATTCATGCAAGATGCAGGACTGCAGGACACCATGACTGTTAGTCTCGATGTCGTGCCACTTTTTCTGGCTTACCTGTCTTTAATTTTCAGTTTTATCTCTCTGTGATCTTTGCTTTTTCCATCCTGTTTTGCTTCTTACCGTGGACTTTCTCTGTCATCCTTGCTCTCATTCTTTCATCTTCCTCAAGCCACAGTTCTCTCTGTTCTGTGTCAACAGTTTTTGTTTCCTTTCTTTTGTCTACAGACTTTAAAATATAGCATCTTTCCTTCTTTGCCTGTTCATCTACTTTTAATTCACCTGTGCTCAATACATTCATTCCCTCTCTGTCATTCTTCCACACTTTTGTTTGTCACCCACCTACCCATAAACTCACTCGGAAGCACACATGCTCAGACCATCCCTACATGCCAATACGCACATTAGTCTACCAGTTGCTCTCCTGTTCTTTTTCTGCCTGCCTATGAACTCACTCACTAACCTGTACTGGCTGCCAATATGTTTTTTTTTTTGCCAGCATGTCAAAGTGCACACTAACTTGCTGGCTACCCACAAAACTGATCACTGTTGGCCCACCTGTTAATGCAGCAGCTGCCCGTTTGCCCAGTTGTTTTCTGATCTAACTTTTAACTCCACCCAATTAATAAAAAAATCCTGATTTGTATCCCAGTTCCCCTACTGAACTCCCCCCCGTGCCCCTACTGAATTCCTCCCCACACGCACACACACACACACCCTGTTCTGCTGCCAGGAACCCCCCCCCCCACAACTGTGCTCCAGAAAGGCAAGAGGAGCACAGATAACTGAACATTTTACAAAGAAAATGTGGTCCTGTGATCACTGGCTGTACTTAGAACATAGAGCACACCCTTAATGCTGTCCATGGGTTCAAGGCTTACAGAATGGATTGGCCATAGGTATATGTAAAACAGGGCAAGGCAAAATGTCAGGAACTGTAATTTTGAATTAAAAAAAATATATTGCTTCAGTATTGCAAAAAATGTTCCTTTTATTTTTATATTCAATTTCAATATTTATTGTTCTGCAATATATTTTATGTTGTTCTGTAATATATTTTATTTCTTTTTATGCAAGTTGATCCATGCACTGAGTGCTGGGTGGCACATGTTCAGCACATAAAGCCAAAGAGCACACAGCAGAATGATGGCCAGTATGCCACACAGGAATCACACACACACACACACTGGGTACAGTGCAGCAGTCAAAGGGCACACAGCAGGATGATGGCATTATGCCACATAGGAGTCCTACACACACACTGGGTACAGTGCAGCAATCAAATGGCATACAGCAGGACGATGACAAGTATGCCACATAGGGGTCACACACACAAAACAGTACAGAAGACAAATGGTACACAGCAGGATTTTGGCCAGTAACACCACATAGCAGTCACACACACATACACACACACTTGGCACAGTGCAGAAATCAAACAGCACACAGCAGGATGATGGTCAGTATGGCATGTAAGAGTCACACACACACACACACACACACACTGGGTACAGTGCAGCAATCAAGCAGCACACAGCAGGATGATGGTCAGCATGCCATGTAGGAGTCACACATACAGGAGTTATTTTTGTAACAGAATACATCAGTTTGGCAGCGTGCCTAGGGAATGTCATTCACAAGAATTGGCCCATTTTAAAGGGAAATGCAACAGTTTCTACAGCAGTAGGTGAGAAACCGAGAGTTTCATTTTGCAGAGCTCCAAATTTGAAGGACAAGCTTGTCCACAGCAGGATACCAGCTGAATTCTCACGTAATTTTGTAAATTGGCTTCCCCCCCAGACCAAAAGAATTTTTCAACTGTAAAAGATGATCAATATGTAAACATGCAAAGGCAGAGAATAGATCTGAGCACCCAATGGGAACAAATATCACAGTAGATATCAGAATGTATCTCTTGTGATGAAACCTTTCACCGACTATGCTCTTTAGTGACCATGTAAATTGATCTCTGTTGGTTGCACCACTAGACCCTTGAAACATGTGGGATCTATAGTAAATGTCAGACAGGATACACCAGGAGGGGTTCATTTTGGAGAAAGACATGGCTCGAACTCTGATCTGTTGTGTTTCAGTGGAATTGAGCACATAAAATCTATGAAAAAGGGGTGGTGATAGACGAGACCAACCATTGAAGAGAGAAAGCTTTTGGATTTTTACTTTAAACAGTGTCAAACCACATTAGCTGAATAACAATTGGGACATCAAACCATACTTGAAATGATTATTTTTGGGTTATAAGGATTATTTGTGATTACAACCCTTTAGGTGAATTTAAGGCACTATGATGCTTCCCATAAAAGAAATATTTTTACCTTGTTAATCAAGAGGTTACATTAATTACTACCCTTTATAAACTTTAAGTCATTTAAATGGTACCACTAAAATTAAATCCATGTCTAACTGCATTTACATAAGCTAATCTAGTGTTCATTTTTTAATTTTTTTTTATTTTAGTCTTTGGTAACTGGATAAGGCCCACTAGGTACAAGAGCCTGTTTTCAGGTGCCACCTGGGAGCACTGGGCTGTTAAGTCACTTGCTCAGAGTCACACAGTATACAAGTGGAGGGTGTGAGAAACAAACTTAGATCTGGTCTTCCGGATGTACCAAGCTCATTCTCAGCTCATTACTCTAACCTCTAGGCTATACTGCCAGCCCTAATCATCAAAAACTGCAGGTAACTAATACACAAAGTGGGATGGAAAGGATGAGAAGGGACTTGGCAAGGTTGGAGGAATGGTCAAATGTATGGCAGCTTAGATTCAATGAAAAGAAATGCAAAGTAATGCACCTGGGAAACAAAAATCATAGGAAGAGTACACAATGGGGGGTGAGATACTGACAACAACAAAAATGGAAAGGGACTTGGGGGTAGTTATATCAGATGACCTAAAGGTGGGCAAGCAATGTGACAAAGTAATAAGGAGGGCTGGGTGGATTCTGGGATGCATAGGGAGAGGCATTACCAGTAGACAACAGGAAGTTGTTATCCCTCTGTAAAGACAGTTGGTGAGACCCCATCTGGAGTACTGTGTACAGTTCTGGAGACTCCACCTCTGCAAAGACATACACAGGGTGGAGGCTGTCCAGAGGAAGGCAACCAAAATAGTGTGGGGTCTGCACCAGAAGATGTATGAAGAGAGACTAAAGGAGATTAATATGTATACCCTCAAGGAAAGGAGGGAGAGGAGGGACATGATAGAAACTTTCAAGTACCTCAAGGGAATCAACAGATCTCTTTGGAATTTCTCTGAGCTGTCTTTTCTTGTCCCCCTGGATAGATGTTTCTACATCTATCTGGGTGGGGGGAGACAAACGTATCCTCACTGAAAAGTTCAAATGCTTCCAAAATGAACATTTAAACCAGCCAAGGGGGGAGGCAAAAGCAGTCAGGGGGATAAAGGTAGTCCCCCTACATAACATATCTGAAATATGGAAAAATCTAGTTAGTACAAGGGCACTATCAAACACAATGAATCAATTAGATACAGTTGTGGGGAGGACAGAAGATGGAACCCAAAAATGCCACAGGGCTGAAAAAATTGAAAATGAGGGTGGGCACACAAGCTGGAAAGTAATGTGCACAAATTCCTGCAGTCTGTGGAACAAAATCCCTGACCTAATAGCATTAATGGAAGATGCAAACCTGGACATAATACTGTAGCTATTACAAAAACATGGTACACAGCGAACCATGACTGGGATATAGCCATACCAGGATACACACTTTTTGGGAAAAATAGTAAAGGGAGAAGGGGAGGGGGGGTAGCTATTTATGTGAAGGAGAGGTATAAAGCAACGGAGGCTCAAGCATTACAAGAAGGAGCAGAGGCATTGTGGGTCACCCTGGAGGTGGGAAAAAGGCCAGCCATTCACACTGGAGTGATTTACAGACCTCTGGCACAGGGGGAGGAATCAGACAAAGCTCTTGTGGAGACCATCCGCAAAATGGCAGCCAAAGAGGAACTGCTAGTAATGGGTGACTTCAACCTGTCTGAGGTAGACTGGAGCACTCAGACTACAAGGACAAGGGGCAGGGACTTCTTGAATGCCCTGATTGGGGCAAACTTAAGACAGCTTGTAGCAGAACCAACCCATGAGGAGGCTTTACTGGATTTGGCCCTGACCAATGGGGACAGGATCACAGATGCGGAGGTGGGCAGTCCCCTTGGTACCAGCGACCACAGAACAGTATGGTTTAGGTAACCACAGTGGAGGAGGCAATCCATACAAGGATAAAGGTCCCATATTTCAGGAAGGTTAACTTTAAGGAGATAGGTAGAAATCTCAAAAAAGCCTTTGCAGCAGAAGGTACAGAGAGAGATGTGGAAAAACAGTGATCTAGACTCAAGACAGTCATAACACAAGTAACAGGTCACAGTGTCAAAATGCATACCAAGAGTAAAATAAAGATAAGGCCATTATGGTCAGGGCAGGCGCCAGGTTTTTATAGGCCCCGGGCCATGCATCTACAGTGGGCTCCCCTCAGAGTCAGACCCGTCTGTCCATGTAAAAAAAAAAAAAAGGCTGCAAACTACAGTTCAAACCAGGCACAGGCCCAGCCCCAGCACTTGGCAGAGAGATGCAGGCAGCCCACCCCCCCTTGAACTAGGTATCATCGGCAGTGGTGGCACTGTCTCATGCTTGAACCCCGTCCCCAACCTGCAACTTTAGGCTCCCGTTCAGTCATCAGAGCAATTCAGTGACAACAGTGGTACACTGGCATGCACAGTTTTATTTAGAATGGTGCTGGTGCTGCTCAACTGCTCTCTGCTCAGCAGCAAGCAACAATGACAATATTACTGCCCCCCCATTCACCCCCCCCCAAACAGCTGGAGTCAGCTTTCCTGGCCACTGCCAGAACCAAATGGTTCCTGCCCGAGTCCCGACCCAGACCTCTGCTGCCATTTGTGTTACAGTCTCTGCATACATGTTAGGATTAGAAATTTTTGGTGATTTGAATGGTTGAGAAGTTTAACCAAAACCCTTGCTTTCCAATCCGCACATAAAAAAAATAAATTAATACACAAGTCAGAAAACCGGTATGCTGCAGTAAGTTGAACTTGGCTGACCTGCACCTGGTGCTGCCACAACTCCGAGTCCAGTCTGACTCCGCTGCATGCCTGCTGCTCCAACTGTCCTCCAGATCTCTACTGACATGTTGTTCTTCTTTCTTGGTACTGCCAACTTGTGCCAAGCCCGGTGGAGGTGACCCGCAAGCTCCCACACAATCCACTCCAAATTCACACAGCTCAGTTGTGTGTGTGATGCCTGCCTCACTCTTTTCTCTCATTAGACAGTCATCAAGACTCAAAACAAAATGAGTCGTGATCTCGCTGGACCCAGAACAGAATAGTGAGTGCACTTCACTCCATCTCCACCATGCAGCGACTGCCTGACTCCCACCTTCAGATACAATATTTGATAATAGCAGGAGTGGGCTGTGACTCAGCCCCTCAGGCCAACCCCCCCCTCCACCACACTCTCCCAGCCAATGGCTTCCTGCACCCACACCCCGCCCCCATAGCCACAATTTAAAAAAAAACACTTCCTAATTCAACTGGGACTCTGCCAGTCAAGATAAGCAGGAAAGGCTGGCTGTTTGTAGCACTCAATGAGGGCCTGGGCTGGGAGGGAATGTATAGTTTCTGTGGTGGCCACCAGCCACAGCAATGCCAGCATCACACAGCACAGCACACTCAGAGTTTGGGATGGCAACAATTTAAAACATCTGTACCATGCACACATGAGATGCGCAGCCCACTGGTGGGTGGTGGGGTGCTGGGTGGCCCCCCTTTGGCATTGGGGCCCCGGACATTTGCCCAGGTGGCCCAGGTGCTGACGCCAGGCCTGATTATGATTCTTGAAGGTAGTGGCCAAGAAAGTAAGGGAAAAGGAAAGAGCCTTCAGAAGATAGAAGGAAACACAAAAGGATGAGGACAGAGAACAATAACTGGAGAAGCAGAGGGAATCTGGAAAAAATAATTAGAAGAGCTAAAGCACAGACTGTGGAAGGAGTAGCCCAGGCTATTAAGAAAGGCAACAAGACCTTCTTCAGATATACAGTATTAGCGAGAGGAACAAACCAGAAATGAGATCATTTGGCTGAAGAAGGAAGGAGGAGAAAGAGTGGAAGACGACCTAGAAAAGGCTGAAATACTGAACAAATACCTTTGCTCAGAATTCATCAGGGAAGGGGAGGGTGAGGGACTGAGACTCATTAAGAGGGGTATTCAGAGAAGAGGGGTAGACACTAGCCCATTCACAGTGGAAAAAGTCCTAGGAGAACTCGAGAAAATAAAGCGGATAAGGCAATGGGGCCAGATGGGATCCACCCCAGAGTACTAAAGGAACTCAGGGAAGTGCTGGCAGAACCACTGGCTGCCCTTTTCAGTGCAACACAGAAGATGGGGGAGGTACCTGAGGACTAGAGGAAGGCAGATGTGATCCATCTCCACAAGAGTGGAAGTAGAGAGTAGGCAGGCAATTACAGGCCTATAAGCCAGACCTCAGTAGTGGGGAAACTAATGGAGTCCTTACTTAAGGAGAGGATTGTGATGTTTCTGGAGGATTGCGGGGACAGGATCCAAGGCACCATGGATTCTCAGCAGGAAGATCCTGTCAGATGAATCTTACAGATTTCTCTGACTGGGTAACAAAGGTTGTAGACCAGGGAGGGGCAGTGGATGTGTCCTACCTGGATTTCAGCAAGGCCTTTGACACTGTCCCACACAGGAGATTGCTAAATAAATTGGGGAGCCTGGGAGTGGGTCCTACGGTGGTAAATTGGGTTCAGAACTGGTTAAGGGACAGAACTCAGAGGGTGGTGGTAAATGGCATGAAATTTGAGGAGAGGGAGGTGATCAGTGGGGTGCCACAGGGGTCAGTGCTGGGGGGGCCAGTCCTATTCAATGTCTTCATTAGCAACATTACAGAACATCCGGAGGGAAAGGTGTGCCTCATTGCAGATGACACCAAGATCTGCAACAGAGTTTACACACCGGAGGTGGTGGAAAAAAATGAAAAAGGACCTAAACCTATTAGAGGAGTGGTCTGGTGTCTGGCAGTTGAGTTTCAAAGCAAAAAAGTGCAAGATCATGCACCTGGGACACAGGAATCCAAGGGAGGAGTAAAGGATGGGTGAGGAAATTCTGGCCACCACAAGTCAGGAGATAGACTGGGGGGTCATCATATCTGATGACTGGAAGGGGACCAAACAGTGTGAAAAGGCGGTGGGGAGAGCAAACAGAATGTTGGGGTGCATAGGCAGGGGCATAACAAACAGGAGGAAAGAGGTGGTGATGCCACTGTGCAAATCACTGGTGAGGCCTCAGCTGGAGTACTGTGTCCAGTTCTGGACACCACATCTCAGGAAGGACATTGACAAAATAGAAGCAGTCCAGAGAAGCACAACAAAGATGATACATGGACTGTACCAGAAACCCTACAAGAAAAGACTTAAGGACCTTAATATCCATTGACTGGAGGAAAGAAGGGAGAGGAGAGATATGATAGAGACTTTCAAGTACCTTAGGGGAATAAACAGGGTACAGGTAGAAAGCATATTTCAGAGAAAACTCTGCACAAGAACAAGGAAGCATGATATGAGGCTGAAGGGTGGAAGGCTCAGTGTTAATGTTAGGAAATTCTTTTTCACTGAAAGGGTGGTGAAGCCATGGAACATCCTTCCAGCAGAAGTGGTGTGGTGAAAACAATACAGGGATTCAAGAGTGCATTGCAAGGCAAGGCAAGGCACATTTTCTTTATATAGCACCCTATCCAAGAGCTGAGTGCTTAACAAAATAACAATAAAATGCAATAAAACAACCCCCAAATAAACTAAATCAGATCAGATTAAAAACGTCCTCACATAAATAAGTTCTAAGAGAGATTATGGGATAGACATGAGGGTACCCTAGAGATGTGCAGAGCAGGAGAGCCACAAATCAAATAGAATCTGGGGCTGCAGCAGTGAGTAGGGATATGGGCAGACTGGGTGGGCCGTACGGTCCTTATCTGCTGACAGATTCTGTTTCTGTGTTTCTTGACAGTGATGCTTAAGACTAGCCTTAAGTCAATGCATTAAAGCTAATAAATCACTCAGATGGCTTAAAAATAACAAACTTTATATATTTAAAAATGTTGGCTATACCAGTGCATTTTAATAGTGCACAGTTATTTTTTTGATATATATTTACTTTATAAACATGAGTTTTCAAAATATCTTTTTCTAAGATATTGATGGGGGAAAAACAATACTCATGCTTAATTAATGTTTCAGTACTATAAATGAAAGCAGGTGTTTTCTGTAACCATGCCTCCTGATGAAGAGTTACCGCTTGAGGCGACCTGTACAGACAGTCAGTGAGACCCCATCTGGAGTACTGTGTCCAGTTCTGGAGACCCCATCTCTGCAAGAACATAGACAGGATGGAGGCAGTTCAGAGGAGGGCAATTAAATGGTGCAGGCTCTGCAAGAAAAGCCATACGAGGAGAGGCTAAAGGAGCTTAATATGTATACCCTTGAGGAAAGGAGGGAGAGGGGGGACATGATAGAAATGTTTAAGCACATCAGTGGAATCAGCAAAGTCCAAGAGGGTAGCATCTTTCAGAAAAAGAGATGTGCAAGAACAAGGGGACACAATTTGAAGATAGAGAGGGGGACTGCTCAGTGGCAATCTGAGGAAGTATTTTTTCACAGAGAGGGTGGTTGACTCATGGAACATCCTTCCTGAGGAGGTTGTGGGGTCTAAAATTGTGGGAGAATTCAAGAATGCATGGGACAGACATTAGGCAATTTTTGTGGGGGGTAGGAAGAAATAGGCTGTTGGTTAAATAGGATCTGCAGCTTATCCTCTAGGTAGGGAAATGAGCAGACTAGGCGGGCCAAGTGGTCCTTATCTGCCGTCAAAGTCTATGTTTCTATGTTTCTATATTGTGTGGTGTGTGGTCCTACCTTGTTCATCGCTACTACCTTTAATTTTGGGCAATAAAGCCTTTAAATACTTAAATGTAATGTGTGGAGTTTTTCACTTGAGACCACAAGTACAAGCATCCTTTGTGAAGTACTTGACTGACTGGGCTGGCTACCCTGCTTATCTGCACTGGCACAAGTTGGAGTTTTCACAGCTTTCGTTTTGGATTTGACAGGAGGAGTCTCACACACACATTGGGTACAGAGCAGCAATGGAATGGCACATAGCAGGATGATGGCCAGTAAGCCACGTAGGAGTCACACACACAGTACAGTGCAGCAGTCAAATGGCACACAGCAGGATGATGGCCAGCATGCCATGTAGTATATAGAGTCATGCAAGACACAATACACAGATTTTTGTTTTCTAAATAAGGGAATTTTATCTCCATCCCCAAAGTTCCTTGAGAAAATATTTACAGCATGTATTAAAACATACCACAGAAATGGGTGCTACACACAGTCACACACTGGGTAGGATACAGTGCAATCAAAGGGCACACAGCAGGATGGTGGTGGCCAGCACATCACGTACTGTAGGAGATGGAGTCACACAACGCAGTGACACACAGATATTTATTTTTTTTGTACTGAGTAAGGGACTTTTCTGTCTCTCCTCCCAACTGGGAAATATTTTTGGCATGTATTAATTAACAGATTCCACAGAAATAGGTGCTGGGCTGCACACACTCACACACTGGGTAGGGTACAGTGCAGCCAAAGGGCACACAGCAGGAGCTGGCCTAGTGGCACTGAGGGCTGTGGCAGTGGATGCCTCACCTCGTGCTGTGCTGGCAACCCAGGTTGGGAAATGATCTCAGGTTGCTGGGGTGTCAGCACGGGGAGGGGAGCAGTATTGAGCAATTACTCTCCTCTCCCGGGTGGGGGATCTCCTACCTAGAGTCCCGCCATCACCAAATGGAAGTTTGGTGATGAATGCAGGCAGTACCAGGCGACCAGTAGGGTGGGGCATCCTGCAAGACATGCATGTGCGTGCCTCCACATGCGTACAGCATGTCGGGGATGCATGGAAGTGGGATGGGAGAAAACTCAGAAAAACCCAGAAATTACAAATAAAAAAAGGGGGGGGCACACAGCAGGATGATGGTGGCTAGTAAGCCACATAGAAGACAGATGGAGTCACACAGCACACAGCACATTTTTATGAGTAAGGGATTTTCTCTCCTCCCAAATCCCAGAAATATTTCTGGTATGTATTAACAGTTACCACAGAAATGGTTGCTGGGCTGAAAAGGCTTGCACACTGGGTAGGGTACAGTGCAGCAAGGGCACACAGCAGGATGATGGGTTGGCCAGTATGGCATGTAGGGGTCACACACTGGGTACAGTGCAACAAGTAGTCAAAGTACACACAGCAGGATGATGTGACCTGTACATATACACAGCAGGATGATCATCATTCAGCAATCCACCAAATCCCATTCAGTCCCTGCCTCCCTAGTACTCCTTGACCCCTACTCCCTTGATCCCGTCCCCTCAAAAAAACACACTTTCCACCCTGGAATTTGCAAGAAAAAAAAAGACTTTGCAAAATGTCCAATGTTTAAATCGCTGACATGCTTGCTTCAGTAACAGCAAGTTAAGTTCACCCACCCCACCTCATTTATGCCACTGGCTGGCTGCTGCTTTTGTTTTTATTTATTTTCTGGAATTACTGGTTTTCTGCCACACCAAAGAGAATGCCTAGTCCCTACTGCCTGCTCCTGCTCCCAACTGATGTTATTTTTGTGTGTTTTTTTTTGCCCCGTTACCAACCAAGACTCTGAGAAATGCAAAGTACAGCAGACATATCTGCCATGCCACTCAATCCAGCTCCATCTGCCCTGCTGTAATTCCTGCTGTGCAAGAACGAACACTAGTCACCTGACTGAACTTACTGTACATATCACGCCACTTGCATGAGTTTGGGCATACATTTAAATAGTCCTTCCTGAGTCCCTCTCTCCCAGCTGTCAGTCCCTCCATCCCAGTGCCTCCATCCTCCCAGCATGTGGGCTGGAGTCAGAGTGCTCTTCCCCCCCAAGACCAACTCCCCACACCCTAGGAGTGAGCATGAGAAAATGGCAGGAAGTGGCACAGCAGTGCCATATTAGCCACTTATATGTACCAGGAGTACAAAATGTGAACCCTTTTGTGAACCATCTAGTGTTCAAGTTCTAAATTAGAACTTGAACACCAGGATTTGCAGAGGGTTTGAATCTTTGCTGAACTAGTTCTAAAAACCCTAATATGCACAATCCTTAAAATATAAAATAGAACTTCTAAGCATTATCATGGGAAATGTGAGTACATAGATTTACAAACTTCACTTTCCCTTAATCCTTCCCTTGAGGAATTTTCAATACTGTCCCATAGAAACCTCATTTTTGAGCTCTTAGAAAGTTCTGTTTATTTAATTTTTTCTACATTTCTTATACTCTCCTTTTTTTCTACTCTCTGTTCATTTCCTTTGATAGGCTTTTGGTCCTCTTATAGGTTATTCTATGAAGGTTAAACTTCCAAATCCTTTCTTAGATTATTTCATACTCTCTCCCCTTTTTCAAGTCTTTGTCTATTTCCTCCACTCTCTATTCTCAGGTTCTTGCTCTCTCAGCTCTCACCTCTTCATCTGTTTGCCATTCTCCGGTCATCTTCTAGACACTCTGGACCACTGCAACTCCACTCCAGACACACAACTGCATCAGTCTTTAGTAACAAAAACAAAGGAAAAGAAGCACTCTCTCTCAGTGCAGTAACTTTGGTTTCCAGGGAAAATTTACCATTCATGTACAGTATCCACATCACATAAATGAAATATCACTAGGATCACTAAGGAAATTAAAGAACTAGGAGGCTGGTAAGTCCCATAATTGCGCCTGCAAACAAATATCTATAGTAATGAAATTTATGTTCTGATAAGATGAGATTATCAAGTCATTTTTTAAATTCCTCCTTATTTTTACTGATGATAACTCCGAGTGGTAGGTTGTTCCAAGAATTAATAATTCTATCTGTATAAAAGTATTTGTGGTTCAGATGGTTAAACTGTTTACCATTTAATTACAGCGGATGACCTCTAGTAGAATGAATACTATATTTAAATTCAAAACCTAGTTCTGTCAGAAGAAAAGGGTCCTGCATGATATCATACATGAAGAACAGGTCCCCACTAAGGCATCATGTGGCCAAGGGCATTAATTTAAGGGAGCTGAGTCTAATTTTATATGACATGAAATAAAGCCCATTTATCTGTTTAGTGCATTTCCACTGTAAGTTTTCAAGCTGGTTCAATTCTACTTTCTTATATAGTGACCACAATTGAGATGTATATTCTAAGTGGGGTCTGACATATGCTCTATAGAGTGGCAAGAGGACCTTCTGGTCCCTTGATTTAATATTGCATTTAATTGACCATATAACTTGATTGGTTCTGTTAATTGCCTCACTAATGTGTTTTGAGTAGCTGAAAGTGTCAGAATTTACAATTCCAAGGACTTTCTCATTAGTGGTGGCTTGTTGTTCATTACCCCCCAAAAAGAAGACATTAATGGGTTATTTGGTCCTAAATGCATAAGCTTGAATTTTTTAGTATTAAGCTGCATGCCCCATTTGTTAACCCAGGAGCTGATATAATCCAAATCCCTTTGAATGAGATGGACTTGTTCCTGGTTTATGCATGGACCACCAATTTTGACGTCACCCGCATATTTTACAGTTAGAGAAATGCATTTTCTCATGAGATCAGAAATAAAAGCTTGAAACAAACATGGCCCGAGAATGGAGCCCTGTGGGACACTGCTAGTGACCTCTCCTACATCTGATAAGTGACCTGTAATCAGTACTCTTTGTGTTCTGTCACTCAGCCAGTTGTAAATCCAGTTGATGATGTTAATGTTAATATTGAAGTCTTCTAGCTTAGTGACCAAAGCCCAATGAAGCATTGTGTCGAAGGCTTTACTAAAATCTATATACACAATGTCATAAGGTGTTTTATAGTACAAATTCAGGCTAACCTGCTCTTAGAAGCACATAAAGTTAGCTAAGCAGCTTCTCCCCTTAGTAAAGACATGTTGTTCTGAGTCTAATTGAGATACACAAGAGGCAATTCAGTCTTTGATAAACTTTTCAAGTAATTTACAAATAGCTGAAGTTAGGCTGATAGGTCTATAGTTCTCCTAGAGATTCTTGGGACCTTTTTGGGAGATTGAAATGACATAAGCTGTTGTCCACTCTGGGGGAACATAATTGTTGGAAAGACATCCATCAGAAAGTAACTTTAATGGATGAACTATACTGTCAGCTAGTAGGAAAAGCAGCTGATCTGGGATGTCGTTGGGACCAGGGCTAAATTTACCTTTTAGTGACAGAATCTTTTTTAGGAGATCATCTTCAGAGATTCAAATGGGAATGCTGGTACTACTGGCAGGAATCTTTACCTTTTCCAGACTAGGGATGAATACGTTGCAGAAGTTCTTATTTAACAAGTTAGCCATTTCCTTTGGTTCATGTATCAGTTGATTATTAAACAGTAATGGCCCAACTTAGCAAACTGGCTTTTTTAATGAATTAATGTACGAAAATAAATATTTGCTATTTCCCTTTTTTGCAGCATTTGCCAGGTTGTGTTCCCATTTCTATCTGTAAACAATTACCATCAGACTCTAAAAGGTCAGGCTGAAATGCTCCTCCACAGTAGCCACAGCTCACAGAGTGGCTGTCCTCCAGCCAGTTGATGACAAGGTTAACCAAGAAGTTGATTCAGATGTAGAAGAGGGTCTATCCACCTCTGCATCTGCCACAGCCCAAAAAATAGTTTAGTCTTGTTTAGGGAAACAGAAGACCATAGTATCATCACAGGAAAAGACAAGGTGTAGTAGAAGAGAAGGAAAGAGAGCAAGAAAATCAAGTCACTGCCAGGAAGTCAGCAAGTCACAAACTTCAAAAGAAATAATGTGTTTCTATGTTTCTGATTATCAGCTCTTGCAAAAAGAAATAACTATTCTAAAAAGATGATTTCGTTTTACATCATCACCGAGTATTAACAGAATTAACCTCCAAGCTGAACTTTTCAAAATATTTGAAAACTGAGCCTGAGGGATTTTTTGCACAAACAGGAACATGGCAGACCCAACTTTTGTCAACTAACGTCAAAGAACATTTGAGGGAGGACCTGACATTTATTATTACAGCCATTGAAGAGAATGAAGACTTGAAAACTGTTAATAACAATACAGAACTTAGGATCTGGGTGACTCTATTTTTCCAAGTCTCCCTTGGACATTTGTTTGGGCATGACCTTGTTTTATAAAAGTAGGCACATGGTAATGTCTGATAATGTAATTGAAGGTGAGCACTTTATATACGAATATGATAGTACAGCTGCAGCCATAAATACATTCGGATATTTCAGGCTATTTCACAATATATCTAAAGAGATTCTCACTGGTGGCCCACAGTGGTACCACAGACAGGCAGACAGAGGATTTCACTAGACAACATCACAGAAATTTCAGGAGATATCTGGCCATATCTTTGACTGCAACTGTACAGAAACACAAATTACATTCAAACCCACTTCATCATTTTTCCCAGGGGCATACAATACTGCTGCAAGAAATTTTCATTACATTGTACTACATGAGGTGGACCGATTGCTTGGTAAAAAATTCCATCTTAGTCCTAGTAATCTAAATGAACAGGAAAAGGTGTCACTGGAAAATTTGGAAAAACAAGAAAACATTGTTTTAGGGAGGCAGACAAGGGGATCATGTAGTGGCCCATGATAAATGTGACTTTTTGGAGGAAACAAATAGCTTACTGTCTGATTAAAATGTTAAATGAGATCTTGCAAAATGATCCCACCATTAGATACCAAAATAAATGGTTTGAAATGCAGGATGAAGTGTTTAGAGGAGGGCACATTTCAGATCAAGAACATTGCTATTTGCAGGTTACCAAACTTATACTGCCTGTCTTTTAATACTTCCAAAAAAGAACATTAGAACATGACAAAGCATTGGATTAGGCAAACAGTCTTGAGTATAGGATCCCTGACTGAAAATCTATCTAGAGTTAATTAATTGTTTTCTTACAACCACTGGTACACAATCTGGGATCATATATCCAAGACTCTATGCATGTCATGGAAATGTTGGAAAATGTAATGCGGCAGGAGGAATATCTATGGATTTACATAGATGTTGCTTTCCTGTATACATACATAGCTATGGGTTTAGAGGCCTTGGACTATTTCCTTACTGCATGTACCTGTGCCAGTACCCTCCATGACCATTTTTGGTTGGGTGTGTTGGTTTCATGCTGTCTGACTACTATTTTACCTTTAACAACAACATTTACCTTCAGAAATGTGGGGCAGCAATAGAAGCCAGGGTAGCACCCAGTTATGCTAACTTGCACTTGAGGTGGTGGGAATCAACCCACATTTTTCATGACAACAATCAGTTACATCACCAAAGTGTGCTGTGGCACAGGTGCAATCATGACATACATGTCACATGGTAGAGTACTAAATCAACAGCAAGGGATTTTTTTTTTATTAAGGAAACTAACGGTAACATACTGAACTCACAATTCATATCAAGGATTCACCCAGAATCTATTGATTTTTTTTTATCTATATCTATCTTCAAATGACAATAATAATATTGAATGTAAGTGCCTGTGGCAAAAACAGCAGAAAACCAGATTGTACAGGACACTAGTGCCCATCTAACTATGCTGGTGTCCTTTATTCACTATTAACAATTCCTATGACTCCACAGAAATTGTTCTAAAAAAACTGAAAAAAAAATCATTTTTTTGACTAACCAACTGAAATAAAACAATGATTTCAGCTGAGAAGCTATGGTACAAGGGTCAATAATATGGCAATGCAAGAGGCACAAACACAAGATAAAACTGGGTACGTGCTCCAAAGAAAATAACAGAACTATGAAAAAGCATCCCTTATGATTGTGTTATTATACAACTGTATTTCACCAAACTTAAGAACATCTTATTAAAACATAGGGAATTTTAAGTCATTGTAAAGTGCCATGATTATTTTTTGATCATCCAAGGGTGACTGTCAGCAGAGCCAAAAATATCAAGGATATCTTGAACCATAGTTATTTCAAATCACAGAGGCCCATACAACAGATGTGGCTGCCACTAAAACCTTCTTTTTTTTATCTATGGGCATTTTTGGTCTGCAGCCATGGTATGCATGGGATGATTTTCATTACCCCACAGCAGGCTACACAGAAATATATGAGAATTTATTCTGTGTTGTACTTAATTTAATTTGCATGCCATCACCTGTACAGTACATTCAGATGTGCTTCTACAGGCGGAACTATCCATGCCCTTTATAAACAGATTCAGGAACATATAAGGGAGACTACACATGGAAAATTAAATTCAGAATTTTGCATTCACTTTTGTGAGTGCAGCTAAATGGACCCTAAACAAATGAATGATTGTACCTAGGAACATGCCACTTTTCCACAGAAAGGTAGTGGTTAGAGATGCAGCAAATTTAAATTCTACCCACGAAGTGCCAGCGAAGTGACCACTTCACGTTGTCACTTCACTACGTGGAGTGCCCCATAGGAAAGGCTCACTTCACCTTGTGATTATTAATTGTGTAGTCATTCCACCTTAACACGAAGTAAGGTAGAGTGACAACAATATTGGTAGCACCACACAGACAGTCACCAGAATTAATATGCATCACCTAAGAGCAACTGTCTTGTATCCAGAAAACTCCCCAGTGCTGATGAAGTGAAATGAGAAGGTAACAAGAAATGCAAAATCTCCCAGAATTAATGGTGCACTCAGTCATGCACGCAGTGGTCACACACAGAGTCACCAGAATTAATGTGCATCCCCAAAATGCTACTGTCTTGTGTCCAGAAAATTCCATAGTGCTGACTAAATGCTACTGTCTTGTGTCCAGAAATTTCCCCAGTGCTAATGAAGTGAAATGAGAGTGTAACAAGAAATACAAAGTCTCCCAGAATTAATGGTGTACTGCAAATGCACAGACAGATTAAGATTGTGCTGCGCACTCAAGAGATGCATACAAAAAGGCACAACACCTAACCAGTGCTCACAAGTCACAAATCCAAATCTGAAAAGGAATACCTTTTGCCAGTTGGGGGATTAGTGCATGGCAGTAACAATCCACTACCAATAATGATACCACAAACAGTACAAAAAATTCATGCAGGTGCAGTGGATAGCAGGTTCACACTACTGCAGTTACTTTGTGGCACAATAAAAGGTGTCTGATTTAAATGCATACATTACACAAACATGCACACATGCACTACAAGTAATGTGCAGCAAATTGAAAATCTTTAGTAACATAACCAAATGTTTTAAACAGACAAATTATACACTGCTGCACCACAGCAATCAGCAAAAGTAGTCAAGGATTACTGAAAATATCACTGTGTGTACATTAACACAGTTATACAAGAAAAATAATAACCAAAACAGAAAGACTGCCTTTTTTTCCCAGTTAATGTACCTACACCACAAATACGCCCCTCCCACAAAGCATACTTCACAGTACATAGACTGACAGTTCTAAATTAACATTCAAAATCCACACTCACCAATAAATGCTATTTGATATGAGCACAGAAGGGTTTCCTACAATTGATGTACTAAATTTTGAGCAAAACAAAAACAAGACTCAAAAAGGCATTTTAAACAGCTTTTAGAGGTTTTGAATCGCAGAGCTCCAAGAGCAAACTGTTTCCAGCTACCATTACACACACACACTACCCAGGCCAGAACTAAGGCTGTGCAGAACAAGCTAGAGCCCATGTGACAAGAAATCCCATGAATCACTGCAGAATTTCATTTGGAGCTCAATTACAAGGCGAGGTGAATTACATTGATTTCAATGCACTTCGTCTTAAAATTGGTGGAGAAGTGGTTTAGGGAAGGCGGAATAATGCAAAGTCATTAGTTTCAATGGACTTCGCATTCCTCATTATGAAGTGAAGTACTCCGCTTCACATTGCAAATTCCGAGTTACTCCGTGAATCACTTCATGGAGCGAATTGGAGCCACTTTGCCCACCACTTCTTACAGTACTGTAATTCACATGCTATACAGGAAGGAACGCAAATGCCTATGACTGTACTTCCCCTATGAGCTGAGCCGCTATCATAAAACTCCCCAATTTAAAAACACTTATTAATGAGTACTGTGGTGGTGATTGGGTGAAGCTTGGAGAGATACTACAACACAGGCTTACAATACATGCAAGTAACTAGTAAAAAAATTAATTTTGCAATTTGTGACTTGGTCATGAATTGTGATTTGTGACTGTATTTGTGACCGTGATGATGAAGAATGTGATTCTGTGTGAGATAATCAATATGAAACTGTATGGGAACGTGATTGCCAACGGCTGTACTTCCCCGATGAGCTGTAGCATAAAACTCTCCAATTTAAAAACTCTTATTAATGAGTACAGTGGTGGAGGTGGTGAAGCCTGGAGAGATACTATAAAACAGGTTTACAATATATCCAAGTAACTAGTAAAAAAATAAATTTTGTGATTTGTGACGTGATTTCTGAATCATAATTTGTGACTGCATTTGTGACCCTGATGATGAAGACTGTGATTTGTATCACGAGTGACTCGTGATGATGGCCCTTAATTAAAAACGCATATTAATGAGTACAATGTTCATGCAGAGATATGCACCACACCAGTCCAGTACTCTGAAGGGAAGCCAAAGAAACAACTGTGACTTAAGTTACTGATGGAGATTGGGCCCTAAAGAGATGCAAATGCACAGACAGATTAAGATTGTGCTGCACACTGCAGAGATGCAGTCGCAAAAGCATAACACCTAACCAGTGCTCGCCATCAGAAATTAAAATCTGGAAAAGAATACCTTTGCCGGTTATATAGATACATAGACAGTGTCGGCAGATAAGGGCCTATGGCCCACATAGTCTGCTCATTTGAGTTTGTAACTTCAGTTTATGTTTTCCTAGAACTCTGTTGCCCCTTACTCCTGACCTCCAGAATTCCTTTATGTCTATCCCATGCATTCTTAAATCCTGTGATTGTTTCAGCCCCCACCACTTCCTCAGGCAGGGTGTTCCACTTGTCCACCACCCGTTCTGTGAAGAAATTCTTCCTCACATTTCCTCTGAATCATCCTCCCTCCAACTGCATCCAATGCCTCTAGTCCTGGAACATCTTTTTCACTTAAAAATAGTGTATTCTTGCACCCTGTTCCTCCCTGTAAGATACTTGTATGTCTCTATCATGTCCCCTCTCTCCCCCTCCTCTCCTCCACAGAGAACAAATTCAATTCCTTCAACCTGTCCTCATAGAACTTGTGATGCAATCCATGTACCATCTTTGTTGCCCCCCTCTGAACCTTCTCTACCCTGTCTATGTCCTTACATAGGTAAGGTCTCCAGAACTGTACACTGTACTCCAGGTGGGGTGGGCCACGGGAGGGCAGGGGCAGTGTACTGCAATAACACTCACTAGTACTAGTACCAGTAAAGACACCACAAAAAAGTACAAAATTCATGCAGTTGCAGTGGATAGCAGGTTCACATTGCTGAAATTATATGCGGCATAATAAGGTGTCTGATTTGATGACACGCATCACACACATGCTCACACACACACTAAGTAATGCATAGCAAATTGAAAACTTCAGTAATGTAACCACGTATTTTAAACAAACTAAAATTATGCACTGCTGCACCACAACAATCAGCAACAAAAATGTCAAGAATTATTGAAAATATTACTGTGTGTACATTAACACAGTTATACAAGAGAAATATCACCAAAGCAGAAAGAACTGCCTTTTTCTCCAAGTTAACCTACCTACACCACAGATACACCCCTCTCCCAAAGCAGACTTCCACTGTCTCTCAGTACACAGATTGACTGTTGTACAATAACATCAAAATCCATACACAAACAATAAACGCTCAATGATATGAGCACAGTAGGGTTTCCTACAATTGATGAACTAAAGTTTCAGAAAAACAAATTACTCAAAAAGGCTTTTTTAACAGCTTTTAGAAGGTATGAATCACAGAGAGCTCTCAGAGTAAACTGTCTCCTACAGCTTCCTACACACACTACCCCTAAATGAGACAAGCAGAAAAATCTAGAGCCCATGTGACCAGAAATCCCATGAATCACTGCAAAATTCACCTTTGGAGCTTAAAAACAAGGCGAAGTGAGGCGAAGTACATTGTTTTCAATGTACTTCACCTTAAAAATTGGTGAAGTAGTGGTTTGGGAAGGTGGAGTAATGCAACGTCTTTGTTTTCAATGGACTTCACGTTACCCATTATAACACGAAGTACTCCACTTCATGTTGTGGAGCACTCTCTGAATTTGCCTTCACTATATGAATCACTCCACAGAGCAAATTGAGGCCACTTCACCCATCTCTAGTAGTGGTAGAGTTCACAATTTACTGCAAAAGGAATCCAAATGCATTTATGTCCTTAAATCTTTAGAGTCTTAAGGACTCAACATGGAAACTGACTTTTCCATTTTTCTATAAATTGCCTTACCTTTAATGTGTTTAGGGGATTGTATCCAGATTCCAGATACACTCCATTATGAAACTGGTAATAGATGTTATTAATGATATTGTAGTAGCTTTGTAAAAAATTGGCATATAGATAGTGTGTGTATTCTAGGATCCATGAATGACACTTTATATCTGCTTAAAATGCTTTTTTTTTCCTTTTCCTAGGATCCTGGTTCCAGTATGTTAGTTGGAATGTGCCTTTAAAAATATACATGCTTTTACTCCTTTCATTTTTCTGCCACCCCACACTAGTTGGTTTCTGTTTGTGTGTCCTTTAATTTGACATTAACCTTCTATTCCACAATGTTCCAGGTTTGTTTCCACTTTTCCCTACTCTTTGCAAGTCTCATGTGTGACTATCCCTTTCATGCTTTTAGCCCAGCACTGTTTCCCCCCTTACCAGCTCTGCAGAAAGGCTGTTTGAGGCAACCACCATTCTTTCAGTGAAGAAGTACTTCCTCACATCCCTCCTAAATGTTCCCCTTCCAGATTAATGCATGCCTCCTTTTTCTTGTATTCTGAAAAATACTTCCCTCCTGTTCCTTACTCACCCCTGCAAGGTATTTATAAGTCTCTATCCTGTCCCCCCTTCTCTCTTCAAGGGTGTACATACTGTAATCCTTCAGTATCTGCTCATACAGCTTCTGATGCAACCTCTGTACCATTTTAGTTGCACTCCTCTGGACAGCCTATACCCTGTCTATGACCTTCCTAGGATGTGGTCTCCAGAATGGTAAACAGCACTCCAGTTGGGGTCTCACCAATGACCTATACAGTATTAACATCAGCTCTCTCCTTCTGCTGGTGATACACCTCCCTATGCACCCCAGCATCCCACTGGCCCTACCTCTTGCCTTGTCACACTGTCCTTTTCCTGTTTAGTGACTGCCAATACCGTTCCCTCCATTTTATATTCTGTTTCTGGGTTCCTGTGCCCTAGGTGCATGATTCTGCATTTCTTCACATTGAAACCCAGCTACCATACCCTTGACCACTCCTCAAGTTTTCTCAGTTCTCCACACAATCTCTCCAACCCCTCTAAAGTGGCCATACTATTACAGATCTTGCTATCATCTGCAAAGAGGCATACTTTTCCTTCCATATCTTCTGCAATGTCACTTCTGAACACATTAAAGAGGAAATGTCCCACTATGGAGCTCTGAGGTACCCTGCTGGTCATTATGCTCCCCTATCATGAGTGAGTGCCATTTACCACCGCCCTCTTTTACCTATCCAATAATCAAATTTGTACCCAGTTTACCAACATCAGACCTACCCTCAAACTGCCCAGTTTCCTTATGAGCCTCCCATGTGGTATGATGTCAAAGGCCTTGCTGAATTCTACATAGGCCATGTCCACCACCCCACCTTGATCTATCTGCCTGGTCACCCAGTTGAAGAAATTGATTTGGTTTGTCTAACATGACCTCTCTTTTGTAAATCCATTCTGCCTCAGGTCTTGTAACCTGCTGGCAGCAAGATACTTCACAACCCTTTCCTTTAAAAGCATCTCCATTAACTTCCCTACCACTTACATCCGACTGACTGGCCTATAGTTGCCAGCCTCATCTCTGCTGCTGTTTGTTTAAAGTAGGATTACTTCCTTAAGCTCTCTAAGCACCCTTGGGTGTACCACATCAGGCCCCATAGATTTATCAACTTTCAGATTTGCAAGTCCATTCAGTATGCTTTGTATGTTAATGGGCTTGTGTCTACCTCTCATTCCAAGTGTTTCTGCTGCTTTTATGTGGTTCATCACACTTCCCTTCCATTGTGAAGAATGAAAAAAAGTATCTGTTCAGGATATCTGCTTTTTCCTGATCCTCCTCTGTACAGTCTCTTCATGCCCTTCTTAACCTCATAATCCCTTTCCTTGACATCCTCATCTCACTTATATACCTGAAAAAGGTTTTGTCCCCCTTAATTACACCTTTGGCTATCCTTTCCTCAATTTGCATCTTTGCACAATTTGCTACCTTCCCTGCTTACCTCTGCTTTTCCTGGTACACCTCCCTATCATCTTCCCTCTGTGTCTCTTTGTACCTGCTGAATGCTACTCTTTTTAGCCCTAACCTTTGCATCCACTTCTCTATACAACCATAATGGTCTCCTTTTTCTCCTACTTTTGCTCTGTTCTTTTGCTTAGAGATTATTAGCTTCACTGTGCCAATCCTTAATTTGAAGGTAGGGAAGGAAAGTAGGAGCCAGGACACAAAGTTAGAAGCAATGGGTGAGGGTAGTCTTATCTCTGTTTTTATGCTTACTTGCACATATGTGTGAAGCAAACATCTTATGAGAGTAGAAGTAGAGAAGCAGACTTCAGAGGTGTGTCACTGTCAATTTAAATGCAGCTCAGTCTGCAGCAGGCTCAACAGTAACAGCCCAATGATCAGTGACATTGATCATGATGCTGTTCTGCTGGTTGGAGAGTGGAAACCTTGTGTAGTTGAAAGAAGGCAGCCACGTTTTTCAGGCAGTGGCTGCATCCTTTCATCTACATGACATCACCCTCCAATGAGATGAGTGGCATCATCCACCTGCAAATCACTTCTGAAGAGCTCCCCATCCAAATATTAGTAGCAAATGCCCATCATGGGCTTAACCCCGCTCAGTGCAGGGAATTCACATAATGAAAATCCCTCCTGGTATGAGACACACTGAATGGGAATGTTAGGAAATTAAAAATAAAATCCTGGAATGAGTGATCCTTCTGAGAGACTCCCACAGTCTCATATTCATCAGTATCCCCCTCTCACCACTGCAACACTGGGGTGTCCAATCACCAATGTCAGTCTTGTGTCACTGTAGCACCCCTTGTGGTCGACACCCTGATGGCAAAACACAGAAAAAGACCATTATGGCGACATTCGTGGTAATGGTTCTTTTTCTGTGTTTCGCCTTCCCCCAGTGTTCCGTCCCCTCCCCGGAACAACTCTGACCTGGAGTTGGAATCCTAGAGTCGGGGAGTGCAGGGAAGAGTCCCTGCATAGAGGTTATGGGCACAGCCCCAGAGAAAACAGTGAGAGAGGCAGCATAATACCTGCATTGGTATGTGTTGTGCTCGTGGGGGAGGTCGGCATTCTCGCTGATGAGATGTCTTGGTGCTTCCTTGTGTCCCAATGCCTTTTTGTAAAGCATGAAAAGCAGAAAACTATTCATTGCTGTGTTTTGAGGCTGAACAACCCTTCTGAGACCCCGCAAGTCTGATACTCATCACTCCCCTACCACCACTGTGACAACGGGATTCCCAATCCCCAGTGTCACCTTTGCTTCATCACAATGTCTTCTCTATATTATTTTAAGCCTGAAAGGCAGAAAACCACCCATCAAAGTCTCTTTGGCTTACCAGACCAAAGCCACCCACCACCCAACAGAATCAGACCCCCAACTCAGCAGCCACCGCCCTACACAATGACTATCCTTACCTAAAAAAAGTACAGTGGTGAAAATCCACTCTGCGAGGAAAACATCTCCTTCTTCTTCAACACCAACCGGGAACTGAAGAAAAAAGGTAAGTATGATCAATGCATTTTGAACTTTTACTCATAACTTTGGAATTTATTAATATTTGTTCACCTATTTCTCAATGAGGTCTTTTTGTATCCCACCTCAAGAACAAGGTAGGTGAATCTTTTCAAATCTGTCTGAAAGACAAATTTGCAGTCACTTTGCAAAATCATCTTTCTGAGTGGGTTTTGAAAATGTACATCAACAGGTTTCAAGAGGTAGGGGCAAAAGAAGACTGTGTTGAAAATTTGGTGACAAATAATGGTGAAACTGACAAGTTATGAGTGAATGTCAAAATATTTCAACATTCACTTATAGCTTTGTTATTTTTCAGTATTTCTCAACCAAACCTTCAATATGGCCTTTTTGGGACCTCATCTCATGAACAAGGCAGGTAAAGTTTTCAAATCTGTCCCAAAAGATTATTTTTCAGTCATTGCATGAAATAACCTTTTGGGCAGGATTTCATAAATTTCTTCTACCAAGTTCATGAAGTGGGGTCATAATAAGACTAGGCTGAAAAATTTAGGGTCAAAATCTTAACAAACATAAGATCTATGAAGGTACGTTGACATTTATCTATGTTCACTCACAACTTTAGTAATTTTCAATATTTTGACCCCACATTTTTAACATAGCCATTTTTTCACATCACCTCATGAACATAATAGGTGCCATTTTTCAAATCCTGCATAAAACTTCTTTCAGCACTTATGGCACAAAAATGACATTTCAGTCAGTATTTTAAGAATGACACTTGTCCTGTTCAGAAGGGGTGTCATAAAAAGGCTATTTTACAAATTTGGGGTCAAAATGTAAAAAAAAAGTTATGAAGAAACATAGTGTGCAGGAACAGCTGTTGGCCCAGCAGATAGCATGTTGTGTTCCCATGTCAATGACTTGAGTTCGGGGATGAGCTCAGGGAGCCATCTAGGTAGCACGAGGATGGGGACCACCACTGTGATGCTCCACTGCTCTGAGCCTGGGAAGGTATTGCCCAATGTTCTGTCTCATGTGCAATGCCCTGTGATGGGTTGTGGAGCTGTCCCTCACAAATGGTTGCCATGCATGCCATGGCTTGACAAAGCCACGTACTACATCAGGGATGTGTTTTTGTATGAAAAATGGGGCTTGAAATATCTTCACATAGAAACATAGAATTTGATGGCAGATAAGGACTGCTTGGCCACCCAGTCTGCCCATGTCCCTACCTAATGGATAAGCTTCAGATCCTAGTTAACCAGCAGCCTACTTCTTTCTAGCCCCGCTCCCTAGAATTGCCTTATGACTGTCCCATGCATGCTTGAATTCAACCACTGTTTTTGACTCCACAACCTCCTCTGGAAGGCTGTTCCATGCATCCACAACCCTCTCTGTGAAAAAATACTTCCTTACATTACCTCTGAGCCACCCACCATCTTCAAATTGTGCCCCCTTGTTCTTGCACACCTCTTTTTTTGAAAGATGCTACCCTCTTGGACTTTGTTGATTCCCTTGAGGTACTTTAAAGTTTCTATCATGTCCCCCTCTCCCTTCTTTCCTCGAGGCTATACATATTAAGCTCCTTTAGTCTCTCTTCATATGTCTTCTGATGCAGACCCTACACCATTTTAGTTGCCCTCCTCTGGACAGCTTCCATCCTGTCTATGTCCTTGAGGAGACTGGGTCTCCAGAACTGCACACAGTACTCCAGATTGGGTCTCACCAGTTGTCTGTACAGAGGGATAACAGCTTCCTGTTTTCTACTGGTGATGCCTCTCCCTATGCATCCCAGTATCCGCCCAGCCCTCCTTACTGACCTCTCACATTGCTTGCCCACCTTTAAGTCATCTGTTTGTTCCATTTGCACAAATGTGGATACAAGTTCACAGTCAAAAAAAGGGAAATATATTAAAACAATTACTTTAATGTAGGCAGATTGTACAGTGAAGCCCTCCAGGATGAAGTGCAGTGCTGCAGAACACTGCAGTAGAGTTACTGCAGAAAACAATGCAATTTAAATGGGAGTTAATCCCTTTTATCATGCAGTAAGCCTGTAACATTTCATTTAATCCTGGTGGGCTTCACTGTATATAGATATATATTATGGGGGCGCGGTCACACCCCTATAGTTAGGGTTAAATCTTCATTTCTATATTACACTCAAAATTTTGCACTTCAATAACTTTGCAGCCATTAAAGTGATTCACATGAAAGTTTGTAACGTGCATCAGGAACCATGGACCTCTTATGTGGTAAGTTTTGTTCCAGTTGGATGTGGGAAGCACCAAGAGAGGTTGACAGTAAAAATGCTGACCTCTTCCACAGCAACGGCACAAAACCAACACAGGTATTGTGCTGCCCATGCAGTGAGTGTTTTCTGTAGGGGACTGTGCCCCCCACATCTCCCTGATTTTTAGGATTATCAACTCCAGGCCAGAGTTGGTCGGGGGGACACTGGCAGAAATTGAAGCACCAAAAAAGGACCATTGCAGCGAATGCTGCCTTAATGGTATTTTTTTGTGTTTCGCCATTGGGGTGTCGACATGAAGGGGTGCACCTTCGAATGTGTGGGTGCAGAGATACGGAGTGTCAAAAAACATGTAAATTATCATTTTTTGTCATGCCACTGTGCAAAAACGATGTGGAATTTTGGTTTGAAAATTTTAGCGCATATAGATCTTGCATCACAGTGGTGCCTTTTGAAGGTTTAGTGAAAAAATATTAATACTTTCAAAAGTTATTACATTTCAGTTTCCCATTATTTCCTATGGGAAAAGTTAGATGTGAGCCTTGAATCAGAATTCTGATCACAAATGGGTAATCCTGTGCCACAAATGGGAAATCCTTTTTCATGCTGCTGCCATCTTGTTTTCAGTTAGCAGTGGCAACAAAATGAAATAGCTCAAAAAATAGTGGGCAGTAGTAAACACCGACAATTGTGTTTACCTAATCGGGGCCTGTAGAGTCTGAATCTGATTTCACTTTTTTTATAACTTGCTCAGCAATTTGTTTCATTAAGATGCAAAAATCCTTATTTGCAAATTGCGAAAAGAAATCATGGCACAGGATCTTTTTTTGCAATTTTCAAACAAGGAATTGATCCTTTGCTGCAAATTGTGAAAATGCAACTGCAGAAAAGGATTGTGAGACAAGGATTCATTTTTGCAAATTGCAGAAAAGGAACCATGGAAAAGGATTCTTTTTTACAATTTGTGAAAAAAGATTTCGGCATCTGAATAAAGCCTATTCACATGACAAAGTAAATGTTGAGTTCCTGGTAGTCTAGTGGTCCCTCCCACCTCCCCCATTCACTGATCTCCTTCCCCCGTACAAATATTTATTTCCCTGGTAGTTTAGTGGTCCTTCCTCAATTGCCGTCACCCTCCTGGTATTCTAACAAATATTCCCTGGTAGTCTAGTAGTCCCTCCTCCCCCCTCCTCCGATGTTTGATTGCCATCCCCTTATGTCAAAAAACATGCCTTGGTAGTCTAGTGGTCCCACCCCCCCTCTACAAATGCCAATTACCCTCCTGGTATTTCACGAAACATTCCTGGTAATCTAGTGGTCCCTCCCCATCCCCTGATGTCCAATTGCTATAGCCTAATGCCAAGAAATATTTAGTTGTACTGTACTGGTCCCAGACCTCTTCCCATTCATCAATCGCCCTCCTGGTGGTGTTTTTTTTTTTATATTTCTCAGTAGTCTAGTGGTCCCAACCCATCCCCCATTCCTGTCCAGTGAAATACTAAAAATCCATAACCTTGGTGGTCTAGTGGATCCTCCCTCCAACCTCTCAGGTACTGACCCTTTTTTTTTTCTTTGCAAACGACTTAATTAATGCACCAGTTAGGGTAACTTTATGTCACAGAAGTATGGAAATGTGGTATTAGTGATTTCAACCACAATACCCCATTAACACCCCCAAAGCAGCAAAAAGAAAAAAAAAACATTAGGATTTTGGGTCTCTGTGTCATTGCGAATCAGCAGTGGGGTCTTCCTTGTGGGTTGTCAACCCTAATGCCCACCCCTTCCTCAGACCCTAGCCTCCAATCCAAAGTACAAGGTACAGCTCCAAGCCACTGCCTCTTAATGATACACTCTTCAAAGTTAGAGAAGTATGTCTTACCACATGTTGCCAACACAGTTTGTTATACCTTTCTTCATGCAAGGCCCTGCATAAAAAAAGGAGATCATGTGTGATGTTTGTTCACAGAATGGAGTGGGCATTATGGTTGACAGTCCCCAGGGAAGACCTCATCACTGATTTGCCAAGACTCCTGAGACCCCAGACCCTAATGTTTTTTCCTTTTGCTGCTTGGGGTGGGGGTGGTGGTGGAGCTTTAGGGTTAGAAACCCAAATGACACATTTGCCTACTTTCGTGGCATTAAGTTAACCTATCTGGTGCATTAACAAAGCTTTTTTGCAACAAATGTCCTTTTTTTGAGATAGTCCTATCATTTCCTCATTCACATAGGTCTCTTTGGGACCTGATGCCCTGTGCCATTGAAAGACTCTGAAAATAGGGGGTTTAAGGTCTAATGAAAAATAAATGTATTTTGCTGTGCATAATAGTTGAACCTGAGTTGGCATGTCAGTGCAGAGAAGTGCTGGGACTATTCTGCTGGGGTAGATGAACATTTTTTTCTAAAATGTCATAAACAGTTTTATTTTGTGTTTTTGTGTTTTTAACCCCCTTAAAAATCTTGGACCCATTTGCTAATCACAATAAGACACTTCAGGTGTGCTTTGTGGTGGGTAATGGCACTTCTCGGGTGGTTGAAGGCACTCAGCAATGCCTTGTGCCTCACAACACACCCAAGGTGTGCCATTATCCCACCACACTGCCCACCCTGTTATGCTCTATTGTTAAAGTCAACAACAGGAGTTAGAACTGCTAGCTGGTGCTAAAATATTGTGAACATACTGGTAATCTCAATGAATCTGAGCCACACACCTGCTGCTATAGCTGCCAATGCCGGTGCTGTAGATAAGCAGGATGTATGAGTTTCTGAAATGCTGGCAGCCAGAATGACATCCTCATGGCATTCTGACAGTTCTGTGTAGGTAGCCACTAAGCACTGGGAGTGATTTTTTCCTGAAAGTAGGTTATTTTAATATCAACCATAATCTCGGCTACATTGTTTCCATACTCAGACTGGGATTTAATAATGCCAGCATACCACAACACAAAGTATGTTTTAATTACATGCTTAAGCAACTTTCTTACAGAAATGAGCGATGTCTAGAAAACATCTGTGCAGGATTTCAGCACAAAAATCAACAAAATGCCACATGACTCATGTTTGGCTAAGAGTGAGACATTTTGGTTGGTATGAGCTCTGAACAAGTCCATGATCAGCAGGGGTTTCCGTTCATTCAGTAATCCTAGCTGCAGTTGAATGAAGTTAATGTAAGTGACCAGAATGTTACCAGCAAAAGCAATCATCATGGTCTCATTCACCCAGTGGTTGGGCAAGCGAATGATGCCCCATTCCCTTGGATATTTATCATGAGGGTGGCATGTATCTGTCTTTCCCTTATACATAACTTGGGGGGTGGGAACTAGCCAGCTAGTATACAGCTAACACATGAGATATTTGTCTTATATCTCCGAGATCAACTACCTGAACACGTCTGGGCCCAGTTAGAAGCATTCATGCCCACATAGATGTAATATGCAAACTGCCACCATTCTCAAGTAGTAGGTATAAAGACTGTGCTTTTACAATGCATAGCACTAAGGTGTGTACCGTGGCTCCTTTTCAAGGAAGCTCCTTTATAATTTTTTAAAATGTTGCCTCAAGGTCTTCATCAACTTTTGGAGCTGTTCCTCAGGATTTTATTAGCAATTGTAGAAGCAATTGTGCAGGATCAGAAGTAACTCACAAATGAGTGAGATTTGTGGCTTTGAGTTTCAAACTGTACTTCCATTGATTGTTTATTGATAGTTGGTATGGTAAAACCTGACCACAGACATCACCTCATGTTTACATGTATATTTTTCAAGCTTCAAATGAACATCTGAAGTGTAGGCAGCATACTGTGAAGGGCACTGCTTCATACTGTGGAAGTGGGTGAAGATGTCAATTCCTTGACAACAGCCACGGCAACCTGAGACTCCACACCAGCCCAATCAGTAAGATCAGCAGCAGTTACCTATGATACGAAGATATACTTGTGTTTTACAGCTTTCTTATGCTGAATCCAGTTCAGTAGTGATATTGTTACAGTTAACTTGTTTTAATGTGCATGTCCACTGTTCAGTTTGCACAATCTCCTACCCTGTAATAAACAGCTCAGCCATGCAAAATGCTATTTACAGCTAATAAAAACTGTAGATGCAAAAGATGACTGTCAGGATTTGGAAAGGCATGAAAACAAGCTGATATGAATTATGGACAGGTCTCAGCAGTGCAAAATAAAACACCATAATTATGTTCAGTTCTACAGTAGTACCCTGCTGCTGTGACAGCCTTGCTGGGATCCATGTTGAAAAATAGGCATAACACCTAAATGTGGATGTCTTGCTGTCAACATGTTTAAGAAACTATAATATAAAATAGAATTCATCAGTTTCTGAGACATGTTTGATTTTATTTCCTAACCTTAAAACCCCGGAAGGATTATTCCTGTATTATACACAAGAAGACATCATAGTTTTAAAGCTGCTTGGCATATCCGGTGGACTTCTTGCAGGCACCTAGAGTAGACCTATGGGAAGGAAGTTGGCAAAACACATTGTGATTTGTGAACTACTTATGAGTGCCTTGTCACCACCGCTTGCCTGCCCAAGGATATCCCCTATAAAGATCGTAGGTAAACAACATGTATGTGTTTTCTATGGTGGATATCAGGGTGGTAGAGATGCAGTGTAGTTGAACAGTGCCGGTGAAATTGGTGCAGTATTGGGAACTTCACACTATGTGTAGTGGGATAAAGTTTCCTGCCCCCAAACTTAGTATGGTAAAATTAATGTTTAGAAAAAAGTGTTTTTAATCAAAAAATCCACCCAGCTCTGTAGCTATATTCTCTAACCACCTCTCACCAGCCCTGATCATTTTATGTAAAGCCCCTACACTCATAGCACCCATACCTGCCCTCTACCTACCAAGTGTAAGCAAAGCTGTACTTATGTTTGTTAAGGTACTTAAAGTACTTATGTTTCATTTATATTAGCAAGTTTCACCACAGCAACACCTCTTGAACTCCATATTCAACACAGGTAGAGCTTAGACAATATTACAAGTTATAGAGTAACTCAACCCCACCCACCATCTGATGCTTCTTACTCCCTTGAGCCCAATGGCCAAAGTAAAGGATACTGAGAAGGGTGTGCTGGTCTAGGGTCACTCACAGTGACTGCTTGCTGTAGCAAAATGAAACTATCCCTAGCTTAAGCCAGTCTATGTCTGCTGGTGGTATGGAGATGAATTTGGCATAGTATTACATGGTTGAATGATTGGGTGAGGATTTTGGCAGCATAGGCGGTGGTGGGAAGGTGGGAAAATGGACATGTAACTTACAGTGAAGCCCGCCATGATGAAACCCAATTCTGCAGCATTCTGCAATAGAGTTACTACAGGAAACAAGGCCATTTCCATGGAAGTTACTTCCATTTGTCATGCAGAAAACTGTGACACTGTGCTTCATCCTGGTGGGCTTCACTGGGTAACCCATGATTTGGATGACTCAAATTGAGCTACTCAATATAAGCGACTCAATTTGAGCACCTTTGAGAATAGCGACGGTACAGAATAGCGAGGGGAGGGAATAGTGAGTATATAGAGATTGAAACAGTGAGTCCTAGTTAACTAGGAAAGCTGATATGGATATGTTGGAGAAGCCAGCTTGTGCTGCTCATCTGGTGTAGTGGCTATGGTTACTGTTGATGATATGGGTAGACCCGGGGTTGGGACTGGGTATGTGTGTTTTTTAATTTTGTGTTTTGTTTAATATTTGTGTTTTTTATTTTTCAGTGTATTTCACGTTCTCTGACATTGTCCCTCCCTCTTGCAGGTTGCTCCCCCAGCATTCTCCCCCTCTGTTTTGCCTCCCCCCTCCATGAAATGCGCCTCTTCTGGAGTTGGTTATATAAAAATATGGGGGGGGTGAGGGGGGCTTGGGGGATGCAGCCCCTCACATCTATCAAGTATTGTTTGCCACATAGAACGTGCAATCTGTAGCTGTTTATGTTGTCGTTGGAGAGTAGATCGCCGTTTTTGGTATTCAGTGATTTACACTCACTGTTTTGATAGTAGTTATCTTGTAGTAGCTCATATCACATGGCACCGCTTCACTGTACATTTGTAAATGAAACCTCAATGGGACTGGGTTGGGGTCAAAGAAGGTGGTGGTGTGGTCAATATATAGCAGTCCACTAAGATTTGGGTTCAGAGGAGCATGATCAATTAAGTGATCAGTAGAGCAGCAGCTCTATTTCTATTTAACTCCTCCCCTCCCAAACAGTACTTACTGTCAGTTTCTGGTCAGAGGGCATGGGTTCTTACTGCATATTAGATGAATATGTTAGCCCAACAAAATAAAATTGGAATGTAAGCAGCATCCCTTTCTGACTGTCTGGATTGAGAAGTAAATTAATTATGCAGTTAAGCATGCCAGCATCAATCCCCAATTCCACAAAAGATCAGGCATAGGAAATGGAGGAATTCTCCAGTGTACTGAGTTGAGGGGAGGCAGAAACATCTGCATGCAAAGGTTTGCAAAGGCAGTGGGAGTGGGTGAATATAATGTAAATAGTTTTATTAGGGCCTGAGTGCCCCAATTATTTGAGCTGTGAAGACCTACAATATTGCACTTTCAATGCTGTTCTGGCTGATTTCTTGGCTTGCCTCAGAGGTGATTGCACAAACAGGAACAGAAGCAAGGAAATCATAGAATTTAACAAGTGGTTAAAAAAATGGTGACTGGAAAAAGAATATAATTTTGTAGGTGTCTAGGGAGATTTCTGGGAAAGGAAGTTCATCAAGTTCTATGCACCTAAACAAACAAGGTGCAAGAGTGCTTGGCCAGAAATTTGATGTACTAGTCAAGCATTTAAACAAGATAATGGGGAGTCTGGAGGTAGGGAACCTATCAGTCATATAATCAGTGATGGGAATCTGACCGCCACTGCCCTGCAAGTAAGGAGCCCATCCCACAATTTGGGAGAAATCATAAGGAACAAAGGGGGACTTGGGAGGGACGTAAGGGGAGCCATGTAATAGTTAACCTCAAGAAGAAACTGAAAATAGGGATGAAGAGAGCTCCTACTGCATCTTGGAAGGAAATGTGCATCAACACCAGAAGCCTGGGGAATAAAATGAGTGACCTACAGAAAATCATTACAGACACCCAAGTGGAACTGGTGGCCATTACAGAAACATGGTATGAGGAGAACAATGACTGGGACCTCTTGATACCAGGCTATACACTCTTTTGATAGAACTGGACAAGAGCCGGGGGGTAGCACTGTATGGCAGGGACAAAATTAAAGCCACTTCACTAGATGGTAATAAAAAGGAAGGGGTGGAAACCCTATGAGTTCAGCTCACTTCACCACCAGCAAAGAAGGTCTATATTGGGGGTATACAGGCCCCCAGGTAAGGTGGAGGGCAAGGATGAGAGGCTTTCAGAGAAGATTTGAGATGTCATGCAGAAAGGGGAAATGGTGGTGTTCAGAGATCTGAACATTCCAAATGTGGACTGGAATATCCCTGTGGCCAGGACTTCAAAAGGTCTGAAAGTAGTAAAGGCCATTCAAGATTGTCTACTCACCCAATGGGTTAACACTCCTTCACAGGACACCATCATGGATGTGGTTCTCTGTAACTTGGAGACAGTCAGTGCTATAAAGGTTGGAGAACCACCAGCAAAGATCAAACACAACTCATCCAGTTTGAATTGTCCCTAGGGGATGTAAGATCTCAATCCAGGGCAGAGGTCTTGAGCTTCAGAGGAGCCAACTTTGAGAAGTTGAGAAGATTGGTGAGGGACAGGCTGTCTAAGATCCAGGAAACAATGGAGGTGGAAGACATCTGGGCATAAATAAAACTAACCATACTGGACTCTACAAAATGTTGAGTTATGACAGGGACAAAAAGTAATAAGCATAAAAGATCCAACTGTTTCATGGATCAGGTCAAAAATGTGATCAGGACCAAAAGGGTAATCTTTCACAATTATAAGAAGGATAGGAGTGACAGCAATTGGTATGATTTCAATCAAAAGATCAATGATGCTAAGAGAGCA
Source organism: Neoceratodus forsteri (assembly GCA_016271365.2). Classification (NCBI taxonomy): domain Eukaryota; kingdom Metazoa; phylum Chordata; order Ceratodontiformes; family Ceratodontidae; genus Neoceratodus; species Neoceratodus forsteri. Next base: position 659,607,490 of record CM057449.1, read on the forward strand.
GTGAACCTGGCAAAGGTGACAGCTGAACTAAGGACTGCGACAGGGATCAAAGAAGGGAACAAACAATTTTTACGTTATATTCAGAAAAAGAGGAAGAAAGAGGGAGGGATGGTTCATCTCTTAGATGGTGACACATTAATTGAGGTGGATGAACAAAACACAGATTTTCTGAACAACTTCTTCTTTTCAGTGTTTACAAAGGAGCACGATGGACCAATGCTTGAAAGTGGCACTAAAGCAGCAAACTTGGGGACCCAACCAATGGAGCCACCAACTTTTGTTGCCAACAGAATCCTGGAGTCATTATTTCAACTAAGGGCAAATAAAGCACCAGGGCTGGATGAGTTGCATTCGAGGGTGCGATGAGAGCTTGCAGAAGAATTGGCAAACTCCTTGGCTTACTTGTTTAATTGTTCACTATTGTCAAAGGTCATGCCCAGTGACTGGAGAAGAGCAGATGGAGTGCCTCTCCACAGGGGATGGAGGAGAGAGGAGGCTGGCAACTACAGATCAGTTAGCCTCACCTTAATACTGGGAAAAGTTATAGAAACCTTAATTAAGCAGGACTTAGTACAGTACCTAGATAAAATGCATTCTTCAGTATAGCAGATAGCATGGGTTCATACAAGGCAGGTCATGCCAGATGAATCTACAGTAATTACATTCTGTGACTGGGTGACTAAGGAATTGGACAAGGGCCTCCCAGTGGACCTCCTATACTTCAACTTCTGCAAGGCCTTCTGTTCCGTGCCACACAGTTGGCTGTTGAAAAAGCTGGATGATCTAGGCACTGTCCAGAGTGTAGTAAGTTGGGTAGAAATTTGGCTAAAGGACAGGAAACAGAGAGTGATAGTTAATGGGGTGAGGTCGGGAGAGTGAAAGGTCACTAGTGGTGTACTGCAGGGCTTGGTCTTAGTCATGATCATATTTAATATATTCCTCAGCAACACTGGAGAAGTCATTCATGGTAAGCTCACCCTCTTCGCAGATGACACTATGCTTGGCGGTAGGGTGGACAGTGCAGAGATGATTAGGGACCTTCTAAAGGACCTGCAGAGGCTTGAAAGATGGTCTGACATCTGGGAGATGATGTTCAATGTGAAGAAGTTCAAGGTGTTGCACCTGGGTAAGGGTAACCCAATGACAGAATACTGGCTTAATGGAGTCCAGCTCTGTACCTCACATGAAGAAAGAGACCTAGGAGTCATCATCTCAGACACCTTTAAGCTATCCTGCCAATGCAACAGAGCTTATGGCAAAACCAACAAAATGTTGGTATTTATAGGGAGAGGCTTTGACAGTAGGAACAGGGAGATGATCCTCCATGATCCTCCCACTCTACAAGTCCCTGGTGAGGCCCCACCTGGAACACTGTGTCCAGTTTTAGAGTCCTCACCTACAGAAGGGCAGAGATAGACTAGAGGCTGTACAGAGAAGGGTAACCAAGATGATACAAGGGTTCCATGAACTCTCTTTTGGGGATCGCTTGAAGGGTCTAGACAGGTACTCGCTGGAAACTAGGAAGGAGGGGGGATATATTTAAAATGTTCAAATTCATGAGGGGCATAAACAAGATGCCCTATTCATAACTCTTCAACAGGATATCAGATTCAAACACATGGGGACATGAATAGAAACTGAAAGGAAGTCACTTCTAGAGTGAGTTAAGGAAACATTTCTTTTTTAGAAAGGGCGGTGGTGATATGTTGTTGCTATCTTGCCTTTTTAGTACCAATAAAATATATTAAATTTCAAAATAAAGAAAGGGTGGTGGAGCCTTGGAACATGTTGCCAGCCAAGGTCGTAGGAGCTAGGTCTATGGCAGCATTCAAACATGGGTGGGACAGAGCAAGGGCTATCTTACACTCTGCTGGAGCTGGAAAGAGTATATAACTCAGCGGGGGGGGCCTTGAAATCTCGAGGTCTTGGAACCCATTGGGCAGACTTGATGGACCCTTGGTCTCCTTCTGTCATCTTTTTCTATGTTTCTATGTCTTTACTGAAGTGGCTGCCTTGTGCACATTCGAGCAGGCTGGTGCTCACCTGCACGAACATGCAAGTTGGTCTGGTGAATGAAACACACTGCTTGAATCCAATCTGGAGCAGATTGTTTAGCTTGCTACTCCATATCCAGTAAGGCAAGAGGGGGCAAGATTGTTGGGAATGCTACCCAGGTGGAGTTAGGGATAATAGCGGGGTGAAATGGGAATTTGTTATGGAGACCTTGAAAAGAGTGAACAGCGGCTTTCCCTCTATCTACATGATCCTCCTGAATGTGTGAGCTGAACCTGTGGGGTGACTGGAGAGAAAAAGTGTGCGGTTGTGTAGAGCCAGGTTCAGTGTGGCAGATAAAGAAGACAAGTGGGGGCAGGCTTCATTTTAGGGTGCTAGAGGGATATATGTTGTGAAATTACTTTTGTGAATTACACAGACCAGATGATTGCTGGCAATCTCACCTTTCACATTGTGCCCTAATTCCCTCCCCATTCTGCCCGAATTCCCCCCATAGTATCCTGGATCCCATGGAATATAGCAGGCAGCTGTCTTGGCCATGAGATCCTGTGCTCTGCATATTCTGCTACCTCCTCAGTCCTTGGGGAGGAAAGAGGGAATCACCATGTCGCTACTTACATAGATACATAGATACATAAGTACATAGACACTGTTGGCAGATAAGGGCCTACGGCCCACCCAGTCTGCCCATTTGAGCATGTAAGTTCACTTTATGTTTTCCTAGAAGTCTACTGCCCCTTACTCCTAACCTCCAGAATTCCCTTATGTCTATCCCATGCATTCTTAAATCCTGTGATTGATTCAGCATCCACTACTTCCTCTGACAGGGTGTTTCACTTGTCTACCACCCATTCTGTGAAGAAATTCTTCCTCACGTTTCCTCTGAACCATCCTCCCTCCAACTTCATCCCATGCCCTCTAGTCCTGGAACATCTTTTTCACTGAAAAATAATGTATTCCTGCACCCTGTTCCTCCCTGTAAGATACTTGTATGTCTATCATATCTTCTCTCTCCCTCCTCTCCTCCAGGGAGTACATATTCAAGTCCTTCAACCTGTCCTCATGGGACTTGTGATGTAATCTATGTATCATCTTTGTAGCCCTCCTCTGAACCTTCTTTACCCTGTCTATGTCCTTACGTACGTAAGGACTCCGGAACTGTACACTGTACTCCAGGTAAGGCCTCACTAGTGTCGTGATTGGTGGAATTATGACCTCCCTTTTCCTGCTGGTGATGCCCCTGCCTATGCATCCCAGCATCCTATTTGCTTTACCTGCTGCACTGTCGCATTGTTTCCCTACCTTGAGGTCATCAGAGATGATAACCCCAAGATCCCTTTCCTGATTGGTACATGATATATCCTCACCCCCAACTGATATGTTGTTTCAGGGTTTTTGTGCCCCATATGCATTATCTTGCACTTCTTTGCATTGAATTTCAACTGCCAAACCCCTGACCAGTCTTCAAGTTTCTGCAGGTCTCTCCTCATTCTCTCTACACCCATTGGTGTGTCCACTCTGTTACCGAGTTTTATGTCATCAGCAAACAGGAACATTCTGCCTTCTAGGTCCTGCGCAATGTCACTGATGAAGACGTTGAATAGGACCAGTCCCAGCACTGATCCCTGTGGTACCCCACTGGTCACTCTTCCCTCTGTGTGGTGACAGCCATTTACCACCAACCTCTGTGTCCTGCCACACAGCCAGTTACCTACCCACCTCATGATTGTCCTTCCCACTCCCATACTCCCCAGTGTGTTTAATAGCCTTCTATGTGGCACAATGTCAATGGCCTTGCTGAAGTCCAGATAGGCCACATCTACTGCCCTTCCCAATCCACCACCCTTGTCACTCAGTCAAAAAATTAAATGAGGTTGGTCTTACATGATCTCCCCCTGGTGAAACCATGCTGCCTTGGGTCCTGTTGTCCATTGGCAAACAGATGTTCCACCAATCTCTCCTTCAGTAGTGTTTCCATGATCTTCACCACTACCAAGGTGAGGCTGACTGGTCTGTCATTCCCCACTTCCTCTTTGTTCCCGCTTTTGTATGAGGGGACTAAATCTGCTGTCCTCCAATCTTTGGGTACCTCCCCTTTTTCCAGTGATCAGCTAAACAGGATTGCCAGAGGTTCAGCCACCACCTTTCTCAGTTCTTTTAGGACCACGGGGTGCACCCCATCTGGCCCTATTGCTTTATCAACTCTTATTCCTTCCAGTTCCTTCAGGACTTACTTCCTACTTAGTGGTAATCAAACCGCGATACATCGATTACTGAGAGGGGTAAACAGAAGCACAATACCTCACTGAAGAACATATTCAAATGTTCATGAATTCAAGTATTTGTGGAGAAGGGGACCTGTCCTGGGTGTTGCCCACTCCTGGAGAGTGCCCACCCTCTGCTTCAACAGGCTCTTGAGGTCCTTGCTCTGGAAGGTGGGGAAAGGTTGGACAGTAATTAATCTTTTGTCCCTGGTCATCTTGGTGCGGTGAGGAAGATTTCAGTTCTTTGTCCTGTTCCAACCACATTGGAGCTGTTTCCCCTGTGGAGTCCCACTCAGACATTGAGGATTCGGAGTCCGAGCTGTGACCCTTGTGCCAAGACCATTGTGTCTCTGTATCCAGGCCCATCGTGGCTTTGTCTCTTTGCCTTTGACCAGATTGCTCGGATTTCGTGATCCTACATTCCATATTGCCAGTGTACTAACTATTGAATATAGTACTATAGGTATAAGTGTTAGAACTGGCACATGATTTTCCCCATCCATTTTGGCCCCCTTGGCAGCATTGCTTCCCACGTTAAAGAGGTGAAGGGAGTATTTATTAGTGAGTAGACAACAGACATGCACTATTCACTAACTACAATTATTTTTGCACTTGCAAAGATGTGACAGCACTGTTGTAAATCTCTCACACTCTCTCTCTCTCTCAAATGAAGCACTGTCTATGCTGTTGTAAAAAGAGCAAAGTGAAATGTAAAGTAGGAGTGTGCGAATAATGGATATCAAATTCCAAGTACCACAAATAATATGCTATTCACTATTTGGAAGCCACATACTGAATAGTGGAACTATTCCACAAGTATTCGGGTCAGCTTTTTGGTGGGATTTTATGATCTCGTAGGACTTGTTGGCCATTTGCTGAGCATTTACCAAAACTCACTGATGCCAGATCATGTGACTGCCACATTGTAGCAGAGAAAGACATGGTGGAGAGAGCTCTGAGAGTAGGAGAGATTAAACACAAACCAATTATATTACATCACAGAATCTTTGCTTTTTATGTTTGCTTGTGCACACAGCACACAAGAATCATATTGAGATAGGAGAGCATTGCAAAGGAGTGGCAGTGTTGTGGCCAATGCAGTGGATGCTTTAATGGGTGCATCCCTTGGCCACCAATTAATGCTAAAGCTGCCAATGATGGCAGTTTCAGAGCGAGCTCTGCACTTGAAAGAAATCTGCCACTGCAATCAGGGGCAATTTAATCATTGCAGTGGCAGTCCCCCCTCCCTCCTAATCAGGCACACAGCAGGACAACAAATTTAAATGTTGGTTCTCTCCCACTGCTGCTGCCCACCCCTCAGCCCCCATTCCCTGTCCCATGCCGACATTGGGGTGCTTAGACCCCATGTCAGCATGTATCCCCCTCCCCCATTAATGTGGCACACTGGGAGCCCACCCCAGTGTGCCAAAAAATGCTTCTTTGATGTTTCTGACACTGATATGCCCACTCCCGGTGTTAGATGTGCCGCCTCCCCATGCCCCTATGTTCTCAGCTGACCTCACGGTGCCCAATCCCTAGGTTGGCATTGATCCCCCCTCCAGTACTCTGGCACACTGGGAGCCCTTCCCAGTGTGCCAAAATCAATGTTGGTAATATTTCAACTGTAAAAAATAAAACAGCTTCATGATGTCTTTTTTTTTAAACCTGAAAAAAGAAGAAAACAGTTCCTTGTCGTTCCTGAAGGCCCCCTTCCCCAAATTGCAACCTCACTTTGCGCACCCCACCTCCCTGCACCCCCCCCCATACTTACCTCCAGAGGTCAGGAGCAGTGATCTTCTGTGGACCGGAAACATGTCTGCACTCGTCACAGACCAACCGTGAACTGAAGAAATGATGGTAAGCCCAATAATGGCAGTCAAAGGAGGGTTTTCAATTTAGGTTGATTAGATATCTCAGCCAATTTTTGGAGTTTTGGTCCCAAATTTTCAACATGGGGTTCTTGGGACCCCACCTCGTGAACACTGGCACTTTCACTTCATTTCATTTCTCAGGCCTGAAAGGTGATTTCATGGTCACTGTACTGAATCACCTTCTACAACTAATTAAACAAGCATTTGTCAATGCCGAATGTTTGCTTGCTGGCATTGGTAGTGGTAGTGTAGAAGTTACAGAGCTGCATAATAGGAATGGCAGTGAAGTATTGAACTGAAGCCAACCCCACCACCACCCTGCAGAGAGTGACAGGCATTCGGGTGTGCGTTTGGGTCGTCAGGCATAACGGCCATGCCATTTCACCACACCCCAACCTGCAGACACTAACAAGTGTCACGGTGTTCCTTGGGGTCTTTGGCCCTTATGCGCAGCCCATTTCATTAGGAAATATGGTGAGATGGGTGCAATATAGGAGAATGGGGTGAACTTTGGGGCCGAAGAGTCCAAGGCATACCTCGATGCTTCTCACTGGCTGCAGGGTGTGGAATGGTATGAGCATTACAGGCAAGAATCCCAAGTCCCACCCCTGATGCCTGTCATTCTCTACAGGGTTGGGCGTTATGGTTGGAAACCCTAATACCTCAGGCATTCATTGGTATTTTCACTACAAATTTTCAACATGTTTTTTTTGTGACCCCACCTCATGAACAGGGGGAATATCAGTTTGTTAGCCGGAAGCTGCTTATGCACAGCGACTACGGCATTTAGCACCACAGGTGTAAAAACATTCCGAACAGGATGTAAAAAATGACAGCTGTACTGTTCATGAGGAGGTGTAAAAAATGGCAATGTTGCAAATCTGTAGTAAAAATATTAAAAAAAATGGTGAAGTCACGACCGTACATAGACACTGTACAACGCACACCCGTAATATAATTAGGTTGGGGATTTTTTAAAGCAGATTGTCAACTCAGGCATTTTGGTGCCTCCGATCATGAACAATGTCACTGTGATTTTCTTTATCTGTGCCGAACAATGATTTCCCACAGCGACCACGCATCTCTGCGCTGAAAGTGTGAAAACACACTTCAGCCATGTTGTGAAAAATGGCAGCTGTACTGTTCATAAGGAAGTGTGGAAAAATGCCACTGGTGAAAATCTGGATTGAAAATATTACAAAATCATGAACTTACGAGGGTGCGTGGAAACTGCGCAATGCTCACTCGTAACAAAGTCATTTTATGGACTTTTGTCACCAAATTTTCAACATAGCCATTTTAAGACCTCTGCTCATGAACAGTGTAACTGTGATTTTCTTAATCTGTCCTAAACATGGTTTTGCACACCAACAGCACCATTGTGCACTACATGTGCGAAAACACATTTTGGGTGACATATGAAAAATGGCAGCTGTACTGTTCATAAGGAAGTGTAATAAAATGGCAATGTTGAAAATCTGGAGTGAAAATATTAAATTCTCAAACTTACGAGCATGCATAGGAACTGCGCAATGCACGCTCGTAAAACAGTAATTTTTAGGAATTTTTTCACAAAATTTTCAACATAGCCATTTTAAGACCTATGCTCATAAACAGTGTCACTGTGATTTTCTTAATGTGTCCCATACATTGATTTTGCACATCAACTGTGCCATTGTGCGCTACATGGGCGGAAACACATTTTGGGCAAGATGTGAAAAATGACAGCTGCACTGCTCATAAGAAGGTGTGGTTAAATGGCAATGTTGAAAATCTGGAGTGGAAATATTGAAAATTCGCAAACTTACGAGCGTGCGTAGGAACTGCGCAATGCACCCTCGTAAAACAGTCATTGGTAGGAATTTTTTCACCAAATTTTCAACATAGCCATTTTAAGACCTCTGCTCATGAACAGTGTCACTGTAATTTTCTTAATTTGTCTCATACATTGATTTCACACACCGACTGCACCATTGTGCGCTACATGGGTGGAAACACATTTTGGGTGAGATGTGTAAAATGACAGCTGTACTACTCATAAGAAGGTGTGGTAAAATGGCAATGATGAAAATCTGGAGTGAAAATATTGAAAATTCGCAAACTTACGAGCCGGCATAGGAACTGCGCAATGCACGCTCGTAAAACAGTCATTTTTTGGAATTTTTGCACCAAATTTTCAACATGGGTTTTTTGGGACCCCTTCTCATGAATGATGTCACAGTCATGGTGTTATTGAGACTCAAAGGGTGATTTCATGCAGTGACTGCACAGTGACTGTGAAATCACCCTTCGGGCCTGAATAACGCCATGACAGTGACATCATTCATGAGAAGGGGTCCCAAAAACCCCATGTTGAAAATTTGGTGCAAATATTCCAAAAAATGCCTGAGATATGCAATAAAGTTGAAAACCCCCTATCTAGCCCATTATACAGCTTACCGGCATTTCCTCAGTTCTTGGTCGGCTTTGAAGAGTGCAGACGTGTTCCCGGTCCACTGAAGATCACTGCGCCGAGCTCCGGAGGCAAGAATGGGGTGAGGGGGGTGTGGGGAGGCAGGGTGCGCAGTGGGTGGGTGCAGGTTGTGGGAGGGGGCTGGGAGAAGCGCCGTGGGACCGTTTTTATTTTTCAGGTTAAAAAAAAAAAAGATGACGTGGGACATTTTCCACGCTGGGGTGGGCTCCCAGTGTGGCACAAGGATGGCTGGGGGGCCGTGGAGCCGACGGGAGATGGGGCACCCCCATCAGCCATATGATTAGTTGCCATGCTGGGGTGGGCTCCCAGCATGGCACCCAGTACTCGGGAGGGGTGAGGACAGTGGAGCCAATGGGGGATTGGGCACCCCCGTCGGCTATTCTATCAGTTGCCATGCTGGGGTGGGCACCCAGCGTGGTATATGAAGGCATGGGGGGCACAGCCAAGCTGACGGGGGATTGGGCAACCCCACTGCCATACGTGTGTGGGGCAGCATGCAGCATGCATGCGCTTGTGTGTGTGTGTGTGTGTGTGTAGGGGAGCTGCACATGAGCAGGCTGACATCTTATCGCTGCTCACCAGCCGTAGCTCCCTTTCAACTGTATTCCACTGCATTTGGAGCTTGTCATAGACTGCTCCAGCATGTGAGATTACAGGGCCACGCCTGCCAACACACTGACTGAATTGGAGGAGGAGGTGACACACCTCCGAAATCTTGTATGATGGCACTATGTTTCTTGCACATGCGTGTAAGCAAACATAAAAATGACAGTGCCAGTCGGCTGGTGGCACTGAGGGTTGAGGCCCTGGATGCCACATCTCACGCCATGCTGGCGACCTGGGTTCGGGAATGAGCCCAGGTCATTGGGGGTTGGCAGGGAGAGGAGAGGATCGAGCATCCGTAGATTGCTCTCCTCTCCTGGGGAGGGATAAGGGGACTGTCCTGTGCATGTGGGGACACCTAGCGATGGCTGGGTGTACCACAGCCACAAGGACCTAATGAAGGGATATGACGTTGGGTGGTCATCTTCTGGACATGCATGGGAGTGTGCACATTACAGGTGAGGTGACATTGCACAGCCTTCGTTGGGGAGAAAACTAAGCAAAATATCACTCCCCCGCCAGTAGGCGAAGGTTGGGCCAGTGGCATCGGCCACACATCCATCGCTGGGCGTAATGACGCATGTTCTGGTCCCCCCAACAAGGCTACCCCACCAATCCTGTAGATAGGGTGCCAGAGGAGATGGCCATCCTTCCCCGGGGACATAGACCTGGGGCGGGCTTTGGTATGCCACATGGGTAATAGGGGGACGGTCCTTGACTGGAACGATGTGTACCGCACTTCAGGCAAGACAGGATAACCCTGATGACCGAGATTCCCACACTGGAGAGAGTCTAGAGGTAGGAGAGTAGAAATAAAATTGGAGAAAAAAAAAATTACAGTGCCACTGTTCATGAGATGGGGTCCCAAAAAGCCCTTGTTGCAAATTTGGTGAAAAAAACAGAAAAAAAAAAGACTGTGTTACAATTGTCCATTGTACAGTTTCTATGCACACTCATAACTTCATCAGTTTTTAATATTTTCACTCCAAATTTCCAACATTGCCATTTTTTCACACCACCTTATGAACAGTATAGATATCATTTTTTGCATCCTTCCCAAAATGTGTTTTTGCTCCTGTGGCACAGAATGGCACAGTCGCTGTGTGAAATCAAATTTCAGGACAGATTAATGAAATCACAATGCCATTGTTCATGAGGAGACATCACAAAAAGGCTATGTTGAAACTTTGGTGGAAACATTCCCATTCCAAAAAATTACTGTTACGAGAGTGCATTGCACAGTTTCTACACACACTTGTAACTTCACTACTTTTTCATATTTTCACATCAGATTTTCAACATTGCCATTTCATCACACCTCCTCATGAACAGTACAGCTGTCATTTTTCACATCCTGCCCAAAATGTGTTTTTACACCTGTGACGCCAAATGGCAGACTCGCTGTGTGAAATCACCTTTTGGGATTGAGTAACGAAATGATACTGCTAATGTTCATGAGGTGGGGTCCCAAAAAGCCCATGTTGAAAATGTGGAGCAAAAAATACCAACAAATGCCTGGGGCATTAGGGTTTCCAACCATAATTACCACCCTGTACAGACTGACAGGCATCGGGGGTGAGACTTGGGATTGTTTGTCATAATGCTCATGCTATTCCACCCCAACCCCTACCCTGCAGCCACTGACAGGCATTGAGGTGTGCGTTGGGGTCTTCAGCCCCAACATTCACCCCATTCCCCTCTACTGCACCCATCTCAGCTTATTTCCTTATGGAATGGGGTGAGCCTAAGAGCCTAAGACCTCAAGGCACATTGTGATACCTGTCAGTGTCTGCAGGGTGGGGTGAGGTAGAATGGCGTGATTGTTTTGGCCGATGACCCAGAGGCACACCCCCAAGTCCTGTTAGTCCCTTCAAGATAGAGGTGAGGTTTGCGGTTACTTCAGTACTTTACTGCCATTCATATTATGCATCTCTCTAACTCCTGCACTACCGATGCTAATGCCAGCAAGCAAACATTCTGCATTGACAAATGCTTGTTTGTTACTGCATCTGTATTTATGTTGGTGCCCAGTACTTGTAGGGTTTTTTTCCCCAGAAAAATGTTCTAATCTAGTGATGTTTTAAGCAGGGTCTGTGCAGAGAGAGAGATTTGCAATTTCACTACTTTGATATCACAGGCCTCTGTGCTCTGTGGAAGTGAAGAAGAAGAAAACATTGTTACTGAAACTGTTTTATATATATACTAATTACAGTAGTTCTGACTTCTGGCTTGGTTGTGTAAGTAATAAGTATTTTGGGGGGAGGGCTCAGGTTTCATGAAAGCCAGTAGCAGCCAGAAATCTCAGGGCAGTCAACTGACTGCACTCCCAGGTCACCGCCTGCAGCTTAAGGCCAGGTAGTGATGGTGTGCAGTCTCAGGCGCACCCTTGCCTGCATGCCAATTGCAAGAATTTATTTTGTTAAAATAAATCAGTACTTCTCTACCTTTAACAGCATTTTAGTTCTGGCTTGAATAGACTAGGATAGATTGGGATAGGAAATTTATTTATATAGCACTCCTTCCCATAAGCTAGTAGAGCTTAACAATATTAAAATATACATAACACAAACTAACATGTAAAGCTCGTGAAGCAGAGATTATACAAATTACAACCCATCCCATCAACAGTATACAATATATTAATGGCACAAATTAATTAAATAATAAATCATAATTCTAAAAACACAGCCAACAGTCAGTGGTTCACTCAACTAACAAAACAGCAGGGAGGTTATCAAACTAAATTAAATGCTTGCTCAAAGAGAAGCATTTTGAGCCCTCTTTTCAAGACTTCCACTGAGGATACCTCCCGCAGATGTCGAGGTAAAGAGTTTCACAGTTCCAGCGTGGCAACTGAGAATGCCTGGCCCCAGATTGATGCAGTTTAGCCCTGGGAACCACAGGAGACAACCCTCAGCAGAACGGAAAACCAGAAATGGTTGGTGAGGAATTAGGAGGTCTTGCAGGTAGGCTGGTCCCCTATTGTGCAGTGCTTTATAGGTCAGCAACTTGACCTTAAAGGCAGTCCTCCACCCTACTGACAACCAGTGCAATTCACGGAGGACAAGTGTGACATGGTCAAATTTCAAAATTCCTGTCAACAACCTAGCCAACACATTCTGCACCAGTTACAGCCAGCAAAGGTTGCCTCAAGATAACCTTACGTACAAGGCATTGCAGTAGTCCAGTCTGGATGTGATGATGGCATGCACCAGAAGAGCATGTCATCAGATGGTATCAGGGCTCAGATCCGAGCAATGTTCCTCAAGTGGTAGAAACCACTCTTAATGATGGCCTACACCTGAGGCTCAAGTGTCAGGCTGTCATCTAGGTCCACTCCCAGATCCTTCACCTGAGTGGAGGAAACCAGGGCAGCTCACCCTAGTACAAGTCCAGGGAGATCCCCTAATCCCCCTCCAATCACAATGATGACCTGGTTCCACCACTAGTACCTCCCTCTTGTCTGGATTGAGTCACAGCCAGCTGTTTGTCATCTGGTTTTTGATCTCATCCAGGCAGTTATTAATCCGCCGTCTGGTTTCTGGGTGCACAAGACAGATATAGCTGGGTATCATCAGCGTTATAATGAAAACCCAGCCCTTTCCACCTGGTAATGTCTCCCAATGGAAGCATATATACTGTGAACAACAAGTGCAATGGGACCGACCCTTGCAGAACACCACTGGACAGTGGCATCAGGTTAGATGAGACTAACACCATTGTCAAAATGTTATTAAGAGGACTAAGATGAAATGGGAATTCGAACTGGCAAAAAATGCAAAAAAAATCAAGTAATACGCAATTTTTCTCTTACATAAATTCTTTAAAAAAAAACTAAACGTAAGGTGGGTCCCATACAAGTGGATAATCAAATTATTCAAAACTCAAAAGAAATGGCTAACATATTCAATAAGGAATTTTACAAAAATTACAAAACTTCAGATACTCCTGTGCCTTATCAAGCAGACACTAGTTTAGAACCCATAGGCTTTAAGGCTACAGACATTGAAAATAAATTAAAATTACAAAAAGGGAAAACTAGTATGGGTCCTGACCATACTTCAGGACAATCACTGTTTCTAATCTCTGCTTATTTATTGACTCCCTTAAAACTACTTTTTGAGTCATGCCTGCTTAAGGGTTTTGTTCTGAAGCAATGGAAGACCTCAAATGTTGTCCATATATATAAAAAGGGTCTAAAATCAGATTGCTCAAATTATCGACCAATTAGTCTTACTTATTTGTAAGATCTTTGAAAGTTTAATAAAAAATGTATTAACTCCTATATTGAACAATTTAGATATGGAACAGCATGGTTTTAAAAAAGGTAGAGGCTGCCTGAAAACATCAACTTATTAGTTGATAACCGTATTCCATATGATATCATCTTTTTGGATTTTAGTAAGGCATTTGATGCTATGCCACATTGGGCTTCAGAAATCTAGTTACAAACTCTAAAAATTAATAAACATATTATTATATGGATGAAAAACTGGTTATGAAATTGTACTGAATGAGCTAGTATCAATGGTTGTTTTTCAGACATTGGTTATGTCACTATTGGAGTCCCCCAGGGCTCGGTGCTCGGTCCATGTCTGTTTCAGACTTTCATAACTGATTTAACTTCATATTGCCTTTCATCAGCTATTAAGTATGCAGATGATCTAAAAATTGGTGGTCCATGTACAGGTGACAATGATCCTAATATCATTCAGCAGCATCTAAATAAAATTTTGAATGGGTAACCATATGGGGTATGAAATTAAATAATTCCGAATGCAATGTCATGCACATAGGTAACACTAATCCTTCAAAAACATATATGTTGGGACAATACCCACTTAGTGATACTACTGATGAAAGTGACCTGGGCATAACAATTTCTAATAACATGGATTTTTCTTATCATATAAATGAATCAGTTAATAAAGCAAATAAGGTTGTCTGGTCTATTAAACAAAATATTACTACAAGAGATCCAAAGGTTTTAATGCCTTTGTTTAGAGCATATGTTAGGCCTCATCTTGAATATGTGCCTCAGCTTTGGTGTCCCTGTAAGAAAACTAACATAAATCAATTAGAAAGAGTTCTGCGCAAATTTACTAAACATCTGAGTGGCATGAACCATCTTCCTTGTGAAACTAGATTATGTGAACTTAATCTGTTTTCTTTAGAAACTCGCAGGTTACATGATGATTTACTATATCTTTATGATATAGTCATGGACCCGGCATTAATGACAGATTTAGGATTACATTTCAAGGATTCATCTCACAACATTAGAGGTCACCCTCTCCAATTGATAAGTAAATCCTTCAATTATATCAGGAAGAAATATTTTTTACCTTAAGAGTGATTAAACCTTGGAACAATTTGCCATTACATATTATTATTAGCAATGATAAAGAACAAGTCAAGGCTAGACTGGATGAATATTTATTACCTTGTAAACAATTGGCATATTATTGATCTTAACTAGTATGTGAGCTTTTATGGGTCGTAAGGCTCTCTTACTCTCCAAATACCTTAGTATGAACCTTTGCACTCTGTCCGTGGGGAAGGACATAAACCTATTGATGACTGTTCTGGTTAGACCAACCCAGTTCTGCAGGTGGTCCAGCAGCATCTCATGATCCACAGTGTATATAACACCGCTGAGAGATTGAGGAGGATTAAGATACTACCCTCTCCCCTTTCTCTCACCATCACAAGATCATTTAGCACCCTCACCAGGGTGGTCTTGGTACTATGCCCAGATCCAAACCCAGACTGGAAACACTCAAAAATGGTGGAGGAGGCAAGACTGATATTGAGCCATGAAATGTAAAGTAGGAGTGTGCGAGTAATGGATATCAAATTCCAAGTACCACGAATAATATGCTATTCACTATTTGGAAGCCACATACTGAATAGTGGCACTATTCCACAAGTATTCGGGTCAGCTTTTCGGTGGGATTTTATGATCTCGTAGGACTTGTTGGCCATTTGCTGAGCATTTACCAAAACTCACTGATGCCAGATCATATGACTGCCACATTGTAGCAGAGAAAGACATGGTGGAGAGAGCTCTGAGAGTAGGAGAGATTAAACACAAACCAATTATATTACATCACAGAATCTTTGCTTTTTATGTTTGCTTGTGCACACAGCACACAAGAATCATATTGAGATAGGAGAGCATTGCAAAGGAGTGGCAGTGTTGTGGCCAATGCAGTGGATGGTTTAATGGGTGCATCCCTCGGCCACCAATTAATGCTAAAGCTGCCAATGATGGCAGTTTCAGAGTGAGCTCTGCACTTGAAAGAAATCTGCCACTGCAATCAGGGACAGTTTAATCATTGCAGTGGCAATCCCCCCTCCCTCCTAATCAGGCACACAGCAGGACAACAAATTTAAATGTTAGTTCTCTCCCACTGCTGCTGCCCACCCCTCGCCCTCCATTCCCTGTCCTATGCCAACATTGGGGTGCTTAGACCCCATGTCAGCATGTATCCCCCCTCCCCAATTAATGTGGCACACTGGGAGCCCACCCCAGTGTGCCACCAAATGCTTCTTTGATGTTTCTGACACTGGGATGCCCACTCTCGGTGTTAGATAATGCCGCCTCCCCATGCCCCTATGTTCTCGGCCGACCTCACGGTGCCCAATCCCTGGGTTGGCATTGATCCCCCCTTCAGTACTCTGGCACACTGGGAGCCCTCCCCAGTGTGCCAAAATCAATGTTGGTAATATTTCACCTGTAAAAAAGAAAACAGCTTCATGATGTCTTTTTTTTTTAAACCTGAAAAAAAAAGAAAACAGTTCCTTGTCGTTCCTGAAGGCCCCCTTCCCCAAATTGCAACCTCACTCTGCGCACCCCACCTCCCACCTCCCTGCACCCCCCCATACTTACCTCCAGAGGTCAGGAGCAGTGATCTTCTGTGGACCGGAAACATGTCTGCACTCTTCACAGACCAACCGTGAACTGAAGAAATGATGGTAAGCCCAATAACGGCAGTCAATGGAGGGTTTTCAATTTAGGTTGATATAGGGTTACCACCTTTTAAAAAGACCAAAGTGAGACATTTCTTACTGAAACAAGATTTTTTGCTGTACAGTACGTAAACCTCGACCGATACAACAGACTTGTTTTCTCTATATAATCAGAATTTAGCCTAAGTATTGTAGTTTCTTAGTTGTTTCTATTGTTTCTTATTATTTTAAGGTATTTTAGTTAATGTATTGTAGTTTTCTACAACATTTAGTGGAAAGCCTGAAAATATTTTTTCAATTATAAAATCAGGATATGTAGTATTTTTCATGTTTTTTTGCAGGACAGTGCTGCCCAAATCAGGACTGTCCTGCGAAAATCAGGACAGGTGGTAACCCTAGGTTGATAACTCAGCCAATTTTTGGAGTTTTGGTCCCAAATTTTCAACATGGGGTTCTTGGGACCCCACCTCGTGAACACTGGCACTTTCATTTCATTTCATTTCTCAGGCCTGAAAGGTGATTTCAAGGTCACTGTACAGAATCACCTTCTACAACTAATTAAACAAGCATTTGTCAATGCCGAATGTTTGCTTGCTGGCATTGGTAGTGATAGTGTAGAAGTTAGAGCTGCGTAATAGGAATGGCAGTGAAGTATTGAAAACACACTTCAGCCATGTTGTGAAAAATGACAGCTGTACTGTTCATAAGGAAGTGTGGAAAAATGCCACTGGTGAAAATCTGGACTGAAAATATTACAAAGTCATGAACTTACGAGGGTGCGTGGAAACTGTGCAATGCTCACTCATAACAAAGTAATTTTATGGACTTTTGTCACCAAATTTTCAACATAGCCATTTTAAGACCTCTGCTCATAAACAGTATAACTGTGATTTTCTTAATCTGTCCTAAACATTGCTTTTGCACACCAACAGCACCATTGTGCACTACATGTGCGAAAACACATTTTGGGCGACATATGAAAAATGGCAGCTGTACTGTTCATAAGGAAGTGTAATAAAATGGCAATGTTGAAAATCTGGAGTGAAAATATTAAATTCTCAAACTTACGAGCATGCATAGGAACTGCACAATGCACACTTGTAAAACAATCATTTTTAGGAATTCTTTCACCAGATTTTCAACATAGCCATTTTAAGACCTCTGCTCATAAACAGTGTCACTGTGATTTTCTTAATGTGTCCCATGCATTGATTTTGCACATCGACTGCGCCATTGTGCGCTACATGGGTGGAAACATGTTTAGGGCAAGATGTGAAAAATGACAGCTGTACTGCTCATAAGGAGGTGTGGTAAAATGGCAATGTTGAAAATCTGGAGAGAAAATATTGAAAATTCGTGAACTTACGAGCATGCGTAGGAACTGCGCAATGCACCCTCGTAAAACAGTCACTGGTAGGAATTTTTTCACCAAATTTTCAACATAGCCATTTTAAGACCTCTGCTCATGAACAGTGTCACTGTGATTTTCTTAATTTGTCCCGTACATTGATTTCGCACACCGACTGCGCCATTGTGCGCTACATGGGCGGAAACACATTTTGAGTGAGATGTGAAAAATGACAGCTGCACTGCTCATAAGAAGGTGTGGAAAAATGGCAATCTTGTAAATCTGGAGTGAAAATATTGAAAGTTTGCAAACTTATGAGCGTGAGTAGGAACCGCGCAACACACACTCATAAAACAGTCATTTTTAGGAATTTTTTCACCAAATTTTCAACATAGCCATTTTAAGACCTCTGCTCATGAACAGTGTCACTGTGATTTTCTTAATTTGTCCTGTACATTGATCTCGCACTCTGACTGCGCCATTTTGCGCTACATGAGCGGAAAAACGTTTTGGGTAAGATGTGAAAAATGACAGCTATACTGTTCATAAGGAGGTGTGGTAAAATGGCAATGTTGAAAATCTGGAGTGAAAATATTGAAAGATCGCAAACTTACGAGCATGCGTAGGAACTGCGCAACGCACACTCGTAAATCGGTCATTTTGTGGAATTTTTTCACAAATTTTCAACATAGCCATTTTAAGACCTCTGCTCATGAACAGTTTCACTGTGATTTTCTTAATTTGTCCCATACATTGATTTTGCACACCGACTGTGCCATTGTGTGCTACATGGGTGGAAACACATTTTGGGTGAGATGTGAAAAATGACAGCTATACTACTCATAAGAAGGTGTGGTAAAATAACAATGTTGAAAATCTGGAGTGAAAATATTGAAAATTAGCAAACTTAGTAGCCATGCGAGGAACGCGCAATGCACGCTGGGTCAAGTAGTATTTTTGAATTTTAATTACCAACATTTTAGACTCATGAATGATGTTTCATGGTGTTATTCAGGCTCGGCGGGTGATTTCACGCAGTGACTGCACAGTGACTGTGAAATCACTCCTTCGGGCCTGAATAACGCCATGACAGTGACATCATTCATGAGAAGGGTCCCAAAACCCCATGTTGAAAATTTGTGCAAAATTCCAAAAAATGCCTGAGATATGCAATAAAGTTGAAAACCCCTATCTAGCCCATTATACAGCTTACCAGCATTTCCTCAGTTTGGGTCAGCTTTGAAGAGTGCAGACGTGTTCCCGGTCCACTAAGATCACTGCGCCCGAGCTCGGAGGTAAGCATGGGGTGAGGGTGTGGGGAGGCAGGGCGCAGTGGGTGGGTGCAGGTTGTGGGAGGGGCTGGGAGAAGCGCCGTGGGACCGTTTTATTTTTCAGGTTAAAAAAAAAGATGGACGTGGGACATTTTCCACGCTGGGGTGGGCTCCCAGTGTGGCACAAGGATGGCTGGGGGCCGTGGAGCCGACGGGAGATGGGGCACCCCATCAGCCATATGATTATTTGCCATGCTGGGGTGGGCCCCAGCAGTGGCACCCAGTATTTGGTGGGGTGAGGACAGTGGATCCAAAGGGGGATTGGGCACCCCCGTCATCTATTCTATCAGTTGCCATGCTGGGGTGGGCACCCAGCGTGGTATATGAAAGGCATGGGGGGAGCGCAGCCTAAGCTGATGGGGATTGGGCAACCCCATCTGCTACGTGCGTGTGTGGGGCAGCATGCAGCATGCATGCGCTTGTGTGTGTGTGTGTGTGTGTGTAGGGGAGCTGCACATGAGCAGGCTGACATCTTATCGCTGCTCACCTGCCGTAGCTCCCCTTTCAACTGTATTCCACTGCATTTTGGAGCTTGTCATAGACTGCTCCAGCATGCATTGGCTTACAGGGGCCACGCCTGCCAACACACTGACTGAATTGGAGGAGGAGGTGACACACCTCCGAAATCTCGGATGATGGCACTATGTTTCTTGCACATGCGTGTAAGCAAACATAAAAATGACAGTGCCAGTCAGCCTGGTGGCACTGAGGGTTGAGGCCCTGGATGCCACATCTCACGCCATGCTGGTGACCTGGGTTCGGGAATGAGCCCAGGTCGTTGGGGGTCGGCAGGGAGAGGAGAGTATTGAGCATCCGTAGATTGCTCTCCTCTCCTGGGGAGGGATAAGGGGACTGTCCTGTGCATGTGGGGACACCTAGCGATGGCTGGGTGTACCAAAAGCTGCAAGGACCTAATGAAGGGATATGACGTTGGGTGGTCATCTTCTGGGCATGCGTGGGAGTGCGCATGTAACAGGTGAGGTGACAATGCACAGCCTTCGTTGGGGAGGAAACTAAGCAAAATATCTCTCTCCTGCCAGTAGACGAAGGTTGGGTAAGTGGCATCGGCCACACATCCATCGCTGGGTGTAAGGATGCATGTTCTGGTCCCCCCCGCAAGGCTACCCCACCAATCCTGTAGATAGGGTGCCAGAGGAGATGGCCATCCTTCCCCGGGGACATAGACCTGGGGGGGCTTAGGTATGCCACATGGGTAATAGTGGGACAGTCCTTGACTGGAACGATGTGTACCGCACTTCAGGCAAGACAGGATAACCCTGATGACCGAGATTCCCACACTGGAGAGAGTCTGGAGGTAGGAGAGTAGAAATAAAATTGGGAAAAAAAAATTAAAGTGCCACTGTTCATGAGATGGGGTCCCAAAAAGGCCTTGTTGCAAATCTGGTGAAAAAAAAAACAAAAAAAAAAGACTGTGTTACAAGGGTCCATTGTACAGTTTCTATGCACACTCATAACTTCATCAGTTTTTAATATTTTCACTCCAAATTTCCAACATTGCCATTTTTTCACACCACCTTATGAACAGCATAGGTATCATTTTTTGCATCCTTCTCAAATTGTGTTTTTGCTCCTGTGGCACAGAATGGCACAGTTGCTGTGTGAAATCAACTTTCAGGACAGATTAATGAAATCACAATGCCATTGTTCATGAGGAGACGTCACAAAAAGGCCATGTTGAAACTTTGGTGGAAACATTCCAAAAAATTACTGTTACGACAGTGCATTGCACAGTTTCACAGGGGGTTGCAGGAAATAGGCTGTTGGTTAACTAGAATCTGCAGCTTATCCAGTAGGTAGGGGAAATGGGCAGACTGGGTGGGCCAAGTGGTCCTTATCTGCCGTCAAAGTCTATGTTTCTATGTTTCTACACACACTTGTAACTTCACTACTTTTTCATATTTTCACTTCAGATTTTCAACATTGCCATTTCATCACACCTCCTCATGAACAGTACAGCTGCCATTTTTCACATCCTGCCCAAAATGTGTTTTCACACCTGTGACGCCAAATGGCAGACTCGCTGTGTGAAATCACCTTTTGGGATTGAGTAACGAAATGATACTGCTAATGTTCATGAGGTGGGGTCCCAAAAAGCCCATATTGAAAATGTGGAGCAAAAAATACCAACAAATGCCTGGGGCATTAGGGTTTCCAACCATTATTCCCACCCTGTACAGACTGACAGGCATTGGGGGTGAGACTTGGGATTGTTTGTCATAATGCTCATGCTATTCCACCCTGACCCCTACCCTGCAGCCACTGACAGGCATCGAGGTGTGTGTTGGGGTCTTCAGCCCTAATGTTCACCCCATTCCCCTCTATTGCACCCATCTCAGCTTATTTCCTTATGGAATGGGGTGAGCCTAAGAGCCTAAGACCTCAAGGCACACTGTGATACCTGTCAGTGTCTGCAGGGTGGGGTGAGGTAGAATGGCGTGATTGTTTTGACCGATGACCTAGAGGCACACCCCCAAGGTCTGTTAGTCCCTTCAAGATAGAGGTGAGGTTTGCGGTTACTTCAGTACTTTACTGCCATTCATATTATGCATCTCTCTAACTCCTGCACTACCGATGCTAATGCCAGCAAGCAAACATTCGGCATTGACAAATGCTTGTTTGTTACTGCATCTGTATTTATGTTGGTGCCCGGTACTTGTAGGGTTTTTTTCCCCAGAAAAATGTTCTAATCTAGTGATTTTTAAGCAGGGTCTGTGAGAGAGAGACTTGCAATTTCACTACTTTGATATCACAGGCCTCTGTGCTCTGTGGAAGTGAAGAAGAAGAAACATTGTTACTGAAACTATTTTATATATATATTAATTACAGTAGTTCTGACTTCTGGCTTGGTTATGTAAGTAATAAGTATTTTGGGGGGATTGCTCAGGTTTCATGAAAGCCAGTAGCAGCCAGAAATCTCAGGGCAGTCAACTGACTGCACTCCCAGGTCACCGCCTGCAGCTTAAGGCCAGGTAGTGATGGTGTGCAGTCACAGGCGCACCCTTGCCTGCATGCCAATTGCAAGAATTTTTTTTTGTTAAAATAAATCAGTACTTCTCTATATTTAACAGCATTTTAGTTCTGGCTTGAATAGACTAGGATAGATTGGGATAGGAAATTTATTTATATAGCACTTCTTCCCATAAGCTAGTAGAGCTTAGCAATATTAAAATATACATAACACAAACTAACATGTAAAGCTCGTGAAGCAGAGATTATACAATTCCAACCCATCCCATCAACAGTATACAATATATTAATGACACACATTAATTAAATAATAAATCATAATTCTAAAAACACAGCCAACAGTCAGTGGTTCACTCAACTAACAAAACAGCTGGGAGGTTATCAAACCAAATTAAATGCTTGCTCAAAGAGAAGCATTTTCAGCCCTCTTTTCAAGACTTCCACTGAGTATACCTCCCACAGATGTCGAGGTAAAGAGTTTCACAGTTCCGGCGTGGCAACTGAGAATGCCTGGCCCCAGATTGATGCAGTCTAGCCCAGGGAACCACAGGAGACAACCCTCAGCAGAACGGAGAACCAGAAATGGGCAGTGAGGAATCAGGAGGTCTTGCAGGTAAGCTGGTCCCCTATTGTGCAGTGCTTTATAGGTCAGCAACTTGACCTTAAAGGCAGTCCTCCACCCTACTGACAACCAGTGCAGTTCATGGAGGACAAGTGTGACATGGTCAAATTTCAAAATTCCTGTCAACAACCTCGCCACTGCATTCTGCACCAGTTACAGCCAGCAAAGGTTGCCTCAAGATAACCCCACGTACAAGGCATTGCAGTAGTCCAGTCTGGATGTGATGATGGCATGCATCAGAAGAGCATGTCATCAGATGGTATCAGGGCTCAGATCCGATCAATGTTCCTCAAGTGGTAGAAACCACTCTTAATGATGGCCTACACCTGAGGCTCAAGTGTCAGGCTGTCATCTAGGTCCACTCCCAGATCCTTCACCTGAGTGGAGGCAACCAGGGCAGCACCCCCTAGTACAAGTCCAGGGAGATCCCCTAATCCCCCTCCCATCACAATGATGACCTGGTTCCACCACTAGTACCTCCCTCTTGTCTGGATTGAGTCACAGCCAACTGTTTGTCATCTGGTTTTTGATCTCATCCAGGCAGTTATTAATCCGCCATCTGGTTTCTGGGTTCACAAGACAGATATAGCTGGGTATCATCAACGTTATAATGAAAACCCAGCCCTTAACATCTGGTAATGTCTCCCAATGGAAGCATATATTCTGTGAACAACAAGTGCAAAGGGACCAGCCCCTGCAGAACACCACTGGACAGTGGCATCAGGTTAAATGAGACTAACACCATTGTCAAAATGTTATTAAAAGGACTAAGATGAAATGGGAATTCGAACTGGCAAAAAATGCAAAAAAATCAAGTAGTAAGCAATTTTTCTCTTACATAAATTCTTTAAAAAAACCTAAATGTAAGGTGGGTCCCATACAAGTGGATAATCAAATTATTCAAAACTTAAAAGAAATGGCTGACATATTCAATGAGGAATTTTACAAAAATTACAAAACTTCAGATACTCCTGTGCCTTATCAAGCAGACACTAGTTTAGAACCCATAGGCTTTAAGGCTATAGACATTGAAAATAAATTAAAATTACAAAAAGGGAAAACTAGTATGGGTCCTGACCATACTTCAGGACAATCACTGTTTCTAATCTCTGCTTATTTATTGACTCCCTTAAAACTACTTTTTGAGTCATGCCTGCTTAAGGGTTTTGTTCTGAAGCAATGGAAGACTGCAAATGTTGTCCATATGTATAAAAAGGGTCTAAAATCAGATTGCTCAAATTATCGACCAATTAGTCTCACGTCACCTGTTTGTAAGATCTTTGAAAGTTTAATAAAAAATGTATTAACTCCTATATTGAACAATTTAGATATGGAACAGCATGGTTTTAAAAAAGGTAGAGGCTGCCTGAAAACATCAACTTATTAGTTGATAACCGTATTCCATGTGATATCATCTTTTTGGATTTTAGTAAGGCATTTGATGCTATGCCTCATTGGGCTTTAGAAATCTAGTTGCAAACTCTAAAAATTAATAAACATATTATTATATGGATGAAAAACTGGTTATGAAATTGTACTGAATGAGTTAGTATCAATGGTTGTTTATCAGACATTGGTTATGTCACTAGTGGAGTCCCCCAGGGCTCGGTGCTTGGTCCACGTCTGTTTCAGACTTTCATAACTGATTTAACTTCATATTGCCTTTCATCAGTGTCATAGGCTGTGGGTGTAATGATGGACACTGACACAAAAAGGTAATGTGGCAAGGCTAAAAAAAAGTGCCAAGCCTAAAGCTTTATTAAAGTAACAGCAAAAAAAAAGAAAATATAAAACTATTAACTTTTCAGGAATACAGAAAGAAACATAAAAGGTACAAAAATAAATGAATGTTTCCACAGGCAATATCAGCAAATGAAAAGGCCGCCTGGGATTTCAGTTATCTTAGTCTGTAAGTGCAGACTCCCAAATGGATCAGTACTGGCTGATCCCAAAACGAATCTGAAGGTATCACAAGAATGAGTCTCCTTTTATCCTAGGGAATCATCAGGTGATCACTCCAGACTCCGCCCCCTATACTCTTCAATACAAATTTTCATTTATAAAACATTGACATCCCTGAAATGAAATATAATACAGGTTTAACTAAAAACAGTACTCTTACCAAGTTTAGCCCCTCCCTCAACCTATCCACAGTATAACTATAGTGAGAAATGGGCCGGCTGCCTCCTAGGGAAACAACAAGAGCAACAAGTGCAAATGACTGCAAGGATTACCTCTGGCTAAAGGCCTGAATATCCATTATGTGGTAAGTTTTACTCTCTAATAAACTCACAGGTTACATGGTGATTTACTATTTCTTTATGATATAGTCATGGACCCGGCATTAATGACAGATTTAGGATTACATTTCAAGGATTCATCTCACAACATTAGAGGTCACCCTCTCCAATTGATAAGTAAATCCTTCAATTATATCAGGAAGAAATATTTTTTACCTTAAGAGTGATTAAACCTTGGAACAATTTGCCATTACATATTATTATTAGCAATGATAAAGAACAAGTCAAGGCTAGACTGGATGAATTTTTATTATCTTGTAAACAATTGGCATATTATTGATCTTAACTAGTATGTGAACTTTTATGGGCCGTAAGGCTCTCTTACTCTCCAAATACCTTAGTATGATCCTTTGCACTCTGTCCTTGGGGAAGGACATAAACCTATTGATGACTGTTCTGGTTAGACCAACCCAGTTCTGCAGGTGGTCCAGCAACATTTCATGATCCACAGTGTATATAACACTGCTGAGAGATCGAGGAGGATTAAGATGGTACCCTCTCCCCTATCTCTCGCCATCACAAGATCATTTAGCACCCTCACCAGGGTGGTCTTGGTACTATGCCCAGATCCAAACCCAGACTGGAAACACTCAAAAATGGTGAAAGATGCAAGACTGATATTGAGCCAACAGGCCACCACTTTCTTTAGAACCTTCCCTGAAAATGGGAGGTTCAAGACTGGCCTGTAGTTGCTGAGACAGTCAGGGTCCATTGAGGATTTTTTCAAAACAGGCCAAAACCAATCCCTCTTTCAGAGCTCTAGGGAACACCCCCTTCTTGAAGGAACTCTGTACAATCCCAGAAATCACAGGCCATATCAGGTCCACACATCTGACCAAAAATGGGTTGAACCTGGGTCCAGGTCACAATATGTTTGCCACAGCATCAAGATTATGTCTGCCACCTCCTCAATTCAAACTAGCTCAATCTCATCCCAGACAGGAGGGGTGTCCCAACATGGTTCAGGATGGATCCCCCAATCCCTTTGAGCAATACTGAAAGAGATCTCAGCCCTGATAGAGGACACTTTGTCAGCAAAAAACAGAGCAAACTCATTGCATCTTGTGCTTGAACCAGCTCCTTCCACATGGAGAAGGCCGGATGTAATAGCCTATCTACCATGTGGAAGAGCTGAGCTGGTCTGTTTCCTGTCACATCAATCTCCCTAGACAGAAAATCTGCCTTCTTTAGGGAGATTACCCCATGATAGACACTATAAGGCATCTTCAGGATCAATTGGTCCTTCATCAAGCCAGTTCTCCACCGGTGCCGCTCCAACCTCCGACCCTTAGTCTTTGACTCCATAAGCCCCTCATCAATCCAAGGGGACCTTCGGTGAATAGACAAAGATCAGACACGGATGAGTGTGATCGAGTCAAAGGCCGCAATGATGGCCTCATTATAAGCCACCACCACTGCCTCCTCCAGCCTGATGCACATGCAGTCTCCACACTCGATAGGTCCAGTATCCCCTATAGTCCTTCTGGTGATAAACCCCTTAAGGGGTGATACTGAATCACCTCCACAGAGGCCAGACTCCTGGGGAGGGCCCCTAAATGTGAACCCCCATTGGTGCTATGATCCATCCACATGACCGGATGAATCATGAGGTCATCTACCCCAAGATCCAGAGTGAGCACCAGGTCAAGAGTGTGCCCACACAAGTGTGTAGAAGAGGAGGCAATTTGTGACAGGCACAAGGCTTCGATAGTCTGTAAGAGGTCGTGTCCAATTGACGAGAGTCCGTTGTCAACGCAGGCATTGAAATCCCCCAGAATTAGCCATCTGGGAGATTCCAACACCAGGCCAGCAATGAAACCCTCCCCCCCACTGGGGGGAGCAATAGACCAGGATGATCCTGAAGCCTGCACCTGGACCCTTCCCCCACACAGTAACACACTCAAATGACCCAGTAGAGCCCACTGGTAGCACCATGAGGCCCACCAGATGCCACACCCACACTTCTGTGATCTTCCCTTGGGCTGTATATAAAAGTACTCGAACAGTACTGCTGCCTCCAAGACAGGAGCAGCATTTTCATCCAGCCAAGTCTCTGTGATGCAAGCCAGGTCTTCTGAGGAAACAAGTCCACAATTACTGCATTCTTGTTTCTGATTGACCTGCCATTGCATAACACAGCCAAAGCAGGATGATGGAAGACTGCAGGAGAAGTCTCCTGCCCACCAACACAGGTTGAGCCCTTGGGCATGGGAATCAGACAGGGAGTATACCCTTTCCAATTTACATTTTCCACAAGGTGTCCCTGAACCTCACCACCCGAATCGCAGACTCCCAGGCAATCCTTCGAATGGTGCCCCCCCTCCTCGACCCCTTCCCATGAGCTATCCCCAAGGCCCTGCATCTACCATAAGTTTCCTCAGACAGTGGGGGAAGCTCAAAGGGATGGAGGCCAGAGAACTAGGCCCTGGCTATCTGTCTGATCTCCTAACACCTGCTGCCCCAGTCTGTTCCCTCCATTCCTCCTCTAGGGGCCTCCTAGTGAGTCCCAGGAAGAGACATAAAACTGCCAGTGACAGGGCATTCAGTGTCACCAGCCCTGTGTTGTGGAATTTGCTTCCTCTAGTCATCAGTGAGGTCCCTTCATTTGAGGTATTTAAGAGCCACCTTAAGACCCATCTTTTCTCTCTGTCCTTCCCAGACATAGATATTTCACCTGATGCAGAAATTGTTAGTGAAATGAACTAATTACAGATTTTTATTATCTGCTTTTATTATCATTTTAATATGTACATATGTATGTTTCTTCTACTGCCTTACGTGTTTTTAAATGTAAGGTGCCCAGAGCCTCTGGGAATGGGTCACCATAGAAATAAATCTTGCCTTTTCTTACCTAGCTAGGCCATCAAGTAGGCACACCTTACTGGCCCATAGCCCCAATGCATACTGACTGTTAGTCCAATATCCCCACTAACTCTCTATATTCAGTTAACCCACACCCAAATATTATACAAACATACAAAAGATAAGAAATAACAATTCCACTATATATAAGCATCCATAGCAACACTTAACATAATAATAGTTCCCCTGAAAATGTAACCCTCCCCCAAATTCCCCAAACAATAATAACCCTCAACCCAAACTAATGGCACAGAAAAAGTCCATTGTGCACTTATGATGTTTAATTTCTATGCACTTATTAATAGGTATAGGACTCTTACTGCCCAGTCCAAAATTGTCCAAATTTTCAGGAACTTGCACTTCCCAAATGTTAACCAGTGAATGACAGTCTTTGTCCAATAATGTAGCTCTCTCACAGTTCAGATAATTGTAATGATGAAAATATTCAGTTTTATGACCAAGGTTTCAAACAATACCATGGATAACCAGTATTCACAATTCAGATGTCCAGACAACACTCGCTTCCCTGCCAGTTGTGGCAATTATTGACCGGGTAACCCAACAACTCGAGTCAACCAGTTAATGGGACAGAAACAGCACAGCACAATGGCAGAATGACACAGAAACCACACAAGTACCATATGGTCTTATCTCCTCACAGGCATCCTCAGTCCTATCAGGCAGATCCAACACCCAGGTCCCATGTTGTCATCCCTCCAGCAATACTCAGGTTGAACAGTGGCAATAAATGACCCACCAGCTCCAACGCAAAGCACTCACACCAGTGGCCAGCCCAGGACCCAGGATTAATGGCACAAACTACCCTGCCGGTTGTGCCTGATTCTGCTGGGCATCCTTCCAACACCGGTCCATGCCTTCATTACTACCCATCTTGACTACTGAAATGCCCTCTACCTAGGGCTGTCTGGGGTTGACATCCACCACTTGCAGCTGGTGTAGAATGCTGCAGCCAGGCTGTTGACTGGTACTTCTAGGTCCAGTCACATTATGCCTGTGCTGAGCAGACTGCACTAGCTGCCAGTTCAGTGGCAGATCACCTACAACTTAGGCTTGCTTATCTTTAAAGCCCTACTTGAACAGGGACCCGACTACCTGAAAGATCTCCTGACTCCCTACTCCCCCAATCATCCTCTCTGATCAGCTGATGAGGGATTGCTACAGATTCCCAGGATTAATTGAAAAACATCTGGAGCATGTGCTTTATCATTTGCAGCACCAACCTTGTGGAATTCTTCACCTCATCAGTTAAGAGAATGCCTGATCATCAGCAGTTTTAAATCTATGTTAAAAACTTACTAATTTTCATTGGCTTTCTCAGACTGATTTTAATTAATTTATATTGCTGTTTGCTTGTAATATCTGTGGTTTATACATTGTACAGTGCCTTAATTTTGAAAGGCACTATAGAAATAAAAATTTTCTTGCTTGCTTACAGTTATGGGAATAATCGACCAGCAAAACCGTTGATATCCAACAACTAATTATGGGAGCGGTTCAGCACAGCCACAAAATGGATCAAAAACTCATGCCTGCAGTTTCAGCTCTTCACAGAACTTCCAGTGCACACAAGAAACTCCAGCCAGATCTCTCTTCAGAGGCACCCTCCGAGAGCTGGGTCTGTTCTGACTAGCCTTACTCCCTCTCCATTCTCCACTTGGTTTAGGCAAGAAAAACAGGTTTGTCTCCTCACACCTACAGTCAGCAGCTGTCTTAGAGCAAACCACAGCACCTCAGGTACTCCTCAGTATGCTTCAAATCAGCAGCCTCAATTAAAGTGCACAGCATAGAAAAACAATGACAAATTACTAATAAAGCTAAATAGCGCTGAACTATAAAAATCATTTAAAAACGCTTGAAACAGTCTAAAATAAACATGTTCATAAGTCTCTGCAGCACAGCTAAAAACAGTTGCCCAACATGGCTTCCATCTTGATGAACAATTTGCCTTTGACTGAGTGCACTCCCACTGCCCACAGTTAAGGGCCAGGAAATGATGCCACACAGTTACGCTGCACGCATACTCTTGCCTGTCCTGTGTGCTGCTTGCAAGAATTTATTTTTTACAAAAATAAATCAATACTTCTGTACATTTAAAAAGTATAACAGTAATTCTGCTGTAGAAATCTATCTTTAAAAATATCGGTGGTATAATCTGGGGTTTGGCTCAGGTTTCACAAAAGTCAGTAGCAGCCAGCAGTCTTGGTGGGCAGTTGGTTGACTGTACTCCCACCACCCGCAGTTTAGGGCCAGGTAGTGATGCCACATAGTCGCTTGCATACCCTTGCCTGCATGGCATTTGCACTATTTTTTTTGTGCAAAAACCAATCAGTTCTTCTGTTCATTTAAGAGTATTACAGTAGTTGAGACTGTTTAGAAATTGTTGGCATAGACAATTGCAGCTAGAGGTGATAAAAACTGTACTTGGTCCAGCCCATACAAATCTAAAATGGAGGAACAGGTTGGTGATTGTGAACCTGAATGTGAGTGATGGTCAGGCCATATTCAAAGCCCAAAATTATTGTTTACCCATTCCAAGCCTATTTCTTTCACAATAGTATTACTGTGGCTGGCACAGGAGAAAGTGATACAAGAAGTACAAGCAGAAGGACACTGTTGTTGACTCCCACAACCACCAATGTGCCTTTATCTCTCACCAGTACCATCACATCTGTCATCCCCAGCACCACCACCATAGAGACCCTGTCTTCCAGCTGGCAACACGACTACAACCATCGTCCTGCAACTGTGTCTGTCACTCTAGCCACTACTGACACTATGAACTCTATCACTACTGCCACTGCTGTAACACTATCATCACAGTCTGTTATCCCTGCAACAGTGAAATATTACCAATATGACCACTACAGTTGATTCACTTGTTCCTCCTACTTCTCAGCATTTCAGTACTCCTGAAAAAGTTGTAGAGGAAGAGCAGTCATCTGGCTCTGAGTATTTCCCTCCACATGAATTGTCCAGTGTCACATCATCCTCTTCATCAGAGGCAAATATAAGTGACTTTGAGGATGAGGCAGAGTATGCTATGTAGCTTGGGAGCAGAAAAAAAGGTGGCTGGCAAAAGAGCCTCTAGAAGTAGCACTAGTACCCAGGGTAGTTGAAGTAGTAGAAAGCACAAGGGTCCCCTCCCGCTAAGGAAACCAAATAGGCAACTCTGACATTTCTTCAGCAGGCTCCATCACAGCCTGAAGGACAACCAATTGACGGCTGCACTGGCATGGCAACATCAGAGCCAGTCATCACAGGGCATGGACATGAGGACAAGACAGGCACATCTGTTGAAAAAAGAACTGGGGAATGTGGTGCTACCAGAATCACTGGTAACCACAGTGTTTATAGTGCGGTGTGGCTGCATTTCACTGTGTTAAAGGAGGACACAAGGAAGGCAGTCTGTTTTTTTTGCAAGAGCACTATAAGCCAAGGGAATTCACTCTCTAATTTAACCACAACACCATTACAGAACCACTTTAAGCTTAAGCAACCTCAACTGCATCAAAGCTCATCTGGGTCTGTATCTGGACCCTTCGTTTCACCAAGACCAAACCCCTCTGGTGGACAGGCAAATACTGTTGGCAGTGGTGGCTGTACCGACAGATCTGATTTTGAGCAACCCAGTGGTCACGGCCCCTCACCAACACAGAGTCACTCTACTCTGGTCACTTCTGACTCCAGTGATACAAGGCAGAGGCAGTCATCAGCACTTCGAACACCACCAGTGAAGTGGTCCACAATGATGTCTCCCATGGCAGTTCCAATAATGGATGCTCTGCATGCATAAAGCATCATGCCTCACATCCAACAGCACAGCAAATCACACATCTGATTGCCGAGATGATGGCATTGGATCTCTAGCCTATTTCAGTTGTGGAAGATGCTGGTTTCAGATGTCTTCTCCACTATTTGCACCTGCATTATCAGATACTATCTAGTACTACATTTTCTCGGAGTGTATTGCCACGAATGTATGATGGCATGCAATTTGCTGTTGCTGCTCCGCTTGCAGAGGCTGTTGGTGGTGTTTTTCACCAAACATCAGCTATTTGTACTAGCAATAACTTCCTGCATTCCTATCTTTCCTTAACCACACACTGGTCTGTGCAACATCCTGCTGCTGTTGTTTCCAAAGCAACACCTTGTGGCTCACCATTGGCCCTCCCACAATCTGGTAGTTATATCAGGTCAGTTTTGCTAAATGTAGGAATGATGGAGGAAGACCTCAGAGCATGCAATATTCTTACATTCCTGCAAGAAATGCTGCTGTTTTGGACTGGTGTTAACACCAATTTAAAAGTTGTTTTTGTTTGTTACCAACAATGGTACAAACATGGTGAAAGCCATCAAGCCATCAATGATGGACATTTTGTGAGTATCCGTTTCTTTGCACACACACACTGAAATAGGTGGTGACTCATGCATTGCATAACAGTGCAAGGACCAACAGCGTATTATCCACAGCCTGTTCCATCTGCAGCCATTTCCATTACTCAGTAAAAGCCACTAACAAATTACGAGTTCAAGAATGTCTTGGTCTGCCCCAACACCATGTAATGCAGGATGTTAGCACTCAGTGTGTGTTTTGACTGATATTTTAGAACATGGAATAGTGTACCTGTTACTATCAGAAATTTGTCAATTTATGGGTCTTTCACAAGCACCTGTACCTGCACATGAAGTCTCCCTCAGAATGTGTGTTTTAGCTGTTTTTTTTTATACTCAATGTAGAAAAAATTATTTAATTTTTTCTTAATTTGTTTTTGTTATGTATTTGTATTTTGTATATGTTTGATCTGTGTGGGTCGCAACTGTAAAAGGATTTTTTTTCCAGTTGTGCTAACCCGTTAGACAAATAAACAACAAACAACAAACAACAATTACGCAGCACATCATTGCATCAACAGCAACACAAACTCTCACAGTCTCAGCCTCTCTGCAGAACATTAACTTAATGACTACTTTGCATAATCAATTAAGGCATTTGAAGTTAATCCATTGGGCTACTGGATTCAGAAAATGAACTCCTCTCTTCACCTGGTACAACTTGTTTTAAATTACTTAAGCTGTCCTCCTACAAGTGTGCCATCTGAGAGGATATTTAGCACTGCTGATGATGTTGTTGAGCC
The DNA here is from genome assembly GCA_016271365.2 of Neoceratodus forsteri. NCBI lineage: Eukaryota > Metazoa > Chordata > Ceratodontiformes > Ceratodontidae > Neoceratodus > Neoceratodus forsteri. Next base: position 659,640,293 of record CM057449.1, read on the forward strand.
ACACCGTTCCCCAGCTGGACCCTCAACACATTGAATAACTACTGTTTATTAAGCTAAACTTACCAGCAATTGGCTACAGATATGATCTGCCCCCATAAAACTGGTGGTACAATACTACTGTCAATTTCCATAATGTTACGACAGTGTAATGTTCCTTTTTTTTTGCTCACCATTACTTTTTTCTATCACATTAGATATTTAATTTAAAGGGTAACTCTTCACTCCCCGGCATATATGCTGCAGGACCACCATAAGGCCCCTCTTAAAATAGAAACAATTAAATACTGCATTATGTTTCAGCATACAGTACTTACTATTGTGTACTTTAGGTTATTAATTATCTGTTGGCAGAAAAGGACCACTTGGCCCGCACAGTCTGCCCAGAATGTCCATCCCTGTCTTATTGGTCTCTTATGCAGACCTTAAAGCAACCCTGCTGCCTCCCTGACTCTTTTGAAATACACCCCTATGCCTATCCCTTGCATGCTTGAAGCCCCACACTGTTTTTGCCATCAGCACTTATGCTAGCAGTCCGTGTCAGGAATCTACCATGCCTTCCATGAATAAATATTTCTTTACATCTGTCAAACTCGCCCTTCAGCATGATCACATGCTCCCATTGCCCACAGTACTTTTGTGCTCCTTCTCATTTAAAAGAGACTCTCCTTATGTGACCTCTTCACTCTTGTGAGATACTTGTATATGTCTCTATCATGGCACAGCCCACTCTCCTCTCTTCCAGGGTGCACATACAATGCACTTATGTCAGTGTCATTTTAGTTACCCTAGACAAGACACAAGATGTCATCTCATCTACAGCCTTTGGTCAATTTATGATGATTGTCTATCACCTGACCACTGACTAGGGCAGTAGTTTGTTGTCTCTTTGGGCTACTGAAATGCTGTCAGGGGTGTTCATGGCAGAATTGACTGTTGTACTTAAAAAGGGAAGGAAGTGATGGACTTTAACAGTGTTACAATGTCTTATTAAAAAAAACCATGTATTTGGGGCCAAATAACGAATAACAAATATCAAATATCAGGTGCCCTGAATACGACTAGTCATCCAAATATTCGAATTAAGATAGCCACACACCTCTAATGTAAAATAGGATTTTGTTTGCTTGTAATAAAATCTAACTAAATATATGATAATGTCAATGTATATCTGGAATTACATTTTTTGTCTCTCTTTTTTTTTTACTCCCGAGTTTGTCTGTGTGTGTATGGGGGCTGGGCTCAGCTCCAAAACCTGTACTGTATCACAACAAATTATCTATGATATGTGGTATAATATGAATGACTATGCTTATAAGGGTTTATACTTCATTTAATGGTGCAGCCAGACTGTGTCTTCCCTGTGTGTAAAATTACTAACTCTCTGAAGCACATATATGCTTCTCTTGTACTGGTGCCATAGATGTGTGCGTCTAAATGCACATAAACTCTAATGCCATATCAGTGATGTCCCTAATGATTCACTCACATTGCACCACATACTTTAGATCATGAATTGTGTTATGATGCAGGTTTTGCAGCTTTGTTAGCCGCAACCCCTGCCCCAAACTCAAGACTAAAATAAAATGACAACAAATTTAATTACAGATACACATTGATATTATCACATATTTCATTAGACTTTGTTGCAAACAAAATCCTACTTTACATTTCACTTTGCTCTTTGCTTGCTGTTTTTATAACAGCATAAACACAAATCCATTTTAGAAACAGAAAGAGCAAGAGATTTACAACAGCACAGCACTGTCACATGTTTCTCACACAGTGCTGCCACTTCTTTCCTGAATATCCTATGTTGTGTCTGCCTCAGTGGGAGTGAATGGTTTCAGCACATTATATTTCTATTTCAACTGAATTTGGGAGACACACACACACACACAGTTCAAAATGCATACCACAAGAGTGAGAAGGAGTTCAAGAACAGCAAAGGGCTCAAGTCCCAGATTGTACATGACAGCAGTAACACTAACCTAGCAAGGAAACAAATCATGCATTGAAACTAATAGATTTGATTTGGTCAAAACACGAAGAACCCCCCCCCCCCCAGATTAATAGAATATTCATTTTTTGCCTATTTTATGTGGGATTCGGTCACTGTAGTGCTTCAGTGCTACTGAAAGTCATTGGTATTCAAGGAGAAAAAGCATTAAGCACTATGGCATAGGATTACAATATGTTATCATAGTTTTACAAAAAAATAAAAGTATGCCAAATAGATACTTGAAGTTTTCAAGAATTTACTCATCAGAAAATTATGATATTTACTGACACCCACTGCTAGAATTACTATAAGTGAGAGAGATAAGTGATTGGACACTTGATTTCATTAATGTTTCTCTGTGAATGTCAAAGACTTTCATAAGCACTGCAGCATTACAGTGACCCCTGCCCAATAAAAATGGTAAAATATGTATATATATATAGGCAAGAGAATGTTTCTCTGTGTTTTGACACAATCAAATTTATTAGTTTCAATGCATGATTTGTTTCCTGGCTAGGTTAATATTGCTGCTGTTATATACAATCAGGGCTTCAAGCCCTTTGCAGTTCTTCAGCTCTTCCTCACTCCTGTGCTATACATTTTGAACTGTGTGATTGTGTTTCTCTCAAATTTAACAGAAATAAAAAAAAAGTAATGACTTCAAACCATTCTCTCCCACTGAGGCAGACATAAAATAGGATACTTGGTGAAAGAAGTGGCAACGCTGTCTGGGAAAGACGTGACATCCCTGTTGTAAGTCTCTCACACTCCAGCAGTTTCAAATGAAGCAGTGTTTATGCTGTTGTAAAGAGAGCAAAGTGAAATGTAGAGTAGGATATTGTGTGCTTGCAATGAAATCTAACTAAATATGTTGGTGTGTCAACATTATATACATAAAGGGATGACAACTTGGGGGGGGGTCCTACTAGACACCAGGGAAACAGCTTCTCATTGTTCTCAAAGCTGCCTGCAGCATGAGCTCCAGCTGCGGCTCCAGAACTCAAGAAAGTCTTGCTGTTCTAATACAGAGAAAGCAGGTGAACGACTCCTCTCACTAAGCTCCGCACCCTGGATTTGGGGTGCACAGAAAATTTATTTCTGGCAACTTTAAAAAAAAACAGTCACCAGAATTTAGCTAAAAAAGTCCTGCTTAGTTTGGTTCAGGTGTTAGTTTTTTTTTTTTAAAGAAATGTTTTATGTACTTTAAATGTTTGTAAGTTTAAACATTAAAAAGAAAATGGTGGCCTTGTGAAAAGGGATTGGCCCCATATGAAAAAGGATTACTTTTTCATATGAACCAAATTCTTCTTTCATTCCAAACAGCAATCCAAAAGACTTTACTGAGCATGCTCAGATCTGAAATTCTAAAATTTAATGACTTTGGAATGGAGTAATAATTTTTCACCAAACCAGTGAAACACACAACTGTGGGCTAAGCCTGTTCTATGTTGAACATTTCAGACCAAAATCAAAAAAACAGTATAAAACAGTGTTTTGTTTAAATTTTTTTCACAACCTGCATCTCGGAATCCACACAGCCGAGCAGTACGAAACTTGGCACATCAAGAGATCTGCCCCCCTTCCCCAGACAGCTCATGCAAAATGTCATGCAAAGTTGTTGAATAGTTGTGAAGATTGTAAAGTGCAAAACTTGAGGCTTAACTCAGAAATGCTTGCTACCGGGCCACTATAATATATATCATACATGCATGGGAACTTTTCCCCATAGAAAGGACCATCATTTATTTGCCTGTATACCTGTGCCTAACCTATCAATCAAAGCTATATACCTGTGCCTAACCTATCAATCAAAGCTATATATCTACAGGAATCAATCAATTACAGCTATATAACTGCACTAATTAAAGATATATAGCTGCACTAACCAATCAATTACAGCTGCATTCTTGCAGAAATAAAAAAGGTACCTGGTCAGTACAGCACTGCAATAATAGCATGGTATAAACCACGCTGTAAAATGGTCTAAAACAGTGGCAGTGACAGGGATAGAATAGTATGTGTAAATTACTGATGCCCCTGTCGCTGTCTGTGGAGAGAAGGAAGGGCTGAAGTAGCTTCAGGTGTGGTGCCAGGTCAAGTTGCTCCTTTGGTGGAGTGGCAAAGGCACTAGCACTTGGAGTGGTGCAGATCTGGGGACCAGAGTTTGATTCCTCATCTCCCAATATTAGATTTTTTTTTGGTGGGGAAACAAATATCTCCCTCCCAATTTTCTCCCCATCCCCAAGGTCCACACTCCCTCAGAGTTTATTATATTAATTTGAGGGAGCCGCTGCTCTAATGTTGTCCTATGTGGATGTTTTGTTGCCATGGTGTTTTGGTATCGGTCAGTGTTTGCACTGACCTTATATTTGTTTTCGGCCTTTTGCCTACAGGGTTGTTGACTGCACCATTTTTCTTTGCGAGGTGTTGACCCGGTGCCAGTAAAATGTACACAGCTGCACTATATTAAACCCTATGGGATACCACTAATAACACAATTAACATGGCATTAGGAAACTAACCAAACCAATTAACAAGCTGCAAAAGAACCAGGAAAAAAAGACACTTACACAAAACCCTCCCAAACCCAGAAATCTCCCAAACACCTACCTGCACTCACTACATACCATTGCCTTCTTGCTGCAAGAGAACTTCAGGTGCCATAACATGATCACAGATGCAATCTCCATAACAATAACATCTTGAATAGTGTATGGGTAACTGTACACATTACGGTTGTGTTTCTATCGGGGGTTTGTGATGACATCATACAGTCCTTGAGAACTTCAATCTCAAGGTCTCATGATGTCAGCGTAAACCCAAGATGGAAACATAGCCTTTCTGTGTATGGTTACCCATATTTTGTTTTATATAGTATATGGAAGCCCTCGCTTCAACATGGATTGCAACGGCTATGTACTGTATAATGTAAAATTACCGCATAGCAAAATTTCCGCGTGGTCATGATCCCCAGACATTTTAGCATTACCTTATGTTAGCACTTCTGCAATTGCCTTAATATAGTACTTCTGTCCTGGCTAAATTCAAAATTAGAACAAGGGCATACAGCCACTAACCTCCCCCAGTTGCAGTTGTGTATGTGGCCCCCAGTTGCTGCAGCTTGCTCAAGCACAAGTGACACGGATCTGGTGACTGACTGTGACACATGCACAATGTTGACTGAACAAGGATGGTCACAGAAGATTTGAACCATGAGGATGGGGTGATTCGAGTAAGGGGAGTGGGGTGATATAAACTATAGGAGCGGGCAATTCAAACTATGAGGACAGGATGATTCAAATGATGGTCGGGGGTTAATAAATGCAATAGTGGATGGGGTAATTAGAATGAGGGGAGATGCTAATATGAGCAGTGGGAACCAGCAATTTGAACCATGAGGACAGGATGATTCGAGTGAGGGGGGGGTGATATGAACTATGGGAGTGGGTGATTCAAACCATGAAGACGGGGTGACTCGAACGATGGTAGGAGAATGATAAAAGTGATGGAGGATGGGGTGATTCACATGAGGGGAGAGGAGTGATAGCAATGATGGAGGATTGGGATGATTTGAATGACAGGAGGGGGGGTGATACGAATGATGGGAGCCAGCTATCTGAACCATGAGGACGGGGATGATTCAAACAATGGAAGCCGGTGATTCAAACCATGAAGACAGGGTGATTAAGGAGAACACAGGTGCAGCATATAAAATTTCACTAACAAAAAATATTTGCTGTCAACTTATATCCATGCAAATCTTGTCATCAGTGGACATAGCGAATATTTTTTGACAGCAAAAATAAGACGTTATACAGTATTTAACTTATGCTAAAAACTGTACAACACACAAGCTCAAGTTAGAACAATGTATTACATAAACAGTAATGGAATAGCTCCCGATGCTCACCTGCATTACTTTTTTGCAGTTAATCTTTTTGTTTTTCCAAATTTTCAAGTGTACAACACACGTACAGACAGATACAACATATATATTGTTCCTCAAATAACAACTAATAAAAGGTCAAAGAGGATGTTGCATATTTTTTTTTGTGTGTATAATTATTACATAACATTCACATAAAATAAAATCTATTATAGCATCAGGTATGTATAACTGTTAAGTTTCAAACAGATAGCGACAAGAAGGCAGTACGGGCATTACTGAACTAGAGCGGATAGTTACATCTGAAGTTGGGCATAGAATTGGGGATCCTAGGCTTAGGGGGTATAAGATCTCTGATATTTAGAATTCACCTGCATTGCTGAGGTAATGTTTAACTATGTTTACATCTGCTGCTGTGTTTTGTATAGTATGAGCAGTTTCTTACTCTTCTATGAATTGTTGCCTTTCAGTTTGGAATTTAGAGTAGACAGCTGAGGCCATTGTTTACGTGCTTTATTTTTACTGCAACTTTTCTTTACTGAGTGGCCCTCTAAGAGAAGCAAATTTCTGAGTGCTTGAAAAAGCTGGTGATAGCCCGTGCTCATTCAAAGGACAGAAAAGTTGTTGTACTGATGAACCAATGTGACATTAGAAAGATAGTACAACAACTTATTTTGCCTTGCAACTGTCCTGTAACAAGTTTCTGGGAGCTGCTGAAATCCCTGTAGAATTGAGAACTCCCATATACTATCATCCTACTGTATTAAATTCAATAAACAATGGGTAATGGTGGAACACTTGGAAGAATACCCATCTTGGGGACTAATTAGTGCAATAAAGCCATTCATCCTTCAGGCTCATGGCCTTATAGCCATAATTTGCCCCCTTGATGGATATACATCCTTGTATACCTGCATTAGCCATCATATATATATATATATTGTATATATCTATATATATATATATCTTATAGAGGTATAGTCACACCTCTATAATTAGGGTTGAGTTGGCAGTTTAATGTTAAACCTCAAATTTTGCATTTAATTACTTGTCCACCAGATCCCTGCCAATAAAGACACAGACAAGTCTTGTGTGGATGCTCACATTTGGCAATTAATTTACTTAATTCTTTCCATTTATGCATTCCACGTTTCACATTTTTGGGTATACATATACATCAGTCATATCAATCACATTTATATACATTTTTATACATCTTACAATTTCCAATCCACCTTCTCCAATAATAATTCCTTTACAAATTATACTTGATTTCTTTTTCTTTTTATTTCTTATCTTCACCCCTTCAATGACATCATGGGGGGACCATCATTCTTCACCCTCCTCCATTTGGAGGGGTACAAGCATATGCTCTGTACCCCTGCTTCCTGTTTGGTTGGCCTATGTCTTATTTATTTCCACCCTTTTACCCCCCCATCCTATCCTCCCTTCCCCTATTTTCCTCCCTTTGGTGCAGCTGCCATCCAACTTCGACAACCACATGGTCCACTGCACTCCACCTACCTGCAGTGACCTCACCAATCAGAACCAATTCCTCTTCAGGGAGGTGGGTGGGAAAACCTCTTACAACAAATTTTGTCAGCTGCCTGGCTCATGAGGTCCTTAAATACTCCCTATTGCTCACTCCCACTCTATCTCTCTCCTGCCCTAGCTAATCCCCACTTCCCTCCTCACTCCTGCTCTGACATCACAATCAATCAATCAATCAAGCAAGCAAGCAAGCAATCAAATCAATCAAAATCTTTATTTTGCCAGGTGGAACATCATTGAGACAAGTTCATTTATAAGATGGACCTGGGCAAAACAATTGCCAACAGGGTTAAGACATCACAGGTTGAGTGAATGTACATAACAGTTATATAGTAATAATAACAACATAATAACATACTGTATAATCGTTGCAAGTGACAAGTTACTTGCACCAGAACATAGCAGTAGGTTCAACAAGAGGTAGTGCCACTTAAATACAATTGCATAGATACAGATATATGGACGTAAGGTAATGAGCTAAAGTTTATACAGTAAACATCATTGGAGGAGTCACAGTAATCAAGAGTGGCAGTTCCTCTAGGGTCAAAGTGTGAACAAGATTGAGATGTTAGAGTCCTTTGATAAGTACTGTAGGCATGGCCTGGCAAGTGGGGTGGGAAGGGGAGGTAAAGGGAGTGGGGAAGGAAGGTCAGACAAGATAGGAGAGGGTTGGACTTGATGGTGTAGGGAGGAAGGACTGTTTGAAGGGAGAACTTGACAGATGCCACAGGCAATAATTGGGGTTTAAGTCCAATATTTAAAGCAAAGACAGATCATGATGTTGGGACCTTGATTTGGACAAGCACAGAAGGGAGGACTCAAATTACTCCTCAGGCAATGGTTGAGGTTTAAGTCCAGAATTTAAAGCAGTGACAAATCATAATGTTAAGACCTTGACTTGAAGCAATGACAGACCTCAGAGAAGGTCCTCAGGAAGAAGGATTTGAAGAAGGAGAATGTGACAGGGGAAGCGAGCCTCAATGTTTTCTGGATCTTATTCCAGAGTGTAGGAAGAGTGAAGCTTATTGAGGCTCTACTAAAGCGTGTTTTAACTTTAGGGATAGCCAGAAATAAGATGATAAGACTTCTGAGAGAATAGGCGCTAGGGATGCAGGGAGTTAGGCAGCTTGTGAGGTACTGAGGTAGTTTATGAGTGATTGCCTTATATGTCCATAGAATAGCATTATTTTGCCTCCTGAAGCTAAGGGAGCTCCAACCTATGGAAGAATAGAGGATGCAATGGTGTGTGTTATAAGGGGCATCCAAAATGAGCTTAAGGGCCCTGTGATATAGGGTATCAAGCTTGTAGAGAGCTGTGCTAGTACTATGGCCATATAATAAGTCCTTATAGTCTAGGAGAGGCAAGAAGGTAGCTTAGACTAGGAGTTTTCTAGCCTCCTGGGTCAGCGAGTGCTTGAGCCTGAAGAAAATACCAAGCCTTTGGCACAGTTTCTTAGTGAGTTCTTCAATCTGATCAATGAAGGACAATTTGTAGTCAATCCAGACCCCAGGGTATTTGAATTGTTCCACAAACTCCAGGGCTTCTCTCAAAAGAGTGCTTATGTGAGGCACATTATCTGTTTTTTTTTGGGGTTTTTTTGAGATGAAGGGCCAGTGAAGAGAAAATCATGGCCTTAGTTTTTTTGGCATTGAGCAGGAGTTTCAAGTTGATTAGATTTGTTTGGAGGATGTTGAAATCTTTCTGGAGGTCCAAAATGGCTTGATCCGGAGATGCTCAGTCAATGTATAGCACTGTATCATCAGCGAAGAGATGGATACTAGATGACTTTAGGCCAGTGTCGATTTGATTAATATAAATAGCAAAGAGAAGTGGACCAAGTATGGATCCTTGGGGGACACCTCTAAGGAGTATTTGTTTTGGTGATAGGTCTCCTTCAGCCTTTACCTGCTACTGTCTGTCCACAAGATAGTTTGTGAACCAACTTAGGGCCAGGTTGTCCACCCCAACTTTCTTTAGGGTCACCAGGAGTAAGTAGTGGTCCTTCATGTTGAAAGCCTTGCTAAGGTCCAGAAATAAGGCGCATATGTATTGTTTGTTATCAAGTGCAGACTGCCAGTCATTTATAACCTTAGCAAGGGCAGTGGAGGTACTATGAATGGGATGGAATCTTGACTGAATTGGGTTTAGTAGATTAAAACATTCCAGATGAGATCTGAGCTATTCATTTATTACCTTCTCCAATAGTTTTGACAAGGCCGGGAGCAAGGAGACTGGGTGGTAATTATTTAGGTCCCAGGGGTCCCCTGATTTGAACAGAGGGATAACATGGGCCATCTTCCAGACCTTGGGGAGGGAGCCCTGATTGAGAGACAAACTGAAAAGGTGGGTAATAGGGGTAGCCAAAATATAGCAAGCCAACTTTAGGAAGAAAGGCTCAATCATATAGTCGCCTGCACTTTTCTTGGTATCAAGTTGAAGAAGGAGGTCCTCAACCTGTTTGATGGTGACCGGACAGAAGGAGAAAGAGTGGTAAGGGTCAATAGGTTCTATATCATGGCAATCAGATGACTGACTCAGGAACTGTGCCCTGTTGGCATTTGCTGGGGAGGTATCAAAAGCCATCCCTGCTGTGGCAAAGTGATTGTTAAGGAGGTCAAGGATCTCATTTTTATCTGTAGTGTGGGTACCACCAGTCAAAACTTTTGTGAGAAAGTGTGCCAACACTATTATGGCCTTTTACCACCCTTAAAGTATTCCAAAACTTAGTACCCTCCCCTTTTGTGACCTTACTATTCCCTCCCCTTTCCTTCTCATCTCCCCCTTTCCCTTTTGTTCTGTCTTCCTAGCCAATCCTATATCTGGCTCCCTTCCCCACACACAACCTGTCTGGGCCTTAGAGCAATGGGGTTTGCCCTTTTAAGTGGGCAACTTTCTTTGTCCCCCAGATCCCTGCCAATAAAGAAACAGACAAGTCTTGTGTGGGTGCTCAGATTTGGCAATTAATTTACTTAATTCTTTTTATTTAAGCTTTTCACTTTTCACATTTTTGAGTATACATATACATCAGTCATATCAATCACATGTATATACATTTTTATACATCATACAATTTCCAATCCCCCTTCTCCAATAATAATTCCTTTACAATTTATGCTTGATTTCTTTTTCTTCTCCCCTTCCCCGATGAACATCATGGGGGGGGTCATCATTCTTCATCCTCCTCCGTTTGAAGGGGTACAAGCGTACGCACAGTACCCCTGCTTCCTGTTTGGTTGGCCTATGTCTTATTTATTTTTCCCCCTTCTATCCCCCCTTATCCTATCCTGACCCTTCCTCTATTTTCCTCTCTTTGGTGCAGCTGCCATCCACATTTGGCAGCCCCATGGTCCACTGTGATCCACCTACCTCAGTGATTTCACCAATAAGAACCAATTCCTCTTCAGGGTGGATGGGTGGGAAAACCTCTTAGAGTGAATTTTATGAGCTGCCTGGCCTGTGCAGGCCCTTAATAAACCCATTGCTCACCCCCTCTCTCTCTCCTGCCCTAGCCAATCCCCGCTTCTCACCTCTGTTCTGACATCACAAAATCCTCCCCTTTCTTGACCTCACTATTCCCTCCCCTTCCCTTCTCCCCTCCCCCCTTCCCTTTGCTCTCTCTTCCTTGCCAATCTTATATCTGGCCCTCTCCCCCACACACAGCCCTTCTGGGCCTGAGGAGAATGGGTTCTGCCCTTTAAAGTGGGCAACCCTATTTGTCCCACATATCCCCACCAATAAAGACACAGACAAATCTTTGTGGGTGCTCAGATTTGGCAATTAATTTACTCAATTCTTTTTATTTAAGCATTTCACTTTTCACATTTTGGGGTATACATATACATCAGTCATTTCAATCACATTTACATACATTTTTATACATCATACAATTTCCAATCCACCTTCTCCAATAATAATTCCTTTACAATTTATACTTGATTTCTTTTTCTTTTTATTTCTTATCTTCTCCCCCCACAGATGTACATCATGGGTTCCATCCTTCATCATCCTCTTCCATTTGAAGAGGTACAAGTGTACGCACCATACCCCTGCTTCCTGTTGGGTTGGCCTATGTCATAATTATTATTTCACCCCCTTTTACCCCCCTTTTCCTATCCTATCCTCCCCCCCTATTTTCCACTAGTCCACCTTCACTTGCAATGGATGGTGAACTTCCCCCCTGCTTCAAATGCTTTTCTCCCACATCCAGCGCTTAATGATGTCAGCAATCTCAGAATTAAACATTGCCAGACCCAAACCAGATAAGTGTATCCCATCTCCCCTGTAGTACTCATTGACATGCTCAATAACCCTCCGATGTATAACCCCACCACCCATGTTCTCAAACAGCCTACCTACCCTTGCATTCATGTGTTTCCAAGCCCTATTCATAGCCTTATGGTTGGCTGCATGTCTCCACACCCTCCATGGAGTAATATCTTACCATACCAGAGTAACCTCTGGCCACCACTCTTTTATTTTTTGCAGGACCTTCTTGATTTAAAAAAAAAATATATCCAACCAAGGCCTGGTTCCCAGGTCATTTCCTCTTAAATGAATCATGATCAGAACCAGGCGGCTATGTTCCCTCCTCAGCGACAGCAGCAGCTGACCCCACTTCATGCCTTGAAAGCCTCTCCAAGTCAACTTGATTGCATTGATGACCAGATACAGCTGCCTCCCCAGAGCCTTCTGGATGCCCACTTTTCTGCCCAGTGGATAAAGGAGTGCCCGACTATCCATGCTTCCAACCTCCTTGCCTGCCCTGAAGGAACCATAAACAAAGACAAAATTAATGCTGGAAGCTCCATAATGTCCCCCCCATTCCCCCCAATCAATCCTCTTCTTCCAGTATTATCATAGCACCGTACAGACTTGCTATGGAGGAGAAAGAAGACAACATTAGTACTACTACTACATCATGTTGTGCACATATCTTTTATAACAGTTCGAAGCCAACCTTCCCCTCTTTCTGATGTTCTCTGCCATGCTTCCTTGCATCGCCGTTATGGAAGGCGCCCCTATCCTGAACGAGTGTGATGAATACCTTTCTGGGTTTTCCACCATAAATGCTAACCCCTTCTTTAGAACTGCCACCACTTAAGAACCCGACACTGGTGACCCATTACCATGTGGAAATATAAGGGATTTCTCATCCTTTGGGCACCCAACCACATATGCATGTAAGGCACTATTGGACATACAGCACTGTTTTCATGCCATCTTAACCACACCCTGCTCCCCTTTCCCATTTGGTTGGTCTTTGACCACCTCAGTAGCACTAATATCCCTTCTCCTGTCCACACCATGTCATTCCAATGTAACCTTGTGAATGTGTCCTTCTTTCCATGCCCTACCACCTCGCTGACTCTGAATGCCTCGTTATACATGGTGACATACACTGCCCTAAACAAAACTGCTTCATTACTAGACAAGCACACACATAGTGCAACACCCCCACAAGCTTCTTAAGTAGTCCCTCTGTCAGTGGCCTCCACACATCCTGGGCCCTTCTGGCCATGCGTAACAACCCATGCATCATGTGCCTTATCATGTTACTCTTTGTTGGGGCCTCCTATCCCTTCAGGATACACAGCTACCAAATGTACCTCCATTGTCACATGTGTCATGTTACTACTCCAACCCAGTACTATAAATTATGCTACCCTATCCCCCATCACCACCCACTTACCTGGAAGCCAGTCTGCTTGCGAAATGCCGGGAAAACTCTCCAAGAGGTTTTGTACACTCTCAAGGTCCTGGAGGACCAGGAGTTGTGACACAACTGTTCAGCTCCCCCCAATCCAATCCTCCAGACATAGTCCAGAATAGCCGTCTGTCTTGGCTCTGCTACTTGTATGATGGCCTGAAACTTGTCCATCTACAGAAGGGAGAGGCAGTCAGCTATCACATTGTCCACACCATCAATGTGCCTATCCACAAATGACAGATTCAACATCAGCCCTCTTAATGCCAACTGTCTCAACACCCTCTTGACCCTCTCCAATATTGCCCCCTTTTTTTAAGATGTCTACCATTGCCTTGTCACTCCAAAACATGACCTTCTGGTTCATGAGATCCTCACCCCATGTTTCCATGGCCACCCAAATGGGGAATATCTTCAAAAAGGTGATATCCCTCATTACGTTGTTCTGAAACCAAGTACTGGGCCATGCCACGGCAAACCATTAAGCTCCCATGCCAATACCCGCTGCCGCATCTGTGTAGATCTGCAGGTCAGTGTTAAAAACCCATTCCTCCTGCCAGACCGTCATCCCATTGTAACTGCTAAGAAAAGTCCCCATACTGCTAAATACTCTGGTTCCCTTGCTAATGCCTACCCAATGGTGTGACTTTGAGGCATCTTGAGTTGCCCTAGCCAAGCACCATGTAAACATGCAACCTGTTGCAATGGCCCTGCAAGCAAAGTTTAGATGCCTTTATAGCTGCTGTACCTGCTTCAGCTGCAGTCTTCTTCTTGCTTTGACTGCCCCTAATAATGATTTTAGCTTTTGAACCTTAGTATCTGGTAACTGGATTAACTCCCCTACTGTATCTATCCCTATGCCCAAAAATTCAATTGTTTGGCTAGGACCCTCTGTCTTGTCTGGGGACAGAGGTACCCCCAACTCCTTACACATGGCCTCAAAATCCTGTAACATCCTTTCCATCTGCTGTCACCCTTCCCTGATTAACAGGAAGTCATCCAGGTAATGGACTACTGCCCAGTACCCATACCTGGCCTGAAAAGCCCATTGTAGCCAAGTGCTAAACATTTCAAATGTGGCACAGACCATGGAGCAACCCATGGGCATGGCTTTATCAAAATAATAGTCATCCCCCACCTGGAAACCTAACAGGTCCCAATCCTCCTCTCAGACAAGTAGTAAGTGGAAAGCCGCTTCGATGTCCATCTTAGCCAACCATGTCCCCCCCCATGAAGCCCTGATCAATCTGACTGCCTCTTCCAAGGTGACATATGTCACCCTACTATCCTCTTCACTTATGTGGTCATTAACCGAGTCCTCCTCTGGATATGACACTTGATGAATCACCCGATATTCCCATGGCTGCTTCTTTGGGAGCAGTCCCAATGGTGAAATCCTCAATTCTGGAAAAAGGTGGGTGGCAAATGGGCCCTCCACCTTGCCGGCCACTATCTCTTTCTGAATTTTACATGCTAACAGTGCCTCTTTCCCCTGTATCAACTATAGGTTCTTTGCTGTTATCCTTTTCCTTGTTCCTTCAAAGTGCAGAATAAAACCCTCCTTAAAACCGGTCAACAGCTCGCATGCTGCTTTCCTGTCTGGATACAACATCATCCATCCCTCCAAAACTTCCACTTTTATGAGTGTGCACACCAAACTAAAGGCCTTTGCAACCACCCTCCCCACTTAATTGTCCTGTTGTCAGTTATAGTATTTGTGGTCCCTGCGGCCTCCCATCCCCCTCACTCTTGTCCCTCTCCCCCACTGCTGTCCCCTACAACCTGCATGGTTACCCCCAAAAGGGCTGCTTATATGAGATGTTGTGGCTGGCATTGTCCTTGTCCTAATTATATCTGCATTTTGTTGCTGGGTGTGTGCCCCCACACTTAAAACATGCATGCCTGAAATGACGGTTTGGCCATGAACAAAAAGCCAGATTGTAGTCACAACAGCACTTTTGGGCCATCCCTCACTTCTTGTCCCCTTCACTGTAATTGCTGGCTGTCCTCTTACAGATTTCCAACCAGAGGTCAATATGCCTTGTATCCCATTTTACGTCCCCAAAATAAGCCATTCTCTTCCAGAACTTCTCATCATATTTTAACCAACTACGTCCACCCTTTTTATATGCATTCTTTATAATTAGTGAATATAGGCTGGCCTGTCAGCACAGCAGTTGGAATTCCGCTTGCGACACTGGCAACCTGGGTTCGGGAATGGACCTGGGGCATCAGAGGGCCGGCCGGGGGAGAAGGATGAGGCATTCTGTAGACTAGTCTCCTTCTCCTTGGGGAGGGTGGGGAGAGTGCCCAGTGCATGATGGTCACCTGGTGGAGGCCAGGGGTACCACAAGAAGCCAGTGCCAATATGTTCAGGGGGCGGGACAGACACAGGTCATCACTGCATGTTCCTGCCCCATTACAGTGGGTGAAAAACTACCACCGCCTGCCATCTTGATGATGTTCACCCCGCCACCTTAATTGCTCCCAGGCTGACTCCCGACCTATCCCAAAGTTCATGGCACTATGGGCCAGGTACCATGACCCCACCCTGGAGGGAAAGTCAGTGGGTATCGGGAGTGTGGCTCATGTGGGGGTGAGTTGGCAGGGGTCCGTGACCGGACCAATGGTACCAGTGTGGACAGCGGACAAAAAGAGAGAGAAAAAAGGCTAAATATATCAGCAAGGAAGTGGCCAGCTCAGGCTTCTTTTCTATAACTATGGCCATATAATATGTAAACCCCGTGGACCAATTTTGTCATGTTTTCCCCTTCATTGACTTGTCCTCCTCCCCCTTTCCCAATAAAATGACAGCCGCGGCCATGTCTTTCTTTTCAAAGCTTTCCTTTTCTTCGTATTTATCTATATTGTCCACATTGGCCAAGGTGAATATGCCCACAAATTTGCCTTTCCAGATTTTTTCCTTCAAAGCTAATGGCACATGGTCACCAATCCTGAACCCTGGTACCCCTATCCCAGCCCCTGATCCAACTGCCCCCCACTGCCCCAGCATCTTCCCCTTTGTCCTTGCCCTAATTTCTCCCAACGCCTTCTCTAATTGGCCTAAACCATTGTCCCCCATAGATTGTAGCATCTGCTCTACATATTCTCTTACACTGCTTTCCAGTGTGACTTCCTTATTACCTAGGTGGTCATTCCACTGGGAGCTGGGCCCCACCCATGGAGTTAGCTGGGCATTGTCCAGTACTGGAGCTGGAGGCTGGGGTGCTGCTGGGGTAGGAGGAGCTGGACCCAAAGGAACTGAAGGTTCTGGCAGCAGGGCAGGTGCAGGAGCCAGCACCGGGGTGGGCACTGGTGCAGAAGGGGGAGGTATTGGGATGACCGGCTTATGGATGGGTTCTCTGGGCCTGGGCTCAACCGGGGCCCTAGATGCCAGTTTGTCACCCTTTCCTCCCCACTGCTGGTTTCCTTTTGGCTTCCTGCCCTTGGCTAGGTTGGGTGGGTCTGTGGTCTCCAGCAACTGGTTCTCCTTGTTCACCAGCTCCA
The DNA here is from genome assembly GCA_016271365.2 of Neoceratodus forsteri. Lineage (NCBI taxonomy): Eukaryota > Metazoa > Chordata > Ceratodontiformes > Ceratodontidae > Neoceratodus > Neoceratodus forsteri. Next base: position 659,656,941 of record CM057449.1, read on the forward strand.
TCACCACCTGGTAGGAATCCTTTTTGCTAGGCTTGTTATTCCTGGGAGCCATATCTGACCTGAAAGATCCAGAAAAGATGCAGTATATCATTAGCAATCAAGGTCATAGCATCGGTGCCAGCCTTCCACCCAATGTGGTCCAGAGTCCCCCAGGTTACTGGATCCATCCTATATACTAATACTGTGGGGCAGGGATGGCCCTCCTTCCTTGCGTCCCCCTTTAGTATTTTTTTTTGTGTGTTCCCTTTGGCCTGCCCCTGTCCTGTAGCTAAAAAGCCTGGTATACCCTGCTATGGTGAGCTTGAGAATGCTGTGCCAGTGGAGCTGCCTGGTCTGACCCCCCCAAACCCTCTTCTCTATGCCCTCCTCTTCAACGCAGGCCTTGTGTGCACTGATTCAGGCCCCCCATTCCTAACTTCCTAAATCTCTATTCAGGCATGAGAAAACTGGGCCTGGCCACCTTCATAGGCACAGACTTAGGCCCTACTCCCTGGGTGTGATCCCGGAACTCTGTCAGATGACTGTGCCCTCCCACACTCTTTTCAGCTCTAAATTCAGTTTTACCACCACCCCTCCAATCATGCCCCAAACCTCCACAAAACCTGATCCCTGGCACAAACATCATGCTCAGGCCTTCCGCCGCTCCATCATCTCATCACTACTGGCAGGAGGCCCACTTGTTCCTTGGCCATCAGCCCTCCACTATTTCAGGGAGACACTGGCCCCACAGCACCAACAGCCTCACTGCTAGATGCAGGGATATGCCTGGAGTAACTTCTTCACACGTCCCTCACAGCCTTTCCAAAACCATTCAATCAGTTGAACATCCAAAGTGCATTGTAGCTAAATGCCATCCACCCCTGGCCCCTAAGCCTTCATCACAGGGATCATAGACCTACTACGAACCTTGACTGGTATACACCCATTATACAGCTCGCCCTCTTCTCAAAGGGTGTATCCTTTAATCGAATTTGTAGAACAGTAATTATCTAATCTGGATTTGAAAATAACCATGCTGTCACTGCCCACCACCTCCATTGGCAGTCAATTTCACATGCCCACCACACTCTGCCAAAATGCACCATCTCCCTGAACTTACACAAATCAGTCCCAAAATCTACCATTCTCCAGTAGGCACTCCTCAGTGTCTTGCTGCTTATTTTTTTGTTTTGAAAACTTACCTTTCCACAGTAATCCTTTAATACTCACTTGCCACTGGTCTGTCTCTGTATCAAAAACTCCCACTCACGCCATACTAACCAAAATTAACCTTTTACCTGTATTATTATTAACTACCAACAAAGGCAACCACCTTGTACTAATTGACTCAAATAACTATCACTAGAATAAAACGACCCACAGGCCAAGGAATTAAGTACTCAAAATTGCCAAAAACTGATGTGCTTCTTAGAGAAATTTCTTAGAGCAAATTTTGTGAGCTCCTTGGCCTGTACAGACCCTTAAATACCCCCATTGCTCACCCCTCTCTCTCGCTCTCTCTCCTGCCCTAGCCAATCACTGCTTTCTACCTTACTCCTGCTGTGACATCACAAAACCCTCCCGTTTCATGACCTCATTATTCCCTCCTATTCCCTCCCCCTCTCCCTTTCCCTTTGCTCTCTCTTCCTTGCCAATCCTATATCTGCCCCCCCCACACAGAATGTCTGGGCCTGAGGCCAATGGGGTCTGCCCTTTTGAATGGACAACCTTCTTTGTCCCCCAGATCCCCACCAATAAAGACACAGACAAGTCTTGACAAAGCCCTGTTGGGTGAAACATAAGTTGTGGTCACCTCTCCTATCAAGGTGCTTCTGTATTTGCACATTTCTATTTCTGAAAGTAAAAACCTATTAGAATTCAACCATTGCAGTGAATTTTTGTTTTCTGGCTGGATGAGTGATCTGTGACTTGATTGTTTTGCCTCTTTTGCAACAGTTCAATAGATTTTCATGAAATTTGGTATGCGCTGTCTCGAGGGGTAGATATCTTGGTATACCAAGTTTTGTTTTGATCTGATTAAGGTTTTCATGCTGTGCATTGTGTAAAAATGCTACAATTTGCCTTTTTTGTTTTTATATCCTCATCGCACTGCAGCCAAATCATTTGGAAATTCGGTCTGAAATGTTCAGGGTAGAAAGATCTTGCCCCAAAGAACAAGCCAACATTGGTTGGGTGAAAAAATATTAATCAGTTCTAGAGTTATTATATTTTGAAATTTTGGGTTCTGAGCATGCTCAGTTCAGTCTTTTGGATAGCTGCTTGGTGCGTAAAAGGATTTTGGTCTCACGAAATGGAATTTTGACAGTTCATGAAAAGAGATCTTTAGAATCCCTTTTCATGAGAAAAAATTCCTTTTTCTGTGAGACACCATCTTGTTTTCTAATTTCTGGCACAAACAAATTGTTTTAACTGTGCCTAGGGATCTCCTCAGCAGTCAAGGACATATGTGTTTTACTATGGGGATGTCCTCTATTGTTGTGTGCCTTTAGTTTATTTTTGGTAGCCTCAGAATGCCTATTTCTTTGTTTAAAAAAATCCTGTTACACGACTCGCTTCCGATCCTATTTTGCAATGCAAAACACGAAACAGGAGTTTGACCGCTCATGAAAGAGGATTAGGGTTGCAGACCAGATTGCCCTAACCCTAATCCTGTTTTGCATCATGACAGAGGACTTTGACAGCTCGCAAAACAGATTTAGTACAATAATCCTCTTTCGCGAGCTATCCAAATCCTGTTTCACGAGTCAATTCCTGTTTCACGAGCTGTCAAAATTCTCTGTCAACATGTGAAACAGGATTAGGGTTAGGGCCATCTGGCTGATAAATCCAATCCTCATTCGCGAGCTGTCAAAATATTGTTTCATAATGTGAAACAGGATTTTGACAGCTCATGAAACAGGATTAGGGTTCCTGACCAGATGGCCCTAATCCTGTTTTGCATGACGACACAGGATTTTGACAGCTCGCAAAACATGAAACAAGAAATGGCATGCAAAATAGGATTTTGACAGCTCACAAAAAATATATATATTTTTTTAAATAATGTGCATTCCCAGCCCTACAGATGTTTTACCACAGTGTCAGTTGGGGCACTGTGCTGGTTCCTGAGATACTATGGGAGTGCAGGGTCCAAAGGACCCTGAGCTCCCACCCTTAAAGACATTGTAGTGCAGGGTTTCTGAGCCAATGTGCTGGTGCCTTAGATACGGACCCTGCATTACCACCCCTGAAGACATTGTAGTGCAGGGTCCATGGGTCACTGAGATAATGCTGAATAGCAAGGTCTGAAAGACCCTATGCTCCCACCCTTAGTGATGTCATGGTGCATGTTGTAGCTAGAGGTGGGCGAAGTGGCTAAAATTCACTATGCCTAGTACTTCATGTAGAGTCCAAATTTCTTGTAGTTTTCTGCATAGCAAAGTGAAAAACTTTGTATTCCGGAGTAACGCAAAGTTCCCATTATTCACTATGAACTTCACTTTACTTTGCTTTGTTTTTTGCTCTTTAAGGTGAATTTTGCAGTGATTCATGGGATTTAAAGTCACTTGGGCTCTATTTTGTTTTGCACAGGCTCAGTCCAGTGTATCATGTATAGTGGAAAGCTGGAGACAGTTTGTTCTTAGAGCTCTGAGATTCAGACCATCGAAAAACCTTTAATAACACATTTATGCCACAAAATTTTAGGTCAAAATTTAGTACATCAATTGAAGGAAACCCCTATTTGTTTATATCATCGAGTGTTTATTGATTTTGTGTGAATATTTAACGGTAATTGAGTATGTTCAGTCTCTGTAGTGACAGACACTGTAGAAGTGTGCTTTGGGGGAGGGGTGCATCTGTGGTGTAGAAGGGAGACTAGTGAAAAAGGCAGTTTTCCCCTCTTTTTTTGACTAGTTTTTTATTATTTGTGTGTTCAAGTACACAAAGTACAACTTTACTTAATTTTTTTATCTGTTTTTTTCTGTTTTGCTGGGCATTTCTTCAGTTTTCTTCAAAGACTGTATGTATTGTAGTTTACTGATCAGTTAAAGTTTCTGTGGCTGACCTTTAATGTGTGTGCTTTGTGTAAACCGATACACATTTTATTGCGGCACCATCCACAATAGCAGTACTCTGAATTTCTCAGCCTGTCTGGAATTTTTGTCCCTGCTTCTGACCATGTAGCTAAAGCTGCCCCCCCCCCCGCAAAAGAAGGTATAGTGTTTTGACTTTTGGATTTTTGAATACTGGTACATCTCTTGTGTTATATGTGCCTGTGCAGCTGCATATCTCTAGCTTGCAGGGCATAGTCCTAAATTTACCCAGCCTAGGGCCATTCTCCCAGGCCCTTGCCATTAAGGTCCTTCCTGGGGCCCATAACAAAACAATTACACTGTGAACAGTCTACATCCCACCAAAGAACTTGGCCCAAGGTCTCCAAGCCATCATAGACTGCCTTGGAAGCCTGATCCTAAGCTCTGAGATTATACTTCTTGGTGATTTCAATGTTAATTGGCTTGCCCCTGGAGCTAACCACTTCAAAGATGCAATTCAGGCTGTCCACTTTATACAGCTCATTGAAGCCCCCACTAGGACCAATTACAGAATGGACAATAGTACTGTGCTCTACTGGGTACTCACAAACTGACCTGAGCATATTTCCAACACCTCTGTCCTCCCAAACGACATGAGTGACCACTCCCCTGTCATGTTCAGTGGAGCTAGTAATTTCACCAAACCCCCTCCAAGAACAATCACCAACAGGGTCCTCAAGCCTGGTCATACGGGGCCACTTTAAAGCTGATCTCCTCAATGCTGACTGGTCAGAAGTGTTTGGGGCTTCTGACACTGATAGCGTGCTTGACCATTTCATCCTCCTATTCCATATGATCTGAAACACTCACGTACCCTTCAAAAATCATAAAATCAAAGGCCATTTCAACCCCTGGATGAGCCCAGACACCCTTGAACTTACAAAAAATAGAGACAATCTCGGGCATGCAGCCAGGGCCACAGGGAAGCAGTCCAATATCCTGAATTACAAACAGGCCAGGAATAACTGTATCAGGACCATCTGAATAGCCAAAAACTTATACTACAAGGAGGCCCTAGCCAAGAACTAGAATGATGGTCATAAATTCTGAGCAAACCTAAAAGAGTTCACCGGACATGAGCCCAAAATGGCCCCCACCATGCTCAGCGTTGATGGATCCCCCATCCTTGATCCTAAATCTATAGCCAACACTTTCAACCTTGCTTTCACAGACCTCTGTAATGTCCTCCCTACTGATTTCTTCTCCCTAACCAACCCAGCTGCTCCTTCACAGATCTCAGTGCATCCCCCTTTTCACTACTATCGGGGAAGCCAGAAAATACCTGTGTAAGGTGCTTGGTAAGGGGAGATACAGATAACCTCTATCTGAAACTAATCTCGCTCTCTCTGGAAGAAATCCTGTCTCCCCCTTACCCATATCCTAAACCTATCACTCCAGTACTGCAGCATCTGGCAATATTGGATGATCCTTTCATGTACTGGAGTGGCAAGATGAATGAATGGCCAGGGCTGATGTCAGTAGCACTGAAGTATCTGACCTGTCCACCCTCCAGTGAAAGTGTGGAGAGGGTATTTAGTTCTGCGGGGGCCATAGTGTGTGACTGTTGTAATAACCTATCACCTACAAATGTCAGCATGCTGACACTTATTAAAATGAATTAAGGTCACATACCAAGTAGGATAAGCACATCTATGTTTCTACCCCATCAGGATGATGGTTGTGCTGATGCTGATGATGCAGGCAAAGCCAATGATTCGGGTGGCAGTGTCAAACATTGTACCACTGAGGTTGATGATGCAGTTATGGAAAAAGAATTCCAAGTGGCTACAACTCCTGCAGTGAGGATTGCGAGGGCTGCTTCCTCCTTGATGATGATGTTGAGGATGTTGGTGGGAGGGAGTAACGGCAAAGTTATTGGGGTGAAAGCTGTCACTGTTCTGTAACGTTACCATTTTTTCAAGTTAAAAAATGAAAAACGGTGGCCTTGACTATCATATGACAATTGAAAAACAATGACATGCTGTTATATTTTGACTTCCCCTTTCTTGATTTTGAGGGTAAAGTTCACAGGATGCATGCAGTAATTATTACCCACAGTCCTCTAAATACAAATGTCAATTTGTAGCCACTTAAATTCTATTAATTTAATGACAGATATCCTCCTGACACTGAAAAATAGTAACACACCTCAGCCAGCCACCCTGCTTCTTGAGAGGAGAGAGAGAGAGAGAGAGAGAGAGAGAGAGAGAGAGACATTGTACCTGTGCCCAAGTTATGAACCCTCTGCCAGGCACAGCCACCCTACTTCTTGAGAGTAAGAGAGAGAGAGAGAGAGAGAGAGACATTGTACCTGTGCCCAAGCCATGAACCTGCAGCCAGCCACAGCCACCCTGCTTCTTGAGAGTGAGAGAGACACTGTACCTGTGCTCAAGCTATGAACCAGCAACCAGCCACAGCCACCCTACTTCTTGAGAGTGAGAGAGAGAGAGAGACACATTGTACCTGTGCCCAAGCTAGGAACCCTCAGTCAGCCACAGCCACCCTGCTTCTTATCATTAATTTACAGTAAGTATGTACTAATATCATGTACTATGATTTTGACTTGCACTGCAGTGTGAATCCCTCACTTACCATTTTAAAGATGCCACTGTCACCTCACCACAGTGTCAGTTGCTCAGCAGGTAGCACACTCACCTCTGAGGCCAGGAGATCAGAAGGCTGTGAGTTCATTTCCCACACCTGGCACTTGGGTTAATATCCCAGTACTGACACTGTAGTGCAGCATGAGGGGTTGTGCTGCACTCCTGAGGTGCCGTCTTTTGGATGAGATGTTAAACTGAGGTCCTATCTGCCTGTTCTGTGGTAGTTCAGGTGGATGTTAAAAGATCCCATGGAAGTTTTCAAAAAGAGTAGGGGAATTTTTATTGGAAAAACAAAAACATAACATCATGGGGCATAAACCTATTTACATCTCCTTTTACATCTCACAATATTGTACATATACACATTTTCCATTTCATTCACAAAATGTTTCCTAAACCATATCTTCATAGTTAGTAACTTTTTATTTATTTATTTAGCTTTTGTTAACCGGGTAAGTGCACTAGCCATAAAATTACTATTTTCAGGCACGACCCAGGAGAGTACAGACATGCAGAAACTTAACAGGATAACAAATTATGAGTGCTTTACATACAATGAGTTAGAGAGGATACAGTACATCTGAACACACAAAGTAAAGCGCTTTACATACAATGAGTTAAAGTGGATACAATATATCAGAGACATACAGAGTAGACCATTCATAAGTTCATAGGTGCCTATCTATGCAATGAATAGAGAGGACCTTGGACAATAAATTTTCAGGTGGCATATCATATGAGCAGAACAAGGTACACAAAAACAAAAGCAGGTAATACAAAAGGAAGAAATAACCACTGAGACCATAATAGAAAGAAAAAAAAACAGAAACTACCCCTTTTAGTCCTGTTGACACACGTGGGTTCTGTATTATATGTCATACAGTATCCAAAACCTAAGCAGAAATCTTTTTCCTTTATATTATATGATCTACGTGCTTCCAAAGGGTTGCAACTTTCTCCGCTATATATCTTGCTTGATCTGAAGCTTTGACATTTGACATTGCTAATTCTATTTGGCTAGCAATCGCAGTATCAGTCATTATGATTTGCTGGGTTAAGAAGCGACACCTGCTCTGCCACATGTAGAATTTCAATATTGCAAAAACATTTAAAGTACTGGGGTGAAAATGTTTCCACACTCCTGAGTAGTTTCCTCAAATCAATATATTGTAAGCAATCCTTGTCAGGAAAGGCCAGTTCCACCTTGTTGCTAAAAATGCCCACAGTTGTACAGTACACTGTATGGACAATGTATGTAAAAATGTGCCAATGTTTCCTCAGTCTTACCACACATGAGTCTTGGGCATAGCCTGTCTTGTATAGCTTTGTACCTCTCACTTCCAGTCTACCATAACTACACAGATATAACACATCCCATGTATGACGTGATATCCTTTTATCATTCAGGACAGACAATGATTGTTTTGTTTTGGTAGGGGTACATTCATAGAAAATCAGTGTAACTTTATGATTGTCTGGCATGATGCGTATATAGAGCTGTTTTTTGGGGGCAAGTCTGTATCTTGTCTTTCCCTAGTTTCCACTGTCAGATTTTTCTCAATGAGGCTATTGCCTACTCCTGTATGTGGTAGCTGGTTATAATCTTTGGGACCTCTGGACCCCATTTATCTATATATAATGCCAGTGTGTGCTGTATCCACTTCTGCCAATGCAGGCAAGCTTGAGTCCATCCCCACTTCAGTGTGTTAGCAATAAAAAAAGGTGTGGTAGAATACTATCGGGTTTAGCATGAATAGTCCTCCTTACTTATATGACAAGCATGTAAAATCTCTTTTGGCTGGGTTTAGGTGACTGCCCCATATCATTTGAAAGAAATTACTCAGTAGACTCATCTCTAATTATATGGGGCATATATATAACTAAGGTATGTGAAAATTGGCAGTAAAAACTTTTTTTGTAATTAGTACCCTTTTCTTCTTGGCTAGTTTCCAAGACTTCCATACTTTAACTTTGGTTTCACATATTGCCAGTTTCTTGTCCCAGTTTAAGACCGGGAGATCCCCTTTCCCAAACCAAATTCCCAATATTTTTTGTGGCTCGTGGCTTATGGTTATCCCTGCAATGTCCTTCGGGAGGTCCTGTTGATCTCCCAATGGAATACATATGCTTTTAGCTAAGTTCAATTGTGACCCTGATATTCCTGAAAAAGCATATATACTATTGATAGCCTTTGCCCCTGATCTAATGTCCGAAATGACACATATCATCTGCATACACTGTTATTTTAACCTGACTAAGCCCTGTTGTGGGAGCAAGCCCCATGATTTGATGATCCCATTTAATTTGCAAGATTAAAGGGTCTAAAACGAACGTATACAATAAAGGACTCAGAGGACATCCTTGTCTAAATCCTATTTTTAAAACTAGCGTTTCTCCCAGTTGTCAATTTATTGCTGGTATAACACAGGCCCTCCATATAAAGGCTATTGATCAATTATATCATTTTGTTAGGTATCCCATATGCTGTTAGCACTTGTAGCAGGTATCCATGCTCTACCCGATCAAAAGTTTTTGTTTAATCTAGAGATACCACAGATCCCTGAATTAAATTTTTATTACTGTATTCAAAAATGTCTTTCAGTAAAAAAAAGATTATGCTGAATAGTTCTACTGGGTATTGCACATGTCTGTGCTAAATCTATTACATCCATATGACAGATTGTATTCTTTTGCATAACATTTTAGCTAGTATTTTGTAATTTGTGTTTTATAAGCTTATAGGCCTCCAGTTTGAAATATTTTGTTTATCACCTTTTTTGTAAATATATTTTATAATAGCTTTCCCAAAATCAGCAAATCCTGTCCCTGTTTGCAACATGTGATTGAAGACTGACATTAGTATTTCACTTAGTTCCTGTGGGTATTTTTTTTATAAAACTCACTAATTAAGCCATCCAGTCCTGGAGACGTACCGTATTTAAACTTAATATTGCCTGATATACATCTTTTTTTTTTCCAATTGTTTAACCAGGTGAGACACACTAAGCTGAAAGCTTGTTTACAGGTGCAACCTGGGAGCACAGGGAAGTTAAATGACTTGCTCAGGGTCACACAGAATATGCAAGGGGGTCTGTGGGATTCAAACCCAGCTCTCCAGATTTGCAGCTCAGAGCCTTAAACCACTGTGCTATTCTGCCGTAGTGACTGGTAAGTCTAAATGTTCTTTTTGTTCTATTCCCAATTGCATAAGTGCTGCTTTTATATAATTCAGCAGGTTTCCAGCCTCATGTCCTGTGCCCAAAGTTCTGCCTATAGTGACCTGGACCACCTGAAGCATTTCTACATCTGCTGTCACTATTTCATTGTTTCGGTCATATAGACCTGTCATTACAGTAGCATCTAATCTTTGTTTGCATGCCATATAGGGGTCTGAAGCTAGCTGTTTTACAGTTCCAAATTTCATTTGAGCTTCCAGTGTCCTAGTTCTGTTTTACTAATATTCAAACATTTGTTTTTTTATTTCCTAAATCTGTTTTTTGTACCGAAATTGTTCTTTGGGTGGGAAGGACGTTAATCTGTATAGCTGATTTCATAAACCCAGGTACTTTATATATTCTGTATTAGATTTCTGTCTCCCATAACTAAGGAATGTTTGTTTTAAATCATTTTTAGTATCTTGCCACCAGTTCCATAAATCTTCATAGCAATAGATGGTCGAGCATCTTGCCGCTGTTAAGGTCTGTTTTATATTTAAGATCTTCTTGTTCCAAAAGAGAAGCATTTAGCTTCCATCTCTGCATAAACAAAAACATCTGGATAGCGCTGTTGCTAAGCTAAATGTGCCTATGAGTATCTGATGGTCAGAAAATTCTGCTGGCTGTATATCAGATTCAGTAGGTGTCAAATATTTTGAGACAAAAAGGTAATCTATTCTTGTAGCATACGTATGATATGGTATGTATATCCTGCATCTGTTCACAGAGTGCGGGAAGCATCTTTTAAATTTGCAGTCTGCAGTGTCTGTTACAGGGAGTGTGAATCACAATAGAATATTTTAAAGTAATCACCTTCTTTTTTGTGATCAAAGCTGCAGTTTAAATCTCCTCACCAGACCATGTTTCCTGGTGTATAGAAAAGCCCTAATACTATCAAATAGTTCAATCCTTAATGCCTTAATCTGGGGGGCATAAGTGTTTATGAGCCTAAAGGTAAAATCCCTGATTTTACAGTCCATAAGTAGGGCCCTTCCTGGCATGATATCTACCACCCTAGTGACTGAAATGTCCTGACAGTTAAACAGAATTCCTATGCTATCTGCGGAATCTGTAGCAAAAGTCCAGTAAGACGGCCTCCATACACAAACCTTTCGGGCTTGTTCTACTTGAAAAATAGATGTCAGCATTGTCTCTTGTAAGAAAATAATATCCAATTTTAGTTGTTTAAGATAGGATAAAATTGAAATTCTCTCTTTGTAGTTTTTAATGCTAGAGGCATTAAGGAGGCTATAAGTAGGGTTGTGATAAGGGTTAATTAATGTTTATGGTGTATCTGCTAATCTATGCTGTTCTATTAACTTTCTTTTCCTCACCTTCTTTTCCTTCTTTTCCATTATTTCCCTTTTCTCTTCATCTTCCATTTCGGACTCAACCTCTGATCTTTTAGAGATGTCTGATTCCAAGTCAGATTCTCCCCATTCTGTCTGTAGTGGTGTTTAAGGATTCTGGAGTGGCAATAAAAAGGGGTCAGGTACTTGTTTTGCTGTTGATCTTGTAACCCTTTTGGTCTTAAGTGTGCTACTTTTATCAGGGGGTAGCATTCTTTGTTCCTCTACCGTTCCTATTTCTTTTGCTGCCTGCTGTTCTTTCAGTGTTCCCTCCTGCTTAGCCGTTGTTCTATTTTGTTTGGTAGGGTGCTGAGGGGCATCTGGGATAGCTGGGATGATACTAATTGCAACTTGGTCTGTTTACCTACCTTCATCATCTGTAGATTCTTGCACGTTCTGTTTCAAGGGTGTTTCTATTGGTGGGGGGAGATTTGAAGGCGGGTCTTCTTCTATCTTGGGCCTTCTCCACTAAGTCATCCTGGTCCCAACCTTCATTCCTGCTCCTCCTAGCCCAGGGGCACTGCTGATAAGCATGGCCCAATTCACCACATAGGTTACACTTGAAAATATTTTCACATTGCATGCTAGCATGCCCAAAATCCCCACATAAGGAACATTTAATCTTATCGCATGTTCTACTTAGGTATGTCCTTATCCCACACTTACAGCATGCTTTGGGTTGTCCTGCATAGAAGCATACACCTCTGTCTTTCCCTAGGAAGAAACTATTTGGGAGATGTATAATGTCTGAATTAACTTGAAAAGGTTTTGCTTTAAACTTCCACCCCCCTGTCCACATTCCCTCTGTGTCTATGATAGGTTCTGGGGTGGCCTAGATATCACACCTATTTTGTAGCCAGTAATAAATATCATCGACATTTACTCCCTCATTTTCAAACATTATCATGATATGTTTAACCTGAGAATTTGTAAGAGGGATAGAGAAAAAAGGTATCCACAAAGTGGACTTTTTTACCACATTATATTTCAGCCAGAACCTCTCTAAGCTGTTACTAGATTTAAAACTAATATTGAATGTGTCCTCTCCTGACACATGTATTAGAATAAATATATTTATTGCTACAAACTGCAGTGACTCTTTCAACAAATGTTTAGCAACATATTATGTCTGGGTGCTTTTGAAGTCCACCCCTGTATTTCAGTCTTACAGCATTTTTTCGAGGGGCTTGTTCAAGCTTATTTTAAAACAATTCTGCAAAGTTCACTCCTTGAGACTGTCCTGTTGCTCCCCTCATTTCTTGTCTGTCTGTCTGTGGGCCCATTCCTTCAGACCCCCCATTACAGCCACCATCAAAATTAGCCCTGTTGCTCTTGTTTGAGGTGCCTGGTTGTTCAGTGTCATTTACAGCTGTATCTGTCCTGTTGTTATTATCTGGGGCCCCAAAAGAAACTGAATTGATAAGTACCTGCAAGTTTCTAGTCGGTGCCAGCTCCCTTTGTTTTGAGAAATCCTCTGCTCATCTTGGGTGTGTCTCTGCTGTAGGATTACTTGATAATGCAGCCTTCGGTGTAAGTTTGTCATTGGGTTTTCCTCTGAATTGGCACTCCTTTTTCTGCTGCTGTCCCTAACCCACCCAGCGGAGTGCAGCACTGTTTCGCTTTCCATTCAGCTGTGGGAAAGTCATTCGTAGCTTTCAGAATTGAAAACGTCTTCCGAATTTGTTGAGAGGCAGTCAGCAAGTATGCTTTCCCTTGAACTGCGTTCTCATCTCCCACCAGCTGTTTTCCAGTAACAGCTGCTCTCTTGCCTGAAACAGGTACGTTTTCTGTTGCTAAACTGGTGCAAGTAACTCCATCACTGCATTCTCTGCCATTGATATTTGTGGTCATCTGATGTACATGATGCCTTTGTATTTTTAAAAGCTCATTATTTTCTATATTTTCTTTTGTACCTTCATTTATGCCACACTCATATCCCTCCAGAACCTCTTCATAAGTTGCACTTGATTGAGCATCTATAAATATCAAATCTTCATCTTCTGCTATCTTCTGAGCTGGGTTGGGAGACACAGCCTCAGCCTGCAGAGCTTCCATGTCCATGTCCTCCTCACAGAGGTCTGGCTCCAAACTGGACCCCTCCATCCGGTCTACAGGAAGCAAGGCCCCCTGTTGGAAGAGTAGGGGAGTTTTTATTCAAAAGCCACAACAAATAATGAGGATACATACATTTTTAACAATCAAAACCATAACATAAACAAACATATAGACAAAAAAAGTTTGCAACTTAAATCCATACAATCAGGTATACTAATATTTACCCGCACTAAATCCCCAATCCTCCTCACCACCTAGACACCAGACCACTGCCCACCACCATTAAAGGGTGGGGGAGGGTTATTAACACATAACTAACCCTCTCACCTCACCCATTCCTTTACACTTAAATTTATACGTAAAACATCTCTTCCATTAGACCCCTGTGTTCTCTTCTCTTACTTATTTTATTACTCTCTATAACCCTTCTCCACAGTACATTATTATACACATATGTACATCACATTTCTTTTCTCATTTAATAATCCCTTTATTTTCCTTATTACCTTCCCCTCTATACCTTATTACATTTAAAAACCAAAAAATCACATCTCACCACCTGACATGACCTATTGTGTACCTTTTTCCTATTTTCCTGTCCCTTAAATTTCATCCTATTTTTATTATTCATACTTCACAATGAATGTTAGGCTCTTCCACCACATTTCCACTTTTTTTCTTGAGTGTAACTTGTAATCCACTTTATGCACTTCTTTTATTGCTAAAGCGCACATTTTTCCTAATCCAGTATATCAAACTTCTTTTTGTTGTAGAAGCAACTGGCATCGGCTCTGCCACATATAGTATTTAATGCATGCAATTAACACATGTAACACAGACCAATGATATTTATCTAGCACCTCAGGGAAAATTCCTAATACTAAATTTTTATAGAAAACTTTCTTCCACACTGTTGCCAAAAATTCCCACATTCCTACTGCATATGGACAGTAAAATAATAAATGCTCCTGGGACTCTACCTCACTTCCACACCCTGGGTATAAACAATTTCTTTCATCAACAGCCTTATGCTTATGGTTTCCTCTTACTCCTATCCTTTCATGTGGCATTAACCATTGAACATCTTTCATTTTCTTAGGGACCGTAGGGATATTTAACATTTCATAAACTAATTTATTTTCTTTCAGGGATCAGCCTTTAAACTCTAGTTCACCTATTCTAGTTTCCTTGACTATTTTCCCATACATTGTTTTCCTTGTCTTGCTTATTATTTGCCCTCTTGTGATGTTCCACTTCTGTCTCTTTTTAAAGGTCACAACATAGTACTTTGGCATCTGCTTACTATTTAACCCCTTGGGAACTACATCACTCCACCCTTCTACCCATTTTCCTAATACATTTTTCCCACATGACCCCATTATATTTTGATCTTCATCTAATATTTTGCTTAGATTGTTGTGCCAGAATAAAGTGCGGAAAAACACAATTGAGTTTATCATTCCTAAACCACCTTGTTTTTGCTTTTCATATGTTACTTCTCTTTTCACAGGATTCAGTCTTCTTGATCACAAAAGTTGAAAAAAACAGGCCTAATATGCTGGTCTCTAGAATTACTGGCAAGGGAAATACTCCTGCTACATATAAAAAACACAGTAATAAATACTGTTTTATTACAAAAACTCCTTTGTATTTCAACATTTTCCATGCCTTCCACCTTGTTACCTTTCTCCCCTATCTCTAAGACCTCCTTCCAATTTTCTAAAGCCATATCTCCTTCACCAGATTGTATTCCCAATATTTTCCTTCTCTCTTATGGTATTTTTAAATAAGTATATATTTACTTCTTTTCCATGATTTTCCAGCCATAGCCCCTTACTTTTATTATAATTAACCTCTGATCCAGATATTCTAGAAAATATTTCTATTTGGTACATTATCCTTTGCTCTGGATGCCGACTGCCTTAGTTTGGAGGAGCATTATCGGCTCTACCAATCAGAGATCTCCCATAAGAAGGCAGAATGCCTGCCCAGGGAGATCTCTGTTGCTCAGAATCAACTGGCTCAGCTCTTCAGAACTGTGGACAGGCTGTGCAACCCAGCCTGTCTCCAGCTCCGTTGAGCCTTTTCACAAAAGGAGTGTGATGAGATCGCTCAATTCTTTGCGAATAAGGTTGCTGACATCAGATCCGAGATCCGTCCAGCACACTCTAAGGGGGAAGCTTCTGGTCGGTGTTTGGTCGCGGAAACCTCTGTCTCCTGGTGTTCCTTTGACCTGCCGGCGTTCAGTGATATTATGCGGAACATCCAGGGGATGCGCCCTACATGCTGTAGTTTAGATCTGGGCCCTATCTCCCTAATCATGGGTTGCGTTGAGATTGTTGGCCCATTTCTGGTTCAAATAATCTGGTGCTCCCTGGAATTGGGTGAGTTTCTGAGCTCCCTAAAGGAAGCTGTGGTGACTCCCCTTTTGAAGAAGGCTTCTTTGGACCCAGATGTTTTTCCAGCTACAGATCGATCTCTAACCTTCCCTTTATTGGGAAGGTTATCGAGAAGGTAGTGGCAAACCAGCTGGAGGACCACTTGACCATCCATAATATCTATGAACCTCTCCAGTCTAGTTTTCATAAGAGGCATAGTACTGAGACTGGTCTGGTTCGGTTGCTTAATGATCTCTTGATGGCGAGAGATCAGAGGAACCACTCTATCTTCGTCCTCCTTGATCTCTCTTCAGCCTTTGACTCTGTAGACCATGGGGTTTTGCTCGAACGTCTGGAGTCCATCTGTGGACTGTCTTGTACAGTGCTCAGATGGTTTTCATCGTTTCTGTCTGGGAGAATGCAGAGAGTTGTGTCGGGGATTTTTTCCTCTGATTCTTTCCCTCTGCAATGTGGTGTCCCCCAGGGTTTGGTGCTTTCCCCCATGTTGTTTGCAGTGTATATGCTGCCCCTCGGAGACATTGTAAGAAGGTATGGGCTGAGGTTTCACTGCTATGCTGATGATACCCAGCTCTACCTTTCTTTTGCCCCCGACCAGGTTAGTGCTCTCTGGGTATTTAATAGCTGCCTCGCTGAAATCCAGGACTGGATGAATCTGAGCTGGTTAAAGTTGAACGCCAGTAAGACTGAGGTTTTGGTTGTGGACCCGGGTCATGGGTCAAGGGGGTTGGGGTCCGGTCAGCCCTCTGGTGTATTGCTGGGGGGGATCTGATCCTTACTTCTGAACAGGTGCGTAACCTTGGAGTGGTACTTGATGACGGGCTGACTCTTTGTCATCAGGTGTCAGCAGTCATTAAGTCTGCATTCTACCATCTTAGGAACATCACCAGGGTGAAACACCTTGTTCCATCCAGCGATTTACCCATGTTGGTCCATGCCTTCGTGACATCTCGCCTTGACTATTGCAACTCCCTTTACTTGGGGCTTTCTGGGGTTGATATCTGCCACTTGCAGATGGTGCAGAATGCTGCAGCAAGGTTAATGACAGGGGTGACTAGAAGGACACATATTACCCCTGTGCTGCGCGATCTGCACTGGCTGCCTATACAGTGGTGGATCACCTTTAAAGTAGGTCTTCTGACCTTCAAAGCCCTGCACGGACTTGGTCCTGACTACTTGAAAGAGCTTCTGATCCCTTACCACCCCGTGCGACAGCTCCATTCAGCCGAAGAAGGGTTGCTAGAGGTTCCAAGGGTTATATTGAAGTCTTCTGGGGCTAGGTCCTTTGGGTTCGTGGCCCCAACCCTCTGGAACTCTCTGCCTCGCCAGCTTAGAGAATGCAAGACTGTGGAAGCCTTTAAGCGGGATTTTAAGACTCTGTTATGGAACAAGGCTTTTGTGGACTGATGCTGTTATCAACTGTTGTTCTTATATGTATATTTTGATTTTATGATTCATTTGTACAGTGCCTTGGTATTTGAAAGGCGCTAAATAAATAAAGTTTTATTATTTTATTATTACTCCCTCCTGTGTTGCAACGTATACATTTAAATCATCTGCACATGCTGTGACCTTTACTTTATGCCCATTTGGGTTCCATTTTATTCCTTCTACCCCTACATCCTCTTTTAATTTCTTAATTAATGGGGCCAAAGCAAATGTGTATAATATCGAGCTTAAGGGGCAAGCCTGCCTTACCCCTCTCTGAAGCTGTATTAATTTTCCCCTGTCTCCCCTTATTTCTGTTTTAACTAGTGCATTCTTATATAACAATTTCATCCAGGTACAAAATTCCTTAGGTATCCCATATTTTTCCAAAACATTCATTAAGAATGCAGGATTAACCAAATCAAATGTCTTACTCTGGTCTATAGTTAATATACACCCCTCTTTCCCTTCTAGCTGACAGGATTCAATTATATCCTGGGTTATAGTTAAATTATTCTGAATATTTTGACCTGGGATTGCACAAGACTGCTCCTGATCAATTACTTCTACTGCCGCCCCGCTCAGCTTTCTCTGCAGGACTTGTGTTAGTATTTTAAAATCTGAATTCAGGATAGTAATTGGTCTCCAATTTTCAAGATTAAGACTATCCCTCTTCTTAAAAAGGAAGATTGCAGTCCCTACGGTGAATTTTGCTGGCATATTCTGGCTATCAAACATGAGACTAAAGACTCTAGCTAAAAGAGCAACCATAATTTCTGGGAAAGTTTTGTAGAACTCATTAGGAATTACATCCTTCCCCAGGACTACTCCCCCTTTTAAATTTTTAATTACCTCATATACTTCTGCTGCCTGTATTTTTTGTAAGCTTTTCAACAGTATTGGTCTCCAAGGGTGGTATGTTCAGGTCTTGTAGGTACTCTTTTATTACCTGTACTCCGAATTTTTTCTCATTGGCAATTCAGCAAAGTGTTCTTCAATTATTGTGTTTATTTCCTCCATTGTTTTCACTATCTTCGCCTTCTTATCCCTTAACCTTGTAATCCTAGATCTGTTCTTTTTCTCCTTGATTTCTTCACATTGGTACAAAAAGGGGCCCTTTTGTGTCCCAAAGCTTAATTCTGTTGCTAATGACTTCGCTCTATTATATTGCACTTGCCTCATATCTCCCTTAACTTTTTCTATTTGCCCTGTAAAATCCCCCTTATCCATATATGATGCTTCATATAATCTCAGTAGCTGGTTTCTTAAACTTAAGTACCTCAAAAAATGATTATTTGCCTTTGTTTTCCCAAAGTTCTTTGCCCAAGTACTCACTTCTGACTTCACTTCTTTCCACCATAGAAATAAGTTATCATATAAACTAATTACAGTTGATCTCTGTACAGATATGTTCATTAGGTTTAACTGAACAGTGCTTTCATACACACTAGCTGTATTTAGCTTCCATCTTTGACACAGCTGATCTACCCCAGACACTGTACTAATCACAACTTTAATCCCCAATGGTCTGAAAAGGTGCTTGGAATTGTTACAGTTTTCACTATGTCCAATCTGCTGGATAAAAACAAGTAGTCTATTATTGAAAAGCATTTACCACAAGAATATGTAAATTTTACTGGAGGTTGAGCATTGTTAAATACATTTTTTAATTCTGCTGTTTTAACTGCCTTCTCTAAGGCCAGCGAGTCACAGTATACTTTTTTCCCTATCCTTTTTCTTTCAGCCATTTCTAAAGTGCAATTGAAATCAACACCATAGTATATATACCTTGCTATGCACAAAAAAGCTGCACTTGCTCAAACAGTTGTACTCTTTAAGACTTTACTTGTGATGCATAAACCACAATGAATCTACTAGGCTGTCCATACCATAATACATCCACCACGAAAGCACTTCCTGGTTGTATATGTACTATTTTCTGAAATTTCAGGCTTACTCCTGTAAATAGAATTCCTACCCCATCAGCCCTCTCCTGCCCTAAGGACCAATACAAAGGCCCCTATACCCATTCCCTTTGCCATTGATATATCATATTCAATGAGTTTAACCATGTTTCTTGAACAAAAACTACTTCACTTGCAAAATCCCTTAATTCACACCATACTCTTCCTCTTTTCCTCCCATTCAATATACTGTAAACATTAACAGATGCAAAAAAAAAAAAATCAATTAAGAAGACTTTTTTTTCCAAATGAACATTCTTTCCTTCAAGTTATTTTTCTTCACTTCTTCTTCTTTTCTTTACACTGTTTCCCTGTTCCTGACTGGATTCTCCTATTCCTTGTGGCTCTACTGATGCCACTACCATGGAGTCCAAGTTTTTATCCCTTATATTTCCATCCTCTTTCTGATCACGTAATACCTCTTAAGCATTAGCCAAAGGAATCCCCAACTGAACTTCTGTATTACTTCTTAAATTCATTTTTCTACTTTGTGCAGGTAAACTGTCCTGATCCTGTGGAGAGGAGGGCTGAACTGTCCTGCTTGTCTCCTTATTCAGATTGTTCTCAACCACTCCTTCCCTGTTTGTTTCAAATACTTGATCCACCTCTTCTTCAAATCAAATCAAAATCATATTTATTTTAATAGCGCCTTTCAAAACCAAGGCACTGTACATAAAAACCATATACATGAAGATAAAATTTTAAAACAAAAACATTAAAACAAATCATCCATAGCTACGGAAAGCTAAAGAAAATAAATAAGTTTTTAACTCCATTTTGAATTTATCGACAGTTTGCATTCTCTCAACCAATGAGGTAGAGAATTCCGGAGGGTTGTCGCTGAAAAAGTGAAGGCACGAGATCCTGATGTCTTCAATCGTATCCTGGGAATCTCCAGCAATCCCTTGTTTTCAGAATGGAGAGGACGGAGGGGGCAGTATGGTACCAGGAGATCTTGCAGGCAACTGGGTCCCTGATCATCTGGAGATTTAAAGGTTAGCAAGCCAACCTTAAAGGTGATCCAGCACCAAACAGGCAGCCAGTGCAGTTCGCAGAGTACAGGCATTATATGACTGGTTCTAGAAGTCCCAGTCAAAAGCCTGGCCGCCCGTATTCTGCACCAGCAGCAAGTGGAAGATATCAACCCCGGGTAGCCCTAGATAGAGGAAATTGCAGTAATCAAGATGGGTAGTGACAAAGGCATGGACCAGTGTTGGAAGATCACCCAAAGGAACCAGGTGTTTCACCTGGGCGATATTCCTCAGATGGTAAAAAGAGGATTTGACTACAGCTGACACCTCAGATTTTAGGGTCAAACCATCATGAAAAATAACACCCAGGTTGTGCACCTGATCTGAGGTAGTGAGTGACATACCACCAAGTAGTAAGCCTGATGTTGTCCAACCCCCAAACCCGCCCCCCGATGACCGGGGTCCACTACCAGCACCTCAGTCTTATCCGGATTCAGTCTCAGCCAGCTGGAACTCATCCAAAATCTGAACTCAGCAAGGCAGTTATTTAGCACAGAGAATGCATCATCTTGTCTGGGCAGAAAGGACAAATACAGCTGAGTATCATCTGCATAGCAGTGAAAACCCAGACTGTATCACCTGATGATATCTCCCAATGACAGCAAATACACTGCAAAGAAAATGGGGGATAGAATGGAACCCTTCGGTACCCCACAAGGCAGGGAGTTTCTTCCATCCTTTCTGCCTCAACACTCATCCTGGGTGGGGGCTCCTCTTCTCTTATGATGCTATTCATTTACATACCACTTTCCTCCCCTTCCCTCTGCTGGTGCTGCTGCTCATGTTCCTGAGGGGGAAAGGGGCTTCTGGGCTCTCATTCTTCTTCCTGCACCCCACACTGTTCTCCTCTTAGTTTCCCTCATTGGGCCTTGTTTATCAACTCTTATGAGTCCAAGCTATGGGAGTTATTTTTTGCTGCCCATGGGCAGTCTTGATGCAGATGACCGTACTCCTCACAGAAGTTACCCCTCACATGGTTACTGCACTGTGAATTGCTGTGCCCCACCTCTCCACACAACTCACATCTGACAACATCACACACGTTCAACAGATGGGTTCTGGCTCTGCACCTGTAGCAAGCTTTATGCTGACATGGGTAAAAGACCACCCCCCATCTTGTCCCAGGTAGAAGCTGTTTGGAATATATTTTATTCCTTGCTCCAATCGATTTAGCCTTACTTTAAACTTCCATCCTCCAATACATCGGAACTCTGTATCAATTATTGCTTCAGGGACTATGCACCTCACATCTCAGATTTAACTATTGCTGAATGTCCCCCACATGCAAACATTAATTGTGAAAAAGAACAGTACCGTAATTATTTTCACTGTCAGTTTGGTTAGGGGTATAGCTAGAAAGGGGACCCATACAGGGGAAAATTTCAGCAAACTATACTTTTGCCAAAACCTCTATAACCCTCTCAGGGTTCTGAAACTAATATCAAAAATATCTTCACCTGAGATATGGATTAAAGCATATATTTCAGATGAGATATCAATCAATCAATCAATCAAACTTTATTTAACCAGGCTATACACCATTGAGCAGGTTCATTTACAAGATGGTCTGGGAAGACATAGAGGATGTTACCAATACAATGGCAGTTATACAGGCGATACATAAACACAATAGTGAATCTAACAAGTAAGGAGGTCAAGGATTTTTTTATCCGTTTATGCACCACTTTGCAACTCCTGACAACACGCACATGCCTATTACAGAGTACATATTTGTTCCAGTATGGATACAAAGTTATTCATGATACAACTGTATAAACATAGCAACCCAAAAAGTACCTAAGCAGTATCTTATGCTGGAAGGTGAAGGGAGTGCGGGGAGAGAGGGGGTAGGGGTAGTAGAAAAAGGGGTGGGGGGGAGGAGAGTGGAGTATGGGGGGATGGAAAGAGGTAGAGGAGGGGTTGTAGGATAAGTGTGGGGAATGGGATAACTGCTCAAGTGCAGGGATTTGCAGACTGTAGGATTTGGGCAATTATTGATGTCATATGCGATTTTCTTTCAGCACAGAAGATAGTAGGGTCTTGAGAGTAGATATGCCAGGAAAGGTGCAGAGCTTTAGTAACTTCTGGAGTGCATTCCAAAGGGATGGAAGGGCAAAAGTGACAGCTGCAGTGCCATATCGAGTTCTGACTTTAGGGACTTTGAACATTACAAGTAAGTAGTGCCTCAAGCTGTAGAAACCCAAACTTTGAGTAACGAGATTGGTGATGTGGGTAGTTTGCTAGTAATTGCTCTGTGGATCCAAAGACATGCGTTTCTCTTCCTCCTGACAGTCAGGGAGGCCCAGCCTATCATTGCATAGAGCAAGCAATAGTGGGTGTTTAGTGGAGTATTAGTGATGAATCTCAAAGCCCGGTGATAAAGTGAGTCAAGCTTAGTTAGAGTCGACTTAGGACAGTGGCTGTAGAGAATGTCTGCATAATCTAAGAGGGGGAGAAATGTAGTTTGGAATAGATTTCTCTTTGCTTCGAAGGTGAGAAGGTGTCTAATGTGGTAGAAGATGCCCAGGCGCTGCCTCAGTTTTTTAGCTAGCTCATCCAAGTGAACTATGAAGTTAAGCTTACTGTATAGCTAAAAACCCAAGTATTTAAACCTGTCTACTGTTTCAAGTGGTTTGCCAAATAGGGTATGTAATGTAAAGTTTTGAGTAAAAGCAGTTTGCAAATACGGTTGGGAGGAGAGAAGCATAGCTTTTGTTTTCTTAGCATTGAGGAGCAATTTAAGATGATGAAGGTTATGTTGCAGGATGTCAAAATCATTTTGTAGCTCTTTAAATGCAACCTCAGGGGAGGGACTAGCAATGTATAGCACGGTGTAGTCTGCAAAGAGGTGCATCTTTGCCACATGAACCTTGGAATCTAAATTATTGATGTAGATTGCAAAAAGAATGGGATCCAGGATAGATCCTTGTGGCACTCCTCGTGGAAGAATCTTAAGTGGGGAAAAATCTCCTTGAGCTTTGATTTGCTGCATTCTGTTAGTAAGGTAGCAGCTGAACCATTTTATAGTGATAGCATCATGGCCGAGATGACACAAGGCAGACAAAAGTAGGCTATGCTTGACGGTATCAAAAGTCTTGCTTAAGTCTAGAAACAGTGCATAGATGTACTCTTTTGAATCCAGCGAGTTTTGCCAATCATTAGTTACTTTGGCTAGGGCAGATGCCATGCTATGTTTTGGTCTGAAACCTGACTGTATAGTGTAAAGCAAGTCTTTGGTTTCCAAGTAATCTCTCAGTTGGTTATTAACTATCTTTTCCAATAGTTTTGATAAAATAGGAAGTAGGAAAATTGGCCGGTAATTGTTCAGGTCGCATGTATGCACAGACTTAAAAAGGGGGATAATATGAGCGATTTTCCAGATTGCTGGTAAGTCACCTAGTGCTAGGGATAGACTGAAAAGGTGTGTAATGGGGGCATTCAAGTAGTAGTAACCAATTTTCAAGAATAGGGGTTCTAGGAGATCGGCGCCAGTGCTTTTCTTAATGTCCAGTGACACTAGTAAGTCCTCAACCTGTTTAAAGGTCACTGGGCTGAAACTAAAAGGTGGTGATTTCTGGATTTTCACACTGTTAAGGCATGGGGCAACCTTAGTACTGGGTTGCGTTGGGAGCTTGCTGGCTGGGGAGACATCGAATGTTAGGTCTGCCTTGGCAAAGTGGTTATTAAGTAGCTCCAGGACGTCAGCCTTGTCTGTGTGTGAAGTATCTCCAACAACAATCTTAGAAGGCAGTGGAGGGGATGGAGTGCGGCCCTCAGCCTCTCTAAGTATATTCCAGAATGTGGTGGAATTATTTCTGTATTCTTCTAATGATGTTTGAAAGTAGTGTGCTTTTTTTGTTCGGATCAGTTTTGTGCAGGAATGTCTTGCAACACATGAAGCCAACCAATCTGAGTCAGATTTAGTTTTTTGGGCCATTTTCCACAATCTAATCAATTCCTTTAACAGATTTCTCCCCATATACACCCTATCAGGGAACACTTCTAACCAACCCTTATATCTTAACCGTACCACAAATCTATGGGGAGGTCAATATAACTAGCTTTAGGGAGTGGGGGGCTTATTCTTCTCTGTTCCTGAGGGAATAAGGCCTATCATTTTGAGCATTCCTCCTCTCTCTGCCCCTGAGCACCTCAGAATATGACCTAGACAGACTCACTCCTGGTCTATTTTGTTTTTCTGTGGTGCCTATCCCCCTATCTAGGCCTCCATGTGCTCCTGCCTGTTCATCCTCCTTATTATTTGCACTGTCCAAAGTCACATCACTCGTATTGCCTTCTATGTCTGAGACCAACTTTTCCTGATTGCTCTGTAAAGAAAAATTTCCTTCCCCCAATTGTCCAGTTACCAAACTTTCCACCATATTCTTCTCTTGAGCATTATCTCCCATGTTAGCCCATACTTTACCACTTCTCGGCATGGGCGTCCATTCTTCCTCTGGTTCCCATGTGCCATCTGCTAATTGTTTCCAACCAGCTCCTTTCAAGGTGGGCCCTGGTGACCAGTCCTCTCCTACCTTTTCCTCCATTGACAATCCAAAAGTTTGAACCAACACTTCTTTCGTCGTAGGTTGTTTTTCCACACTGTTCTCCTTCCCCCCAGGGACTTCCTATTGTTGTCTGCTCATGATACAACTACTCCCAGATTCTGGGCTGTTTCTCTCCTCAGCTCTCACCTACATTCCTCCATACAGCGCTCATCATCCTCCTTGAGTTGTTTCTATATTAATTGCCTCTTGGACTCCAGTATGTACTCCAGGTGAGCTATTGCCCCAGTTTTATCCTTCTCCATTGTCAGTCCCATGTCTCCACTGATATTGTCTTCTTCCACATCCACATCAGGATCCAGCAGTTTCTCAGACAAATCTGTAGTCGGTGCTGATTTGTAAAGCTCTTCATCTTCCGATACCCTGCTTCCTGCAGGGTCTGCCTCCACATGTTCCTCAAGAAATTCCATCTCCATTTCCACTATTCTGTCCTTCTCCTCTGAACACCTCTCCCAACTGGCCATCTCTCACAGCCTTATGGGTCCCCCTACAGTCCAGTAGAGGAATTTTCCCAGTGTCCTGGCCAAATTCTCCATGCACTACAAATAGCACCAACAGCTTAATCTGATTCTAGGTAATTTAGCATTCATTTGTATCCCCCTCCCTCTGGGTCATGCCTGAAAATGGGCAGAATTTGCCTAGTGCACTTACCAGGTCAACAAAAAGTAAAAAAACAACAAATAAATAAAATACCAGCAACTGATTTTCATTTTGTTTTCACAGGATACAGAATGTGTAACTTTGCAGGACAGCAGTACTCCTACCACCTAAAGGATAACATCTACAGGTAAATATCTCTCCTTTTTCATCTTTCATGTTCTTATTAATTTTTTTCCGACAGTGTAAAGCATTCAATGGCGGTGACATACAGGCCACATAATACATTATTTTTTCACAGATGGAACATCGTACTGCAGTATGCCAGGGATGTACAATGTGTTGTCCTGGTCCTGACTACCCATGATGTATTGTAAGTATGATAGTTGGACAGTGCGTGTCAATGACTAAAAGTGAGAATTTTTTTAAAGGGCTTTACTAATAGCTTGGTATTTTAAGCTGGATAATGGGTTTAGTAATAGCTTGGTATTTTAAGCTGGATATAACAGATGACAGGAACAGCCACAATGGGTTCTGAATGTAGTGGTGTAATGAACTCATAGTAATTTCTTCATTATCTGTTTTCAGGTAACAATGAGGTACTGCAGACTGCTGTAGCTGATATTTTCCAATCAGAAGATGGACAACAGTTAGGAATGGATACGCTGAAGACCTGGAAAGAAGATGAACACATTAATTAAACTTGTTTTCAAATATGCCCTCCCAAAAGAAAATGAATACTTACCTTACGTGGCTTACCAGTTTCTGTTCAGTCAAAGTCATCAGCCATCCCAAACATGCAGAACACAAGTATGCATATGACCTGAGGGGAAAAAAATCAGAAATGATATTATTTCAGTCAAAAACAGTGTTAACCCCCCAACCCCTGAATAAAAATTTAATATTACAGTACCACAATCAGTGTTAGACTCATAACATATGTCTGGCATGTGGCTATGAACATCATGTCCACCTGGGTCAAGTGGAATCATTCCATATGTATTATAGTTCCCTGAAAAGGAACAACATGACAACTGCTTACAGCACAGAACAAGATTCAATAGAAATTAACTGGCTGTGTCTATGCAAAAAGAATTTCACTGTGGCGAACAATGACTCACCATTGTGGTATGAAGACACACACAAAGGGCAGCATATATCAGTGATGCAGCAGGCATCAACCTCAACACCAGGCAATGGTCTCACTAAAGTTGGGATACTGTGACAAATTTCTGGCCTTATTCTTTATCTGGACTTTTCATGACATTAAAGCAGCAAGACAACAGCAGCAGCAGTAGCAAATGGCATCACCACCAGGCAATGCTCTTACTTAAATTGGGACACTGGGATGCATTTCTGGTCTTATACTTTATCTGGACTTTTCATGACATTAAAACATTGGGACATTCACAATATAGGACATTTGGTGGTGTTGGGGCATGGTAGATGATTTAATCATATTGTGATTATTGCACTGCTGCTTTACCCCCCCATAAAAGTAAAAAAGTCATAATTCCAGTCTAAATCACACCTCTCACAAATGTATCACACCATTATGCTTTCCTCAATAGAAAGGCAGTTTTTAAGAGTTCTTACTTACTTACTTTCCTTTATTTTTCAAAGGTCACAGCAGGATCTTCAAAACTGTGGACACTGCATGCTCTCAGTACAGGTGACACTAAGGTGATGCACCACCCACATCAATAAAAGTGTATTGCAGTATGCGGTTCTGTGTTGCAAATGCAAAGTAAATAAAAGCACACAGCATCTGACAAGTTGGTGACCATGAGAATTTTACAAAATACAATAAAGAAAGTAATAAGAAAAACATTTTTTCTATTGGGGAAACCATAATAGGGGTGGAACATTAGGGGGAGCTGTGGATTTATACTTATTATGACCATCATGAAATCTTTGTTCATTTTATGAACAATTTTTCAGGAGATTATTATTCACATCATGACACTAATACCGCATGCTAAATTATGTATATTATAAGCTGGCAACATTCAGAAGATAGGAAATTATTGGGGGTGGGGGTTGCCATTGTAGGTGAGGTGACTTCAGCTGACTTTAGGGTATTTATATTTTAGTTGCTTTTGGTATGTATACTATGAAACTTTAACATAATAAACAGTATCCAAAAAGTAATGAAGCCTGATAATGAAAACAAAAATGGGGTTACAATTTTGACCAATCCTTTTTTATTCTATTTTACATTTTCCCAGATTCCCCCTTTTCCCTCACAAAAAGACAGAGACCATTATTTGTTGTTGTGCTTAGATCGGCAATTTATTTATATATCATAATTCCATGTTCCATTTCATCATATTTTATTCTTATATCTCTCACAATTTCATTTATTTTCATCCATATATCAATCTCTGATCATCCCTCTTTCTTCCTCTTTTTTCTCCCCCCAGGTGAAAACCTGGGTGCTTCTTCTTCTCCTTTTCTGTTAGGTAACGGCGAAAACCGAGACCACTTTTCTCCTTCAGCTTCTACCTCTTTTCGTCTTATTCCTTTTCTTCCCCTCCTTCCCCCTTTTCTCTGCCATCCACCTTTGGCAGTCCAGTAACCAGATTATTTCCTGCCATCCACTTTGGCAGTCCAATAACTCGTCCTACCAGACACATCTGTCATTCACCTTTGACAGACTTACCAAACAGTCCCTTTTGACTGTCTTTCCTCTTGCTCTATATTGTAGGGTGGGTGGGAGGATCAAAACTCCAGCAAAAGTGGCTGAACCACCTCTGTGCTGTCCATTATGTACCGCCATTTGCCCCATCCCCTTCCTGTTGCTTGGCCATTGTTCTATCCCCTGGTTCCTCCCCTTCCTTCCCCCCTCCCCTTCTGAGCACACCATCTTGATGGAAAGGGAAGGGGTGCACCAGGACAACCTGGTCTGCCCCTTAAAGGGCAAACTCCATTGTCCTGGATTCCCCCCTTTTCCCTCACAAAAAGACAGAGACCATTATTTGTTGTTGTGCTCAGATCGGCAATTAATTTATTATATATCATAATTCCATGTTCCATTTCATCATCTTTTATTCTTATATCTCTCACAATTTCATTTATTTTCATCCATATATCAATCTCTGGTCATCCCTCTGTCTTCCTCTTTTTTCTCCTCTCAGGTGAAAACCTGGGTGCCTTCTTCTTCTCCTTTTCTGTTAGGTAGCGGTGAAAACCGAGACCGCTTTTCTCCTTCAGCTTCTTCCTCATTTCGTCTTATTCCTTTTTCTTTCCCCCTCCTCTCCTTCCCCCCCTTTTCCCCATTAGCCGGTCTCCAGCTTGCATTGGACGACTGTCTTTCCCCTCCCTTTGGGTATTGTTCTTCCATACATCAGGGAAACCTCCTTCCAGATCCTTCTTTTCTCCCCTCTTTTTTTTTATCTTCCGTTTTTTGCATGCCTCCTCCATGCTTCTATAAAACCCATCATTTCTGTATTAAACATGTCTATGGCTAGATCTGACAAGCGCATGCCATCTGACCTGTAGAAATCTTCTACCCACTCTTCTACATCCCGCAGTATTACTTGTCCTCCCATTTTCCTTACCAGTGTCCCTACCCTTCTGTTCATCTTTCTCCTGGCCCTATCCACAGCTCTATGGCTGTGCTCATGTCTCCAAACCCTTCTTGGTCTCATATCCGACCAGGCAAGGCTTACCCTAGGCCACCACTGCTGTATTGTCTCTAGGTCCCTTTTTATCCCCATGTATATGTCCATCCATGGCTTGCTCCCAAGGTAATTAACCCCTAAATGTATAATAATTAAGTTTGGAATGGGTCGCTGCTCCTTCAGCTCTTTCAAGATGGGGAACAGTTGTGGCCATCTCATCCCCCGGATGTCATGCCAAACCAATCTACATTGTTTCACATCTTGGTAAAGCTGCTTTCCCCCAGCCGTTTTCTCAGCTCTCCTTTCTGCCCAATAAATATGAGTGGCTGCAGATACAGACTTCTGTGCTCCTCTGTCTTCCTATAGGGTTTAAACAAAATAAATATCTTTATATATGGTCTTAGCTTCTTACCATAATATCACCTCTCCCTGCCCCCCCATGTGGCTCCATATCTCTAACAAAAACCTTGTTGATACGTTAGTCTCCACACTGCAGTGTTCGAATGTATCTCTTACAACTGGCAGACTGCCATCCCCCCTTTTCCAAAATATTATTCACAGTCTTGCCTGCCGCTGCCCACTGTAAGGCAGCCCCTATCCGCAGGGAGTGGGAGGAATAATTAACTGGATCCTCCCCCAGGAATTGCAAGCCTTTCTTGAGCTATTCTGTGACTTGATAACTTGTGACCCTACTTCCGTCACCATGCAGAAATAATCTCCCTGTCCTATTTCCATGCTCTGTGGTGAAAGCCCACAAAGCCTGTACTGGGCACACTGTGCTCTCTACATGTTTCTTTAGTGTTACCATGCAACCCTGTCCCCTTTGATCCATCTTTGACCTCTTAATCCTGATCTGTATCTCCTTCAACCCCCCAGCTTATGTCTTCCCATTTTAATCCCCCTTCCTTGTCTTGCCTGCCATGGCCTACCGCCTCGCTCACTCTCATGGACCCTGTTAACATTACAATATAAACCATGAGAAATAGCTGGGCCTCAGCCTTTAATCTTCATATTGCCGGTAACACACCATTTAATTTCGCCAGCCACTGTTCCTCTATTGGTCTTCTATTATCCACTGTCCCTTGTTTTAACCTACCCCATCCCTGCATCATTCTTCTAATGAACATTGATTTTATTGGGTCTCTCCACCCTTTTAGACTGCAAATAACACTAATCCCTGCCAAGTAGACCCACATTGTGGTGTGGGCTGTGCCTTTCTGCCATTACTCTATGGTGAATTTCCCCAGTTGCTCTTCTTTGAGCAGTCTACTTACCTCCATATGGTGTGTTGCCCTGAATGTTTGAAACACTCACCAGGTCCCATCTTAGGCCCTCAGAGTCTGTGGTGACCATGAACTGCGGAACAACAGTTCTGCTCCTTCTTGCCAATGTCCCATATGTCCATTGGTATAAGCATTTTTTGCTCCTCCGCTGTTGGTGCCAACCTCCGGAAACAATCCTGCTGTAGATGGGAAAGGCTGTCAGCCAGAATATTGTGTAACCCTTCTATGTGTTTTGCTCTGAATGACATGTTCAACTGCAATGCCCTTAGCACCAGAAGTCACAAAACTTGCATGACCATTTCTGACCTGGCTCCCCTGTTGTTTAGGACCTCTACCATTGCTCTATTGTCACACCAGAATGTCACTTTCTGATCCCGTAATTCTTCCCCCCAAACCAGGGTGAATGCCCAGATGGGCATGATCTCTAGCAATGTTTTATCTTTTACCTTACCATCCCTCACCCAGTCTGTTGGCCACTGTTCTGCTAACCATCTGCCCCTCAGATAGCCCTCCATGCCTAGGCCCCCAGCTGCGTCTGTGTAAAGATCAAGATCTGTGTTATACACCCATTCCTCCTGCCAGAAGGAGCAGCCATTATAGTCCCTGAGGAATTCCTCCCATACTTTAAAATCCTTCTTGACTCCCTTTGTCATGTCTACCCAATGGTGTGATCTGGTCACTCCGGCAGTAACCCTTGCTAACCTTTTGGTGAAAGCCCTCCCTGGCCCAATATCCCTGCACACAAAGTTCAGATGTCCCAATACTTGTTGTACCTGTTTTAGTTGCACTCTTCTTCTACTGGTATGTATCTGAATCGGTTCCTTCAGTTTTTCCACTTTTTTGTCTGGCAGCTGAAATTTTTTCCCGGAGCATCTATCTCAATACCCAGAAATTCTAAAACTTTACTGGGCCCTTCTGTTTTTTCAGGTGCCAAAGGAACCCCTAGTTCTTTACAAAGCTCCTGGAAGCTGACTAACATTTTTTCCATCTCTTTTCTCCCACTGCCTATAAAAAGGAAATCATCCAAATAGTGAATCACTGCTTTATAACCCATTTTTTCCTGAAATATCCATTGCAAACATGTGCTGAATGCTTCGAATGTCGCACATGCTATAGAACAACCAATGGGCATGGCTTTGTCAAAACAGTACTGTCCCCCAATTTTAAAACCTAATAGGTCCCAGTCCTCTCTCATAACCAGAAGTAATCTGAAAGCAGACTCTATGTCTGTCTTTGCCATCCATGCATCTGCAGTTGCCCAGATGATCCAGACTGCATCTTCCAAAGTGGAATATGTCACTTTACTATATTCCTTGCTGATAAAATCATTCACAGAATCACCTTCCGGAAAAGATAGGTGATGAATCACCCTGTATTCCCCTTCCTGTTTTTTGGGAACCAAACCCAATGGAGAAACCCCTCATATTCTGCAATGGGAGGTTATCATATGGTCCCTCTATTCTTCCTGCTGCCTTCTCCTTCTCTATTTTTATCCTTAACATTTCTTCTCTCCCTATTACTGAAGCCAGATTGTTTGCCTCTCTTGCTTGACTTGGGCCCTCACACTGCAATGAAAAACCTGGACCAAAACCTTTCTTAATCATCTCTGCTGCTTTCCTATTCAGGTATCTGTCTAACCATTCTCTCCATGCCTTTATCCTAATGGGTGTTCTAGCTTCTTTAAATTGCTTCCTTGCCTTCTTTCTTTTCTCTTCATCCAGGTCTACCCCTCTGATTGATGTCTGTCCTTGCTAATCAGTGGTTTTGGAACCCTCTATTAGCCTGTCCCTTTCCCCTCCCCCTCTATTCCATGTCTACCCTTTATACCCCTGCCCTTCATGAAAAACTGTTGACCTGACCCTTGCCCCCCAGGTCCCTGAGCTCCCTGGACCCATGTTGTCCTGCATCTGCTTGCTGGGTGTGCTCCCCCACATTTTGAATATGTGTGCCGGAAATGGAATTGTGGCCAGGAGCAAAAGGCCCTATTGTAAGCCCAGCAACATCTCTGTGGCATGGCACCTTTTTTCCCAAACTCTCACTCTGGCATGGACTGATCAGTTACATACTCTGTCCACAGGTCTAGTTGTTTTGTGTCCCATCTTACGTCTCCATACGTTGCCATTCTCTGCCGAAATAGGTCATCATAGTATATCCATCCCACTCCCCCTTTTGCTTTCGCCCTCCTAATTATCAATGAATATGTGATGAGTGGGATGCCCAGCTCAGTCCTCTTTTCCAATACTATGGCTGAGAATGTGGCAAAACCTACAAACCACCCTTCCCAAGTCTTCCCTTTCATGAATCTGTCCTCATCCTTCTTGCTTAACAAAATTACCACTGCTGCCATTTCACTCTTACCTATATTCTGTTTCCTCGTATTTTGCTGTCACTTCCGGGCTTACTAAAGCAAAAATATCCACATATTCTCCTTTCCATATTTTTTCTCTTGTGGCCAATGGGACATATTCCCCTACTCTCATCCCAGGAGCCCCTATCTCCTTTTTTCCTTTTCCGCCTTTTTCTACTCTCCCTTCTTTTTCTTTTGGTACCTCTTTTTCTATCCTGATCTCAGCCAGTGCTGAATCCCTTTGCGCCAAACCCCTTGTCCCAAGTGCCAAAACAATTTGGCTTATATATTCTTTAATGCTGTCACCTACGGAGCCGGGTGAGTTACCTGTGGCCTTATCCGTTCCTTCCTGTCTGCTGTTGTCCTGGTTTCCCAGCATGGTCCCCATTGGTTGAATAGGTGGTTGCCCTAAATGTGGCTTCCGAGGAGTTACTGTGCACTGGGGGTCCAGTCTGGGCTCCCCTATGGGAACCACAACCTGGTCCTGGGGCGATACTGATGGTGCCAGGTCAACGGGCTGCAGAGGTACTGGGCCAGCTGCCCTGGTAGGTCTCACTATCGGTGTCTGCACCCTGGTTGGGCTACATGGCTCAGCCACCCATTTTCCTCTGCTCCCTTTTCCCTTCCCCGCTTTCCTTTTCTCCCCGGATCTCCCAGGCTCCTTTCCTTCCACCAGCTCCCACATTCTGTTAGCTTTCTCTGCCAATTCCACTATTGCCCTGTAGGCATCCTCTTTTGAAGGCCTGCTCTTCTTTGGTGCCATGTTCTTTGCTTCTTGATCCTGTAAAATATAACTGAAGAAAAGGACAAGAAAATTACATCATTAAAAGTTCTTGCCTGTCATAGTCTCCCACAGGGCCAGGCCTGCTTCCCAAAACCCATCATCACATAGAAAAAAATGCACCTTTTACGCACTAAAACTGCGCTCCTGGCCCTCAAATTGTTTATCCTCCCCTCTTTAATACTCTCCGCCAAAACCTCTCTTCATGTGCCCACCCAGCCTCTTATTCATGGCTGCTAAGCACCTCATGCGCTACCTCCTGTGTCCTTCCAGGCCTAGACATCACCTCATGCACCAGCTCCTGTGGCCTTCCAGACCTAGACATATCCCCCCCACATGTACCCTTCCTGGGGTGTGCCACATAGCCTCCCGGCCTATGCACTTGCCCCCTTGTTACTATGCCCCTGAGGCCTCTGCTACAATGCTCCTGGCCTGTTGGGCCTAGCCTCTCTTCCTATGCCCTCCAGCCAGCCTCCGATCCTTTATGGCCTAGCTGCACACTTTGCCCCTCCTCTTGCAGCCTCCTGGCCTGTAAGTGCTCTCCCCATGTGCTCTCACATGCCTCTGGTTGCAGGCCTTCTAAACCTGTTCAGTCTTTGCTCCCCCCACCCATTCCCACCTGCCTCGTTGATCCCCACATGGTCACTGGGCCTCCCCCACACCCCTTTCTCCTGAGGGGCCCCCAGTATCACCACTTTTGTGTGTCTCTGCTGTCCCTCCCCTCCTAATGGACCTTATGCCTCACCATGCTGTCCCTCATGGTTGCACCCGCGGTGTCTGATGTCACGCCACGTGGTCGCCGCTCACGGGTGCTCCCTTGCCATGCTTTTCTGCCTCCTTGCCCTATCCCTTAATCTGCTTTCTATTCTTTTTGACACAACTGAAACCCCCACTGAGGGGAAACCACTGCTGGGCCATGTGCTTAGAGAAGCGCTATCACTCATAGCAATATGCCCCATGGCGTCAGATGTCACGCGGTCGCCGCTTCCAAAAGCTCTCCTGGTGTGCTCCAGTGCCTCTATGCCCTACACCATGATTCTGAATGTGATTCTTCTCAAAACAACTTAAACACTATTTAAGAACACCCAGGGGGTACCAACTACTGTGCCATGCACTTTAGAAAAGAGCTGCTTCTCATGGCCATGCACCAGCTGGGTCTTACATCACACCATGTGGTCATCAATTGTGGGTGCTTTTACCTGCTTGTCTCACCCTCCCTGCCTTACTTCTGCCTGTGATTTCACTACTAAAAACCCTCCAATCATCACAAATGGGGAAGGGGTTGCATATTCAAGGCAAGTTGCCCTCGAGGCCATACGGCACTCGCCATCGCTAGGGAAACCTGATCTCTGCCATCATGCAAGGCCCCACTTTCCCTACATAGCATCCAAGGCTTGTCCCTTGCCGAATATACATTCTTCCACTTCCCCCCCATGACTCAGTTACATGCCACAAGTGCTAACCTCTCCAGGCAGCAAACGCTAGAACCTGCCTGTGCAAAATTATGTAAAACTATCCATTCAGAACCAGAACTCTTAACAACCAGTAATTGGTCCTCACAATTCTTTCTCTAAATGCATCCTAATACAGTACCACTTTCCTAGAGTATCACATTATATATATATATATATATATATATATATATATACTCTATACTGTTTTTATTCTCCCTTTTCTTTTTTTTATATATAGCCCACTTGCTTTTTTGCCTTACCTTCTTGTCTGTAGTGCACAAACCTCAACTCCAACTTAAAATCCTAGTTTGCCAATCTAAGTTCTGCAGCTCTGATGTAGATCAAAACTCCAGCAAAAGTGGCTGAACCACCTCTGTGCTGTCCATTATGTACCTCCACTTTCCCCCTCGCCTTCCTGTTGCTTGGCCATTGTTCTATCCCCTGGCCCCTTCCCTTCCTTCTCCCTCCCCTTCTGAGCACACCATCTTGATGAAAAGGGAAGGGGTGCACCAGGACAACCTGGTCTGCCCCTTAAAGGGCAAACTCCATTACCACCTAATCTAATAACTTGTGTATATTAATGATACCCTTCTTTCAACAATTAAAGTATGCAGCACTACATTTTTTTCAGACTGGAAAGTAATAAATGGAGCACTCATTATAATCAGCCTTGCACCAGGTTGGGATCAGTATTCTCACATGCTTTTGGACAGCAACTATTTAAATTCAGTTCTGTTGTGATTACAATGAAGTTTCGTGCAGCAGACAGTGCTAAATTACATAATGGAACAGTATCTGTTCAGAAACAGTTGGGAATGCTAATGCAAACCAGGTCACAGAGTAACATTACAATAAACACTACTTTTATTATTTCTCATTTAAAAAAATGGAGTAATGCAGAATAACATACATTGTTGAAAGAAGTGTACCATATGCGTATACATAAGTTATTAGATAAGGGACAATGTAAAATAGAAGAAAAAAGTATTGGTCAAAATTGTAACCAAATTTTGTCACTGATGCTTTAAATGTCATGCAGTCTTACTTTTGGGTTACTGTATAATGTGTTACATAAATTCTCATAGTATACATATACACAACAACTACTATCAAAATACCATCAAGTCACCTAGCACGACAATCAATCACCCAGCATAATTTACTATATTATGATATGAATGTGGCCGGATTATACTGATATCTTGCTACATAATTCAGCATGAGGTACTGTCCACATGTGAAGAATTATCCTATGAAAAAATTTTCAGAAAATTAACAAGTATTTTCTTAGTTGTTACCTAATTTACTTTATATTTTACATGACTGATGATCGGCAAAATGGTGGATGCTGCATGCTTTCATTTCAGGTGAAACTGTTGTGCCACTACGCACACTGCAATAGAAGTGTCTTAAAGAATGTGTTTTGGCATCACAATATCAAATGAAATGAAAGCACACAGTCGGTGACCACATGACTTATTAGATTAAAAAAGTAATTAGTAAGAACAAAAAAATTTATATTGCGGAAAGCATCATGGCGTAGGGGGGACATTTGGGGGAGGTGGGGAATATGATTTACCATTATGATGGTCAAGAAATACAGGATTAACAAAATTAACATTACAAAGAAAACATTAACTGAAAATAAATGTAATATTTACTCA
Organism: Neoceratodus forsteri; assembly: GCA_016271365.2. Lineage (NCBI taxonomy): Eukaryota > Metazoa > Chordata > Ceratodontiformes > Ceratodontidae > Neoceratodus > Neoceratodus forsteri. Next base: position 659,693,369 of record CM057449.1, read on the forward strand.
GTAAGAAAAAATATGGTTTAAGAAAAAAATTGAAAGCAGAGAAGAGTTTTTCTGGGGAGAAATTTTCGTAATACTATATTTCTTAACCCTCATAATGGTAAATATGATTCCCCATCCAAATGCTTCCCCCCATGCCATTATGCTTTCTGCAATAGAAATTGTTTGGTTCTTACTTATTACTTTATTTTGTGTAATATGTCATGTGGTCGCCAACTGTGTGAACACTGTGTACTTTCATTTCAGTTGAAATTGTGGTGCCAAAAATGCTGTCTTCAAGACAATCTTATTGCAGCATGTGTAACAGCATGACAGTTTCACCTGTAATGTCCACCATTTTGCTGACCATCAGTCATATAAATAATAAAGTCAATTAAGTAACAACTGCAAAAAAAAAACTACAAAGAAAACTTTAACTGAACATAAATTCCATACTTAGTCTGAAGGAAAACAAAAATATTATTTAAGAAAAAAATTAAAAGCAGAGGAGACATTTCTGGGGTTGAAACTGGAACTCATAATTCTTTTTTACAGGGCCTGTGGGTAGTGGGTACTGTTGTTGACCACCACCACTAATATTGAGCAGCAAGCTGATAATTTCAGCATTCTGCCCCTCTATATGGCTAAACTGCTGCACATGACCCTCCACCACTCTTTTGACTGCCTCAGCCTTGGCCCACAGCACAGCTAGGTCCACCTGAGTTACAGGCTGTTGTGACAGGTCTTCCTCATTGCAAGCAGCTGTGGGACCCACTGCCTCTGGTGATTCAATTGCCTTTCTCTGGTGATGATGTGCAGGTGGACCCTATCCCTCTCCCACAGCTGCAGGAGTGTTACTTCCTGCAGATTGGTGGACTACTCAGCATGGTGGTGTATGACCAGGTGTGTTCTCTGACCACCCATGCTTAAGTGGCCAATCTTGTACCTCCGATGGACCAGAACATAACATATTTTGCAGCACACTACCGTTGGGTCACAGGGGAAGCAGATAAAAAAAATCCCACCTGGGAGAGCTGTGTGCAGGACCTGGTATAGGCAGTGGAGGGCTCCAGATGCCATCTGCTGTGCTGCTGGTAGTGGAGGGGCAACATCCTGCTGCCGAGGTTGCTGCTGCTGCTGCTCCTCCTGCTGCTGCTGATGTTTCTCCTGCTGCTGCTGCTGGAGGGCCACTGCTGCAGGGCTGCTGTGGCTCCAATAGAGGTCTCAAAACTGGCCCTGCATTCATGGCCCCCACTGGCCACCACATTTCACATCACAATCCATAATAAACAAAATTAAACTTCAAACAAAAATAACAAGAAAAAATACTAGTATAAGCACTAGTTAAATAAGTCAACTAACTAAAACTAAGTACAAAAATAAACTTTTTTAAACAAAATAAACCTTTCTAATTAACAAAAACTGCCTGAACTACTCAAAGAACTTAATCAAAACACTAAAAAGAAGAAGTTTTCTCAATAATCTAACCATCACAGTGACACTGAGCTACAAATATCTCTTTCTACAAGAGAAAGTGAATGTAAAACAATGACTTCCTGCCTATTTAACTGCTTCCCTGAATCGAGTGACCTGCAGAGACAGTCAGGCATGTGATCAGTGGCCTGTTTCTTACCAACTTTGCCTTATCAAACTGGAACTCAAAGTGAACTCAAAGTGGACAATGTGAAGAAAGGCAAACGTTTGCTTTTTAATGGAAATTTTGCATAATGATACGCAAATTCAAAGTGGACCACAATAAGTTCATTGTGCAGGCAAATTAAAACTTCACTGCATCTCTAGTTGTAGCATAGTGTCTATGGGGTAGTGTGCTGGTGTGTGAGATATGATGTCATGATGTACGTTGTAGCACAGGGTCTATGGGGTACTATGCTGGTGCCTGAGGTGCTGTAGGAGAGCAGAGTCCAAAGGACCCTCCACTCCCACCCCTAAAAGCACTTACAGAGTTACAAACATATGCACATTTGTGGAGTTATGGGAGCACAGGGTCCTTGGGACCCTATGCCCCCACAGTAAAATGAGGATAATATTGTACTAAAACTAGATATGATTATAAATATTGGCAAGAGAATGTTTCTCCATGTTTTGACCACATTAAATATATTAGTTTCAATGCATGATTTGTTTCCCAGCTAGGTTAGTGGTACTGCTGTCATATACAATCTGAGACTCAAGCCTTTTGCAGTTCTTGAACTCCTCCTCACATCTGTGCTATACATTTTGAACTGTGTGCTTGTATTTCTCTCAAATTCAATGGAAATAAAAAAAACATAATGTACTGAAACCATTCTTTCCCACTGAGGCAGACATAACATAGGATACTTGGTGAAAGAAGTACTGTAGCAACTAGAGAAGCAGCGAATTTAATTTTGCCAGCGAAGTGAACGCGAAGTGGTACTTCGCATTGTCACTCTGCTTCACGGAGTGGCCAGCATGAAATGCCCACTTCGCCTTGTTATTATTACTTCACGTTGTCATTCTGCCTCAAGGCGAAGTAAGGCAGAGTGACAACAATATTGGCAGCCCCTCACACACACAGTCACTAGAATTAATGTGCATCCCCAAAATGCTACTGTCGTCTTGTCTCCAGAAAATTCCCCTTTGCTGATGAAGTGAAATGAGAGAGTAACAAGAAATGCAAAGTCTCCCAGAATTAATGGCACACTCAGACATCAGGGCAGTTGTCAGACAAAATCACCAGAATTAATGTTCATACCCAAAATGCCACTGTCTTGTGTCCAGAAAATTCCCCACTGCTGATGAAGTGAAATGAGAGTGAACAAGACATGCAAAGTCTCCCATCTTAGAGATGCAGTGAATTAAAATTCTACCAGTATCATGTTTTGGGCCAGGTCAGGGAGACACAGCAAGTTTTATGGGAAGGACAATAGCTTCGGTTCGTCCAGGATCTCCCCTCTACCGTTAGGCAAAGGTGTGCTGAATACCATCCCCTGGTGATGAAGCTGATTGCAGCAGGAATTAGATATGAAGTCCAGTATCCCTCTCATGTTGCGGACCTAGTCTTGGGCTCATGGCATAACTATGAATTGGCGCAGCAAGCTCTCCTGGCATTGCAATCTCTGCTTCCCGAGCTGTTTTCTTCTCATTGAAGAACTTTTGCTATACCAGGTGTTACCTTAAAGCGTCTGCATGAATGTGCGAAGGTTGATTCCACAGATGTCGGCTGTTGTGAGGTGTGCCCACAGGAGGCCAGCAAAGCTCCAAGAATATTTATTCACTTCCATTCAACAGAAGTTGTTTTTGCAAGTACTTTCTTTATCCCAAATGGGGTTGCTGGACCTGTTTCTAATGATATTAAGCTATGGAATACTTCCTTTTACTCATTTGCTTCTCTGACCATTTGTCAGATTCCTAAATCATTTTAATTTAATATTTTCCTTGTTTATTTTTTGGTAATAATGTAGAAATGTCAGGTCCTGCATTGTAGTTAAATGTCACTTCAATTGATATAATGGAGAGACGACTTAATTCTCTTTCATGTTTTTTTTTTTCATATAAGTATGTTAAAGCTGGTTGTTCAAGGATGGGGGCGGGTTAGTGGTGGTGGTGGGCAGGGTAGCAGGGCGTTATGTGTTTTGCAGGAAGGTGGGGGGGTTTCCGCAGTTGTTTGCTTTATATGTCTTTTGATATTCTCAGTCTGCATATTAAAACCCAAATGGTGGATCATTTTAGTTAATCACATTCCATGTTGGTTCAAAATGGAATTTTTTCTTTACACTGTGGTTAAAGGGGGAAGGGATAAAGATGGGATTGGGGGATGGTCTGGGTGGGTCGAATTTGTATATGTATTCATACTTTGAGGGTTCTTATGTCTTGGCTATGGGGTTTAAGAATAGGAATTATGAGATTCAGTTGTATGGAATTAGAGATGTTAGGGGGAGGGGGGTATGGTTGTAACATTGGGGAAGTCTGCCAATAAGAAGGGATGGGTTAAAGTTATTTCCAGTCATTGGTATTGGTTGCCTAACTGTAAATTTTATGATGCCTTTTCTTACTTAAATATTTCATATGACGGGGATTAGATACTGCTCATGGAACATAAAAGGGGCTCAAACCCCAGCTAAGCAGACTAAAGTCCTGCTTCATCTTAAAAATTTACAAATGGATGTAGCTTTTCTACAAGAGACGCATCTCTTGGCTACTCATATCAACTATTTCCATAGAATCTGGGTAGGTCAGGTATTTGGATCTGGAATAAATACAAGGAAAAGAGGGGTTGCCATACTAATATCCTGTAAAATTCCATTTCGGCTTATACAAGAAGTTGCAGATCCTGATGATAGATTTATTGTAGTGAGGCTCCTTTTAGGTCATTCTGAAGTTATATTGGGCTCCATTTATGGACCTAACAAGGATGATCCAGAAATTTTTGCTTCCCTTATGGCCACACTTTTTCCCTGGACTAAGCTTCTAATACTCTTGGGTGGAGATTGGAACCAGGTCCTTTCTAATAAATTAGATAGATCTGGTCAGAGTAGACAAACTCTCTCACCTGGACAAAAAGATCTTCATGAGCTAATGCAATCTCTTGGCCTCACTGATCCCTGGAGGCTTAAGTACCCTAACAATAGAGAATATTCATTTCATTCCCTTCCATGCCATACTTTCTCTTGCATAGATTTCTTTCTACTGACTATTGATCACCTTCCCGGGGTTTCTTTAGTATATTATTCATCTAAGGTTATTTCAGATTACTGTATCGCACATCTCCAGTTGGATCTCATACCAAATATACACAGAGACAGAATTTGGAAACTTAATAATCAAATCCTGTATTCTGAATAGAGATGCAGCGAATTTAAAATCTGCTGGCAAAGTGCACTTGAAGTGGGCACTTCGCATTGCCACCCCGCTAAGTGGAGTAGGCAATGCAAAATGCTCACTATGCCTTGTCATTACCACTTCACTTTGGACTGAATGACAATGCAAAGTAAGGCAAAGTCATTGATTTCAATGGACTTCACGTTCCTCATTATGATTCTAAGTGATCCACTTGGTGTTTCAGACTTGGCAGCCGCCCTACACATCACATGGCTTACAGTACTATAAGTCACATGCTCTCTAGCCAGGTAGGAAGGAAGTGAGTCACACAGACAGTTTCACTTTCTCCTGTGCAGACTGAGAGAAAGGAGTGTGTACTAGAGAGAGGAGTGTTTTAATTGCAGAGGAGGAGAGTTAAAATTTGATAGTTAACCCAACAGCTTTTTTAAAAGCTACATTTTTTTGTCTTTTCTGTACTGTTTTTTACTTAATTTGTTCTTTCTGTAAATTTTATTTTTTATTTTTCTTACCTCTATACTTACTTAGTTGTTTGTCTGTGTGTGTGTGTGACTGTGTGTGTTGTTCTTGTGTCATGTGACAGAGTAGTGATTGCTCGGACTGAGGGACACAGTAGGAGAGATGAGCAGGGCGAGGGAATGTCTGGCATGGGGGCAGCTCTGGGACAGCGTGGTAGTACGCATCGTACTATGCGCATGCATGGGGGGCATGGGCATCCATTCATGTTGGACCACTCTAAACTTGTGAGTGTCCAACTCCCGGAAGCAGGACCAGCACCGCCTCCTGACTCTGAGGCAGTTCAACCACCACCACCTCCACCACCACCAAGTCCAGCACAAGGTCCTTTGGAGCAGGATGTGCCTGTTCCCTCAGGCCAAGGTGTGGATCCCATCAGTGTTGAGCAGTGTGAGCAGCCTACTGCCAGTTCATCTGGCCCTCCCCTGCCTGTGCCTGGTCCTCCCCGCACCTCCGTTGTTTGGCAGTTTTTTGACTGTGTCGGGGGGACAGCAGTGTGGTGAAGTGTCGCCTATGTGCAGTCGAGGTGCACCGTGGCCCCCAGGGTAGTCACCTGGGGACTGGGGACCAGCACACCAATATGCTTAATCACCACCAGTTGGAGTGGCAGGCTGCCACAGAACGGACCATGTCTGTACCTGCTGGCCACTGCATGACAGAGGGTGCCACTGTGCATAGCAGCATCCCTAAGAAGAGGAGGGCCACAGCAGCACCTGTTGCTCCACCAGCACCATCATCACCACCACCACCACCATCAGGTCAGCCTGTAGAACGAGTGGACACCAGAGAAGTGCGTGTAACACTGTCTGACTTGGCAGTTTTCTGGAGTGCTGTTGAGGAGAACAGTGAGAGGATGAGTGCTGTGGAGCAGTGTCTGGATGACACAGAGGGACATCAGCTTCAAATTATGTCCATGCTGGAACTGCTGCTTGATCACCAAGGGATTCCACATTAGTTGTGTTTCCTCACACCATGTCCACCAACACCTTCCTTGCTGTGTTATAAAATGTATTCCTCCACCATCCCTGACCCTTGTATGTAATTATGCCCATTTTTTGTTGTCTTCAGTATGCGTTACACTTTGTATTCTGGGGCCACTTCCTTCTGTTAAATGTCTGTGTGTTTTGTGTGTGTGCGCTGTTTTGGTGCCTCATTTTTCTGCATCCGCAAAAGGCATCTGTCTTGTGTCCAGAAAATTGACAAGTGGTAACACAGTGAAATGAGATTGTTTCAGCACATACAAAGTCCCCCAGAATTAATGGCGCACTCAGTCATGTGCACAAAAGTGGCACAGAGTCCCCAGATTTTTTCTGCAGGCCCAGAATGCATCCTCCATGTGTCCAGAAAATTGACAGGTGGTAACAGAGTGAAATGAGATGGTTTCAGCACATACAAAGTCCTACAGAATTAATGGTGCACTCAGTCACGCGCATAAAAGTGGTGCAGGGTCCCCAGATTTTTTCTGCAGGCCCACGATGCATCCTCCTTGTGTGCAGGAATTTGAAAAATGGTAACAGAGTGAAATGAGACTGCCTGAGCACATACAAAGTCCCCCAGAATTAATGGTGCACTCAGTCATGCAAGCAGTGGTGGCACAGAGTGCCCAGATTTTTTCTGCAGGCCCACAATGCATCCTCCTTGTGTGCAGAAAATTGACACGTGGTAACCAAGTGAAAAGAGACTGTTTCAGCACATACAAAGTCCTCCAGAATCAATGGCACACTCAGTCATGCGCATAAAAGTGGCACAGAGTCCTCAGATTTCTTCTGCAGGCCCACAGTGCATCCTCCTTGTGTGCAGGAATTTGACAAATGGTAATAGAGTGAAATGAGACTGTTTCAGCACATACAAAGTACCCCAGAATTTATGGCGCACTCAGTCATGCGCACTAAAGTGGCACAGAGTCCCCAGATTTTTTCTGCAGGCCCAGAATGCATCCTCCATATGTCCAGAAAATTGACAAGTGGTAACAGAGTGAAATGAGAATGTTTCAGCACATACAAAGTCCCCCAGAATTTATGGCGCACTCAGTCATGTGCACAAAAGTGGCACAGAGTCCCCAGATTTTTCTGCAGGCCCACAATGCATCCTCCTTGTGTGCAGAAAAGTGAAAAGTGATCATCTCAACTGGATTGAAAGGTGCCGTTTGGATGTACAGTAATAGTAGCCTTAGTGAGTAGATATATATATAGATATATGGTTGTGTATTTTGTAGGTGATGATGAGGGGGGGTTGAACTTGACATGGACATGTACTCATGCTATTGTTCTGCATCACACAGGTGACTCCATCTCCGAACTGTTGCTGTGCACCTTCCAGTGCTCAATGAGAATTTTTTGCACTTAAATGGAAAAGGATAACTCTCAGGCAGAAGGTAAGTATTTATTTTGTTTTGGGTGGGGGGATCATATTTTCAGTTTTGCCTGTAATGGTTTCTTATTTTTTTATTTCTTCACAGATTTCATCAGCATCCTTCTGGAATCCGGTTGTTAATGATGGTCATGGCCATCGAATGAAATGACTTCTGCGTGTTGCATGTGTGCCCAAACTCGGGTCGTGGGAGGGGTGTGCCTGATCATGTTGACAAACTTTTTTGGATAAGGCCACTTTGACAGAACAACAAAGTATCACAAATTTTCCTAAAGAAAGAAATGAATGACTTCTTAAAAGTTACAACTTCATTGTTATGTGTCTGTCCCTGGTTCTCAAATCTCAATCCCTATTGTCAAGTTACATTTCAGAGACACATCATGTCAACTACTAAGACAACCTGTTATGTGCAATATTTGCAGCAGTCTTTACAAAGCAATGAAACTGATAAAATAAAATCTTCATAGTTACCAGAATGGATTTCACATGGACATTATATCACTTCCTCTCTGTACGGTATAGCTACAGCATCTTTCCCAATGAGTAATAGCAATGGAGCCTATTTTTGTTCTCCTGTAAAAGAAAGAAACAAAGTGTACTGTATGTGTTTTGCCACTGCGGCTCTGAAAAGCTACAGAAAACAAAACAGACAACTTGAGGAAATGAGGCAGCATAACAAACATGAGTGCACATACTCACTTTATGGTTTAAGTATTAAGAAGCTGGTTGTGGTGGTGCACTGGTGGACTGCTGGTCCTTGGGGGGCAGACAGACTCATGGTGGCAGCAGACTTGGATAACATCAGTCCGGCTGGTGGTGGTCTGTGGTGGGCAGACAGACTCATGGTGGCAGCAGACTTGGATAACATCAGTCCCAGTGGTGGTGGTCCGGGGTGAGCAGACAGACTCATGGTGGCAGCAGAGTTGGATAATATCAGTCCCGGTGGTGGTGGTGGTGGTCCATGGGGGGCAGACATACTCATGGTGGCAGCAGAGTATGATAACATCAGTCCTGGTGGGGGTGGTGGTCCATGGGGGGCAGACAGACTCATGGTGGCAGCAGACTTGGATAACATCAGTCCCGGTGGTGGTGGTCAGGGGTGGGCAGACAGAATCATGGTGGCAGCAGACTTGGATAACATCAGTCCCGGTGGTGGTGGTCTGGGGTGGGGGGGGCACACTGCCTTTTAAATACTGCAGTTTAAACCTGCCAACATTAACCACATCATCAACCTCACAAAGAAAACTGCCCTCACAGTCATCGACGTCTGAAGTCTGACCACTGGGAAATTATTTCTCCATTGTGTCATCATCTACATCAGTGGTGGGCTGTTTCAGGCAGCCACTGCCAGTGCCACCAGGATGCTCCATTTCCACATCAGCAAGACCACCACGACTAGGCCAGGGTATGAATACCGAGGTTATAGTCTGTGCTGGTCTGTGCCTCTCATACATTTTAATGAATGTTAGCAAACTAACATTTGCAGGAAACAGGTTTGTCTGACGATCCCTGACTACTGCACCTGCTGAGCTGAATATCCTCTCAACACTTACACTGGAGGGTGGGCATGTGAGGTATTTCAGTGCCACTGCAGTCAGCTCTGTCCATTCACTGACCTTTCCACTCCAGTACAAAAGAGGATCTTCACTTATTGTCAGATGCCTGTTTTCAGACAAATATGACTCAGCCATTCTCTGTGCCACACTAAGTCCGATTGTTAATACATCAGCCTGTTCCCTGGAATCATTGATTTCACAAATACCCACTTGGGACAATGCCTCCCAAAGTGGGTTGACACCAACCACTTTGGATGACAGACCACCAAGAACTACAGTCCCTTTACCCTTGCATGATATGCTTGCTGGTCCTCCAGCTACACCTTCAGCTGGATTGTGCTGCTGAGGTTTGCAAACCTTGGCACGTGACTTCTTTGCCCCATGAACCAAGCAAACCAGTTGACCACTGATATTGTTTATCTGTTCAGGCCCTCCCTCCAGTACTGATGCAATTCCACGTTTGTATCATGGGTCCAGCATTGTTGCCATGGCAAAGTTGTCACTACTCTGAATGTTCACAATGTGACGATTGTGGTCAAATACTGTCAGCATGTGTTGCAGCAACATACTGCTACCACCATCTCTGGCAACATCAAGGCTATGCTGTACATTCACCAATGTCTGCCTCAGCACCCGCAGTAGTGGAATTGATTGGCTAATGGAGGCAGACTAGCCACTCACTGCCTGTGTGGCATGTTCAAAAGGCCACAAAATTGTTATTACAGAGTCCATGAGATGCCACTGTTCAGTCGTCATAGACATGGAGACCCCAGAACTGTCACAGCTAGTGTGCATAAGAACATATTCTGTGATGGCTTTGTATTGTTCATACAACCTCTCTGCCATGTATAACGTGGAGTTCCATCGGGTAACAACTTCCAGCTTCAAGTGGTGCTGAGGCAGGCTGTTTTATATCTGCAACTGCCGCAGCTAGTCATGGGCCTTTCCAGATCTTGAAAAGTGAGAGCAGATACGTCGTGCAATGGTCAGCTTTTCCTTTATGTCAGGGTGCTGCAGAAACTCCTGAACCACAAGATTTAAACAGTGGGCCATGCATTGAACACGAAAAAAAACACCATTCTTGATGCATTTCACCACATTTGATCCATTGACACTTGCTATGAACCCAGCTCTCAGGGACAGAGGGTTTAACCATCTGTCAATTTCAGTCAGTACCATGTCCAACATGTTCTCACCAGTGTGTGAACAGGTCACACTGCACATAGCAATTGTTGCATGCTGGCGAATTCCCGGAAGATTGCTACCGTGACAATCCACCTTCCTGCACTGATTATTCACACCACCAGCATCACAAACAACCCCCAGCACCTGTGCCCAGTGTGCAGTTATACTCAGATATGAACTTCCCGCTGTTTTGCCACTTGTCCACATATCCCTACTTAAATGGATGAATGGAGAGGAGGAATGTTGAAGGGCATGTCTTACTGAGTCTGAGACAGTGTGGAACAATTTGGGAACAGCACAGGTAGAAAGGTATGTCCTGGATGGGACTTTCCATTTTGGACAGCCCCGGACAGCAAACCGCCGGAACCCAGAATTCTCTACAAAGGAGAAGGGCAGAAGATCTATTGCCAGCATTTCTGCTACAGCAGCATTAAGTTCACGTGACACTGTATGATTGGGGGGGTACTTCAGCTTATGTGCAAAAACACTTTGTAACGTGGGCTGACTTAAACGTTTTACATGGGGTATGTTGTTGGTCACAAATGGCTGTGCTCTGTGATGAATGGAATTGGCAGGGGGTGGAGTGTGGGCGATTGATGAAGACGGTTGCACAGGTGATGATGACAAATCCAGAAATGATGTTATTTTTCCAGATTTGCCAACCGGGGTTGATGTACCACTTGCACTAGACATACTGCATTCACCACCACCACCACAAAAACTGCTACTCTCACCAGCACTGGACAACATTTCAAAGTCATTATGGTCCTCTACCTCATCATGCCTGTAGTAATGCTCTGCTCTTATTACCGCACTGCTGTACACGTTTAATTTTCTACTTGGCTTAACAGTCATGGAAGGGGATAACATGCTGGCCATGGTTGCCACCAGTGATATGGGTGAATGCCCAAGTCTGGTATTAGCTGCCAGCTTGTGCTGGGTACACAGAGCCAAGTGCCTATTCTTGAGATGCATATGCTGTCCTCCTGTCCCAAGATGGCTCCCCTTTTTACCTCGACTCATACGCACATGGCAAACCTGGTAGATTGCAACTGAATCATCATTTGCATCTTGAAATAAGAAATCCCAAACAAGGGACTGTGATGCTCTACTTTTAACATGTCCATGATGATGTGGCTTATTTAAGTCTGTTATTTTAAGCACTGAAGTGGGGGGGGGGCACATGATGTTTCTGGCACTGCACACCTGGACTGCAACTGACCACCACAACTACCTATCATATTGAGTACTGGGTTGTCATCATCATCATCATCTACTAAAACCGGTAAATCACAAGTTTTTACAGGGTGGGATTCCTGCAAACAGATTCAGACACAGACACTTTTAATTTATTTTTCTCTGGTTCCAAACTGGGGTCAATTAAATTATCATCATATTCATCAACGTCACTGTCATACACATACACATCTTCTGCTTGATGCTAACATGTGGACTGCATGTTGCAACAACAGCAACATCATCATCATCAGCATCATCACATTAATCATCAGCATCTACACCACCATCACCTGATATTTTTTCACCACACTGTGAATCACTGTTGCAAGGAAAATGAGTGACGTTAAGTGCCACGGTGGATGGAATATCACATTGTATGCTATTGTTGACATGATCATCAGAATCAGGTTCAGTTAATGGGATGTTACTGGGAAATATGACATCATCTACACTGTCACTCACTTGCACTGCTACACACTCAATATGTTTGGATACGGTACACTGGTTGGAATTAGAACTTGATGCAACAATGCTAATACTACCTCCACCACCACTAACACCAGTAACCTTAACACCACTGGCTGGGAAAACATCATCTCCTCCAACTATCAGTGAAGCTACTGATTGGGCTGTAAAAAACATTGCAGGAGAAATACCTTTCCTCACATCAGCAATGCACTTCACCATCCGTGTACTACTACCACGCCCACAGACCCTCTTACTGCCAACATTGCCATGGCCAGAAACAGCTTTACTTGCACGTTCATTTCAATCACAAATATTATTACCAGATTCAGATTTTGATATGTTCACTCTCTGATTGGAGGGTCGCTACTCGCTAGCTGGAAGTGAAGCAAAATAAACAACTGTGGCTTCAGCAACAGATAAGAGACTACTGTGTTGTGACACTGTCACGGAATTAAAACAACTTCATTAACAAGTGGTGCTGATGGGGTCACAAAAACAATCCAGTCTGGTAAAAAATACCTTTTCAACGTGGGGATGCGGGGGCACTGAATACAGACAGTGCTGATTTTTACGGCACTACAAGCAACAAAACTAAGAACAGAGAACACAATTGCAGTACAAAATCAGGCAGCTGCAGTGGATAGCAGGTTCAGACTGCTGCGCTTAGTTGCACTTATACTGATCTGTGTCACAAATTTTAGAAGGTGTATTATATTTGATGCACACAACACTGCATACACAACAAAGAACACTCTGTGTACAATGCTGAATGAGGAATGCGATGCAAATGCAAAAGTTTAGTGTGCTCAGTGCCACGTAATATAAATTTGTAATTTAAACATGACCTTATGAAATGCTGCACCACATTCACACAACAAGCATCAAGAAAATTAGTACTATTACTGACACTTTTACTATGTATACAGTAACACAGTCAGTTATATTACAAAAATATTACCAAAACACAAAGAAATCAATAGTTCACCAACTTAAATCTACCTACACACAGACACGCCCCTCCCCCACACAGCACACTTCACTGTCTTTCACCACACACACACTCAATGTTGTAAATTTACGTTCAAAATTCACACACAAACAAAAACGCTGGATGATGTGAGCACAGGAGTGTTTCCTACTACTGATGAACTACAGTTGGATCCCAAAAACAAAAGCAAAAATGCTTTCTGAACAGCTTTTAAAAGATTCCTACAGACAGCTATCAGAGCACACTGTCTCCTGTTCCTTCCTACTCATTCTACCTCAAACTGAGGCTGTGCAGATCAATATAGAGCCCATGTGACCTGAATTCCCATGAATCACTGCAAAATCCACCTTCGGAGCTCAAAAACAAGGCAAAGTGAGGCGAAGTGAACTGCCACCAATGTACTTTGCCTTAAAAATTGAAAGAGAATTGACCAGTGGAGGTGGAGTAAAGCGAAGTAGCTGTTTCCAATGCACTTTGCATTCCTCATTATAACGCAAAGTACTCGGCTTCACATTGCGGAGCACTCCACGAATCCACCTTTGCTCCGCGAATCACTTTGTGGAGCAGATTGAGCCTACTGCCCACCACTAATTCCAAGAGCATGTCCAACATCTGTGACATTTTATTAATAATTATATGAAGTCAATGTCCCATCCAAGCCAAAAAAAGATTTTCTATGGGGCTCACTGAAATGTGCATTAAGGGTGGGAATTAATTTGTTTAGCGGATAGGAGTAAGAGGCAGAGGACTGCAGCTCTCTTTTCTATATTGGCTCAGATAACAGATTTAGAGAGATGCCTGTCTCCTTCCTCTTCCACAGAGGAGTGGGAAAAGGTTGAATCTCTCTGTGCCCAATACAACCATTTAATAGCTGAAAAAGCAAGAATTTCTTATGCTTTGTTCCAAAATAACTTACTTTGATCAAGGAGAGAGGGCTAGGAGATTTCTAGCTCTATGACTTCGTACTCAGTTGGGCGACAGACTGGTTCCATCTATGTATTCAACTTCACGTGAGTTCTTCAGTTCTCCCCCAAATATTGTGAAAACTTTTTGTGACTATTATCAACAATTATACTTGGCCTCTACATCCCCACATCTCTCTCGGTGACTGGATTTGTTTATTCAAGATATTAGTCTCCCAGTGTGATCAGATATTCAAATAGACAGATTAAAAGCATCTATCACTTTAACAGAAGTCTACGCAGCCATAGATTAATTGGCGGTAGATAAATCACCTGGACCTGATGATTTTACAACCAATTTCTACAAAATATTTAAAGATACTTTAACACCCATTCTCTTAGATACTTTCCACTACATATTCAATAAGGGAATATTAGATACTTCATTGACCCTTGCCACTATTGTGGTGCTTCCTAAACCCAACAGAGATCCCCTACAGCTCAGTAACTACAGACCTATCTCTCTTATAAATGTGGATCTCAAAATTCTTGATAAAATTCTCTCTTCTAGATTAAGCCAGGTTTGGGAACATCTTAGTAGTATGGAACAAGTCAGGTTTATTAAGAATAGACTCTCCTCAGACCATCTTAGAAAAATTTCCTATCTTTTCTCTGCATTCAGGGATTCTGATATACCAGCAACTTTGGTTTCCCTGGATGCAGAAAAAGCCTTTGATAGGGTTTCATGGGAATATCTTTTTATGCTACTACACAAATACCTTATTCCTCTGGAATTTATTCAATGGGTTAAAATTCTTTATGCTTCTCCAATAGCTCAAATTCAATGCAATGGTGTTCTCTCTACTCCTTTTTCTTTAGCTCAGGGAACCTGTCAAGGTTGCCCCCTTTACCCTTATCTTTTTAATCTTTATTTAGAACCTCTTATCAGGAAAATTAAATTCTTCCCACTTGTAAAGGGCATATCAATAGGCAACTCGGGATATAAGATTTCTGCATAAGCAGATGACTTACTCCTGCATATTTCTAACCCTACCCAATCCCTCCCTGCTGTATTTCAACTCATCTCTGAGTTTGAATCATTTTCAAATTATAAACTAAATCTGTCAAAAATGGAATTTCTTCCCCTTAATAAATATACTATGAAGGCCGATGTGGCTCACCTGGGAATACAATGGCACTCTGACAAATTGAAATATCTTGGGGTTTATCTTCAACCCTCACCACAAATCATGAAAAAACTTAATTTAGATAATCTCATTAATACTCTATCAGAAGATTTTAAGTGATGGTCTAAGCTACCACTAACTCTGTTGGGACGTTTGAGTATAATTAAAATGAACATGCTACTGCACTTATTATACCCCTTACAGATGTTCAACTGGGCACTCCCACTTTCATGGTTCTCACAAGTCCATGGGATCCAGAGTAAGTTTATATGGCAAGGTAAAAAAGTAAGACGGAACTATCTTAAACTTACTAGACTGAAAGCAGATGGCTGTATTCAAGCCCCAAATTTCTATATATATTATTTAGCAATTCATTTGACTAGAATCCATCATTGGTTACAGCCCCTATACAATACTCGGGATGTTGATTATTCTCCTCCATGGGTTAAGATTGAACAAGATCTCTGTGCTGCATATCAAATGGATCCCATGGCTCTTCCCTTTATTTTAAAAAGAAATCTTCCTAAGCCTTTGCATGACACTCCCTTAAATTCCTTAATTCAAGTACAACATCAGCTAAATGCTCTTCTCAAAATGGATGGTTTCAGAGATACAGCACAGCCCCTGTTTCAAAACCCTAATTTACTAATTTCGGTAAAATAATCAAAGCCCATCTATTCTGACCACAGATAGGCATAGAACGTGTGGACCAGATGTTCAGGAACAAAAATTACTTCCCTTTACAGAAGGCTGCTCTCTTTTTAACTGGCAGACTGCCTTTATCTTTAAATATCTCCAGTTATCACATATGTTGACGCGACATTTTGGACCTTGGTTATGTACCAGTTCTTTCACAACCACCCTGCTAACATATTTCAAATCCATTCCTACATCCCACTTGATATCTTACTCATATAAATTTCTTCTATCAACGGTGGCCATTTTGGAGGGTCAGAGATATTATCAGTGGGATAGTATTCTACCACTGTCTACTACTACTAGAGATTGGCCTTCCATCTGGACTCACCTATATACTGTAAATATATTAAATGGGATAGATATAGATATATGCAGTTTTGCATTAATCACAATCTATTCTATACCCCCGTTAAACTACATCACATGGGAATCCTATCCTCCAATCAGTGATCTAAATGTCACCAAGCC
The DNA here is from genome assembly GCA_016271365.2 of Neoceratodus forsteri. Taxonomy (NCBI): domain Eukaryota; kingdom Metazoa; phylum Chordata; order Ceratodontiformes; family Ceratodontidae; genus Neoceratodus; species Neoceratodus forsteri. The sequence goes on from CM057449.1 coordinate 659,709,741, forward strand.
TCTGCAGATTTAATACATATGTTATGGTCATGTGAAAAAATTGCCCCCCTTTTGGTATAGCATTCAAACTATGTCGCATCCATTGCTTACGCTGACAGATAACTTTAACCAGGAAATCTGTATTCTAGCTGACTATAAAACACTACTAGGGAGTAATCAGAGGGCCCACATGGCTCTAATTTCTGCATGTGCTAAAAAAGTAATCTTGAGACATTGGTTAGACTCAGCCACTACCAACTATGTGGAATGTTTTAAGGAAATCATGTTTGCTCTACAAACTGAGCATACCATTGCAAAACTTTCAAAAGGTATGGGTAAATACAAACAAAGATGGGAACCACTCTATACCCTTATTTCAATTAGCTAGAATTAGATCCACTAAGTTCTAAATTATTGCAATTCGCTCACTATGGAGAAACCCAGTAACTCCTCCCCTTTTTTTTTCCTTTTTTTCCTTTTTTTCCTCTCATTTTTGTTTTATGTTATTTAGTAGAGTTCTACCTAGTTCTTCATTTCATTTTTCTCCTTTTTCTTTAGGCAACTATTACACATATTAACTAGTGGCAGACTGGGGTGGGAAGGGAGGGGAGGAGGGTGTGTGAAATAGGAAAAGCAAGCAACTTTATTTCTCTAATGCTTTCTAATATAAAAAGTAAGTTCTTGATTATTAGTGAAGTTTATCTTTGAACTCAATTGTTATTCTCTATCTCTGTTTTATATGGATCTATGTTACAAATATTGCTTGCTGAAAATCAATAAAGTATACTAAACAAAAAAAAATATTCTACCAGTGAAATGCCCGTGAAGTGGGCACTTTGCATTGTCACTCTGCTATGCAGAGTGGCCAGCATGAAATGCTCACTTCACCTTGTTCTTGTGATTGTGACTTATTGCTGTCATTCTGCCGTAACCGGAAGTAAGGAGGAGTGACAACAATATCGGCAGCCCCTGGGCCCCCACACATCACATGGCTTACGGTACTGTAACTCACATACTGTACAGGAACGCCTATGGCTGCAGTTCCCCGATGACAATGACCTATATCACAAAACTCCCCAATTTGAAAACTCCTATCAAGGAGTACAGTGGTGAAGTCTGGAGAGATACTACAAAACAGGCTTACATGATGCAAGTAACTAGTAAAAAAATTAATTTTGTAATTCAGGATGTGACTGGGAATTGTGACTGCATTCGTGACTGTGAAATATGAATTTATTTTTCTCGGACTTGGAGCTGATGAGCGTAGTGGGAATGTGAATGCCTATGGCTGCACTTCCCTGATGACCTGGCTATTCACAAAACTCACCAGCTTGAAAACTCATATCAATGGGTACAGTGGTGAAGCCTGGGGAGATACTACAAAACATTAATTTTATGATTTGTGATGTGATCGTGAATTGTGTGCACCACACCAGTATTCTGAAGGGAAGCCAAAGAAACAACTGTGACTTAACTAACAGATGAAGATTGGGCCCTAAAGAGATGGAAATGCACAGAAAGATTAAGATTGTGCTGTGCACTAAAGAGATGCAGACACAAAGGCACAACAACACCTAACCAGTGCTCACCATCAGAAATCCAAATTTGGAAAAGAATACCTTTTGCCATTTGGGGGGGTAGTGCACGGCAGTAACAGTCCATTGCTACCAGTAAAGATACCACAAGCAGTACAAAAAAATTCATGCAGGTGCAGTGGATTGTAGGTTCACACTGCTGCAATTACTCTGTGGCACTATAAATGGTATCTGATTTAATGGCATGCATGCATCACACACACACACACACACACACACACACACACACACGCACACACTACAAGTAATGCGTAGCAAATTGAAAACCTTTAGTAATACAAACAAATGTTTTAAACAAACTGAAATAATACACTGCTGCACCACAATAATCAGCAAAAAAATGTCAAGAATTACTAAAAATATTACTATGTGTACATTAACACAGTTATACAAGAAAAATATAACCGAAACAGAAAGACTGCCTTTTTCTCCCAGTTAATCTACCTACACCACAGATACTCCCCTTCACCAAAGCACACTTCACAGTACATAGACTGACTGTTCTAAATTAACATTAAAATTCCACACACAAACAATAAACACTCGATGATATGAGCACAGGAGGGTTTCCTAGAATCGATGTACTAAATTTTGAGCAAAAAAAAAAATTGCTCAAAAAGACTTATTTTAACAGCTTTTAGAGGATTTGAATAGCAGAGCTCTGAGAGGAAACTGTCTTCATCTTCCACTACACACACACTACACAGAACTGAGGCTGTGCAGAACAATCTAGATCCCATGTGACCTGCAATCACATGAGTCACTGCAAATTTGCTTTGGAACTCAATAACAAGGCGACGTGATGTGAAGTACATTGATTTCAGTGTTACTTCACCTTAAAATTGGTGGAGAAGTGGTTTGGGGAAGGTGGAGTAATGCGAAGTCATTGTTTTCAGTGGACTTTGCATTCCCCATTATAATGCAAACTACTCCGCTTCGCATTGTGGAGCACTTCGCAGATTCCACATTACTTCACGTATCACTTCATGGAGCGAATTTAGCTCACTTCGCCCACCACTAGTAGCAACACTGTCTGAGAAAGATGTGACAACCCTGTTGTAAATCTCTCACACTCCATCTCTGTCAAATGGGCAGTATGTATGCTGCTGTAAAGAGAGCAAAGTGAAATGTAAAGTAGGATTTTGTTTGCTTGCAATGAAATCTAACTAAATATGTTGGTGTGTCAACATTATATACACAAAGGGATAACAATGGAGGGTGCACTACACCAGGAAAACAGTGTCTTACTGCTCTCAGAGCAGTCTGCAGCATGAGCACCAGCTGCGGCTGCAGAACTCAAGAAAGTCCAGCTGTTCTCATACAGAGAATGAGGGTGAATGGCTCCTCTCACTAAGCTGGGCACCCTGGATTTGGGGTTCCCAGAAAATGTATTTCTGGCAACGTTTAGAAAAAACAATCACCAGAATCTAGTTAATCATGTCCCGCTTAGCTAGGTTCGGGTGTTAGTTCTTTTAAAAAAGAAATAATTTTTATGTACTTTAAATGTTTGTATGTTTAAGCAGTAAAAAGAAAATGACAGCCATTTGAAAAAGGATTTTTTAGTCAAGAAAAGGGATTGGCCCCATATTTTTTGTATGAACCAAATTCTTTTTTCATTCCAAGCAGCAATCCAAAAGACTGTACTGAACATGCTCAGATCTGAAATTCTAAAAATGTAATAACTTTGGAATGGAGTAATATTTTTTCACCAAACCAGCAAAAGGCACATATGTGGATCAAGCCCATTCTACACTGAACATTTCAGCCCAAAATTCCATGCCATCTGGGTGCAAGACGATGACAAAAAAACATGAAAAAACTGTAATTTTTTTACATTTTTTTCGCAACCCACATCTCAGAATCCACACATCCGAGCAGTACGAAATTTGACCCATAAAGAGATGCTCCCCCAAGACTGCACATGCAAAATGACATGCAAAGTTGTTGAATGGTTGTGAAGATAGTAAAGTGTAAAATTTGAGGTTTAACATAGAAATGCTTGCTACCATGCCACAATAATATATAGCATACATGAATGGGAACTTTTCCCCCACAGAAAGGACAATCATTTATTTGCCTATATAAATGTGCCTAATCTATTAACCAAATCTATATACCTGCACTAATCAATCAATTACAGCTATATATCTGCACCAATCAGTCAATTACAGCTATATACCTGCACCAATTAAAGCTATATACCTGCACTAACCAGCCAATTACAGCTGTATACCTGCGCTAATAAAAAAGGTACCAGGTCAGTAAAGCACTGCAATAATAGCATGGTATAAATCACACTCTAAAAATGTCTAAAACACTGGCAGTGACAGGGGTAGAATAGCATGTGTAAATTACCACTACCAGTGTCACTGTCTATGGAGAGGAGGAGGGGCTGAAGTAGCTTTAAGTGTGGTGCCAGGTGAAGCTTCTTCTTTGATGGAGTGGCTGAGGCACTAGCACCTGGAGTGGTGGAGATCTGGGGAACAGAGTTTGGTTCCTCTTCTCCCAACACTGGACATTTATTTTATTTATTTATTTTTGGAAACAAATTTCCCCCTCCTGAGTTTTTCCCCATCCCAGAGATCCACACCCCTTCAGACTAATTTTGGTGCATGGGGGGGGCGGGGTGCTGCTCTAATGTTGTCCTATGTGGCTATATTGTTGCCACGGTGGTTTGATGTCGGCCGGTGTTTGCACCGACCTTATATTTGATTTTGTCCTTTTGTCTGCGGGGATGCTGACTGCGTTATTTTTCTTTGTGGGGTATTGACCTCATGCCAATAAAAAGTACACAGATGCACTACATTAAACCCTATTGAATACCACTAATAACACTATTAACATGTCATTAGGAAGCTAACCAAACCAATTAACAAACTGCAAAAAAACTTGAAAAAAGACACTTACATAAAACCCTCCCAAACCCAGAAATCTCCCAAACACCTACTTGCACTCACTACATACCATTGCCTTCTTGCAGCAAGAGAACTTCAGGTGCCATAATGTGATCACAGATGCAATCTCCATAACAATATCATATTGAAAAGTGTATGGGTAACCATACACATTAAGGCTGTGTTTCTATCGAGGATTTGTGATAACATCATATATCATACAGACCTCGAGAGCTTCACTCTCAAGGTCTCATAATGTCAGTGTAAACCCAAGATGGAAACACAGCATTGTTGTGTATGGTCACCCATATTCTGTTTTATATAGTATATGGAAGTCCTCGATTCAACACGGATTACAACAGCTATGTATTTAACTTATGCTAAAAATAACACAACAACACACAAGTTGAAGTTAGAGCAGTGTATTACATAAAGAGTAACGGAATAGCTACTGATGCTCACCTGCATTACTGAGGTAATGTTTAACTATTTTTACATCTGCTGCTGTATTTTGTATAGTATGAGCAGTTTCTTGCTCTTCTGTGATATGCTGCCTTTCAGTTTATAATTTAGATTAGACAGCTGAGGCCATTGTTTATGTGCTTTACATTTACTGTGACTTTTCTTTACTGAGTGTCTCTTTAACAGAAGTAGATTTCTGAGTACCAGAAAAAGCCAGTAATAGCGCTTGCTCATTCAAAGGACAGAAAAGTTGTTGTACTACCGATGTGACATCAGAACGATAGTATAACAACTTTGTTTGCCTTTTAACTGTCCTATAACAAGTTTCTGGGACCTGCTGAAATCCATGTAGAATTGAGAGCTCCCATATACAATCACCGTAATGTATTATATTCAATAAACAATTGGTAAGGGTTGAACACTCGGAAGTATACCCATCTCAGGTGCTAATTAGTGCAATAAAGCCATTCACCCTTTGGGCTCAAGGCCTTATAGCCCTAATTAGCCCCCTTGATGGGTATACATCCTTGTATATCACCCTTAGCCATTATTTTATATATATATATATATATATATGAACATAGAATTTGATGGCAGATAAGGATTGCTTGGCCCACCCAGTCTGCCCATTTCCCTACCTAATGGATAAGCTGCAGATCCTAGTTAACCAGCAGCCTACTTCTTCCTACCCCCAACCCCTAGTATTGCCTTATGACTGTCCCATGCATGCTTGAATTCCACCACTGTTTTTGACTCCACAACCTCCTCCGGAAGGCCGTTCCATGCATCCACAACCCTCTCTGTGAAAAAATACTTCCTTAAATTACCTCTGAGCCGCACCCCTTCTATCTTCAAATTGTGCCCCCTTGTTCTTGCACACCTCTTTTTTTGAAAGATGCTACCTCTGGACTTTGTTGATGCCTTGAGGTACTTGAATGTTTCTATTATGTCCCCTCTCCTCCTTTCCTCGAGGCTATATATATTAAGCTCCTTTAATCTCTCTTCATATGTCTTCCGTGCAGACCCTGAACCATTTTAGTTGCCCTCCTCTGGACAGCTTCCATCCTGTTTATGTCTTTGCAGAGATTGGGTCTCCAGAACTGCACGCAGTACTCCAGATGGGGACTCACCAGCTGTCTGTACAGAGGGATAATAACTTCCTGTTTTCCACTAGTGATGCCTCTCCCTATGCATCCCAGTATCCCCCCAGCCCTCCTTGCTTCCCTCTCACATTGCTTGCCCACCTTTAGGTCATCTGATATGACTACCCCCAGGTCCCTTTCCATTTTTGCTGTTGTTAGTATCTCACCCCCCATTGTGTACTCTTCCCCTAGGTTTTTGTTTCCCAGGTGCATTACCTTGCACTTCTTAGCATTGAATCTAAGCTGCCATACATTTGACCATTCCTCTAACCTTGCCAAGTCCCTTCTCATCCTTTCCACCCCACCTTATGCATCAACTCTGTTGCAGATCTTTGTGTCATCTGCAAAGAGACATACTTTTCCTTCCAGTCCCTCTGCAATGTCACTTATAAAGAAAATGAAGAGGACCAGTCCTAATACTGAACCCTGTGGTACCCCACAAGTAACCCCACCTTTCTTCAGAGTGGACTCCATTTACTATTACTCTCTGTGTCCTATTCTCCAGCCAATTCTTATCCCAGGCTGTCATCTTGGGACCCACTCCCAGGCTGGCTAACTTGTATATTAATCTTTTGTGTGGGACTTTGTCAAATGCCTTGCTAAAGTCTAGGTAGGCCATGTCCACAGCCCCTCCCTGATCTACTACTTTGGTCACCCAGTCAAAAAAAAAATCTATCAGATTCGTCTGGCATGACCTTCCCACTGTGAATCCATGCTGCCTTGGGTCCTGTGCCCCTCTGACCTCTAGATACTCGACAATTCTTTCCTTCAGAAGTGATTCCATCATTTTCCCTATCACTGAGGTTAAACTAACAGGTCTGTAGTTTCCTGCTTCTGCCCTGCTCCCACTTTTGTGAAGGGGAATCACATCTGCCCTCCTCCAGTCCTCAGGTACCACCCCATCCTCCCATGATTTCTTAAAGAAGGTAGTCAGTGGTGTCACTAGTTCTACCCTTAATTCTTTTAGAATTCTGGGATGAATCCCATCAGGCCCCATTGCTTTGTCCACCTTCAGTTTTAAGAGTTCTTTCAGAACCCTTTCTTCTGTACATGGGCTGGTATCAACTTCTGTATCCAGAGTGTTTCTATTGTTTGTTTTAGGTGCCTCCCCCTCTTCATTTGTAAATACTGAGCAAAAATATTTGTTTAGTATCTCTGCATTTTCACAGTCACCCTCTGCCCACCCCTCCCCTTTATTAAGCCTCACTATCCCTCCCTTGGTCTTCCTTCGCTCCCTGATGTACCTATAAAAGGTTTTATCCTCCTTATTAACTGAGTTGGCTATCTTTTCCTCAGTTTGTGCCTTTGCTGTTCTGACTGCCTTCCAAGCTTCCTTTTGCTTTAACTGATACAATTCTCTGTCCCGCTCCTTCTGTGATTCCTTGTACTTCCTGAATGCTTTCTTTTTCTCTTGAACCTTCACTGCAACTTCCTTTGAGAACCATAGTGGTTTCTTACATCGTTTAGTTTTGTTTATTTACTTTGCACAAAGGCTCGATACCTCTGTGATGGCAGTTTTTATTATTCCCCATTGTTCTTCCACCCCTCCTTCCTGCCCATTTGCTAGTGCATTCCTTAGACACTCATCCATTTTGGCAAAGTCAGCCTTCCTAAAGTCAAGTACTTTTGCCTTTGTATGGCTTGACTCTATTGCTGTGTTTATTGTGAACCATACTGTTCGATGGTCTCTAGTTCCCAGATGGCTACCCACTTCTACATCTGTGATCCTCTCTCCATCTCCACTTGAGGGAACCAGGTCTAAGATTGCTCCCTCTCGAGTGGGTTCCAATACTAGTTGTCTAAGGCATGCCCCCTGTAGGGCATCTAGCATAACCCCACTCTTCAAAGTGGCTGCTGCAACTGCACTCCAGTTAACATCTGGCATATTCAGATCACCAGTCAGCAATATCTCCCCTTTTTCTGCCATTCTAAGTATACTTTCTATCATTTCCTTGTCCATTTCCTCCCTCTGAGAGGGGGTCTGTCTACAACCCCTGTACAGATTGTGGTGCCATTGCCTGTCTCCAAATTGACCCACAGTGCTTCTTCTCCTCCCTGTTTACCCTTTTGTTCTGTTGCTTTGATTCCTTCCCTTATGTATAGAGCTTCTCCTCCTCCTCTTTTACCCTCCCTCTCCCTCCTGTAGATAGTGTATCCTGGTATATTTACATCCCAGTCATGGTTTTGTGTGTACCATGTTTCTGTGACTGCCACGATATCCAGATGTACCTCCTCCATCAAGGCCACTAATTCAGGAAGCTTGTTACCCAGACTACGGGCATTGGTACTCATTGCTCTCCATATTTTGATGGCTTTACCTTCTGTTGCAGCATCTCCCACTGACCTTTCTATCCCGGTCTTTTTCTCATTTAGTACCCTGTTTTGTAGGGAGAGGCTGGGATTTTCCTGCTGCTTATCAGTGCGTGTTATGGTTTGCATTTCCATATGTGCTTGCATTATATATATATATATATGTCGCTTTGGAACAACCTTAACTGATGCATTAAACTGAGATTTTTGCCATGAATTTCCCTTTTTTTTGAGAATGTGCACTATAAATAGTGAAGTAACGGCAACACAAACGCAAGCAGAAATGCTAACACACATGGTGATGGAAATGTAAACAAGAACACAAACAGTAATAGAAATGCAAGTGCAAACATTAATGAAAACAGAAATGCAAATGCATGCGCATATGGAAATGCAAACCGTAACACGCACGGTCACGGTAATGCAATTGGAAATGCAGACACAGTAACAGCAATGATGATGCCAAAGGAAACACAAACTGAAGCGCAAATGCAAATGGAAATGCACACTGTGATGCAAAAGGAAACGCAAAGAAAAATGGTAATGGAAATGCAAATGTTAACAGTAATGCAAATGCAAATGCAAGCACAAACGAAAACACAAAGAGTAATGCACATGGTGGTGTAGACGGGAATGCTAACACAAACGTAATGGAAATGCAAGTGGAAACACTAACTGTAACAGTAATGAAAACGCACAGCTTTTTTTCTCCCAAAAGCTGCATAGAGAAACACAGTGAATACAAAGAATGAATGCATAATAATGGCCCTCGGAGCAGAAAATGAACACTTGGAATACTAAATTGCTTATATCCCAGGAACCGTACGACGCAGGAATAAATAAAAATTTCGTATGATTTATGACTTTCCTGGCTAGCATTTTTCTGATGAAAAGTCCGTATCTCGAAGTGTTTTAGAGATACGGGCTCCAAAAGGCACGGCGGATGCCATAATGTTAGTCTTTGGGAAGAATAGTCAACTTTGGAGTGCCGTAACTTTGCAGCCCTGTAATATTTTGTCTCCAAATCACCAAAAGACACATCTGTGTGATTTTGGCTTTCTTCCCTCCAAATTTGAGCCCAAAAGACCAAACCTTTCTTTTGTAGCAGGGTGGCAAATAATTCCTGTTATTTTGGGCATAGTGTCTCAAAGTAGTGTCGCAAATCATGACACTTTCTCAAATAAAATCATGAAAGTGTTGAATGTGCGACACTACTTTGTGACACTTCTGTTTCAAAAAATTTCGAAAACATATTTCTGGGGTGTTTAATCCCCCAAAAAAGACGTGGCTTGCATCCTTAGGGCTCGACTAGGTGAACACAAAAATAATCGTGTCCTTAGAGGGTCCCAAATTTAAATGCCAAGCATTTCTATGACCAGTAACTGAAAACAAAATGGTGGATTTGTGACACTACAGGGATCATTTGCGACAATAAAAACTGCATTTGCAACACTGTTGAGCTTTTTGTTAACTTTTCCCATTGACTACAATGGGAAACTTGTTTTTTGAATAACTTTTGAACTGTTTAATATTTTTTCACAAAATCTTCAAAAGGCACAACGGGGACCCCGGCCACATGTTCCTTGAAGTTTTTGGACCGGTCACGCAAACTGTGCCACCTGTAGGAGCAAGCAAAGAATGCGCAAAAAAGCATAAATATGACTTTCTATTGTGCTTTATAACTCCACAACCATATATCCGATCATTACAAAACTTAGCAAATATAGTGATCTATGTCACTGCTCCATGCCTGTCAAATGTTGGGCAAATCTGTCATACAGTGGCAAAGTTATTAAGCTGCAAAATTTCACAGTTTAACCTTAAATGGGGTACTCAACCCTAACTATAGTGGCACTACCATGCCACTATAATATATATAGGCTCAGATATTCAAACTGCACCCAAAAAGTGTGCAACAGCAGGAGCAAGCGCAAGTCCATTGCGCCCACGCGCAAGAGGTGCAATATTCAAAAACTGAGCAGGTCAAGATGCGCCTACAGCCGACGACTGAATATCGCACCACCTATGCCATAGCACAAATAGGGAAGTGAAGCTGAGCATATCTGATGCACCATAGCACAACAAGGGATGCTCAGCTGAGCAGTCCAGATGCGCCATAGCGTAACCAGGGATGCCCCTCAGCAGTGGGCAGCAATGCAACAGCACAACCAGGGATGCAGGGGCCCACCACCCATGCCACAGATGGGTAGAGGAACACACAGCAGAACAGACATTGTCCCCCCACACCCCATGCACTACACAACTGGGGGAGGGCTGGAATAACCACTGGCCCATGGAGACCAGCAACCAACCCACAGCTGAGCCATGGTATCCCATCACACCCCCTGGCAAGCTGTGACCGGCACACAAGGATGGCCGACCACCCCGTGCCACACCATCCCACCAATGCAGAGCACACCCTGCACTGTGACCCCCAGACACCCTGCCCAGGAGCAGCGTCTACCAGTGCAGGATACCCCATGCATGCCACCACCCCCACTGTGACAATTCAACCCTGTGCACCACAGAACCATGCAAGGCAGCCCCACCATGAGCACCCATCAGTGGTTGGCAGCACACAGCGATGCAATGACTGCATACACAGTGCCACCATGCACATCCCTCCCGAGGTACAGCTGAGTGACCAACCATGCGTCGGCACACAAGGTACCCCACACATGACAGGGCATGCCCTGGACCTCACCACCAGTGGTACAGCACCCTGCACACCCTCCCAGGGACATACCCTGACCCAGCACTGGCCACAACAGCCAGTGCAGACACCCACAGTGGTGTATGGAAACATGCTCCACACAGGATGCAACACAGTGCATGGACAAACACCCAGCCATACCCAAGGGAACACCAACACAGGGACACAGTAGCAGGCAACCAAGCCCCCAGCGTGTGGCCATGGAAACTGTGCACACACGGCCAGCACTCCTCCATGGCACAGGAGTGCCAGCCACCCTGTGTATGTACTGTGGAGCTGTACGCCACCAGCATTTGCCCATAGCACAAGTGACAGACAGTGGTGCACATCCCCTGCAACACACACAAGCCACAGCATGGAGGTGGGACAACAACAGCGGAGGCCGCAGTGTCACCCGAGGCAGATATGCACCACACCAGTGACAGGAGGCAACCCAGAATTGTGCCGGGTACAGTGGCTGTCCTGCATGGACAGCCACCATTGACATGCCAGTGGACTGTGCAGGTCACAGACATGCAAGGGTGTCAGCTGCACAGGCCATGGACGGGCTGACAGGTGAGCCATGGACACAGAGCATGCACCATGGACCACTGTACACAGTCATCCAGTGCACAGGGAACAACACACACACCACAGACAGTGACTGATAGCTACTCTCACACCACAGTCACTTCCCCACGGACACACACACAGGCACATGACTGCACCACCCCTGATGCCATGCACACCACTGCAGCTGAGCACCTATAGCCCACTGCAAAATAGAGACCACCACATTAGGTATGTCAAAGCAAATGTATTGTAAAATCACACAAAACTATATACATATATTTACAAAAGGTTGGGGAGGCCACAAACAAGGTGGGGGTGGGTAGGGGCAGGGGTGAACAAATGGTAGAGGGAAGGAGGGGTGTGAGGGTGGGTCCGGGGTAGGGAAAATCAGGGGCATTAGTATGCTCAGCGGGAGCCCTGCTTCCCACTCTGGCTGCTCCTCCCACCATGCCGCCGTCGTACTCCCAGCCAGTCTATCCTTTCCAGGATCTCCAGGGAGGCCCTGGCAACATGTAGGATCTCTGCAGTGTTGCTCTTATTTCCTGCAGCTGCCATCCACCTAGGAAAAGGGAGCAGAGTCAATAAGTGTGAATGCACAGCCCCATGCAGCCCACCCACTGTGCATGGCATACAGCCATGGGACATGCCTCTGTGATGGTGTGTGACCACCCACAGTGATCGCGTCCACAAGACCTGCCCACCCAGGTGCATACAGCCATGCGGACTGCTGCACACACCCACCGGCCAAGTCCTGCACAGCACCACCATGGCTGCTCAGTGACATGGCTATGTGGTGCGAAGGCAGTGGCACAGCCATGTACCCGGTGCATGCATGGACCACCATTGACACACTCCCAGACATGCAGTGCCACTGGACAGTGCAGACTGTAACAAGTTGCGTGCATGGCAGTGGTGTCAATGGATGGTGGCCGTGCCCCACTGCCCGCCCTGTTACACAGCATGCAATAGTAATCATGGATGTAAGGCACTCACCAGCATCAGGCTGGTCCTGGTACCTCTGCAGACCTTCGCCCCTCCCGGACTGATGGTTCTCCTGCTGGTGCCTCCTCTCCCTCACCAGCCGGCACTCGTCTGGGCCTAAGGTGCAAATATGGAGAGAGGAACATCAGTACAATCCTGTAGCAAAGTCCCCCCGCCCCCATGTGTGTGCAATCCCACACAGCCAGACCCACCCACACCACACCCTGATAAAACCACCATGGCCAACACCGGACGGCCGCCCCCATGTGCCGGACACATGCAACTGTGATACCCGTATGGAAGATAAAAGTGTATGGATGTTGCACCTACCTGGCCATGGCACTGTGCCTCTCCTGGCATGTGCCCGCAGGCAGGCAAGCAGGAACGGGTCCCTCCACCTCAGGTCCCCATATCTGTGGCGGCACTGCTCCGCTGTCTGCCCCATACTGGTGGCCTCCTCCAGGGCGTCGGCCACCTCCTGCCACACCTGACTCCTGGCCCTGTCCAGGGGTGCTTCACCAAATAGTGGGCCAACAAGTGGCTCCACAATGGCAACCAAGTTTGCCATCTCCACCTGGCTCCACTGTATTGCTCTCCTCCATGCCATCTCTATTGCTCGGTTAAGTCAAAATGGCACTCTGCAGCACGATTCTGCCACGTCCAGATGCTGCGCAGTACAGCGCTGCCATTCCCTATCACGCTGTCACCGAACAGTGCGATAGTGGTGCACCCATGCCTGACGCATGGTGCCTAGGGGGCAAAGGTCAGGCACAGGGTCAAGGGAATCCGGTGCATGGACAGCCACAGCGAGATTGGAACCCGATGCGTCTAGCGAGATTGAGTGCCTGTGTGCCACCTCCTGTAGTGGCCTACGTTACTGTTGCCCCAGTGTGCCTATGATGCCCCAGTGCCACAGTGCCATATAGGTGAACAGTGCTGTAGCGCCACTGGCACAATGGTGGCCATGCCCTGCATTGCCTCCTGTGCACAGCACATCAGCAGCGCAGCAGGCGCCTGCGTCATCAACCCAGGCATGCGCAGTTAGGTGTGTACTGCGATGTCACAGAACCGCGCCCTGCTCAGCGTTAACGTCAACAATTCGCGCGCAAAGTGCAAGCGCCAATATTCAGCCGTCATATGCAAATCAGCTAATCAGCCATTCAATGGTGCAGTCACTGCATTTGTATCCACTTTAAAGATGCGCCTCACCTCATTTGCATGGGTTTGCTATAAAAGTGCGATTATCGGCTGCACTGGCCATTGTCGGTTACTGCAGTCTATTGGTGAGTTGCATGCTGTTTGGGAGTGTGGACTGTGGATTTTGGGACATGCATGGGACTGTACAGTCACAGGTAACACCTGTCATTCTCACAGGCTGAATCATGACCGAGCGAGTTGTGGAGGAAGAGGAACAGAGTTGTGGGAGGAGGAGGAGGCCAAATTTCATAAAGGCCGAGACGGATGCCCTGTTCGAGGCCTACCTAGACCAGGAGCCACTTCTCAGAGGACGCCAGGGAACACGACAGGCCCGTGATGCTGCATGGGAGGAGGTGGCGTATGCTGTAAACCTGCATGGCAGGCACCAGCGCTCAGTGCAGGCGTGCAAGAAGAAGATGGGCACAGACAGGAGGAGGATTAAGGAGAAGGTGGCTGCCATCAGGGCAGCACAGTCTGTGATGGGGGGACAGCCAGAGGAGCTACGCCTAACCCCACAGGAGGAGAAGGTTGCTGGCAGTATGCAGCATTGTGCCATTGAGGGTGTTCCGGGTGGTGGATTCCAGATGGGTGGTAGCCCATCACTGCATGGTAGGTCATGGTCTGTCTATTGGGGGGAGACAGGGTAGGTGACATGCAGTAACGCGACTTTGTTTTCCCTTACAGCTCCTGAGTATCTGCATGGGTCAGTGGTGGTGGGTCTCTCCACTGAGGCCAGTCAGATGGAGATGGAGGAGGGCCCATCCACCTCCACAGGAATACATGGCTCAGTGTGACAGTGGGCCTGCCTGGATGTCCAGACTGATGTTGTTGGAGCAGGTGCGGAGGAGGCCCTGCCCATGTCCCAGCGTGTCAGCATCCATGGATGCCAGCATGCTGGGACTCAGGCTGGTGCTGGGTCCGTCACCGATGATAATGTCACTAACATCATGGGCAGTGACATGTGTGTGCCACAGGATGGCCACACAGCAGGTAACATCACGACCATGGCTGTGGGTGGTGCCGCCGTGGAGACCTGCGTGTCATCACAGTCCCAGCCTGTGCCTGTCAGCACCGGTGGGGCATCACTGGTGTGTGTACAGGACAGTGGGACTGTTGTGGCCACTGTGGATGCACCATTGAGCCCTGGGGAGCGGTAGCAGGAGGGGCAGCATCAGCAGTTGGCCAATGGGCTTGTGGGTACAGTGTCAGGGAGAAGCGTCACTGCACCACCTGTGGACATGCCCAGGCCTGGCCCTGGTGTGCAGCGCCCACCCTCAAGGGGTGATGAGCATCAGGGCCATGCACACCCTGAGGGACAGCATGCCAATCAGGCAGATGACCTCTTGGATGAGCACACCCACATACTGCAAGCATCAGTCAATCAGCAGATGTGGCTTGTGATGGCGGTGGATGCACTGAGTACGGCTCTGCAGTGGGCAGAGGAGCATCGCAGCAGAGAACTGCTCTGCTCCTGGCAGGGATGGACCGGATGCGGGAGGATGTGACCACTGCCATTGACAGGCTGACACATACAATCACAGCTGCCATGGCCACTGGGGGCACAGAGTTATTTGCCCATGCATCACAGACACCTTGCAGTGCAATGTCCACCCCATTCCTGGCATCGTGCGACACCATCCTTGTCGACACCGGGTTCAGCTGTGGGCATCCCAAGCACACCTGGAGCAGTCATGTTTGGTGTGCTGCAGACCCCTGCGCGAGCACAGTCACGTTCATGCAGTGGAACCCCTGGGGGACCATCGGTGCCACCCCATGAGGCCAGTGGTCAGCCTGTCACTGCTGGCAGGTCTTGGCAGGGCCGCCCACGCATCCGTGTGGCCGGGGCACTGTGGTGCATGACTGACCTGTCTCCCAGTGCAGCTACTGTCTGATGCTACCCTGTTTGCATTGTGTCATTCAGCGGACAATGCACGGGTGGGTACCTGGCCCTGCATGCACACACACAGTCCATCTGCACACCCTCCCAGCTGCTGTCCGCAGTTGAGTGTGCATGATGATGCCTGCATTGCGCTGTAAGCCAATGTGCAATGGCACCCAGAGTCTGACACATGCACAATGACAGGCAGTGGGCGTGGTGGTCTGTGGACTTGTGTGTGGCTAGGGGTGGCATTCTGGGTCATCATGCCTCCTACCCTTTGTGCATGTCTGATGAGTTTTGTGTGTGTGTGTGTGTGTGTGTGTGTGTGTCTGTGTGTCTGTCAATGTACCATGTTAGAGCACACCCATTCCTGGTGGTGTGTGTGGATCCATGCCCAGCCACTTCCCTTGATGGCATGCACCTCTGGTGTGTGTCCATGCGTGTTTGTGGGTTGTGCCTTTGCTACTGGTGGTTGCACATGGCCCCATGACTTACCTGGGTTGGCTGAAGTGCTTCTCCGTGATGATGTCCCGGTGCAGCTGTGCCAGCCGGAGCAGTCGGGGGTCCCATCACCCAAGGGGGGGGCTGCCCATAACCATTGTCACTGGTGTCCTCATCGTCCTCATTGCTGTCCCCCTCTTTGACCTGTATGGCTATCCCACATTCATTGGCCATGTTGTGCAGGATGCAACAGGCAAGGAATAGCCCGCAGGCCTTTGAGGGTCTGTACTGTAGGGCACTGCCGGAGGTGTCCGGGCAATGGAAACATGCCTTCAGCATCCCAAACACCCGCTTGATGACATTACATGTGGTGGCATGTGCCTCATTGTAGCATTGCTGCGATGGGGTCGCGGGCCGTCGGTATGGTGTGAGTAGCCAGGGATGGAGTGGGTATCCACTGTCACCAGTGTGTAGAGGGTGGAGGTTAGTTTGGTGATCAGCATCGCCCTGCCCCGGGCCATGTAGGCCACTACCCATGTCACTGCTGACCATGCCCCTCCCAAGCCCTATGTTTGTCCGTGTGGTTTGCATACTCACCCACTAAGTGGCCAGTGGGGATGTCCCCACTTGAATCTGTGCACAGTGCCAACTGGTGCCAGATGAAGGCATCGGGGTACTCCCCAGGGTGCATGGCACAGACATTGATTATGCACCCCTGGCATTGCACACCACCTGACAGTTGATGCTAGCATAGCCCCTGCGACATCGTATGTGGCCCCTCGGGCCAGGTGGTGTGTGGATGGCCACATGGGTGCAGTCTATTGCCCCTAGCATGCAGGCATACATGCTACCCTGTGGAACTCCTCATGTTTGCTGTGCACTCTGCCGTGTACTGGGAAATGGATGTACTCTGCAAGTGGCTGGCAGCAGTGCACTGAGGAATTGGGAGAGGTGGCAGATGGCTGATCAAGTATGCCTGTGGTGGCCCCTGTTGGTCTCTGGAAGGTACCCATGGTGAGCAAGCACATGCAAGCTGTCACTTTAGTCTCCACTGACAGAACATGGCTCCATCATGTGGGTGCCTGCATCACATCACTGCACAGCTCACAGAGCCACCTCAGAATTGCCTGATTCAGGTGGTACTGGCCCACAATCTCAGTATCACTGTTCAGCTCGAAGCTGATGTGGGCTCGGTACTGTCTGTTGGGGGCATACCACTGACGGGCCCTTCCACAGCCGCGCCCCCCTGCTGTCCGCCTTCTCACCACCCTCATTACTGCCTCCATCTGGATGGTGGCACTGGCCATGTCCCTGGCTTGTGTTCACCCCCCCTCGCAGTTGTTTCTGTGTTCCCCCCACTGTCCTGGCTGCTCCTTCCCCTGCATTGGGAACACCTGACTGTGCTGGCCTCAGTGCTGTGTGGCACTTCCCCCTTCTGCACTGTGGCTATGGCTCCCCACACCTTCCCTGAGCCTGTGGGTTCCAGGTGCCCTTTCTCTGTCCTGCCCTGTGTGTGTGTGTGTGTGTTGCCTTTGTGGCTGGCTATAGTTCAGCAACATGTGCCTTCCATGTAGCGTTCTTGCGCCTCTCCCTTGTTCCTTTTTATTTTGGCTCATTACTGCTATGGCACAACTTCCACTTGCTCCCCTATTGCGCATGGCGCATGTTGTTGAATATCGCACTGCACCATTTATGCATGGTTCCTCCCCCTTCAGTTGCGCATACATTCATTATCATTGTGCTATTGCTCAGCGTGATTTGGGGGGCACAACTGCCTCCCACTGAATATCGCAGAATGGCACATTTTTGGACTTGCGCTGGTGCAACCCTATTGCACATGACACAACCCTTTTGAATATCTGTGCCATAGTATATATACAGTATAATATATATATACTGTATATATATATATATGTGTGTGTGTAGATATATATATATATATATATATATATATATATATATATATAGTATAGAGGCAAGGTAGCTCCTCTATAGCTAGGGTTGAGAAGGCAGTTTAATGTTAAACCTAAAGTTTTGCACTTTAATAACTTTGCAACAGTTCAACAGATTTGCATGAATTTTGATATGTGCTGCCCCGTGGTGTAAATCTCTTGTCGTACCAAGTTTTATTTTGATCAGATTGGGTGATTTTGTGCTGTGCTTTGTGTAAAAACACTAAAACACATCACACTGCAGCCAAACTGTTTAGAATTCTGGTCTGAAATGCTTAGGATAGAAAGAGCTTGCCCCAAAGAACAAGCCAATATTGGTTTGGTGAAAAAAATATTAATCAGTTCCAGAGTTATTATTTTTTGACATTTCAGATTCTGAGCATGCTCAGTTCAGACTTTTGGATAGCTGCTTGGTGTGAACAAGGATTTTGGTCTCATGAAAAATGAGTTTGATAGCTCATGAAAAGGGATCCTTAGAATCCCTACTTGTGAGAAAAAATTTATTTTTTTGTGAACCGCCATCTTGTTTTCTAATTTCTGGCACAAACAAACTGTTATAACTGTTCCTAGGGATGTCCTCAGCAGTCAAGGAAGTATGTGTTTTGCCATGAGGATGTCCCATATTGTGTGCCTTTAGTTTATTTTTGGTGGCCTCAGAATGCTTATTTTTTATTTTAAAATATCCTGGCTCGTGACTCACTTCTGATACTGTTTTGTCATGCGAAACAGGATTTTGACAGGTCACAAAAGAGGATTAGGGTTGTGGACTGGATAGCCCTAACCCTAATCCTGTTTTGCTTCATGGCAAAGGATTTTGATAGCTTAGAAACAGGATCAGCTTTCAATGGATTATGACAGCTAGGAAAGAGGAATTAGTAGAATAATCCTCTTTCACTAGCTGTCAAAATGCTGTTTTGTGAGCTGATTCCTGTTTTACGAGCTGTCAGAATCCTGTGTCATCATGCAAAACAAGATTAGGGTTAGGGCCAACTGGTCGGTAAACCCAGTCCTCTTTCATGAGCTGTCAAAATCCTGTTTCACAAGTTGTCAAAATCCTGTTTTGTGATGCAAAACAGGATTTTGACAGCTCATGAAACAGGATTAGGGTTCCTCACCAGATGGCCCTAATCTTGTTTTGCATGATGACTCAGAATTTCGAAAGCTCATGAAACAAGAAATGGATCATGAAACAGGATTTTGATAAGCTTAATGAAAAAAAATATATATTCTTTGAAATAATGTGCATTTCCAGCCCTACAGATGTTTTACCACATAGCCAGTTGAGGTACTGTGCTGGTTTCTGAGATACTGTGGGAGCACGTGGTCCAAGGGACCCTGCACTCCCACCCCTAAAAACATTTTAGTGCAGGGTCCAAGGGTCACTGTGGTGGTGCTTGAGATAATGTGGGAGTGTAGAGTCTGAAAGACCCTATACTACCACCCTTAATGATATCATGGTGAACACTGTAGCACAGGATCTATGGGGTAGTTTGCTGGTGTGTGAGATACAATGCCATGGCACACATTGTAGTGCAGGGTCTATGGGGTATTATGCTGGCACCTAAGGTGCTGTAAGAGTTCAGAGTCCAAAGGACCCTCCTCTCCTACCCCTAAAGACACTTACACAGCTATAAACATATGCACATTTGTGGGGTGATGGGATTGCAAGTTCCGAAGGACCCTGCGCTTCCACAGTAAAATGAGGATACTATTATACTATCTCATAAAGTAAGGATATTAGTTGCAAAAAGATTTGTTAATGCATCAGTTTGGTTTGCCACAACAAAAGTAAGGAAATTAGGCATTAGGGTTTCAATATGCTTACCCTGCACTGAGACCAGGAGGTGTCAGAGGTGTGTGCATTGTGGGTGAACCCTAACACCCACCACATTCTCCTACTACTATAGCCACCAAGCTTATTTTACAATGGAATGGGTGAGTGTTAGGGTTGGTGACCCCAATGCCACCCCCCTTCCCTGATGTCTCCTGGTCTCTGAAGGGCAGGGATGGTGTGTTATGCTCAAACCTTAATGCCTAATTTCCCTACTTTTGTAACTGCAACTCTAAATGATGCATTAGCAATGTTTTTTTTTGCTATATATATATGGAAAATAATTTCACTCCTCTAGAATGACCTCCGAATATTCACGAGTGGCGAAGCCATGAGTGAGGTTTCAGAGGCCACTGTACAGGACTGAACATATTTCCCATATCACACGAGTGCACATCATGTATCCTATTTATAGAATGGAAGCCTCATTGTTGCAAAATGTACAATTTGCATGGCTTTGCATGGGTTTAGCGTGGGTTTGGGGGGTGTAATAAATGGCATTTATTTTAACTCTGCTGATGTCATCAGGATTTATTTCACTGTAGTGAAAATAACTTGTTTTATCTTACTGGAACATGTCTCACCCCCATTGTATAAATATATTTATACCTTATGTATATATATATATATATATATATATATATATATATATATATATATATATATATACATACATATATATATATATATACAGTGGATCCTGCTTAAATGCACACCCTTGGGACAGAAGAAAAGTATGGATTTAAGCAGGCTATGCACTTATGTGGTCCTGTATACTTTGTGTTGTGTGGCTTTTTTTCTGGCCACATATATATGGACTCTCATGTTATAACTAACTGGTGTGTTGTTTTGGGTGTTCCTATGTATGAAACCTATGTTTTTTATAGTTTTATAGCCACATCAATTAGACATCAAATATTTTTTGTTTGTTGGAGTGTCTGTAGCTTTGTTTGTTGGAGGGAGGGTAGCTTATCAAAATGTGCTTGCTTGTGCTTTTTACTTCTATGTTTCTTGGTTGTGTTGAGCTTTCTAGAGACCTTTGTGCTTTCTGTGACTTACTGAAGCAGGGAGGGTGGTTGTGTTGTGCTTTACTTTGTGACTTTTGGGACTGGTGTGACTTGAGGGACTGAGTGGTTACTGCTTCTGTTAAAAACAACAACTTTATTTACTGTACAACAAATAAAAAAATCAACTTTGTTTAGCAAAGGTTTCTGTAATCTTACTTTGCTGACTTTTCCAAGTTGCTATTTATGTGCAGACATCTTCAGCGTTGTAGAATGTGGCAAAGTTATTACAGACTACATTAAGCTCAATCTACCACAACAGTTTACTTAGGCATTGCTGCACCTCAGAATTCGTCAGCACTAAGACTTCAATTGCTTTCTTTTTCTTTTCTCCATGTGCCTTTTTAAACACAATGTTGTGCTGCTGTTTACAGTATAGCGGCAGAGCCACTCATTGCTTCACTCAAATTCTGGTTTCCCCAAGAACTCAGCAAGCTTTTTAGCCTTTGCGTGTATTACAGATCCTGAGACAGGCATATCAGAGAACCTAGTATTTTCAAACCAACACAGTAAAGCATCCTTCACTGCTGAATCTTTACCCTCCTTTTTTCTTTTCCACTTCATATCTGAATTGCTTTGGAATTTGGATCTGATTGCCTCTGTGTTCTTCTGGAGATGACTTACTTGAGACTGCATAATCCCCCATTGTCTGGCAACTTGACTGTGTTTGGCCCCATGTATGTCTAATCCATCCAGCAAAGCAATCTTTTCTGCATAGGTTAACTCTTTTTTCTTTGTGCAGGGGGAAACAGGACAGGAGTTTGATACAGCCATTGTAAGACTCTAAAGGGGCTGATCAACACAATGTCCTTACATAGCACTAGCAATTAAAAGTGCTAAGTATGTAACGAGGTGCAGAGGTATCTCAGTGCTGTGATCACACCTGCAACACTTTAACACATTAACAACGTCATTCAGTGCTGAGACAGATTCACAGTCAGTCACAGACAGCCCATTAAGGCACACAAAAAACTCTCTAAGGGCAAAAAAAATATGCATTTAAATGGGCTGTATTATGTGCTTATTAGGGCTTTTTAACATTAAGAGTACAGTAAAAAAATCAGGACTCTGAAATTGTATGCATTTAAGCAGTCTATGCATTGAAGCGGTATGCGTTTAAGTGGGCTCGACTGTATATCAATGATTTATGGGGGCTACCTCCTGCTCCAGTGAAACCCTCTAAGTCTTTTTGTACAAGTTTACCATGTTCCATCTTTCCCTTCAGTACACTGTTGAAGTATCCTCCTCTACATTGCCTTTCAGGATATCAAACTGTCAGTGCAGATCACTGGTCTGAAGACATCAGTTTATTACAAACCCACTGACTCACACAGTTTGCTGCTCCACAGCTCCTCCATCCTAAACATGTCAAGAATGGCCTGCCATATTCACAGTTTCTTGGACTTCGCAGGTTATGCAGTGAAAATGATGATTTTACTGAGCAGGCCCAAATAGTGGATCTTTTTTTTTTTATTAACAGGGATACCTTAAAAGTACAGTGGGCAGAGCACTCTCCCAGGTCAGTAACATGCCCCGTAACCTTGACCCCCCCACAGAAAGGATACTGTCATCCAGGAACAACAACAAATTCCACTAGTTCTTCCCTTCCATCAGAGTACACCTTCTCTTCACAGGATCATCACCAGTAACTTTCCCATTTTGCAAAATGACCCCAACATTGGTGCTTC
This sequence comes from Neoceratodus forsteri, assembly GCA_016271365.2. NCBI lineage: Eukaryota > Metazoa > Chordata > Ceratodontiformes > Ceratodontidae > Neoceratodus > Neoceratodus forsteri. The sequence continues at coordinate 659,732,421 of CM057449.1, forward strand.
CTTTAAAGAACCATCTGTTGCCTCCTACCGTAGGCCAACCAAACTGTGGAATCTGCTGGTAAAAAGCAGCCTAACAACTCCTAACAGTTTCTCCCTACCAGGTACCCAACCCAACTGAACTCACTGCTACACCTGCAAACTTATTTCTGGTGTGACTGAAATTCATCATCCCACAGGTGTTTTTCACGTCACCAAGGAGTTCTCATGTACCTCCACTAATATGTTATATTGAATTCTTTGCAGGAATGTGCAGTTATTTACAACAGAGAGACTGGTAGATGCCTTGCTGACCAATTCAGGGAACATTACAGAACAGTCATGAATGGAGACACTGATAAACCCATTGTTTCCCACTTTATATCCAGGGACCACAGTGTCAATGATCTTTCTGTTTTTGTCCTTCAGAAGGGTTTCTAGGATGCTGACCATAGAAAAAATATGGAAACCAAACTGATCCTCCACCTTTGCTCCCAGCAGCCCTCCAGTTTAAATGATAGACTTATTTTCTGCTAACATCTTTCAGCCACCCCTTGTTTTCCATAAAGTCTATTTGTAGCTGTACACATCTATTTTCATTTTCACCAGATGTCTCCATCTCTGTCTCTTTCCCCCCACATTTGTCACCCTTCAGCCTTCATATTAGGCACTGTTAATTAGTCCTCACCTGGGGACTTCTGTAGCTCATACACTGTTGTTATGCCTTGTCATTCCCATCATCACCTTTTTGTTTTCTAGATTCTCTCTTAATCTTGCATTTATAACTTCTCCCAGAGACTCCCCCAATTTTCTTTCCTCACATATATATCCCTTATTTTACCTGCCCTCTACACTAACTTTGCTTTTTTCTCATTTAGATATTTCTTGAAGAAGACCTAAGGTCAAAACATCGATTTTTAACTCTGTTTTTTATATTCAGTGTATATTTAATATTACCATTTTGTTTTGCTTTCAGACCATATGCTGATGCAGCACCTTGTTTTTGTTTTTACATAATTTGTAAGTATTTTTAATGTTTTTAGCTAAAAAAAACAAGAAGGCAGCTGTCACGATCAAAAAATGTTTTCCATGATAAATAAAGCACTAATTTTGCAATAAATAAATCCTCACGATTGAGGTTTTTTATTGTGGTATCAGAGGGTTATCCAGAAACTCTACTGAGCATGTTCAGAAAAAAACTTGAAATCCTTATATTTATCTTTGGACTATTTAATATTTCTTTCATGAAACCCTCTAATGGCACTACTTTGCATCAGCTTCTTCTACCCTGAAAGCTTCATCAAAAATTCTGTACTATCTAGGCTGTATGTGAGAGCAAAAAAAAAAAAAAACAAGCTAAGTGTAGGAAAACAAAATTGGTGTTCTGTATCTTGGAAACTACTCAAGATGCCACCACACAACTTTTCATGTCTTGAGACCCAGCCAGCTAGACTTCACATGCCCAATTTTGGGCTATTTTGATGAGCTCCACCAAAGTTATTATGGTGCCAAAATTGAGGTTTAACATTAAACACCTTACTCAACCCTAACTCTACTGGCATTACCACACCAGTGTAATATATTTACATAGATAAACTATTGGAAAGTGTGAGTTACAAGGTGATAATTCAATCAAGGGTGTATGGAATATTATAATAGCCAAGTGGATTAGGAGGTTCCATAAACTCCGAGATTGAATTGTCACCTTATAACTCACACTTCCTCATCTTTTTATTTTTTACACTATCAGGATAATCCCACAGTATTAGAGGATGCATTTTAGGTTCCGGGGGTGGAGCTTAAGAGGAGTTTTGATTTTATTTAGTTTTTGTTGACCAGGTAGGTGAACTAGGAATTCATTTGCCTATTTTTAGGCATGACTAGGGAGTTTACAAAAAAAGTTTCACATAATAGATGACAGCACCAAACAATAATATAAGTTCTACAGGGTTCATAGGATATCATCAAAACAAATGTACATATTAGATTTAAGCAGTAAACATCTCAGTAAATATGCAGAGTTCATGGACTAGCAGAGACAGTTTCACATATTGGGTGATATCAACAGAAAGACCATAGGTAATGCAAAGTTCATAGGTTAACACCAATTAAGATTGTTATGAGCAGATTTGAACAGTTTCAGAGTAAGGAACTGTTGTTTCAGGAGGTTAACAGGATAGCAGCATAACTGAAGTATAATCTAGTGAGTGTTCATTGATATTGGGTTGGGAAATGGTTAGATGTAAGTCTAGGTAATTGGTGTAGCTAGCATGCAATGTTTTGTTCTGAAGTAGAGGGGTAGACCAGTACAGCATCTTGGTAGAAGCGTAGAAGGAACACAGAATTATCAGTATAATTAGTAGTATAATAAGTTCTAGTACATAAGGTATGGAGTGGCAGCTAATTAATTATATTAGGAGATGGATGTTAGGGTGAGAAATTTCAGGTTAAGGGCACATGCTTCGGTAGTTTTGAAGCAGAAGGTAGTGAAGCTGAGTTTTGAATATATGGACAGATTTATTTTGTCGAACTGTTATAAGTATAGTGTTCCAGAGTTTAATAGAAAAAAAAGTAGGAAAATGCTTAGGATGCTTATACAGAAATAAGTTCTCCTTGAATGAAACTAGAAGAAGGAATCTGGTCAATTCACTGATTATGCCCTTAATTGATTACAGTGATTTCGTTTATGCTGGGGCCACACAGACCAATTTACAAAGATTAAATATAGTTTATCATAAGTTAGCAAGATACATTTTGAATGTTTCAAAAAGAACACATAGAATAGAGCTGAATAGAAACCTTCAGTGGCTAAACCTCAAAGAAAGACGATCATTACATGCACTTCAGTATATAACAAAATGTGTACAAGGGAAGGCCCCAGATTACACATTAAGTAATCTGATCACCAGGCATATTAAAAAAGGCTTGTGACCATCAGCAGGTCTGTAATTCAGTATACCAAATTGTAAAACACTTGTTGGTAGAGCACATTTCTTTTATAGGGGTCCGAAGCTTTGGAACTATTTACCACAGGACCTACATTTAAAACAAGGTGTAATCAGAATGGGTGAAATAAAAAAAAAATGGTTCATTAAAGAGGCAATGGAACGTACTCTGCTGGAATTACAGTAATATGTTTTCAAGAATAATTAAATGAGGGGACTGGGGGCGTTAGTCTGTATGTGGTATGTATGAGGGTACAATAGAAGTCTTGTATTTAAATTGTATAAGTTGTTTGTATGTATGTGCTATCTGTATATTACTGAATCTGTATTGTTTTCTTTATACAATTTTGTGTGTTATTTTATTTCATTTTATATTTTGCACATTTGTACAACAGGACCTCACTGAAAATGAACTGGTCTCAGTTGAGCTATCTAATTAATTCATCTTTTGTATGTAATGAATACAAATTTTTACTACTACTACTACATTTTCAAGTTTTTGCATTGCTAAAAGTAGCAGGCACCTCCTCTGGGACAAAGGTATGCCCTAGCTTCTGAATTCCTCAGGAAGTTACTTTCCAACAGGAGCAGGATCAGAAAAGATGACTGCCTAGTTGGGTGAGGCCTCAGTACAGTGTGGCCTCCTTGATTTGTCCCCATCAAATTAGGACAAAACCTTCCTGACTTGCAGGTGGCAGAAAATGTGCTCCTTGCAGTCCCGCTAAAGTGCTCAAACCTGAATCACCTGAACTAGCCTGTGGTCCTGAGGAGTGGGACGGACCTAACTCATGGCAGCCTGTGTAATTATAGGCATCCAGAACCTCCTTTGCTCTGAAAGGGATTTTTGAGCTGTAGTGAACTGGAAACTCTTGTAACTGGTTGAGTCTAGTATAAGCAAAAATCACAAGGAAAATTAGTAGTCTGTTACTTGAAAGTGCAGCACAAAAGCACTTGACTGTCAACTTGTGATAATCCACTGTTTGTGATCGACAGCTAGGGATAATCCCAATTTAGAAATGGATTATTGCTATCTGTCAATCACAAACCATGGATTATCGCACTAAGAAATGTGTCCTGAACATGGGTTATTGGCCTTAGCGATCGATAGATGGAGAGATAGGGATAGATAGACAGACAGACAGACAGAGACAGAGAGACAGAGATAGATAGATAGAAAGATAGATAGATAGATAGATAGATAGATAGATAGATAGATAGATAGATAGACAGATAGATAGATAGATAGATTTGGGGCTGATATTTGCATTACATCACATGAAATCTACTGTAGTAGAACATGGCAGTGGCAACCATATACCAGACCATCTGTCTCCCAGCTTGTGCCTGAATTTACATCTACACATATTTAGTGTATTTACCCAGTTAACAAAAACTAAATACAGTAAATAAACATCAGTGAATGCTCACAGATGGTTTTTCAAAGCCATTGAAATCTAGACTTGCTACACAATGAGACAGTATGAGAAAGGATTGTGGATTTATTGTGAACTAGATAGAACAACACCTATCACTTCTTATACTATGAAAGCCTCTGGATTGAAGATACATGTTGTACTGAACTTCCATCCCAGCAGAAGAGATGAAAATTTATCTTCCGTTCGACTAGGACAAATTGAAATACTTGGTCATCTATTTGTCCAGAACCCCATACTTGACATTCTTAAACAGTGCTGCCCCTTTTGCCACATAATTAAATCACAACCTAGTGCACAGGAGCACAATACCACTTAGCTTTACCAGGATAGAGAAGTTGGTACACACTGTTGTCCTCCCCAGGGCACCAAACTTGTTCTAGAACATCTCAGTTACTTCACTGTTGTCCATTTTTCACCAGTGGAACAAATGAATCTCACAATTCATCTGGTCAGGGCAGCACCCTCAAATCAAACTGTAAACTCTGTTCTTTTCTAAAGAAAAAGGTGGAATTTCTCTCCCAAACCTGAGGTTATACTACAGAATGGCACACCTCCATTTCATTGCTCTCCACCATCTTGGAGCCCCACCAACCCTCTGGAAAAGGCTGGGATCTAGGATATTCCCTGCCAATGATTTTGGCACTGCTGTGTGCCACATAAACCCTCAGCCCAAAATACTAAACAACCTAAATACACAGCTTAGGTACCAGGCCTTGACCTGGATCTTTATTCCTAAACTGATGTGCCTATTCCCTTTTATCTCTCTCCTACATCCTATAAGAGCACTGGTAAGACCCCACCTTAAGTACTGCATCTAATTTTGGAGACCACATCTCAGGAGGGATATAGACAGAGTGGAGTCAGTCCATATGAGGTTAATAGGTACAGGAGGGGGGAATTTTCAAAGAAAAAGGTACTGTAGAAAAAGGGGCATGCTATGAAACTGGAGAAGGATAAAATCAGGAAGGATGTGAGGAAGTATTTCTTCACAGAATGGTAGTGGATACCTGGAATGGCCTTCCAGTAGAGGTAGTGGGGGGGTGAGAACGATGGAGGGTTCAAAAATGCCTGGGTCAGGCACAAGGGAATCATAGGGGTAAGGGGTGGATAAATTGTTCTGTAGATCAAGTAGGATCAGCAGCAAAAAATGAAGGTTACAAAAATGGGCAGACTGTGTAGGTCCTGTGGCCCTTTTCTGCCATCACAGTCTATGTTCGTATTGAACTGATGGAGCACTTTCACCCAGGGTGCATAGACATGGTCTTCAGGAATTGGGAACGTCATTCCTTACAATACCTCTGTCAGCTTATGTCAGGGGCCACGCTAAAGTTTTTTGCTGAAGCTGAAATGGAATTCGGTCTCAGACAGGATGACTTCTAAAGATTTTTACAGCTGAGGCATTTCTACACTTTTCTCCCACTGGGTCTGCGAAACTGATTCCAATCCAGCCATTATCATCTACCTCATCTCTTTCATGAGTACAGGGTCAACTGAACATATGGTGCCAGATTCTCAAAATGTCCAGAATTTTTCAAGCCCTGGGTGTGTTGAGCAAATGGTACATGGGGCTTGTGGCATTCTCCCAGCTGGCGATCAGGATTTTCCATCCCATACACTAATTGCTGTAAGTTAGACTGAATTTTCCTTGCTAGCTTGTGTCAATCTCATGCCCTTTTTATGGGGCTTGCTCCAAATATTTGGTACAAGCTGGTGTAAACTGGGTTAAGTGTTGCAACTGCACCTGACCTACTAAAATTCAGTGCAGTTGTGGCAATGTTGTTTGGCACAGCTGTGCCAAAAAATGTATTTGGTGCAGTGCTTGATGCAAGCCCTGCATCACCCTTTCAAAATCCAGGCCCTGATTTCCCACCTATACAAGGCACTCACCAAATCCATTGGGGATTCTACACAGGGCATGTTTCATTGCTGGCAAGAATAACTAGAAATGCCAATATCCGTAGAACACTGGAACAAGTTATGCCAAACTTCCTCTAGAGTCACTAACTCTCACCAGTGGAGAGAACACTCCTGGAAACATCAAATGAGCTACTTCCAGTCTACTCATCACTGCACACTACTTAGTCTCTGCAGATGCCTCCTGTTGGAGACTTTGTGGAGAAACATGGGCCCATCACACCCACATCATGTGGATCTGCCTTGTCTACACCCCTTCTTCCAGTTGCAGCAAGGAGTACTGGATCAACTATTTGGAAAGCCAATTCCCCTGACAACAGAACATTTCCTGCTACTCCAGTTATCAAGTGGTGTGCCTGACTCTAGCTCAAGACACCTGCATGGTATCTTAATTATAGCAGCCCAAAAAAAAAAATCACAAGGGCCTGGATAACCACCACCCCCCACCATCTTGGCGTGGCTTACCACAGTCAACAAAGTCTAGAGGATGGAGAACATTACACACTCACTAATTGATAAGGCAGAGCTCTGTTCCTCATGCTGCACTGGGTGGCTGCTGCATGTAATTAGTATTGACAGTGAATTTGTTCCATAATGCCCTATACCCCAGTGGTACACCCCCCTCCTTCAAGTGTACCCTAGAGGCATGCTGCCTCATTCAACAGAGTGAGCAAAACTCCTATACCACCTCACATTACTCCAACAAAACTGATCCACCTCCACTGTCCCAACACCCCTTCCCTATTTGGGGGGACGTGGGCTACACTGCAGTCTTTACCCTGCCTTAATCAAGAGTGTAAACAGATAGGCTCTTCATGCTGCATGGGATGTGGAGTGGTGAGATCATGCAATATATAATTACCATACTCTTCCACCCTCCCCAGCTCTGTAACTTAAGGGACAGAGGCTACACTACTATTGTCACTCCTTCCTCCAGAAAGTGTAATAGTAATCATGACTCAAGACCACACTTATTGAACCAGTATGTTGTTTTTATTATGTACACAAATGGATGATGTGGACATGTAAAATTGTTTAATAAAGTTTATCCTTACAGAACTTGAATATTTATCATTTTTCTGTATCAACATGAAGCCCCCTCCCCCGAGCTAATCACTTTTACTTTGTCAAGTAAGTGTAGAAAACAAATGTAAATGAGATTAGAGGTTTTCTTATTTTACTTGAGTGCTGTTTTGTTCTGAGATGGCAAATATGGTTAGCACATCTGATTAGTGCTTGCTAGTGGACAGAGGGCACATGGCAGCTACATTAGCACTGGTGCTACTAGTGGTGACAGGAATGACCCAGGAGGACATGGTTGACCCTTGTGGGATTGGAAGGTGAGTGTTTTTGATTTTTGCATTCCTTTAACCAAAGAGCAAAAGTCATAGATGATGAAATGAGAGAGAGAGGGAGAGAGAGAGAGAGAGAGGGAGAGAAAGCGAGAGAGAGAAAACTAGTATCATTAACTTTTCTGTGTTTTCTTTAGTGATAATATTTTGGTAGTACTTATGGCATGGTAGTACACACACACACACACACACATATGCACAATCAAATGGCAGAGAGGATGATTTGGGGGATGGAGCAGTAATGAAAACTGATCCACCTAGTCTTCCATTCTGGCAAAAGAAGCTATTTCTTTTATGTGCATCCCAAAGGCTACAAAACACAAACACTTACCTCCCAAGGTCAGGTCACCCAACCAGGTTAGATGTCTCTGACATCCTTACATTTCTCCTCAGTGAATTTTTACTTTTATCCAATACTGTTAATACAGCTTCTATATCTACTTTTGTAATTAAATACTCATATCATTAAACATGAACATCGCTTGCATTGAGCTTACAAGGGCATGTTAGATTCATACTCTGGATGCAGTAAGATGCTGTTACCACATATTAGTAATGGTAAATACCACAGCACTGTACCAATATATTTCCTTTATACATAGTGCCCATAGCAATAGACTGGGAACTTTTAAAACTTTCAACCCTTGGTTGGCAGTATAGCCTAGAAGTTAGAGTAATGTGATATGAATGAGCTTGGTACATCCAGCAGACCTGGGTATGATTCCCACAACTTTCATTTGCATACTATGTGACTCTAAGCAAGTTACTTAACCTTCCAAGTGGTCCCATCCACCCCTGAAAACAGGCATTCATGCCTAGTGGGCTTTACTGTGTTACCAACTAATAAAAACAATCCTGCATCTTGCTTCACAAATGAAAATACATAGGACAAACATTACTACTTACTGACTCCATTGCAAACTCTCTCTTACTACAATACTACTCTGCCTTCATCATTGTCTATGGCACAACTAAAACCTACCTGACTCAGCATGCAATCAAACATTCAGCATTGACAAATGCTTGTTTAGTGACTGACAGGGTGAATTTCAAAGTAGGACACTGAGCTTAGATATAGATTGCAGAATCAGATAGTCTGATTCTACCTCCAGTACTGATCCAGAGCCTCAAGCAGACTCAGATCAGAATTGGTCTTGGACTCAGAATTTCCAAAATTCTGTAAAATACATATGGAATAGACTCCAGAGATTCAGAGCACTTCTAGTAGGTACCACACCAAGCTAAATGTTAGAGGCACAACAAGATGAGCAGATGAGGGTGGTTTTATGTGATAAGGGCGACTCCATGTGAACGAGTCCCCAAAGGGCGAACGCAAGATGCAGGAAGGGTGACAGGGTGAAATACAACAAGAGGCAGAGAGAGAGTTCAGGCAGGAGGCAGAGGCTGCAAGTCCATGTCGTTATGTGCAACCATGCAACAGGGTGAGCAGGTATGAGGGAACACACCATGGTGACTGGGGAAAAGAGCGTGTCCAATGATGCACCATGATGAAAGCACTGTGCAGTGGGTGACAGGATGGGTGTGAGTGGCACATGGCGACAGGCAGTGGAGGTCCTGCTGCGGGGAGGCAGATAAGGAGAGCAAGGCGGGATGTACAGGACACCAGGGGTGGATGTCAACAGTGCAGCAATGCCTATGCCAGTGGCAGGCATGCTGTGGCAGGGCTGCATCAGCCAGCACATGGCATGGGGGAGGATAGATCTGCAATGGCTGCAATGTAAGGCACAGTTGCTGTTGCAGCAAGGGGTGCCATGCAGGGGACAGGCTCATGCATCTAAAAAGTGACACTGGGGGATGCGAGAAATGAGCAGGCGCCCTTACCAGGGCAGATCCGCTCCATTGCTGGGCTTGATAGCAGGCTGTTGTGCCCAGGCCATGAGGCAACAGGTGTCCTGTGCTAGGAGTATAACCGTCAGGCATCAGGGCAATGCACAACAGGTGCCAACAGTTCCAAGAGGCCATGCCACAGGCCACCACATGCCTGATCACACTTGGAATGTGAAATTGTTTGCTAGGCCACAGAGAAAGTCGTAATGGCTGCATGTCTGGTACTCCACCACCACAGATGCAATGCAGGTGTTTAGGTCAGATGCCCCTTCCTGTCCGCTCCTATTTGTAGTGGTGTTTTGCCCGGCCCCCTCCCCATGTCCTGAAGACACATTCACAAGGACTGATCTAGCCCTTGGACCTGCCGCAAGTGAGTGACTGTGGTCCTTCTGGTGGGGCTGAGTCTGCTCCAGTGGTGGTGGTGGTGTCCTGGGCATCAACGTCATTGCAGGTGGATTGAGGGTGTCCATGCTGCACACTGCACATGCTTTTCTGGGCCTCTGTCAGGCAGGGTGTCACCTTCCCTGCGGCCCGCACCCAGCGCTTGCTTCCATGCTGCATGGGCATGTTGTGGTCACTGGGTGGACTGTTGCTGCTCAGGGTGTTTCCCTTACAGGGCTGTGGCTACAGTCACTGTTATACTGTTGTTCCACGTCTTTGTTTATTCTCCATTTTGGGTGCTGTTCCTCCTGACGCCCCCCCCCCCAAGACCACGCTGTTGCAGTGGCACTCTTTCTGGCTGCTACCAATGAGGGTCAGTGGCATGCTGTTTAAATCAAACAGTAAATGAAAAGGTGTCTCTATTTGTAATTCTTACTTGCCTATTGGCCATAACCCAAGCCTCTGGCCAGGTTCTGCCAAGCAAAAGCTTAGTTCTGACCCAGGTCGTCCAAGGCCCCCTATGGCACAATTGCCTAACCACTATGATCGCAGGGCCAAAAACTTGAACTGTGACTCACAGTTCTGCAGTTTTTGATATGTACTGGTGCCACCCTTAAATAGGGCTGTATGCCATTCACAAAATTCAGAACTACAACTGGTATGCTAGAAAGCAGTTCTCACTCTCTTTTTACCCCCCGAGAGGACCTCTCACTGAACTCAACCAAGTTTGGTATAAGTCACAGGTATACTGGTCATCTGACCCATCAGGGCACTTGCAAGACAACATGGACCTCTCCAGGTAAAAACAACTGCTCAGCCAGTAGGCATCTGCTGGCACTGGCCCACCATGGCTATGCTGCTTAGTGCGAAAGTGTGCAGGCTCTGATTGCACACTTAATTTTTCTGGCTTTGTCTAAAACTCACAGCTTAATCAGTCAGTGGTGGCCCCAGTCAGTCTCTGGATTTACTTATCTACTGTACATGCCAAGAGTGCTTACCCCCAATGAAATCATACTGTCCACCTCTTGTGGACAATTTCATGATACTGAAAAGATATTGCTCATTACATGAGAAATTCAAGTTGCAAGCACAGCAGTTAACCTCTCTGTAAATAAAAAGAGGCTACAGTAATGATGTACTGAAAGCAGCTTTTTTGAAAGCCCAAAATGTGGAACAACTTCACCGTCTGACTCCAAAATCTAAGAAACAAGAGTCCGACGTTGTGATCTTTGTAACAGGGTTTCATAGTCTAGCAGGCAAAATACGTATTGTGGTAATGAAATCCCTGGATTTCCAACATTCTGACCCAAATCTAAGCACACTTGTCAGAGAAGCACACATGTTTTCGTTAGTAAGAGTAGACATCTAGGAGATATTTTAACTAAAAGTCACATAACCTTGCCAGTTAATCACTTACCCCTAGTTTTAGCCGACCATGTATTGGATCAGAATATGTGTACTCCACACTCCTGTGTGCCACTGCAATGTAATTGTGTTGCACAGGTCAGTGATTAATATACAGTATCACATTTGATAGTCATGCCTGATGGCACATCAGCAGATGCACAGGAAATACTGTGCTGTGTTGGTGTAGCCCTTTCACACATTCTGATATGTTGTGTAATGTGTGTCAGGGCATTGTGCTTTATTTTCTTTCTATGCAAAACATGCACAGTAGCACAGTTCATTTGGTGCATGTTTGTTGTGTACTACAGTTGTACTGTTCTTTGTGCTGCACCTTTGCTGCTCAGTGCATGTCCAGCTTCGTATGGCTGCTGTGTGGTGCATGCATCAGCAGTTATCAATCACTGGCCAACATGACATATACTGGCATCCTCTGTATTTGCTTCTGTTGATCCATTAGCTGACATGCTTCATGTATTTCAGGATATATTGACTTGCATAGGTTACATGTGTGTTTCTTTTACATGCTGTTCCTGTCACTGATGCCACTCCTCAGTGCACATTGTTGTACAACTTATTTCACTTTACTAACCTGGTGACTGTTTAGTGCCATTACGAACATAACAGACTCCTATGCTGCTCACATGGGCCATTGTTGCATTTATGTCCCTCTACAATGGCTCTCAATGCTCTTATGGTGTACTGGTACTGTTTATGCTATATCCAGTAGACTGTAGTGTTTCCAGACAGGGTTGTGGTAAATCAACATTTCCATGTTCCAGGACATTTCAATGGGCTTGTCACTGCTGAATGTGCAGTTTGCAATATGGCTGTGTGCCATGCATATCATATATGGTGTATATTGGAGCAAACACGTTGACACCCTGTGCTTGTGTCCTTTTCAACTGCATACTGCTTATTGTGTAGTCTCTTAAAGGGTTTGAAGAAGCTCCATGGTGGGGACAACAGAGTGACATGGTTGTGCTTGTGCCCTGTGTGATGTGTGGTCTTTGAATATTGTTGGCCATTCAAGTGGTCTGTGGCTATACTCACTCATGTACTCATGTGAGTACAGTACCAACATTGTTTGCAGACAATGGAGACTTACATGATGTCAGACACATGATGATGGTGTTGATATGACAGCTGGGCCTGTGTCTGGATGGACTTCTGCCATGTGTCCTTTCTGTGATCTCCTGTTCAGTGCATCAAACTCACAAGAGTTGTTTCAACACAGGTGGCTAAGGCACAATATTCTAGAGCCCAAAAGCAGAAGACATTGGAATGCACTCACATCAAAGCTTGGCTCGTAATCTCAGACAGCAAATGAAAAACACTTCAGCTATGTTGTAGGATGAACATTTTTATTAAAGAATAGCAGTACGCTCTGACACTCCCCCAGTGGTCAAATATGTTTGCACCACATTATGCTTTCTGAAGACTTCTGAGATGAAAATGTTTAGCCTAAAACATAAATGAAGTGTTTTGTTTGCTGTCTGGGACTGTGAGCCAAGCTTTTATGTGAGAATTTCAGAAAAGAGTGAACATTTGGAATAAGCCTGTTGTTATATTGTTTGTGGATGAGGAGTGTAGGGCCTGATTAATCTTCTGTTGCCCATGGTGTTAATGGAATTCTGTAGTTAATTTTGTATTCAGGAGTGTGTGGGCCTGCAAGATGTGGGAGGCTGCTTCCTCTTCTGTTGCTAATGCTGTTAATGGGGTCTGTATTTAATTTTATGTATGGGTGTGTGCAGGGGTTGTGCAGTGCGATGGTTGCCACTTAATCTTCTGTTGCCCGTGTTGTTAGTCGGGTTTTTGTATTTGGGGGTGTACAGGGATGTGTAGGGGTGGCTGCTTCATATTCTGTTACACATGCTGTTATGAGATTTTGAATTTACATTTTTACACTATGTGGGATGCGTGCTGGAGTAGATGGTGCAGCCAGCCATGATGCAACACAGCAACTTGCAGTAAATGACATGTCACAAAATGCTGCAGTAAAAAAGGGCTTAATTGTTATTCAATTACACTCTTTCTTGCAGCATACTGCATCATTTTTTGACTATAGTACTGAAGCATTACTGCATTACATCCTGGCTGGTGGCGCTGTTGTTGGTATGGGGGTGCTGTTTCATCATCTGTTTCACATGTTGTTATTGGGGTTTTGCATTTACATTTCTTTTTGGGATGTGTGCTAGGGTGTATTTGTCATGGGGTACCTGCCAGATTTTCTGTGATGCATGCTATTACTGGATCTATATATTTCCATTTGTACTTAAGATGTGTGCCGGGATGCTTGTGGAAGGTGGGGTCTGATTCATCTTCTTTTGCCCATGCTGTTAATAGCATTTTGTATTTAGTTTTGTATGGGGGGGGGGGGCGGTGTTTTGGGATGTGTAAATGTTTTTGATTTGCTCAGGATAGAGGTTGTGGTGTGGGATTTGGGTGAGTACTGTGTATTTCCTGCTAAGACTGCAGTTTTTGGACTCATTTGTTGACCAATAAAAATGTTTCATTTTATATTACCATTCCTGTATATGCTTTGGTGTTTGTCATCTATTTTAGATGTTTGTCTGTTGAGTTTTTCTCCTGTTTGCCCATGCTGCCCTTTTCATTTTGTTGATGCATTCTCACAGCAGGGTATCTTGCCATATGTTCAGTGCCAATGCTACTCATGACAGTTGCTTTGTCTAACTTCTACTATTACCATTCATTTCATTAAGCACGACATGCACACTGCAAACACTGCTTGCATTGTGATTTGCTTGGCTCACAATATGTTGCCTTTTGTCATTTCTTTCTATCACAAATGGCAACGTTTTATGTTTGCCATGTTGCTGTCCATCCAAGTAATTTTGCAATTGATAAAAAAATTATATTCTAGTTTCTTCTTCCTATGTAAAATCTGTTTAAGGAGAAAATATCACCTGCAGAAATGTAACAATAGCTCAAAAATATTTAAAAATCATATATTTCTATATAGTGTTTTAGATTCTAAAGGTAAAGTAAGATGCTTTGTTTCTCCCTTAAAAGCAGCAAACATGTTTACAAGTTCCCAGTGAAATACTCTGCCTGCCAAACCACTGAGAAATGTCTTACATCACAACACCAGGATACTGTTGAATTCTTTTTTACTAGTAGTTGGCAAAATAAAAGGAAAAAAAAAAAAAAATAAAAAAGGTGAGGGAAAAGGAAGAATACATGTTATCACTAAGGCATATAAAGGCACAAAATCTCAATTTTTTAATATATATTCTCAGAGTGAAGGGAAACTGGTCATTTTGTCAGTTTTAATGTTAGGTACTGAATTTTCCAGTTTGGAGATAAAGCTTAGGTTTATGAAATGTGAGTTAAATTTGTTTTTAATAATATTTAAATAACTTTCTAGCTCACCAAAAAGGGACATGGCTCTCGATCTCAAACAGACTTAATCAAGTCAACAACATGTGTCATTATCCTGTCGGACAGCTCTTGATTTTTGGATTTCTGGATGCCTTTCCAGGTAATGAACCTGATGAGTTCTTAAAGTATTATGCAGACATATTGAAAACAATGTTGAAAAGGCTGACATAGCAGCTCAACAGTGCATGAAACTAACATTCACATTGCTGTGTGATAGGTGGTATGCTTTCCGTCAGAAACGACAAGGTTATTTCTCATAACAAAGGAACAAAGAATATCCCTCTATTAAGGCATATTTGAAAAATCTCTTTTCATTGTAATAGCACAGAGTTTTGAAGATAAATCATTATGTATGTGTGGCATGTTGCTTCATTAAAATATTCAATTAGCACAGATAGCACACAATTAGACCACATTTATCACTGGGGCAGTGGCATATGTAGATAGAGTCTCTTCTTTTGCAACATAATCAGAATGAATGGCCTTGTTCAGAAAAAAAAAAACAGGTAGCACCGAATAGATCCATAACTGGGAGTGTAATGAATATTTACTGCATGCGCTATGTTTCTTAAGAAACACATTAAATTGTTGACCTCTAACATGGTTGAGGTGTGCATTGGGCTACAATCTGTTCAGCATTGCCCTCTGAGTGATGAAGCACAGTCTGCATAAAAAGCAAGAAACATGAATTGCCTTAGCATCCTATACACAGTTTTATTAATTTGTAGTTGATACTGATAAAGGGGGATGCATTGTGCAGGATTAGATCATATTATTTCTCTATAAGCTAAATTGTAATTGATATACCTCTTGGTGGGTTGCATGCAAGCAGTCTATGTTAGATTTTATGTTGGAATAGCACCAGACAAAAACGTGAGGCTTTTTCTTATGAAAGACTCATTTTTAAGTCAAAGCTCTATAATTTACATGTGATTTAGATTTAATTTTAAAAGAAGGCATTTACTTTATAATCTAATGTCAGTGTTTTAGGGCTGCCAGTGCTGCAGCTAAGCAAATGATGTTATTCACAGACACCAAGCACAGTTGGTGTCAATGATGGGAAAGCTAAAGCAACAGGTTTTGGATCAAAAAGCAGAATTTGTGTACATTAATGTTAAACTGAAGAAAATTACTCAATCCTAAACTGCTGCACAAAAGACCAATGGGCTAACTTTAAAGCAGTAATAAGGCAAAACATTTTTTTTCCAAAAAGGCTAGTTGCAGCAACAATTAATTATTAGCATACCTGCCAAACCATCTTTTCTAGGTAGCTCCTATACTGTGTCACAGTTTCTTTTTCTTGATCCTAACCCTTACAAGGCTTACAAAAATATTTCTACGCCAAATATGGCAGTCATCATTTTTCTTGAAAAATAATTAAACTAAAACATGTATAAAATATTCAAAGTTTGGTGGAACTGAAAAATTGTACCACCAAATAAAACTTCAAGATAACTGGAAATATTTATAATTAAAAAGGCAGGGTCACATTTTTTGTGGCCAATTTCATTGCACTGTTGCTTTGAATTTTCTAGCTTTAGAATAACAAAACAACTAATGTTGTCTGTTACATTAGAAATATTGGCCCAGATATTCAAACTGCGCCCAAAAAGTGTGCAATAGCAGGAGCAAGCACAAGTCCATTGCGCCCATGTGCAAGAGACCTGATATTCAAAAATGGAGCAGGCCAAACTGCACCTACAGCCGACGACTGAATATCACACCACCTGCACCATAGCGCAACTAGGGAGGGGAAGCTGACCAGATCTGATGCGCCATAGCGCAACAAGGGATGTGCAGCTGAGCAGTCCAGAGGCACCATAGCTCAACCAGGGATGCCCCAAGCAGCAGAGCAATGCAACTGCACAACCAGGGAGGTAGGGGTCCACCACCCATGCCACAGATAGGCACAGGAACACACAGCAGAACAGACATCGTCACCCCACACCCCATGCACTGAATAACTGGGGGAGGGCTGGAATAACCACCGGCCCATGGAGACAAGCAAACAACCCGTAGCCGGGCCATGTTGCCCCATCACACCCCCCGGCAAGCTGTGACTGGCACACAAGGAGGGCTGACCACCCCATGCCACACCATCCCCCCAATGCAGAGCACACCCTGCACAGTGACCCCCAGATACCCCCTAGGAGCAGCGACCACCACTGCAGAAAACCCCATGCATGCCACCACCCCCACTGTGACAATGCAACCCTGTGCACCACAGAACCATGCAAGCCAGCCCTACCACGAGCACCCATCAGCAGGTGGCAGCACACAGCAATGCAATAACGGCAGACACAGTGCCACCATGCACAGTCCTCCCAATGTACTGCTGAGAGACCAACCATGCGTCAGCACATGAGATACCCCACACGGGACAGGGCTTGCCCCAGACACCACCACCAGTGGTACAGCACCCTGCACAGTATTCCAGTGACACACCCTGACCCACCACTGGCCACAACAGCCAGCATAGACACCCACAGTGGTGCGTGGAAGCATGCACCACACCAGATGCCACACAGTGCATGGACAGACACCCACCCATACCAAAGGGCACAAAAACACAGGGACGCAGTAGTGGGGCAACCAAGCCCCCAGTGTGGGGCCATGTAAACTGTGTACACGCTACCTGCAGTCCTCCATGGCACTGGAGTGCCAGCCACCCTGCGCAGGCACTGTGGATCCGTACACCACCATCATTTGCCCGGAGCACAAGTCACAGACAGTGGTGCACATCCCCTGCAACACACACAAGGCACAGCATGGAGGTGGGACAACTGTGGAGGCCACAGTGTCACCCGAGACAGACATGCACCTCACCAGTGACAGGAGGCAGCCCAGCAATGTGATGGGTACAGTGGCTGCCCTGCAGGGACTGCCACCAGTGACATGCCAGCAGACTGTGCAGGTCACAGACATGCATGTGTGTGAGCTGCACAGGCCATGGACAGGCTGATAGGGGTGCCATGGACACAGAGCATGCACCATGGACCACTGCATACAGTCATCCAGTGCACAGGGCACAACACACACACCACAGACACTGACTGATAGCTACCCCCACACCATAGTCACCTCCACATGGGCACACACACATACCCATGACCGCACCACCCCTGACGCCATGCACACCACTGCAGCTGAGCACCTATAGCCCGCTGCAAATCAGAGACCACCACAGTATTCATATCAAAATAACTGTATTGAACAAACATATAAAAAGTCAACTATTTACAATACTATTTACAAAATACATACAAGGTGGGGGGGAGGGCCACAAACAAGGTGGGGTGGTAGGGGGCAGGGGTGGACAAATGGGATGGGAAAGGAGGGGTGTGATGGTGGGTCCAGGGGGGTAGTGGATGACAGGGACTGAGGGACCCCTAGCAGGAGCGCCACTCCCCACTCCGACTCCGTTGAGCACGGTGCCTCCGCAGGACCCCAGTGTTGTCAATCCTGCGGAGGATGTCCAGCAACGCCCTTGCCACCTGGAGTATCTCCTGCAGCACCTCCCTTATCTCCTGGAGATGGCGTGTACCGAGGACAAGGGAGCACAGTCAATAGGCGTGAATGCACAACCCCATACAGTCCGCCCACTGTGTATGGTATATGACAGTGGGACATACCTCTGTGATGGTGTGTGACCACCCACAGTGATCATGTCCACATGACCTGCCCACCCAGGTGCATACAGCCATGCAGAATGCTGCACACATCCACCGGCCAAGTCACGCACAGCACCACCGTGGCCATTTAGTGACATGGCTATGTGGTGCAAAGGCAGTGGCACAACCATGTACCTGGTGCATGCATGGACCACCATCGATGCACTCCCAGACATGCATTGCCACTGGACAGTGTTGACTGTAACAAGTCGCGTGCATGGCAGTGGTGTCAATGGATGGTGGCCATGCCCCGCTGCCCACCCTGTTACACAGCATGCAATAGTAATCATGGAGGTATGGCACTCACCTTCATCGGGCCTGTCCAGTGGGCGGTGAGGGCCCTCGCCCCACCTGGATTCACTCTGCTCCTCCTGCCGCTGAAGATCACGGGCACAACAGCGTTCCTCTGGGCCTGTGGTGCAAACATGGAGAGAGGAAGTACAATCCCATAGCAAAGTCCCCCTGCCCCCAACTGTGTGCCCTCCTACCCAGCCAGACCCACCCCCCCACGCCCTGATACCACCACAGCCAACCCCGGATGGTCCCTCCCCCATGTGCTGGACACATACAACAGTGTTACCCATATGGAAGATAAAAGTGTGTTGACATAACACCTACCTGGCTGTGGCACCATGCCTCTCCTGGCACGTGCCCTCAGGCATGCTAGGAGCTCCAGCTCCCTCCGCCGAAGGTCCACATATCTGTGGCGGCATTGCTCAGTGCTCCTCCCCCATCCTGTGGCCTTCTCATGTGCAGTGGCCACCTCCTCCCACACCTGGGTCCTGGACCTGTCCAGGGGAGCCTCCCCGAACAGTGACCCATGGTGTGGTTCCATAATGGCCACTAGGTTGGCCAGCTCTATTACCAACCACTGAGCTGCCCTCCTGCGTGCCATGCTCTCTGCTTGATTTGGCAATATGGCGCTCTGCAGCATGGCTCCACATGTGCAGATGCTGCGCGGTACAGTGCTGCCATTCCCTATCGTGCTGTCACTGAACAGCGTGATAGAGGTGCACCCGTGCCTGACACATGGTGCCTAGGGGCAAAGGTCGGGCACAGGGTCAAGGGTCTCTGGTGCATGGACACGCACAGTGCCATTGGAACCCAATGCGTGTAGAGCGATTGGCTGCCTGTGTGTTACCACCATTAGCGGCCTACTGCTCAGTTGGCCCAGTGCACCTATGATGGCCCATTGCCACAGCACCATGTAGTGACCATCGCTATAGCACCACTGGCACAATGGTGGCCATGCCCTGCATTGCCTACTGTGCACAGCACATCAGCAGCATGACAGATGCCTGCGTCAGCAACCTGGGCATGCACAGTGAGGTGTGTACTATGCATGTCACAGAACTGTGCCATTGGCTCAGCACGTTCAACACAATTGCGCAAAGTGCAAAAGCGCAATATTCAGCCGTCATATGCAGATCATCTAATCAGCCATTCAATGGTGCAGCACTGCAATTTGCATCCACTTAAAGTTGTGCCTCGCCTCATTTGCATGGGTTGCGCTATAGAAGTGCGACATTGGGCTGCAGTGGCCATAGTCGGTTACTGCAGTCTATTGGTGAGTTGCATGCTGTTTGGGAGTGTGGACTGTGAATTTAGGGACATGCATGGGACTGCACAGTCACAGGTGACAACTGCCATTCTTACAGGCTAAATAATGACTGAGCAAGTTGTGGGAGAGGAGGAACACAGTGGCGGGAGGAGGAGGAGGCCTAACTTTACCAAGGCCGAGACCGAAGCCCTGTTTGAGGCCTACCTGGATCAGGAGCAGCTTCTCATCGGATGGCAGGGAACACCTCAAGCCCGTGCTGCTGCATGGGAGGAGGTGGCACATGCTGTGAACCTGCATGGCAGCCACCAGCACTCCGTGCAGGAGTGTAAGAAAAAGATGGGCACAGACAGGAGGAGGATAAAGGAGAAGGTGGCTGCCATCAGGGTAGCATGAGCTGCAACAGGTGGGGGACAGCTGGAGGTGGTACATCTGACCCCACAGGAGGAGAGGCTTGCTGGAAGCATGCAGCGTAGTGCCACTGAGGGTGTTCCAGGTGGTGGCTTCCAGACGGGTGGTGGCTCTTCACTACATGGTAAGTCATGGTCTGTCTATGGGGTGGCAGGGTAGGTCACATGCAGTAATGCGACTTTGCTTTCCCTTACAGATCCTGAGCGTCTGCATGGGTCAGCGGTGGTGGGCCTGTCCACTGAGGACAGTCAGCTGGAGATGGAGGAGGGCCCATCCACCTCCACAGGTGTACATGGATCATTGCGACAGTGGTGCCGCCTGGCTGTCCACACTGATGTCATTGTAACCAGTGCAGAGGAAGCCCTGCCTGTGTCCCAGCATGCAGGCATCCATGGATGCCAGCATGCTGTGACTGGGGCTGGTGCAGAGTCCGTCACCGATGATGATGTCACTAACGTCATGGGCAGTGACCCATGTGTGCCATGGGATGGCCACACAGCAGGATACATTGCGGTCATGGCTGTGGGTGCTGCTGCCATGGAGGTCTGCGTGTCATCACAGTCCCAGCCTGTGCCTGTCAGCACCAGTGGGGCAGCACTGGTGTTTGTTCAGGACAGTGGGACTGTTGCTGCCACTGCGGCAGCACCACTGAGCCCTGGGGAGCAGCAGCCGGAGGGGCTGCATCAGCAGTCGGCCAATGGGCTTGGGGGTACAGGGTTCAGTGGCGGCATCTGTGCACTACCTGTGGACATGCCCAGACCTGGTCCTGGTGTGCAGCACCCACCCTCAAGAGGTGCTGAGCATCAGGGCCACACGCACCCTGAGGGACAGGATGCCTAGGAGGCAGATGACCTCTTGGATGAGCACACCTGCCTACTGCAAGCATCAGACCAGCAGCAGATGCGGCTTGCGATGTCGGTGGATGCACTGCGTGTGGCTCTGGATTGGGCAGAGGAGCATCGCAGCAGGGACACCACTCTGATCCTGGCAGGGATGGACCGTTTGTGGGAGGATGTGACCACTGCCATTGACAGGCATGCACAGACATTCACTGCTGTCATGGCCACAATGGGCACACAGTCAGGTGCTCATGCATCGCAGACACCACGCAGTGCACTGTCCACCCCCCATTCCCGGCATTGTGTGACTCCCTCCCTGTCAACACCGGGTTCAGCTGTGGGCATCCCGAGCACTCCTGGTGCAGGCATGTTCGGTGTGCTGCAGACCCCTGTGCGAGCACGATCACGTTCACACAGTGGAACCCCTGGGGGACCATCGGTGCCACCCCATGATGCCAGTGGTCAGCCTGTCAGTGCTGGCGGGTCTTGGCAGGGCTGCCCATGCATCCATGGTGGCTGGGGCACTGTGTCACGTGACTGACCTGTCTTCCAGCGCGGCTACTGTCTGGTGCTGCCCTGTGTGCATTGTGTCTTTCAGTGGGAAGTGCACGGGTGTGTACCCGGCCCTGCACGCAGACACACAGTCCACCTGCACACCCTTCTGGCTGCTGTCTGCAGTTGCGTGTGCATGGTGATGCCTGCATTGCGCTGTACACCAATGTGCAATGGTGCTTAGCATCTGACACACGCACATGGACAGGCAGTGGGTGTGGTGTCCTGTGGACATGTGTGTTGCTAGGGTTGGCATTCTGGGTCGTTGTGCCTCCTGCCCTCTGTGCATGTTTGGTGCATTGTGTGTGTGTGCATGTGTGTGTGTCCGTCCTCATGGCATGTTAGTCCTCACCCATCCCTGGTTGTGTGTGTGCTTCTGTGCCCTGCCACTTCCCTTGATGGCATGCACCCCTGGTGTGTGTCCATGCGTGTTTGTGGGTTGTGTCTTAGCCACTGTTGGCTGCATATTTCCCCATGACTTACCTGGGTTGGCTGAAGTGCTCCTCCATGATGGTGTCCTGGTGCAGCTGTGCCAGCCAGATCAGTCGGGGTCCCGTCGCCTAAGGGGGCTGCCAATCACCATCATCACCGCGCCCTCATTGTCCCCATCGCTGTCCCCCTCTTCGACCTGTATGGCTATCCCACATTCATTGGTCATGTTGTGCAGGATGCAACAGGCCAGGAATAGCCTGCAGGCCTTTGAGGGGCTGTACTGTAGGGCACCGCCAGAGGTGTCCAGGCAACGGAAATGTGCCTTCAGCATCCCGAACACCCGCTTGATGACATTACATGTGGTGGTGTGTGACTCACTGTAGCATTGCTGTGATGGGGTCACGGGCTGCCGGTAGGATGTGAGCAGCCAGGGATGGAGTAGGTATCCACTGTCACCTGTGTGTAGAGGGTGGAGGTTAGTTTGGTGATCAGCATCACCCTGCCCCTGGCCATGTAGGCCACTACCCATGTCACCTCTGGCCATGCCACCCCAGGCTCTATGATTGTCCATGTGGTTTGCATACTGACCCACTAGGTGGCCAGTGAGGATGTCCCCACTCTCAAATCTGTGGCACAGTGCCAACTTGTGCCAGATGAAGGCATCGTGTGATCCCCCAGGGTGCGTGGCACAGACATTGATTATGCGCCCTCTAGCATCGCACACCACCTGGCAGTTGATGCTGGCATAGCCCTTGCTATTGATGTATGTGGCCCCCTCGGGGACAGATGGTGTGTGTATGGCCACATGGGTGCAGTCTATTGCCCCTAGCATGCCAGGCATACGTGCTACTCTGTGGAACTCCTGTATGTTTGCTGTGCGCTCCGCAGGTGTGCTGGGGAAATGGATGTACTCCGCAGCATGTGGCAGCAGTGCACTGATGAATTGGGTGAGGTGGCATGACGTGGCCTACTGGGTTATGCCTGTGGTGTCCCCAGTTGGTCTCTGGAAGGTACCCGTGGTGAGCAAGCACATGCAAGCTGTTACTTTAGTCTCCACTGACAGGGCATTGCTTCGTCGTGTGGGTGCCTGCATCACATCACTGCACAGCTCACAGAGCCACCTCAGAATTGCTCTATTCAGGCGGTACCGGCCCACAATCTCAGTATCACTGTACAGCTTGAAGCTGGTGCGGGCTCGGTACTGCCTGTTGGGGGCATGCCGCTGACGTGCCCTTCCACGGCCACGCCCCCCTGCTGCCCGCCTTCTCACCCCCCTTATAACGGCCTCCATCTGGAAGGTGGCACTGTCCATGTCCCTGGCTTATGTTCACCTCCCCGGCAGATGTTACTGTATTCCCCCCGCTGTCCTCCCTGCTACTTTCCCTGCACCGGGAACACCTGCCTGTGGTGGCCTCTGTGCTATGTGGCACTTCCCCCTTCTGCACTGGCTGTGGCTCCCCACACCTTCCCTGTGCCTCTGTATTCAGGGTGCCCTTTCCCTGGCCTGCCCTGTGTGTCCCTCCTGTCCTGTCTGTGTGGCTAGAGTTCTGCCTCATGTGCCTTCCCTGTAGCGTTCTTGCGCCTCTCCCTTGCTCCTTTTTATTTTGGCTCATTTCCGCTATGGTGCAACTTCTGCTTGCTCCCCTATTGCGCATGGCACAATTTGTTGAATATTGCACTGTGCCATTTATGCATGGTTCCTCCCCTTTCAGTTGTGCATGCCTTCATTATCATTGCGC
Organism: Neoceratodus forsteri; assembly: GCA_016271365.2. Taxonomy (NCBI): domain Eukaryota; kingdom Metazoa; phylum Chordata; order Ceratodontiformes; family Ceratodontidae; genus Neoceratodus; species Neoceratodus forsteri. Next base: position 659,756,281 of record CM057449.1, read on the forward strand.
TGTTGCTCAGCATGATTTCAGGGGTGCAGCTGCCTCCTGCTGAATATCGCAGAATGGCGCAATTTCTGACTTGCGCAGGCGCAACCCTATTGCGCATGGCTCAACTCTTTTGAATATCTGGGCCATTGTATAACTAAAACAATCTAATCCAATGTGCATTATTTATTATTGGCAAGGAAATGGTGATTGTGATAGTATTACTTTTTCAACTACTTACCTGTATCTGTGAAACTGGATTGTTTTGGTAAAAACACTGGACTCTCAGAACAATCTATTGTTTTATTTCTGAATTTCTCCTGATTTCATTGCAATAGATACAGTAGCATGGCATCTGCTAGGCACAACCAATCGTACTTGCTAAAATCCTATGATATATCACAGATATATCACAATGTAACTGACCACTGATAATCAGTCACCATGGGACCATCCACCATGAAAGAGGCCAGCCAGGATTCCTTTAGGTTTGGAAGGACCATAGGGAAAGAAATATGCAACCATTTGAATTCATTTAAATATATTCACTATCTACACAGACATACCCCATCAAGCTATAGAAGTTTAGTAGATAGTCACACAGATTCACACATATATTCCTCTTTCTCTGTTATTTCTGTTTCATGCTCGTCCCTCCTGGGAGACTGTGAATAATGTTCTGGGGCTTCTATTCACACTCACCACTGTGTACAGTGTGTTATAAAGAAACTGATGATACTTTGCAGTCATGATATGATTCTTTTCCCTGTGTGCTACCCTCAGTCATATGCTCCCAAGGCAGAAAAACATATATGACCTCCATGGGCATCAGAAACAACCTTGTTGAGCTATATGTGTGACATTAACACCAAGCTGGCACAGGATTTTTCTTGAATTTCCCATCTAAATGGTCTTTTTGTCCCTATAAGGCACTACATCCTTCCATCATGGATCAGTCAGATTTTTCTTTATATAGGTGTTTATCTTTTTCACAGTCCCCAGCTGCCCCCTTATAACCGACCCCCCCCCAGCCCCATCACCCTGGTCTTGTTGGAACTTACCGAGAGCCCCCCTGATTACTGGGTGTGGAACCTGTGAGTGGTTGGTCATTATCCTGCAGCTGTGGATGTTTTTCCTCCATTTCGTCCCTACCCCATTGCTGGGACACACACTCAGGATGTGCGAAGTCTCACAGCACCCTCCCCTCCATGGTTCCCACAGTCCCACACTGCCATCATGCCTCCACCTGAGGGCAGTCATTCAGCGGGGGTGCCAGTCCTCCCTCCCTGGGAGAGATGAGCTGTCCTCTGAACACCATCTTACTCCCTCAACCACCAGCACCATCATTCCCGAACACCAGTCACCGGTATGGTGCAAGGTGTAGTGTCCAGCGCTTCAACCCTCAGCATCACTGGGCCTGCTGGATCAATCAGATTTTAAACCTCTGTGCTGATACTACAATAGGGCTGTTGCAGAGTGTCTCCTGATGTCATAAGAGATTCAGAGTACTGTTGAAGAAATTCCTAATTTGTCAGAAGCTGAAGCTTAAACATCACTCTCTGTGGCAGGATTCGCAAAGCTGTGCCCAGACACAAACCCAGCTTTGTAAATAGCTGGTATTCACAATGCTGAGTTTGCCCCCGCAAACTGGGTTTGTGTCTGGGCAAAGCAGTGAGGGTGGGCAGCAATTCAAATGACAGGTCAGGAACCTGCATATACTCGCAATCCCATACACAAAAGATTTGCTCCAAGCAAGGGCCTTTGTGAAGGTCTTTGCATAGAGCAAATTACCATTTAAAAATACCTGCGGTAATCAATGCAACTCTAGTGGTTGGCAGAGGTACTGCAGCCCCCATCCCTCTCCGTAGTCCCAAATTGCCCAATTAACCCACCCACGAATAAAGAAAGTCTGTTCCATTGTGTAATGGTCCCACCTGGGTCCCCGATCATCTGATTACTTACCCATTAGTAAAGTAACTTATTTCCATAGTGTAGTGGCCCCACTCCGGTCCCTGATCACCTGATTACCCACCCATTAGTAAAGTAATTTATTTCCATAGTGTAGTGGTCCCACCCCAGTCCCCGATCACCCAATCATTCACCCAGTAATAAATTAAAAGTATATCCTTAGTGCAGTGATCCCTTCCTGGTGCCCGATCACCCCATCACCCACCCGGTAATAAATTAAAAGTATTTCTATAGTGTAGTGGCCCCTTACTAGTCCCTAATCACTCGATCACCCTCCCAGTAATGAATTAAAAGTATTTCCATAGTATAGTGGTCCCTCTCCAGTCCCCAATCACCAGATCACCCACTCGGTACTAAAATAAACAGTTTTTCCATAGTGTAGTGGTCCCTCAATTCACCCACCCCAGTAATGAGATGCCACCTTATTCTCACAGCCCCAGTACAGCCGCCATCAGCAAACAGCACAGTCCTCCTCATTCTCATGTTGCTCGCCGATGAACTGTCAGTGACAGTTAGAGTATATTAAGCCCATTGGCTGACGCGCCAACCAATGGGCTTGTAGTGTATACTGTCAACTGTCACTGACAGTTCAGTCGGTGGGCAGCCATGGAGGTATGAGGAGAGATGTCCTGCTTACCGACAAGTGGCTGTGCTGGGCTGATGGGGGATCAGGGTGGTATGTCATTACTAGAGTGGGCAGGGTGTTGGGGGGACCACTACATTATGGAAAAATATGACTTATCATATTGGGTGGGGGGATTGGGCAATGGGGTGGGTAGACCCTACACTATGGAGAAACTGTATCTTTTATTACTGGGTGGGTGATCAGGCAATCAAGGACCAGGGAAGGACCACTACACTATGTTAAAATTTTTAGTTTATTACTGGGTGGATGATCAGGCGATTGGGGATTGGGGACCGGGTAGGGACACTACAATATGTAAATACTTTTAATTTATTACCGGGTGGGTAATTGGTCAATCAGGGACTGGGGAACGACCTCTACACTATGGAAATTCTTTGAGTTTATTACCGGGTAGGTGATCAGGTAATTGAGGATTGGGGAGGGACCATACACTAATGGAAAGGTATGTTTTTATTCTCTGGTGGGTGATTGGGGACTGGGGTGGGACCACTATATTACGGAAATTACTTATTTGTATTACTGGCTTGTATTTATGAGATCTGGGACCGTGGAGGGACCACTATGCTATGGAAATATATTTTTTTACTATCGGGTCCATGATCGGGTTGGGAGAGGGCACCACTGCACTATGCGGCTGAGGCTGCTTGGGGCTTGGGCTGGTGTGGAGGCCATGCCCTGCCACAATGATGGCATGCAAATGAGCCCATAATGGGCATGCTAATGGCCACCAGCACCTTTCATGCACAATGAGCTCATTTGCATGACTCTGTTTCATAAAGAGCACTTCGGTGCCTGAGCTCTATTGGCAGTAGGGCCATTTTTCTGGCTGATTGTAGGGGCAGCACTACTAGGAATTACACTGCTTTTTCTGGGTTAGCGCTCCCCCTCAGGCCCCTATTCCCAGTCAGATAGTCTACTGTGAATAGCTCTGTTGCCCAGCAGTGCAGCCAGCAAGTGCAGTGCAAACCTTTTGTGCCCACTTTGCGCTCCCTTTTGTGAATCCTGGCCCTACTGTCTTTAGATACTTCTACACTCTGTTTGCCAGAGTAGCCGGAACCTTTCTCAAAGACTGGATTGTTGCTCACTCAACTAGGGTGCCTTTTCTTAAGATCAAAGGAACCAGGAATGTATAGTGGTAACATAGAAACATAGACTTTGATGGCAGATAAGGACCACCTGGCCCACCCAGTCTGCCCATTTCCCTACCTACTGGATAAGCTGCAGATTTTAGTTAACCAACAGCCTACTTCCTGCCACCCCCCACTACAATTGCTTTATGTCTGTCCCATGCATGTTTGAATTCCCCCACTGTTTTAGACCCAACAACCTCCCCAGGAAGGCGGTTCCATGCATCCACCACTCTCTCCGTGAAAAAAAATTTCCTCACATTACCCCTGAGCCGTCCCCCCTCTATCTTTAAATTGTGCCCCCTTGTTCTTACACATCTCTTTTTTCTGAAAGATGCTACCCTCCTGGACTTTGTTGATTCCCTTGAGGTACTTGAACTTTTCTATCATGTCCCCCCGTCCCTCCTTTCATCAAGGTATACATATTAAGCTCTCTCAGTCTCTCTTCATATGGTTTCTGATGCAGACCCTGCACCATTTTAGTTGCCCTCCTCTGGACTTCTTCCATCCTGTCTATGTCCTTGTGTAGATGAGGTCTCCAAAACTGCACACAGTACTCCAGATGGGGTCTCACCAACTGTCTGTGCAGAGGGATAACCACTTCCCTTTTTCTACTTTTGATGCCTCTTCCTATGCATCCCAGTATCCCCCAGGCTGGTATGAAGTGTATGACCTCCCATCCCTCTTCTTATGGGCAAGACCAATATTAACAGGCCAGGATGAAAATAAAACAGGTACTACTACCCACCCGGGAGCTGGAATGTAGCTGGATCAGAATACTACAGAACTTGTTAGAGGTTCTACCACTGTCCTGGGGAGTAATATAGAAACATACAGTAGACTTTGATGGCAGATAAGGACTGCTTGGCCCACCTAGTCTGCCCATTTCCCCTACCTAGAGGATAAGCTGCAGATTCTATTTAACCAACAGCCTATTTCTTCCCACCCTCCCACAAAAATTGCCTTATGTCTGTCCCATGCATTCTTGAATTCTCCCACAGTTTTAGACCCCACAACCTCCTCAGGAAGGCTGTTCCATGCGTCCACCACCCCCTCTGTGAAAAAATACTTTCTCATATTGCCCCTGAGCCGCCCCCCCTCTATCTTCAAATTGTGTCCCCTTGTTCTTGCGCATCTCTTTTTCTGAAAGATGCTACCCTTTTGGACTTTGTTGATTCCACTGAGGTACTTAAATGTTTCTATCATGTCCTCCTCTCCCTCCTTTCCTCAAGGGTATACATATTAAGCTTCTTTAGCCTCTCCTTGTATGGCTTCTCTTTCAGACCCTGCACCATTTTAGTTACCCTCCTCTGAACTGCCTCCATTCTGTCTATGTCCTTGTGGAGATGGGGCCTCCAGAACTGGACACAGTACTCCAGATGGGGTCTCACCAACTGTCTGTACAGGGGGATAACAACTTCCATTTTCTGCTGGTGATGCCTCTCCTTATACATCCCAGTATTCCCCCAGCCCTCCCTACCGCCCTCTCACATTGCTTGCCAACCTTAAGGTCATCTGATATGATTACCCCCAGGTCCCTTTCCATTTTTGTTGTTGTTACTACCTCCCCACATTGTGTAATCTTCCCCTGGGTTTTTGTTTCCCAGGTGCATTACTTTGCACTTGTTTGCATCGAATCCAAGCTGCCATACTTCTGACCATTCCTCCAACCTTGCCAAGTCCCTTCTTGTCCTTTCCATGCCTCCTTGTGTATCAACCTGTTGCAGATCTTTGTGTCATCTGCAAAGAGGCATACTTTTCCTTCCAGTCCCTCTGCAATGTTACTTACAAAGACATTAAAAAGGACTGGACCCAGTACTGAACCCTGCGGTACCCCACTAGTAACCCCTCTTTCTTCAGAGTAGACTCCATTTACAATTACCTTCTGTGTCCTGTTGTTCAGACAATGTTTTACCCAGGCTACCACCATGGACCCACTCCAAGGCTGGTTAATTTGACTACTAATCTTTTGTGTGGGACTGTGTCAAATGCCTTGTTGAAGTCTAGGTAGGCCATGTCCACAGCCCCTTCCTGGTCTACTACTTTGGTCACCCAGTCAAAGAAATCAATTAGATTCATCTGACATGACTTTACCGCTCTGAACCCATGCTGCCTTGGGTCTTGTGCACCACTGGCCTCTAGGTACTCAACAATTCTTTCCTTCAGAAGTGATTCCATCTCTTTCCCTATCATAGAGGTCAAACTGACAAGTCTGTAGTTTCCTGCTTCTGTCTTGCTCCCACTTTTGTGAAGGGGAATCACATCAGCCTTCTTCCAGTCCTCAGGAACCACACCATCCTCCCGTGATTTGTTATAAAGGGTAGTCAGTGGTGTCACTAGTTCTCTGCTTAATTCTTTTAGAATTCTGGGGTGAATTCCATCTGGCCCCATTGCTTTGTCCACCTTCAGTTTTACGAGTTCTTTCAGAACCCTTTCTTCTGTGAAAGGACTGAGATCGACCCCCCTCACCAGAGTGCTTCTGTTAACTGGATTAGGAACCTCCCCCATGTCCTCTTTTGTGAATACTGAACAGAAGTATTCATTCAGTATCCCTACTTTTTCTCTGTCACTTTCTGCCCACCCACCATCCATTCTATTCAGCCTCACTATCCCTCCCTTTGTCTTTCTACACTCCCTGATATACCTATAAAAGGTTTTATCCCCTTTCTTAACCTAAGTAGATTGCAATGCATCTATTTAAAGGCTGTGGACCAGGATGACTGCTGGGCACACTGGGTATTACATTGCTGCATTTAGGCTTTTGTCTTTGCCCAGTTCTGTTTCTCTTCCTGCTTCTTCTCTCCTTAGTCAGCCATATTGGGAAGGGATCACTTGGCATTTATTTATTTATTTGCTTCAGGGGCTGCCCTTGATCATGTCCCTACTGACTCTGGAGGGGGTGGACCTATGATGTCTTCAACTTGTCGTTCAGCTGTATAAATGTCCCTACAGACTGCCACCTGGAAAGGATATATAAGACTGCTACCAAAAGCTACTAGACTCAAAGACAGTTGTTACAAAATGAAAGTCTGGGCTACCTCGGCAACTTACTATTAATTCTGTACTTTATCTCATTTTCTTTTCCTGGCTGTGTTTTTTTTTTCTAGTAAAATGCCATATAGGTAAGAAATATCTCACTACCACCAAGCCAGTAACTGATGTTGGGGGTCCGGTGGGGTCCAACTGGATATATAATACTAGGTATTACATTAGGTGTACCATCTTAACAGGAGCACCTTGTTAACAGGGTATTTATAACCCTAATGATGAAACTTCATTTTTGATATTCCTATATAAATAACATTTTTACTACAACTACTACTACTACTACTACTACCATATAGGCTATTGGGCAGATTATGTTCCACAGTTTCTACCCATATGACTTTATCTTTCAGTTTCCATTTCCCTCACCATTCAAAGGTGTATCACACACTGTACAGTAGCTGCAACAGTCTTTAAACCGAAAGAATAAGCTTTTTTTTCTTTCAGTCTCTCATCAATAACTTCCTCTGTGAGCTAGAGGCCCAGATACCTGCAAGCAACTGTGCAGCAACTGTGCAGCCTGCACAGCACTAGATGGATTCTTCCACTAATTTGGGCATTGCAGAGTCAAACATCACTCTTGCAGTGGCTGAGAGGACTGTCTATTACCTCTCCAGGCAGCATAGCCAGCAGCACTCACTCGTGGGAGCAAATGGGGAAAATAATGTATTGTACATTGTGGTCTCAGCACTGCCTTTGGCCACAGCAATTGATCTCCTCACTTCCTCTTTTGAGAGCACCAGCTCCTATCACCACAGTACACACATGAGAGTAATGTTTTAGCTTTCAAGACCCACCCCTTGGAAAACAGGTAGCACAGGCAGCAGTCTTACCACTGTCCACCAATGAAATGCAACTGTGGTATGCGTATAAGTTTTTAGAATCTACTGACCTCTTTGAGCCCTCATTCACTTGGCAATTAATTTGCTGCCAGTCTATTTCTTGACTGCACTACACCATCATACAATGGCGGTCTATCCTTTTAATGTGAAATAAAGCAATTTTACATTTTCCATCCTATGTCCCTTTTTGTGCACAATTTTATAGTCAACCCCTTTCGTCAGGTACTACTGCACCCTCCATCCTCGGAGGTGTCTGACAGGATTCTTTTAATTGTGGTGGGAACACAACAGCACAGTTACTTAATTTAAAAAAAAGAATTGGTCAAGGTACAGTCAGTTTTCTTCCTGCAAGAAATATGGACGTCATTAACTCCCAATATTTAAACATTTCCAAGCTAAAACTGAAGCATCACATTTCCTTTTCCTGCACTTCGTAAATTGATTTTTTTTCTCCCTCTCAGTGCCTGTCTTTATGGATTTTGTATTATATGTACATCTGTATATTCTTGATTGTACATTCTACTGAAGTGTTTATGTTGCTTAATTTGTTGCTATTTCCCCCATTCTCTTTGCAATTCCTCTATCGTTATTCCTTCTCCCAAGCTGCATCTGTAAATGAGACTTGTATGATTCTCTGGATTGCTTACCTGGCAAAACAATTTCAACAAATCACTGCACACCTTTTCATCTTTCTCTGTTGTTTCAGTTTCATGCAGCTTCCTTCTGGGAGACTGCTAGCAATTTCTCACTGTGTGTTACACATAGGCTGATGATATGTTAACATCCTTATCCAACTCATTACAAGTTTTTTTCTCCTAATAAGTAGAATAGGTTATATAAAATATTAGTTGTATTTCATATTGTTATTCTTTTGTATGCCCCATTATTAGTGTTGCTCATGTTTGAATGGTCACCTTTATCACAGGTACAGGACAGACCTGATAAAAACTAATCTCTTTAAAAAAAGCAAACATTTTAAAATAGAAAGCATCTTGAAATGAATTTGTTCTGCCTGAAAACTAGAGCACTCTGAGTCCTGCTTATCATTTGTTTTAAAAGACTACATAAATGTGCTCTGAATAATGAGATAAGATCTAATAAGAAAAAAAATGTACTCTAATAAAAATGAAAATTTCCTTTAAATAAAATTGACACTTTTAGCAGGGCAGATAATTTGACAACATTATCTTAGCATAGCCCACACGTCTTAAAAGAGGCACACATTATTGTACAGAACCTGTAATCACATAAAACACCACCTTTAAAAATGTTCATTTAAAAGCTGTTTTTTTATTAACTTATTCTTTGGGAAAGACATTATTTCTATAAGAAAGGGTGATTTGCTTACATGATACTGCAAGTATCCAAATCCCAGTTTTGTGTTTAAATGAAGATAATTTAGAGCCAAAGAAAGGTTTAGCTGAGCAGAAATACAGGGAATAGTTTTTGGAATACAGATACATTTCACTAGAAATTACATCAAGGGAAAAATCTGACTCTTTGCTGACAACAAGCTTTGCAGCAGGGTTGACAGTAAAAGGTGGGTCAGGGACATGAGGGAGGCCTGGAAAAGCTAGAGAGGTGGTCTGGAATCTGACAACTTGGCATAAATGTCAAGTGCATGATCATGCACGTGGGGACAAAGAAGGTCTGGGATGAGTACGGGTTGGAGGTATAGCCATCACGGTATCAGAAGAAGGGAAGAATTAAGAGGTAGCAATTATGACAGCCCTCAAGACATCTGCACAATGCTAAAAGACAGTAAAAAAGGCAAACAGAATGCTGGGATGCATACCATAAGCAAGGAGTTTATTACAGGAGACAGGAATTGTATTGCTTTGTACAGAACCTGGTGCGGCAGCACCTGGAGTACAGTGCCCAGTTCTGCAATCCCTACCTCAGGAAGGACACAAACAGACTGGAGATGGTGCAGAGAAAGGCCACTAATATGATTCATGGGCAGCAGGAATATACATAGAAACAAAGAGACATAGAATGTTTTGGCAGAATAGGATTGCTTGGCCCTCCCAGCTTGCCCATATGGTCCATGCCTAGTCTGTCACCACAGGCCTTAACTGGTCTCTGGCAACTCTCCCTCTTACCTGCCTATTTATGAATAATTTCTTATGTCATTCCATGCTTTCTTGAAGCCCCCTACTGGTTTTGCCTCCACCACTTCTGCTGGTAGTCTGTTCCAGGTGTCTACCACTCTTTCAGTGAAGAAGTACTTCCTCACATCCTTCTTAAACTTCCTGCCTTCCAGGTTGAATGCCCTTTGGTCCTGGTGTTTTTTTTCATTTGAAGGAGACTTTCCTCCTATACCTCATTCAACCCCATGAGGTACTTATCCTCTCTCACTCTCCTCTCTTATAGGGTGTAAATGTTGAGATCCCTCTCCTGGTAGGGCTTTTGATGTAAACCTTGCATTATTTTAGTTTCCCTCCTATGGACTGCCTCCAGTATGTCTATTTCCTTTCTGTGGTGTGGCCTCCAGAACTTGACACAGTAGTCCAGCTGGGGTCTCACCATCGGCTGATACAATGATAACACAACCTCCCTCCTCCTGTGAGTGATACCTCTCCCAATGTATCCCAGCATCCCTCTGGCCCTACTCACTGCTTTGCCACACTGTCCTGCCACTTTGAGGTTATCAGATATGATGACCATTTGGTCCCTTTCCTGTTTAGTGACTCTCAGTTCCTCCTCCCCACCCTATACTCAGCTCCTGGGTTTCAATGCCCTAGGTGTAAGATTTTGCAATTTTTGGAATTGTTTCCCAAGGCTCCTATGTGTTTTCTGCACCCTGTTATGAATAGTCACCTTATTATAGATTTTGGTGTGATCTACAAAAAGGTATAACTTCCCTTCCAGTTCTTCTGCAGTGTCACTTATGAAGACATTGAGGAGAACTGGTCCAAGTTCTGAGCCTTGTGGCACCCAACTGATTGCTCTCCTCTCACTAGCTGAGTGCCATTAACCACCACCCCCTGTTCATTAATTAGTTTCTTACCCAGTTCACCACTTTGGATACCACATACGTACAGAGGCCGGAGAGCCTAAATATGCACTCAAAGGACATCAGGAGGGAAAGGCTGAACATGTTATATACTGTACCTTTAAATACATTAGAAGTATTAAAAGGACAGACTCTACCAAACTGTTTAGGCCCAGTGAGAATAAGAACGTGAGATGCATGGCCTGTAAAATATTGAGGAATAAATTCAGGAGTGATGACTGAAGCTTCTATTTTATAGATAGTGTAGTAAAGATTGAAACAGGCTGCCAGAGATGTTTTTTTCATGGGGTTGAGGGTGCAGATGGAAGATGAGGACACAGACTATATGAAGCAACACATTTCAGTGTGGTTTTATTCAAGAAGAGCTCATAATCAGGCATTAAATGAAAATAATTCAAAATAAAAGGTCAATAACATAAAAGTCCATAATACCTTCAATTGCAGGATAGGCTTCCAGTGACCAATGAACATAGGAGCAGCAATCTTCCCTTGATCAAGGTATGACCCTCAGTTCACACTTGACTCTCTAATGATCCTTCCCTCCAGGAAGCAGCAGGAGAGGGACTAAGATCTTACCTCTGCCAAGGCTAGGCAGCTACTGAACAGATCTGATCTCTGTATGTTCCTGTAGAGTTCTTATACCCCCGCACCCCCCCCATTTCTCCACTAGGTCCAAGCCTATCTCCAGTTAGGCTTTGAAACAGTGATACAAAGGGTGAAACAGTTTCACCATTTGAATCACTGTTTCAAAAACATAAATTAAAGCAGGTACAAAAACAGCAGTTAGGGCATGGACCACGTTAGGCTGATGTCTGTTCTTCAAGCCATTAGTTTAACAGGTACAAGAGAGTAATAGCTATGCTGTATATGTAAATGCCCTTTGTGTCCCACCCTGATCATGATTCTGTGTCCTGGGATTTCCATCCTGTACAAACTATTAGTAAACTGGAAATGAGGCTGACCCCATCCTAAGCAGCCATATTACAATCAATCACTAGGTACCAGCAAGCTGCAGGTCAGAGGTATCCAGTTTCATCTTTCTTTACAACACTGCTAAAACAAAACAAACAAAGAAAAAAACAGAAAGTGCTCAAAACAGCTGTAATTTGGCAGGGTCATGTCACAGAAACTGTTGGTTTAGCACTGTTCTTTGGCTTAGGTATAAACTTGTGAGGGGGCAGATGTTTGGAACTGCATTTCAACTCTTTGTCTAGGCAAGAAAGCAGCTTAACTTACAAGGATTGAATACATTGATCAGTATGTGTTTTAACACTGATATACTGATAACATAATCAGGATATACAGGTGCCTGTCTGTATTTCTATGACCACAAGGTCCTTTACATAGGGTTTATTTTTATGGGTTGGTTTCAAGTATTTGACCCACCCATACACACACTAAAGAAAATGTCTGCAATAGAAAGAAAAAAAAAACAGTGGAAGATCTAGAGGGAAGAAGTCACTGTGAGTGGCCATCCCACAGCCAGAAAAAGAAAAGTTAGGACAGCAAAGGAAAACTTAGAAAAGTGCTGTTGCAACAGTTTTAGAAAATGATTTGTTCATGTAATGTCCCTACTTTGCTTACAGGTTCACTGACCTTGCAAGAGAAACTAACCCTCCCCCGGGGGCTAGGCAGGTACCTACCCTGCCACATACCCCCACCATTTTAAGAGGGAACTAACTAGTCTTACAAAAGCTAGTTACTGGACTTCCATGATAACAGTAACAACCCTACTAAAAGGAGGAGTATAAGGAGCTTCCAACCTCCCTTTTCAGAAGCTCTGCCCTAGGGACCCCAGTACAAAATAAAACTAACTGAAGTAAGCATACCTAGAAGCTAATTCCATATAATTCCAATGGATGCATATTTCTTTTTCCAGTCAAACAGCTCCCTGCTAATGTATACCACCATGTACTCCTCTCTTCACTTGGTCAGATTCAGGACTGCCCTGATGCCAGATTTAGAGGCATCGATTTGCAGTATAAATGGGAGTGGAAATTGGGATTTGACAGAATGGGGACTGAACATAGAGCAACGTTTATGGCACTAAATGCTTGGACACAGAGGTCAGACCATTGTACAAGATTGGGTTGTTTTTTTTCTTGTAAGATCTGAACAGGCAACAGAGGGTGGTGATGGTGTGGGGGGGGCAATTTGGAAAAGCTGAGTATGTAGTGGTGATAATATTCTGCCAGACCTAAAAATGACTGCACATGTTTCTTGGTCAGGAGCATGGGACTCTTCACTACTGCTTCAATTTTAGCTGTTTCTGGTTTCACTTGATCATTCCCCAAAATATAACCCAAATACCTAGTTTCCTGCATTGTAATGGCACACTTTTTTGGGGTTTATCATCAGACTCTGCCATTTTAATATTATCAAGAATAACCCAAAGAAGGTGTCTGTGGTCTTTCCAGTTTGGAATAAAAATGCCCACATCATGTAAATATGTTTCACAATAAACACCATGAGTTGCCAGCACCTGATCCATATACACTTGGAATGTGGCAGGAGCACTGTGTAACCCAAAAGGCATTATTGTAAATTGGTAGACTCCTGTGGTGGTAGAGAAAGCAGTTTTATCCTTTGAATCTGCTGCAATGAGTATCTGCCAATACCTCTTAGGTTAAGCGTGCAAATATACTATGCACCACCCAGATTATTTACCCAATCATCAACTCTAGCTATAGGGTATCCATCAAAGACAGATACTGCATTTATTTTGTGGGAGTCCAGGCATACATGGATCCTACTTTTTTTTTTCCTACAGCTGTAGTGGGTGAAGCCCTGCATATGTTTTGCAATTAGTAGAAAAAAGGAAGCTCTCCAGATTCCCATTGGACTAGATAAAATTGGAAGTTTTGTGAAATCACTGTGCTAATTGAAGATGTCTGCTGAGTTTATTGAACTGAGCAGTGTTGCAGGTACTATTTTGTGTGATAATGTTATTACTAGCTTCAATGTGGGTAGAATTATTTTTCAAGAAAGAGTCATAGGTCATAAACATGTCAACTTAGTCAGCCTTTCAACTATAATTGAGATTGATATCTCCCTCTCTTTCTAACTATTTAGTGACATTACTTGGATGTTCATGCCTATTGTTTTCCTCTTGCCTGTACTGCACTGTGATGATTTCATAGCAGGCCTTCTAAAAAAAGCAGTTTAATTCTACCCATGAATGCCACAGTTTTAGAGAAATAATTTGCTGGGAAACACATCTCTAGAGATAAGATGCAGCAGTGTGAATGTCAAACGCCACAAAAGGAATGCTATGCAGATATACAAGGTCATAAAACATCCAATGTTGAAGTCTTATTAAAGACTAGAGAAACTGAAGACGTGTGTGTGTGTGTGTGTGTGTGTGTGTGTGTGTGTGTGAGTGTGTGTGTTCAAGCACTTGATGGAATTAGAGACATGCTGGAATTTCATTTTCAATGCTGGGTCTCTACTGCTATGACTGGGGAAGACCAATCACTTTTCAAGGGTTCACTAATTCCCATTCCCTCCATTTTTTAAATTTCTTTGTTTACTTCCTCTTTTAATTTTTTCCAGTATCCAATAACATTTCTCCTGAATGGGCACCTGGGTTCTATGCTCCACACCTCTAGACTTTCCTTGTTTCACAGTAAACACGGACCCATACTTGGACAGTTTCTCTTGAATCTCAACTAATTGACGAGGGTCTCGGTAGGGGCTGATCTGAACTGCCTCTGACATATACCCTTCTTACAATCTTCAGTATACCACCTCTAGATCCCATTTTCCACCATCTGTTAATACCACCAGGTGGGATTAGTGTTCTCCTCTGTTCAAGACACACATTTCTATTATAAAGTTAGCATGATAAACTTTTGACATGGTACAACTATCAGGGCTCTCGTTTTCAAAGCTGAGAGGGCCCATTTGTCTCAGCACTTTAGCCTTACCACTTATTTTGCAACTTATTTACAGTGGAAGATATCAGTAACAGAACATGGTCCCCCACTTGAAACAATTTTCTACCAGTACCTTGGTTATACTAGGCTTTCTGTTCTCCTGTGATTTCATTAGGCTGATATGGGCAACTTCCACATAACGTACAAGTCTTCTTCTGGGTTGAGACATGTATTCCCCTACAGTTATTGCCTTATGCACCCAGCTTTCATTTAGGACATCCAATGGACTCCTTGGATGTCTCACAGCTCAAAAGGGGTTACACCAGTTGTGGTCTGAGGTACTTTCCTATAAGTAGATAGGAGGCATAGTAGAAACTGGTCCTCATTTCTTACCCTCTTTGCTTAAATATTTAATAAGCATCTTTTTGAGAGTTTGGTTAAACCTTTCTACTAGTTCATCAGTCTGAGGGTGGTAAGGAGATGAGCATACCACAACTCCCAGTACCCAGTATAGTATTTCAGTAGGGATGTGTTGAAATTACTCCCTTACACAGAGATATAGAAACATAGAGTTTGACAGCAGATAAGGACCGCTTGGTTCACCTAGTCTGCCCATTTTCCCTACCTACCTTAAAACCACAGACTCTACTTGATTTCCTTACCAATAAGGTTCCATTTTGCCTATCCCACACCTTCTTGAATCCCATTACAGTTTTTAGTTACAGTTACCCCTTGGTCACTTAAAATTTCTTTTGAGTAGTCTGAACTGGCTTAATACCTTTGCAAATTCCTCTGCTACTCTCAGAGCTGTCACAGTATGCAAGGGTATGGTTTCAGCATACCTGATGACATAATCATCTAACACCAATATGAACCAGTTCCCTTTGCTGATTTTTTCTAAGAGACCCACCACATCCATGGCTATCTTGTCAAAGGGTGTTGTGATCAGTGGTGGGGCATTAGGGCAACCTTGTTTTTTTTCCCAGCCCCAACTACCTTCTGGCACTCCCCACAGGATTTGTAATATGCAGCTACCTGTTCATGTATTTCACACCAGTAGACCTTTTCTAAGAGTCAAGTTAGGGTACAGTAACTCCCAACGTGTCCCACCAAGGGTAAATCATGTGCTAAGTACAGGAGAGTATTCCTATGTTTGGTTGGGACCATCAGTTACTCTAGTCTTTTAGCTGCCTGGGGGTGTAAATGCACATGGTATAATAACCCATTGTTTACAACATATGTGGGTTTCCCTTTACTTTGTTGTTCCCCATATCAATTGAAAAGCATCCCAGAGAGTCACATCTTGTCTCTGCTCCCCCAACACATCAATGTTTTCAGCATAGTTATTTACATTTCAGTCTACCTTCAAGGCCACTCCTGTAGACCTATGAGTCTCAGTCCATTTTCTTTTGTAATTCTTCTGCTGTACTCTGGATCTTCTGACCTTTACTGGGATTGAAAGATCTCTTTTCCTCAAAAAGGAAAATGTCCCTCAGTACAGGCTCTTTCAGGGTCTGTGTTGCCATAACCACAGCAACAGAAACATTGGTTACTTTGGCAAGAAGGGCATACCAGCCTGGAAAATCATGTCCAAGCACTATAGGTACTGGTAGTGTAGGTGCCACCCCAACCTCATAAACTGCTCCAGGCCTCCCAATCATTGAGCATGTTGGGTGGTTGGGTAGTATCTTGTGTGCCCATTCATACTGGTCACCATAGTACTATGCCCCTCAGGCAGAAGTGTGGTACCATATCTGTCCTTACCAACTTCTGCCAGCTTCCAGAGTCAATTAAGCCCTGAACCTGCTGTGTCCCGATACTGACATCTGCAACATCCTGTCCCCAGTTTTCTAAGGCCAAATGAGAAGGATCAAACTTCTCTCCTTTTCATTTGGGACATTTTCCAGCAATACTATCTACTCCTTGACAATTAAAACAATTAATTTTGCCAAACCAGGATGTACCACTTTTGTTTTCTCAACTTTAAAAGGTGGTCGAATGGTGAGGAAGAGGGGGATATTTCCATGCATGTGTTTCTTGGAGACCCTTTCAAGCTGATAGTATGTCTGGCCATCTGGTAGTCTTCCACCAAGGCTATTGCCTTCTCCACAGTGCCAGGCCAATGCCCCAGTACTCACAGCTGGACATCTGAGGGAAAAACATGAATGAATTGCTATGTTGTCAGAATCTCCAAAACTTGCTGCATTGTCTTTCTCTCTGGCTGGATCCACTTAGTCAGGAGCTCCCTCAGGTGGGTGTTTCTTGATACCGCAAGGATTGAAACCTTTGTTGACAGGTCTTGCTGCTGATATTGTAGCTTTGTTTTATTTCTCTTTTTCAGCATGTCTGAGTTTTCTGCATCACAGGTGTCTATGTGACTATATGCCAGTTGTGCTCCACCAGTGAAGTAGGATGCAAGTCTTATTACCCATTGCTGTTGAGATCAGCAGCAGGCACAAGCTGCTCTCTAAAACATTGTTAGGTAGGTATCAATATCATCCTCATCATCCAACTTCGTGAGTTTATTTCCTTGAGACTGGTGGTTTCTGACCCTCTCTATCCAGAGGTCACCCCCTCCCTTGTTCAAGGATCTGAGGGCATCAGTCCATCTTGTCTCATCTCTGTCTCTGGCAGTCATGTTCCACTTGTTTAATTGCTAATCACTGGATCCCCATGATTTTTTGCAAATATGAAATAACACAAAATAAAGTGAAAAACAACCTATAAAATGAAATAAAATGTAATGAAAAAACATAAGCTGCTTGCACTAACTCTTTCCACCAGTTATGGTTCTGGCTGTGATTATGCCAGAATGCATGAAGCAGTTAGTGCAATTTAATTAGTAATTAGTCAACAAATTAATACTCATGTAGTGCAGGTAGTGATAATTAGTTGTCAAGTGGTTCGATGAGGCTGCTTTAATAAAACTTTCACAACTATTTCCCTACATTAGAACCATACATTTGAGCCAGCCAAGCCAAGCTTCTGCAAGCATGAAGATGTTATACTGTAAAAAAAAATACAGTAAATGAAGAAAATATTTTTTAAATAAGAAAATGACAAAGTTACACATTTTGAAGTGATGTTGTCACAAGTATGTTACAGTACAAAACATGCTCTAGTGAGTGCCATGTACAGTAAATTATGATGTCATTTGTAAGTCAAAACATTAGATCTAAATCAAAACAACATTAATTCAAATGCATAATTTTGTCATCATTAATGCTTTTTTCACATAAAGTCATCATGCCTGCAGGAGCACGGCTAAGCTAGCCTGAACCTATGGATCCAACAAAGGGAAATAGTTGTGAAAGGTATGCGAAAGCATCCTTGGTGGACCACTTGAAAACTAATTAGCACTAACTGCACTACATAAGTATTAATTGTTATAAAACAGACAAGAAAAAAAAAGCATTTTAATAAAAAAAATGAAATAACGTGAAATTCTCAAAAAATGAAATGAAAACATACAAACAATAACAAGAATTTCACGTGGAACTACTAATCATCTTAACAATTCTGTTATAATCTCCAGGTAAGTGTCTGCCATCCCTTCACTGCTATCATCCACACCTACAGTTGTCATCACTGGGTCAGGTTTTAGTTTCAGCTGGACCATTTCCTCCAGTCCAGGAACCAAAGGTTCTTAGAGCTTTTCTGCCAAGGTTCTGGTCAGTACTCTCCTTTCTTGAGAAGGTGCCCTTCTTCTAGTTCCAGCACCACACCACATATATCTCCTGCTTCCTCTGTATCACAGCTGACACGTACTAGCAAGTTTCCCCTGTCATAACAAATGCTAGTGAATCCCACCACTAATACCATATGTTGTAGGATTAAGGGTACAGAAGGAAAGTGAGGACTCGGAGTATATGATAAAAAACACCTCATTGTAGTTTTATTCAAAAGAGCTCATAATCAGACATTAAATCAAAATAATTCAAAATAAAAGGTCAATAACATAAATGTCCATCACACCTTCAATTGCAGGATATAAGTCCAGTGACCAGTGAATGGAGGAGAAGCAATTTCCCCATGTTCTAGGTTTGACCATCAGACCTTCACACCTAGCTCTCCAATACTCCACCCCTCCTGAAAGCAGCAGGTGAGGGACTGAGATCTTACCTCAGCCAAGGTTAGGTAGCTAATGAGCAGATCTAATCTCTATGTCTTCCTATGAAGTTTTCACACACACCCTTTTGTTCACTGAATCTACCCCTTCCTCCCCAAATTAGGCTTTGAAACAGTGGTACCAATGGAAAAACATAAAGCAGGCACACAAATTGAAGTTAGTGCATGAACCTCTTTAGGCCAATAGTTTCAATGTAAAGCATTAATGTAACAGGTGTAACAGTGTAATAGATATATATGTAAATTTCATTTATGTCCTGCCTTGATCTCTGCCCTGTGGCCAGGGACAGTCTGCCTGTAGGAACTATTAGTAATCTGGAAATGAGACCAACCCCACCATAAGCCTCCATGCTGCATGCAGTCACCAGATACTGTACCAAGAAGCAGGAGGTAAGAAAGACCTCATTTCCTCTTTCTTTACAACATTCCTAATAAAAAAACAAAAAAAAAACAGAAAGTACTTGAGACAACTGTAATCTGGCATGGTACTTTCACAGAAACTGATAGTTTAGTTCCATTCTTTGCCTCAGGTATTAACTTGGGGGATGGGGGCACAAGTAATTGAAACTGCACTGCAACTGTTTGTTCAGGTCAGAACACAGCTTAACTTACAAGGATTCAACGCAATGCTCAGAATGTGTTTTAACACTGATATACTGTGAATAGCAACAGGATATACACTGCCTTGCTGCTTTTCAGCAATCACAATGTTATTTGCTTAGGGTTTATTTTTATGGGGGTGGTCCTGTATTTGAACCACCCTTATGCAGGTTAAAGAAAATGTCTGCTATGTAAAGAGAAAGAACAGTGAAAGACCTAGCTGGAAAAGGTGACTGTGAGTGGCTATCCCACAGCCAGAAAAGGACAGAAAAGATAGGACAGGAGAGGAAAAGTTATAACAGTGCTGTTGCAACAGTCACAGAAAATGGTTTGTTTAGGAGTCACGTGATGCCATCGAGCTAAGCAGCAGCATGGTGTAGAGCTCTGTCTGTACCCCTTAGGAATCAGTGTTTTTTTCTCTACTGTTTTGGAC
Organism: Neoceratodus forsteri; assembly: GCA_016271365.2. Classification (NCBI taxonomy): domain Eukaryota; kingdom Metazoa; phylum Chordata; order Ceratodontiformes; family Ceratodontidae; genus Neoceratodus; species Neoceratodus forsteri. The sequence goes on from CM057449.1 coordinate 659,775,937, forward strand.
TTTGCTGTAGAATTCTCATATTTGAATGCAGAAATGGCTACTAAAAATGATTTGAACACAGCAGCTGTAGCCAAGAAGAAGTACAAGCTGTCAACATCTCCGCCAAGCGAGGAAGGTCTGGGACTCCATGTTGATGCATAGCTAGAACAGAAATTGGAGGCAAGCCATGTGGCTCGAGAGTTGGCAGAAATAAAAACTTTTATGAGTGTGATCCACAAAGACTTCAACCATATCAGTGTTCAACTTAACACAGTCCCGGTTTTGGTGGAGGCCATGGGTCACTGAGTTGAACAGACCAAGACTTGGATCAGCCGGGTGTAAGACAGGGCTAAACCTGCAGAGCTCTGCTTGACTTCAGCAGAGAGAGAGAGAGAGAGAGAGAGAGAGTCAGGCTTTATGGAAGAAAATTGATGACTTGGAAGCCTGAAGATGCAGGAGCAATGTTTGGACCTTTGGACTTCCTGAGCATATAGAAAGTGACAACATGATGGGATATCTCCAGGGGAAACTTCCAGTTTGCTTGTAGTGGGAGCTAGGTGCAGAGGTGGAAATTGAAAGGACTCACTGGGTTCACACCAGACTGCCTCTGCAGGACAGTACTACAGTCCCCATCCAGTAGCGCTTAAGCATAATTTTTTTTTAAAGTTTAATCTTTATTGAGAAAAATAAGGATGATATAATCACATACCACATGAAGTATACGAAAGTATTTTAACCAGTTTGAATAAAAGGCCTAGAAAATCCAACAGGCTGTATAAGTACATCAATGAAAAATTACAATGTTCTTCCAAAGGCCGCAAACCTCATCTAAAGTCCAGTATTGGAGTAGCACATTCCAAGAAAATAGGGGAGATTGATCCTCCAAAAAGCCATCCTAGATTGAAATAACATGGAAAAATCAACAAAAATATGTACAGAATATAGAGAATAATGAATAGGTAAGTTTGTGTCATGGATTTTTTTTACACACCTAAGGTGTTTGATGACCCATAAACCTTAAGAGTGAAATTCAGGGTGGTTTATGTGGTCATCACACACTAAGGGTGTGTGAAAAAAAATCCATGACATCAAACATACCTATACTTTATTTTTTATAATTGCTGGTGTGGAGGTATAGACTGTAATTCTAGCAGCTTGAAAGAAAAGATGTTTTTTAACTGGAGTGCAGTTTTATTTTTGAATAAATTGAACTGTACATGAATAAAACACAACTGAAAATACTGCAGTTGAAATACTTTTTGTGAAACAATGGAATCCAATAGTTTTAAAGTCTGTTTCTTTGGGGGCTGTCATAGCAACCGGATTTCAGGTTATTATTGCCTTTGGAGCATAACAACCTGAAATCTGGTTGATATGCATTTTTAACAGTACAGTAATCTGGTTGATATTTATGGTCACCAGTAATCATTGCCAAATAGCGTACCTCCTCCATGTAAAATTAAAACTTGACATGGCTAAAATTAGCCAACAAATAAGAAAACAGAGGCTTGTGTCGTGGGTGCAATCCAAGTCCTATAAGAATAAGGTAACATCACTATAATAGTATTGTATTAAGCTATATCTTAATATATAAAAGACACAAACTCTAGAACAAAGTATAAAACAGAATAACACACTAAAAACAGTAACAACAGTGTAGAGACATAAAACACCAGGGTAAGTATGGAAATATACTGGGAGACATCGATACCAAACCCAGTAGTGCTTAAGCTTCATCGGTTTCAGGACTGTTTCCATATATTGCGAGATGTCCAAGAGTTAAAAGATAAAAGAGTTAATGGAGCTTAACTCTCCTTCAGGCAAGACTACCCAAAGAGAGTTCTAGAACACAGGAAGATGTTTAACAAAGCTCATGATATGGCTAGAGCCAAGAGGCTAAGGTCTACCTAGTACCACCTACCATGTTGAAATAATAGATAGGGATGGGGCACAGTTCGTTTCCCCTCCTTCAGAAGCAATGCAATTTCTTCATACCCAAAATGGAGTAGGCCAGGACTGATCCACCCACAGCCCATGGAGAGAGCAGACCCCTCCCCAGCCACAGAGGAGTAAGGACAGGTCAGCAAGGGCTCGGAAGATGGAAGGTGCAGCAACTTTGGAGGGGGACCAAAGTGGACCAGCAGTAGTGGAGGCATTGCAATGTGAAGAAGATTCTATGGATTGAAAAGATACAGTGGACAGGATGATTTTTTTTTCTCGTGACCTGTGGAACAGTCTTTTTCAGGTAAGAGGAGTTGCGAGGGTGAATTTTCTACCTGGCTACAGTCTTTAGCTGGGGTTTTGAGATCGGGAAGTGACTAATAGTCGGATCAGGGACTAAATAAGTGTGAATTTTTCTGTTGCTTGGGGAAGGCTTATTATTATTAAAAGGATTCTTTGTGATTGTGATAAGGGATTAGAATTCTGGAAGCTTTGGGGGAGCACTAGAGTAAAATTTTCATTTTCTTGCTAGAAGGGGGTGAGGATACATAGGGCAGTTGGGCTGTGAAGGTATAGGGGTAATCATGTTTTGACAATGCAGGACTGGGGTGCCTTTATTTTTTGAATGGGAGTCACCTTCTCAATGTGGTGGAGGGTGGAGATTAGGATGGGGTGAGGGATTACTGCTGTTAGAAGATATTTTCAGTTCTGGAATCTTCAGCTCCCAGACAATGTCCATGTTCCAAAAAACTCTTTGAGAAAGGGGCATGGATGTGTTTAGGTGAGAGGGCCCTCTTCTGGTGCAGTTGTGTTAGGTAACTGAGGGATGGATGGTGGGTTTGTGTGGGCTTTTGTCTCCCCCTTCTCATACTGGTAGTCTAACAACCTTGGAGTTAGTTAATGAGGCTGTTCAAAAAAGCATTATGGTGTATTGGGTTTTAATTAGGGGTAGGAACTTAAATTGGATGTTTTCTTGGGAAGGGTAGAGGACAGGGGCACCTTAATGGAATTGGGTTGGTGAAGGTTCGGTTCCACCTCCCTTGCAGCATATGGTCGATCAATTGGGTATGGTAATGGATTTACTAGGGAGATTTAGAAGGAAGGATTTTTGGGAAAGGGGAGTGCCTTAGTTCTGATTTGTATTTGATTTCTGACTGTGGGGATTATTAGTTGTTAGCTTTAGTTGGGATCACTTGCAGAGACACAATGGTGGATTTACTGGATGGGTGCAGTCTGAAGCGCATTATACTTGAATGTGGGGGAGCTGTGGGGGATGCTTTCTTTCGTTCCCTTATGGTAGAGGTGGGAAAAGGGCACTTAATGGAGCAAGGATGACAGGTTACATCAGGTGTTTAATGTGGATAGGGGGATACTTGGTTGGGCAAGAAGGCACCCAGAAGTAGCATTATCAAATGTATGGTGTATATGACTAGGCTCGGGTTCTTGTGTAAAGGAAGGGGAGGGCCATGGCTCATTCTGCAGGAAGGATCCCCCTCCATCTCTCTTAAGGATGCTTCAGGGTAGGGGGAGTATTATGTGATGGCCACTCTCCTACTCTGAGAATGCTAGGCTTGGAGATGAGCCAATTATGGACTAGAGAGCATTTTGTGTTGTATAAAGGGAATACTTTGTTTTTTTGGAAGGCCCTTTGATATCCAGTTTTGGTCAGATAGTAACTCTGTGTTAAGGCAGTCTTGAGTTTCTTTTTGTCTTATAATATATTGAAGCTGTTCAACAACAATCCATGAAGACGTCAATGGAGGACAGATACATGCAGCAGATTGGCCAGACATGGCTACCCATGAAGGGCCCCTTTTTGAATGGATTTATGGAGCTGACGGGATAGAGGCTTTCTTTGGCAGACTATTGTTTCAGATTTTATTTTCGGTTGGGGGGGTTATTTTATAGGTAATCCTATGCATAGGGGATGAGTACTGTTAGCACATTTGGGCTCCCCGTTGTTACATGTATTAAAGGTACAGTACTTTTGATTGCCATGAAGATGCAAGGGAAGCCCACCCTTGTATCCTTATGAAGATGGACTGATGCTTTATATGATAATGGGCTTTGGCAAAGGAACTGTTTTTCAAGGCTGTTTGACTTGTTTTTTCATGTTTGGGCTCTGCATGATTGGGTAACTTGATATAGTCAGGGGAGGAAGAAGCTCAGGCAGTATATCTGGGGTGGGGGGAAGATGGAGCACGTAACTCATAGACTACCTGAGGGCTATTGCTCCCCAAATTTTATTTCTCTCTTTCTTCCTCAGAGAGAGAGAGAGAGAGAGAGAGTGCCTAGATGGTGGAGGGAGATGGGGGGGTTCTTATTTTTATAATTTGTTGGGAGGGATCTCTTTGTTTTATGTAACAACAGTCTGCCTTGTTAGAAGAGTGTTTTGGATGCCTGCCTATTGTGGGGGGGGGCGAGAGGGGATGGGTGAAGCATGGAGGGGAATGGTGGGGGTTAAGGTAATATCCTGGAATGTGTGGGGTATGAATGGACCAGTTAAAAGAAGAAGGGTTCTGGTCCACATTAAGAAGTTGGGGAGTGTCAAATTGTCCTTCTACAAGAAACCCACTTACTGTCTAAAGAAGTTGAGCAGTTGAAAGTAGCTGGAAAAGGGCAGCTTTATGAGGCCTCGTATGCATCAAAACAAAGGGGGGGGTGCCAACTCTTATTGGGTAACAAGGCAGGTTGCAAGGGACCCAGGTAGTCACTGGGCGTTGGTAACAGGTACCTTGGATGGGCAGCTGTACACCATTGTGTTGGTCTATGCCCCTAATGAGGATAACACAAATGTCTTTAATAGATTTTCACAAGTAATGGAGGATAAGCATGAAGGAAACCTTATGGTGGGAGGGGATATGAATGAAGTCCCAGATCCAGTCTCCGATCAAAGTGGTTCTCCCAGTAGATTGTCCACTCCAGTTCAAAGGTGCTAACTCAGTTGTAGAAAATGCAGGTGCTCTGGGAATTTGGCAGGTCCACAATCCAAAGAGTAGGGACAATACTTATTTCTCTCCAATAAGACAGTCTTTGTGGGTGGCAGTAGAGCCAAAGGTGATCTCCAATCATGCCCCGCTGACATAGATGTTTGTTGGGTTTCCAGATCAGGGTACCACTTCCAGGTGAAGGTGTAATGTCAGTTTTGTCTCTGATTGGTCCTTTCAGGAATGGTTGAGAATGGAAATATCAGTGTATCTAGAGACAAACCACACAGATGAAATGGCTCTTCATTGAGTCTGGAAAGGGCTTAAGGCTTTTGTTTAGGGAAGGCTCATATCATACATGGTAGTGCACAAAAAAGGAAGGGAGGCCCGGGTTCAGGAATTATTGTCACAGCTGCACGTGCTAGAGGTGCAGCATAAAACCGATGTGTTGGACCCTACATTGCTACAGTGGATTAGGAACATGTGTTTTCAATTGAATTTTCTGAATAACCAGAGTGCGGAGTTAGGTCTATATCAGACTAGACAAGACTTCTAGGAGAAAGGGGAGAAAGTGTGACACCTTTTAGCATATAGGTTATGGAAACTGGATAGTAAAAGGGTTATTCAAGAGATTAGGAAAGACACAGGGACAGTCTTTGATCAGGAGGGGGCGAATTAATTTTTTAACTTCTTTTGCCAGTTGTACTCTTCAAAGAGCGGGGCGATGGAGATGGGAAAATACAGGATTTTTTAAACTCCGTAGTAATCTCTCAATTTACAGAGGAGCATCAGCAACAGTTAGAATCACCAATCACAGAGGAGGAAGTAAGGAAGGAAAATACCCAGCTACAGGGAAGGAAAAGTCCTGGGCTCGATGGGTTCTCAATTGAATTTTATAGTGTGGTGGTAGATCAGATTTGCCCATTAATTACAGAGTTCATAGAAGCCGCTTGGGAGAGGAGTGGATCTCCACCGATGATATAAGATGCAATCATCTCTGCCCTTCCATAGAAGGGTAAAGACCCCTATTTATGTACCAGTTACAGACTGGTGTCATTGCTAACTGTGGACTATAAAGTCTTAGCAAAGGTGCAAGTGAACCACTTAGCTCTGATAATTGAAACACTCTTTCATCTGGATCGAGTAGGATTTGTAGGGGGCATAAATGGGGCTGATCACATTTAATGGTTGGTTGGTCTTTTCTGTATGCCCTATAACCCCCTGAGTACATAAGTGGTGGTGGGGTTAGACTCAGAAAAGCCTTTTGATTCTGTAGAATGGTCTTACCTTCTTGCCACATTAGATAAATTTGGTTTTTAGGCCAAATTTCAGTAGATGGTTCCGGGTTATTTACTCTTCTCCCTGGGCATCAGTTTTAACCATTGGAAGACTGTCCCCATCCTTTTTAGCAAGGGGTTTACATCAGGGCTGCCCCTATCCCAGGCCTTCTTTTTGTTGACAATCGAGCCTTTGACCCAGAAAATTAGGGACTCACCTGATATTAAAGGAATATAGGTGGGTTCCAAGATATACAAGACAATATTATTTGCAGACGATAGTTTGTTGACTCTGCGGAATGTGGAACTGTCTCTTCCTAGATTAGTTCAGCTTTTGGACTGGTTTGCAGCCATTTCTGGCCTCCAGAATAACCAGAGTAAGACCAACATTATTCCATTAGGTTCGAAGTGGGGGAAGCCACAGAACCTGGCACCAGGCTTTAAATGGGCAACGAGGCCAATGAAGTATTTAGGGATTTACATTTCCCCATTGTTAGCGGAGTGGCCCTCTCTGAACCTAGGAATGTAGGGAGAAGGTGGCACCTTCAGCTTACATTGTGGGGGAAAATACAGGCAATTAGTATTATCTTTTTGCTTAAACTGCTATCTGTAATCTGTTACCAGCTGTTGAAGATATCATACACTAGGTGGGAGCAGTTTAGACAAGTGATATCCATCTTTTATTGGGAGGGCAAAAGACCCCAGGTGGCTCTAGCTAGACTGATTGCTCAATATAGTAAAAGGTTTTTGCCACCCCGTTTGCTGCAGGGGTACTATATTGTGGTGGGACACATTCAGATTTGGATGTGGTTCCATGTGAAGTGCTGGGAAGGTTCTGTTAGAGGGCTGGAATTAGAAAGGGACAGATGCTTCCCCCTCCCTCCTGAGTGTTCAGTATGGGATTGCAGAGGCTCATTACCCCGTTTGACCACTCAGGTTTATACTGGCCATATCTGACACTTGACTCAGAAGCATGTGGGTATAGGGTAGTCTGTCCCTCTTTCCTTATGTTCTATTTGGAACAACCCTTGGGTAACTAAAGAGGGAAATGTATTTCATTGGAGATTATGTGACAAGGGGGGGAATGTGATGAATTGGGGATTTGTTTTCCCTTCAGACTGGCTATTTTAAGTGCTTTCAGTATCTCCAATAGCAGGCCTCTCTACCCAATACTCATCATTGGTGGTATTTGCAGTTGAGGCACTTAATCTGCTTTACACTTGTAAAATATTATCGGGCTATACCTATGTGACTGTGGGAAAGGGTATTCGGTAAGTGGCAAGATTTGCAAGCCTCACCTAGGATCCCAAAGTTGGGTACGATATATGTGGCCTTGAGGGACAACAAGGCTCTGGAAATGGGTAAATTACAACAGGAATGGGAAAAGATGCTGGATAGCACTATATAGGATGAAGAATGGAAAACTGTATGAGCAACTGTATATGGCCAAATTAGGGATTCGTGTGGGTAAATTAATGCACATTACATCTCTCTTACACTGGTACCGAACACTGGCGGCTTTGTACTGGATGCAGCTGGCCTCCCACCCGAGGTGTTGGCATTGTGGCAATGAGGGTACACTATTACATATCTTGTGGGATTACTTTGTTATCAACCTGGTGGCAAGGTGTGTGGTGTATTATGGCACTTGTTTTGGGTAGGGATAGTGGCAGATGCCTTTTTGCTTATTCTGGGGAACACTAACAGGATAGGGCAGATTGAGGCAGGCAGTCAGGCATGGTTTATGGCAGCCATTACAGAAGCTAAACGACTTCTGCTGAGGCAGTGGAAGTTAATGGATATCCCATCTATAAAGGAATGAATAGGCTATATGCTGAGGGTAGCAGGCTATGAACGGATGGCCTATATAGCTCAGAATAAGTATGTCCTTTTTTTTAAGGTCTGGAAACCACATTTGGACAGTTTAGATGTGCCCATCCCGAGAGGTCAGGTCTGGCTACCTACTCACACTAGTTCCAGGTGACAATATATAGTAGGGTAAGCTACTAGTGGTTGGGAGTGACAGGGCAGGGTGGTGTTGAGGAAGGCCAGGGCTAGTAATGGTTCTGGGTTCTGATCTTGTAAGCTGGTTGTGTAATGTTAGGGGTGTAGCTCCGGGCTGTCTCCCTTTACTTAGAGGCCTCGGGAGCACCAGTGGGTTCTCACTGCCTCCTCTGGTGCCCACCTCCCCCCTCTCCAGCAACCCTCCTTTTCATGTTTTTGTGGCGGGGGTGTGGTTTGTGGTAGACGGCTGAATGATAGAGAGGTTTCTATCTCCATATTTTTGTGCTGAATGTCCAGGCAGACTGTTTAAGTTATTTATATTAGTTGGAGTAGGAATACTTCCCAGTTTGTGTATTTTATACGTATTACTCTTTCTCTCTCTTTTTGTACTGGGGTGGAGGATACTGAGGTTAGTATACTTAGTGTTTTTATATATTAGGTGCTCTTAGATTATGAATCTATGGAGTGTATTTGTCTGGATTCTGTTGTTGAATTGTCTTGTATTTTGATGTTATTGTTAAAATGCTAAAAATATTAATAAAAAATAGAAAAAAAAAGAAAATGGTTTGTTTACGGGATGGCCCAAGTTTGTTACAGATCCACAGACCTTGCAAGAGAAACTAGCCCTCTCCCAGGGGCTAGACAGGTTTCTACCCTGTCACAGGTTGTAAATGCAGAAACCTTGGAGTGTTTCAAGAGAGGGTAGAACAAGTATAGGGGCAGATCACGGGGCCAGTGATGCAGGTGGAAGAACATGAACCTGTAATCAGCATGTGTCTCCACATAAGGTAGACTTGATAGACCTCAAGGCCTTCTTCTACTTGCAGAATTATCTATTTCTACATTGGAATCCACTTGAGTTCAGAAATATTCTATATTCTTTAGTACAAAGCAATCTGATTTAAAAGTACATACATAGTTGCCAGCAAATTAGGCCTATCGGTCTATCTTGTCTGCCCAATGTATCTCACTGGTAATGCACCTTGGCTGTTCTACCAACCACCATTTCATCCCCCCTCCCAACCTCATATCCTCCCTGTACTGCTCCGGTGATCTCCTTGCCACCCCTCCATACCGTGCCCCTGTGCCTGTCCCATCCCTTCTTGAAACCCCCCCATCTGTTCCCATTTTCACTAGATCATCTGGCAGAGCATGCCAGGGTGTCAACACCACCCTCTCTGTGAAATAGTGACCCCTGCACCTCCACCATGAACCTCCCCCTTCCAGCGTTAGACTATGGCATCTTGTAGCCCCCTCTTCCCTCAGCTTGATCAAACCCTCCCCGCTCCCTCTGTTGAACCCCTTCAGATATTTGAAGGTTCTCTATCATATCCCCCATCCCTCCTGTCCTCCAGGGAGTACATGTTCAGATCTCTGAGCCTATCTTTATATGACAACCCCTCCATATCACTGATCATTCTCGTTGCCCTTCTCTGGACCCTCTCCAGAAGTGTGATGTTCTTTTCAAGGCGTGATCACCAGAACTGCCCACAATACTCCAAATGCAGCCTCACCTGGACATTATCCCCCTGGCTATACACTCAAGCATTTTGTTTGCTTTGGCCGATGCACTCCTGCATTGCTCTGAGTGGTTCCCTTTAGCATCAATCATAACCCCCAGTTCCTTTGCCACTGTTGTTAAAGCCAGCTGTATCCCCTCCAAGTGACAGAAATACTCAGGGTTTCTACTACTGAGATGCAGAACACTGCATTTATGTGCACTGAACCCCAGCTGCCATGTGTGGGCCCAGTATTCTAGTTTCTGCAGGTAACCCTGTAGTGCCTTCCTTCCTCCTCCCTATCCACCACTTCCCCTAGTTTGGTATCATCAGTGAAAAGGGATGTAGCAAAAAGTTTTTTCTCTGGCTAAATCACTAATTTCACTACGCAAAATATTTCACGTAATTATGAATGCAAGGTGGAATTTTGCTGGTAAATTTCACCGGTAAATTTAGCCTTGAGTTACTATTTGGCAAAATCGGGTGAAATCAGGCAAAAGTGGTCTTTACACATGACTTACTCTCTACAGGTCACATGGGGTGAATGTATACAGGCAGGAAGTGAGTGATTCATTTCCTTTATGTATAGCTGGAGACTTGGAGAGGAGAATCAGGCAGCCAGCAGTGGAGGCTTTAAAATGTTTGCTTGGTCTTTGTGTGCCACTGTTCCATTGTGGGTGTTTTTTTACACCATTTTTCTGTTTAAAAAGAATATATTAGATTATGTTTCTGTTCTTTGCTTATAGTTTCTGTTTGGAGTCTGTAGTGTAGATTGATGTATATGTGTGTGTGTGTGTGTAAGTGTAACTCCCTCTCTCTCCCTTTCTGTTAGGAATCTTTGTTTTTTTATAGAAAGAAAGGCTGGATGCTAAACAACAGGGCAAGGTGACTGGGAGCAAGGCACCCACTGTTCACCTTAACAGGCAGGAGTTCCAGTAGGAACATGTGCCCCCCAACAGGATCATTCATGTGGCTCCCACCCCCCAGCAGCAGCAGCATGAGCCCATTGCCCCCCCAGCAGCAGTGAGATCATGAGGATGAAGTGGCCCCAGCACCAGCCAGCCACAGAAACCCATAGCCTCCCAGCAGCAGCAGCAGCATTTGGCTCCTACTCCCCAGCAGCAGCCAGATACTAATGATCCCCCCCAGCAGGGGCATGCACCTCCCACCTCCCCCCAGCATAAAGGGTCAGCTGTATGGTGTTTCTTTGACTGAAACACCAGTGACAGCATGGTGGTCATTTGTAAGCTGTGTGGCAGATCCATGCGAAGGGGCAAACAAGGAGGCCATTTTAGAACTGTTGGCTAGAGAAGCCATCTGCAGAATCACCATGCTGCAGAGTGGCTCCAGAAACAACAAGAGTTGGCAGCAGCAGCAGGAGGAGGCAGTGAGGCCCAAGAAGAAGAGGCCAGCAGGAGGATGGGGCCAGTGGTCAGGTGGAGCTTGGAAGGCACCGCAGCAGCAGCAGCAAAAAGCAGCAGAAAACAGCAGCACCCCCATCCATCTCATCCCACATCCACTGGTGGTGCAGGGTTCATGATGCTGGTGAATCCACACAGTCTGCAACAGCCCCAGCTGCTCCTCCAGTTAGCCATGAAGACCTGGCTGCTGTACGAGCAGAGCTGTCCGCTCTCTGCCGTGATTTCAATGAGTTCCTCCAGGAGGTCAGGGGGGACCTCTGAAAACTAATGGAGGAGCAACATAAAGTGTTGGACTTCCTTGCAGAACTCTGTCATGGGGGATTGGTGGTAGCAGGTCAGAAGAATCTGGGCCTGTTTCCAGCGCCATTTAATTATGGTCTGAAAATTGTAAAAATGTGCTTGCTAATTTGCAAGTGAGGCAGGCAGTGCAGCACCTGAATTTTCTTCTCTTCTCTTTTTCCTGTCCTTGCTTTGTTACTGTCACTCTTCCCTCATGCACACACCTTACAAAATAACAAAAAACAACCAAAAAAAGAAAAAAAAAGTATTTGCTGCTCTCTTCCTCTTTTATATCTTTGTGTTTCTTTTTTGTGTCCAGCATTTTGAGTATTATTATATAATGTTTATGTTCCCTCTCTTTGCCATCATTTGAGTACCCAACCCTTGCACTTACCCTTTATGTCCCCCCTGTCATGTGAGTTACTCTAACTTACTGTCAGTCCTTTAGTCTGCACCCATACACTGTACCTTTCTTCTTTTTTATCTTACTTCTTCTATATTTCCTCCTCCTAACCACAAATGTCAAGTATATGTATATTGTAATGTGTTCGTATGAACAAAAAAAATTTCTCAAAGCTATGTGGTTCAGGCTGATGTTGTGGGATTCAGTTATTTTGGCTGTGTGCAGCATCAGTCTGAATTTGTACACAACAATCATAGAAACATAAGTACTTTCATTGCAAAGTTAAACATAAATATGTTTTTTGTGCTTAATAACACGTGTTCCCTTCCTGGCCTTACCACCCACAAATGTTAACTTTGTGTCCCTCTCCTCCATTCATGATGGTGTTTAGTGCCCCACCACCACCACTCAGGTGACCCAGTCCAAAATCTGCACTTTGGCCACAGTTTAACATAGCCTCTTGCCACCATACTGTGCAGAGCAGGCATGCTAAGATAAGAAATATGACAGGAGAAATGGTGCATAAAATTGAGACAGAAATATGGTCTGAGTCAGGATGTGATATGGTGCTCCCCACCACCATCACACAGACATTAACTTGCTGTTTTGAGCCCTGTTTAGCAATGATTTCAGCCTGAATCTTAGTACTGCTTGTGCTAAACAGGGCCTATAAGTCCAGAAATGTTTCCAAAAAAATGTTACAGGAAATTTAGACAGAAAACAGGTCTCAGCCATGTTGTTATATGGTGCCCAAACCACCACCCAAACCAAAAATGGTCTTTGGTCCACTGTTTAGAAGTCATCTCATGCTGAATCTTGTTTCTGTAAGTGCAGAACAGGCTGTACATGTCCAGAAATGTTTCCAAAAAAAATTACATAAAATTGAGACTGAAATCTGGTGTCATTCCTGATGTTAAATGCTGTGCCACAAACTCATAGACCTGAAAATGCAGCTTCTGTCACTGTTTGCCAATGATATCAACCTGAATCTCAGTGCTGCTGGTGTGAAAGAGGGCCTACAAGTTCAGAAGTCTTTCCAAAAAAATGTTACAGTAAATTAAGACAGAAATCAGGTGTCAGCCCCTATGTTACATGCTATGCCACCACCTCAGGGACCTGAAAAGGGGTGCCATGCAGAGAAAATTAATTCCTCCTGCAAAATGCTGCTGCTACTTGTAATTGTTTCCGCCTGCTGCTGCTTTTTCAATTGATTGAGATAGAAATGTAGAATTATCATTTCCCTATGCTGCTGTCTTGATTGGCTGTGTTGTCTGACTCTGTGGTTGTAACTTGCCTGGCAGTGGGGATGGCATGAATGACATTTTGGAGCACTGTAGCTTGCTGTCTGCTGCTGTCTCTGACTGCTACTTGCCAAGTTGCCACAAGAAGTACTGTTTTGTATGGCTGATGGTGAATCATCTTCACAGAGTTCATACTGCTGCTGCTGCACACATAAGCATCTGTCTTTATTTTCTTTCCTGTGAAAGATAAGTGTGTTGGTGGGTTGATATTGTGGCATCTTGAGTTCTAATAGGTTTTTACTGCTTTTATATTATTTTTCAGTGTGCTGTGGATGACATCATCATGCCAGGCCAGGATTAGGATCTAGGGATGTTATAATGCGCAACATTTCCAATCCCAAGGAAGGCGGTAAGTATTTAATTTTTCATTTCTGGTGGGGTACGTCTGTTACTGCCATCTAGATGGCTGAGTTTGATAGTAGTAGTAGTAAAAACTTTATTTTTATATAGGAAAACATGTCATATTAGGTCATGGACCCAGTTTACAAGACAGTCCTGTGATCTAAAGTTGCCTATACATAAACACATTAATACCAGTTAGACACTAGCAATACAAATCTATGTAAAAAGTACAAATAACAACTAGTAAAATCACAAATAACAATAATCTAGTCACAGTGATATACAATCAAGCAGTACAAGAGTGCAAGAGACTAACCGCATACAGTTAAATTGAATAAGGCCAATAATTTCCTGAATAAATAATACATATGATGTTGAAGTGCGAATTGTATATGGTAAAATATTCCAGTGTCTAGCTGCCTGGTAGCACAAAGCTTTTTCCCCATATTTGTTCCTTATAAGTGGAGAATGAATTTTCCTTACGTGTACTGTTCATCTAAGATAATCAAAAGTCAATTGTTCCTTAGGGAACATTGTTTTTATGATATAGTGATTTATTTTCCAATTGTTTAACCAGAAGAGACAAACTAAACTGAATGCTTGTTTACAGGTGTGACCTGGGAGCACAGGGAAGTTAAGTGACTTACTCAGGGTCACACAGTATACAAGTGGGGGCTGTGGGATTCAAACCCAGGTCTCCAGATTTGCAGCTCAGAGCCTTAAACCAAACTTGATTTGGATGAAAAGCAGAGTACTTATATATTAATTTATGCCATGATCAAATATAATTACTCTCTAAGGACTGCCACTATAATAAAGATAGCAGGGTACAGTGGTGAGTTTTGGGATTGCATTGTAATACAGTAGGTAGCTTGCCACCTTATAATGTGTCCTATCCAACCTATTCAATAGTTGTCTATTTGTGGTCTGATAAATGAGTTCACCATAACTTAGTATGGGTAAAATTAGTTGTTCCACTACTTTTTTCCAATCGTTCTTGTCTAGACATTTTGTTGTTCGGCGCAGGGTACCTATTCTCTTATTTACCATTTCAGCTAACTTGACCACATGTTCCTTAAAGGTCATGTGGTCATCAAAAATAACTCCTAAATAACAGTATTGGTTCACTTGTTCCAAAACTTTATTATCAATTTTTTATTTCAATACGATCGGTTTGTTTTTGTTTGGATGCAAAATGCATTAATTTTGTCTTTTTTATGTTCATAATGAGCCCTGACCTGGTGAACCACCCCCTCAGATTGTCAAAATCAGTCTGCATCTTTCCCTGGAGTTCCCTGATGTTTATGCCCGTTGTTACAAGGGCAGTGTTGTCTGCATACAGCCTCACCTGAGAGTGACGCACAGTTGTTGGCAAGCTTTTGTTATACATTAAAAATAATAGGGTCCCAAAATAAACCCTTGGGGTTCTCCTCTCTCTATGCATCTGCTATGTGAGATACTTCCAGAAGTAGAGATCCTTTGTGTGAGTTCATCCAGATAGTACTGCTGCCAATGCCAAGGTTCATCCAACAACCCCATGGTTCTTGAGGACTGCAAGAGGAGAGGGTGGTTCACCAGGTCAAAGGTCTTTGATAAATCAATAAAAATGACTGCAGTCTCTGAGACAGAATGCAATGATGAATTAATCAAATTATTAAATTCTAATAATGCTGATGTGGTCAAGTTTTCTTTGCAAAATCCTGACTGATACGGTGTTATTAAATTATATTTATCCAAGTATTCCATAATTTGAATATGAACATTTCTTTCTAAGCATTTAGATAGTAATGACAGAAGTGCTATTGTTCTATAATTATTTAAATCAAATCAAATCAATTTTATTTATATGGTGCCTTTCAGATTATCAAGGCACCTCAAAAACAAGTAAAACAGCTGCAGTGTAAATTTACATAAATTATAAATAGTACAAAATGGGGAAAATAAAATGGCATTCCAGTTATTCCCCAAATGCCTGTATCCATAAAAAGGCTTTTAAGGCCTGTTTAAAACCCTCCATAGTCATGCACTCACGTAACTGATGGGGTAGAGAATTAGAAATAGTGGGCCTGCATTCATAAATGAATGAGCCCCAGAAGATTTTAAACAAACCCTTGGAATTTCTAGCAACCCCTCATCAATCTAGTGGTGCAATTGCCCAGGGCAGTAAGGGACCAGGAGCTCTTTTTTTAGGTAGACCAGACCCTGTCCATGTAGGGCTTTGTAAGTCAGAAGACTGACTTTGAAGGTGATTCACCACTGTACCAACAGCCAGTGCAGTTTGCACAGCACCAGCGAAATATGACAGGACCAAGGGGTTCCTGTCAATAACCAGGCCACTGCGTTCTGCACCAGCTACAAGTAGTGAATATCTACCCCCGGGAGCCCTAGGTATAGGGCGTTGCAGTAATCCAAGCATCAGGACACAAAGGCATGGACCAACGTAGGAAGGTCACCGGATGGAATGAGATGCTTAACTCTGGAGATATTCCTCAGATGGTAAAAAGAGGATTTGACAACGGTCAACACCTGTGAACACAGTGTCAGTCCCTCTTCAAAAATTACCCCCAGGTTTCGCACCCGTTCGGAGGTTGGGAGTGGAAACCCCCTAAGAAGAAGTCCAGAGGGTGGCCTCACTGCCGACCCCCCACCCCATCTGGCGACCTGGGTCCACTACCAGCACCTCAGTCTTTTCCGAGTTCAGCCTCAACCAGCTCAAACTCATCCACTCCTGGATTTCAGTTAGGTGCTAATAAATACTGAGAAAGCTCCATCCTGGTCAGGTGCAAAAGAAAGGTAGAACTGGGTATCATCAGCATAGCAGTGAATCCTCAGCCCATGCCTTCTTACAATGTCTCCAAGAGGTTGCATGTACACTGCGAACAACATGGGGGACAGCACCAACCCCTGAGGAACCCCACATAATAACAGAACTGGGTCAGAGGAATAAATCTCTGACACTACCCTCTGAGTTCTTCTGGTGAGGAAAGATGAAAACCACCTGAGGTCCGTACCTGACAGGCCACAGTTGAACCTCAAATGGTCAAGCAAAACCCCATGGTCCACAGTGTCAAAGACTGAAGAGAGATCGAGGAGAACCAAGATGGAGTGGTTGTTCTGATCTCAAACCATCAGGAGATCATTGAGCACCCAAACCAGTACCAACACCGTACTATGCCTCTTTCAAAAACCAGACTGGAGAGGCTTATAGATATCATGGATGGTCAAATGGTTTTCCAGTTGTATGGCCACTACTTTCTCGATCACCTTCCCCATAAAGGGAAGGTTTGAGATTGGTCTGTAGTTTGCATGGCAGTCTCAGTCCAAAGAAGCTTTCTTCAGGAGGGTTGTCAGTACTGCCTCCATCAGGGAGCCAGAAAACGCACCTGTTTCCAAGGAGCAACAAACTATCCATGCTAGGACCGGGTCAATGATGTCACCACAACCCAAAATCAGGGTAGTTGGTCCTGGCTCCAAACTACAGCAGGTAGGAAGCATACACTGGACAATCTGCATGATGTCCAGAAGCTCAAGCTGGCTGAAGGTACTCCAGGAAAACTGAGGGGCAGTGTCCAAACACCGATCTAGAGCAACGCCCATAGTGTGTGCTGACTGGAGTACTGTCCTGATGCCAACCACCTTAGTCACAAAGAATTGAGCAAGCTTCTCGCACTCAACTTGCAAAAACACTTTTCAGACCTGTAGACAGGCTGAGTTGCACAGTCTGTGCACACTTCGAAAAAGCTGAGCCAATCGATTCTGAGTGGCCACAATCTCCCCGGACAGGAACTCTGCCTTCTTACGGGTGATTGTGGATTGATAGGCTTGATAATGGTCCATCAATCTAAGATGATCAGCATCAAGGGAAGATTTCCAGTAGCAATGCTCTAACCTGTGTCCTAGTTGCCGCATCTCCCTTAAGGACCGATCAAACCAAGGGGACCGAGGGCAAAGGGAGAGAGAACGAACATGGACAGAAGCAATGACATCCACCCATAGAAATGGCCATATTATAGGCCACCACTAGGGCCTCTGGGTCACTGATTACCAGTGGAAGAACCGATAGGTCAAGCACCACTGCCAAGCCTTCAGAGCTTATATCTCGTAAAGGGTGGTACCTGACCATCTCCACTTGGGTGGGCCTATGAAGTGGGGCACAAAAACTGAACCACACAGTGTAGTTATCAGATCATATGACTGGTTCCACCACCAGATCTGAGGTTTTGACCCCCAGGAGGAAGACCAAGTCAAGAGAATGACTGTGTTTATGGGTAGCAGTAGAAACAATCTGTGTAAGGCCCAGAGATGTCATCAACTGGAGGAAGTGCTGACCAAATGGTGAGAGTTTGTCATCGACCCAGGCATTAAAGTCACCCAGGACCATCAGCCTGGGTGACTTAAATGCCATGTCAATCATGAAGTCTGCCACTTCCTGAAGGAACTGTTTCTCATTCCCAGGTGGATGGTAGATGAGGGCAATCCTACAGCCTACACCTGCTATCATGGTACATTTGAATGACTTTGTCTCTTCAACTGGTACACTCATGAGGTCCAGTTTGGTCTTTAAACAGACTGCAACTCCCCCCCAAGATTCAATATTGGGCAGTGAATCATTGAGTACCCCGCTGGAATTGCAGCCTCCAATGTAAGGCCAGAGTTCTCATTCAGTCAAGTTTTGGTGACAAATGCCAGGTCCGCTGTTCCAACAAGATCTGCATCAATTGCAGTCTTGTTTTTAATGGACCTGGCATTACATAACACCGCCTGAATTGAATGGACTTTCAGGGCCGTCAGAGCGACCTGCCCACCTAAATTGGTGGTGCCCTTGGGTATGGAAACCAGATATGGAGAACTATGTTATGGATTCCATTTCACTCCATGGCACCTCCTGGATGTCACGACCCTGATGTGATGGTCCCGCTCATTCACCCTCCACTGTTCGCACCCCCTGACCCCCCCCAGATGAGCAATACCCAACAGTGCTGGTAGGTAGCAAAATGCAGTGGGGGGTGAAGGAGCAGATGGTGTGAAGGGTAGAGGATGAATGGCACATGACCGTGGGGGCAGGCCTCCTACACATTTCAGTAACCCAAGTAAACTTATACAATAATAACACCAACCAAATTTCCTATGCAATAAAACTATGATCAAAATAAATAACCATAAATTAAAACAAATTTATCTCAATGACAACACAGACTAATATATAAACCTAAAATGCCTCAGTCATCCAATCCAAGCCTGCAGTTTTTAGATTAGTCACGATGAGGGCATAAATAATGAAAAGGCATTAAGCTGTAAATAATGACTGGGAGATTCAGTGGATCAAACCCAAAATGGTCCACATACCACCAGAGGGAATACATTTATAAAGAAAGTCTCAGAACTCTCCCCAAACCCCTAAATACTCTCACTATGGGGAGGGGGTTAAAATATGTCCAGACTCTTTGGGACAAGGCGCAATCTCACTGTACCATAAACCCAAAGAGAGAAAGGCACTTTCACTGCCTTAAACAGACTTAAATAAGAGCAATAAAGATAAGCCTGACTATAATTGCAGAAACCCACGGCACGATTCACCCAACCGCTCCAGCCGCTCCAGATGCTGCACTCCACCTCTAATCTCCCAAACAGTTCAGCACAGACAGTGGGCGTAAGCAGGCAGGCAAGCAGGAAAACAAAAAATAATGAACTCAACAAACTTAAAAAATGTTACACGTAATAGCGTTTTGAAGTTAAACACCAAAAAAAAAATGCTAAGCTGTTAATGCAGCCAATGACTCACACAGCCTGGCGGCCATCTTCCAATGCACTTTACTCCATGTACCATTACTTGAAGGCCTGGTGTGGAGCTCCATCTCCTTCTGCATATAGTATAACACTTACTTGTCACTTGCATTTTAAACAAATGAGAAACACAGGATCAACCTGATAAATTATGTACCTTTACCAAACATTATATTTACACACAGAGCTGACTTTGGCAATTAATCTTTATGTTTAAGGCCATAAAACTTATCATGTTAATGTATTAGCAGCTGTAGTGGCTCAGACCAGAGTTTGTTATGTACTTGAACCATAGCGGCTATTAACCAATCTGATGGGACTATGTTGTTTTGTATTGGTGATTGGTAAAGTATTTTTGATATATCCAAAGATAATAGCTGTAATATAATAGGGGATATATTATCTGACCCTGCTGAGTGTGTATTTTGTAAGCTGTTTTATTTTTCTTCCTATAGCATCTTTGCTTATTTCCAGTTTAGATGTGTTGTGTGGTTCAAAGTCACTTATATATGGGTCTTCCTTTGAGAAAGTTGGTGCAAAATATGCATTAAACATTTCTCCCATCTCTGATGGGTCAATTATAATTTTGTATCTAGAGATTTTGAGGTTAGGCCATTGTTGGATTTCTATAAAGAGTTGAGATACTCATATAATCCCCTCATGTTATCCTTGTTTTCTTTGTTTGCTAAACTGAACTCCATTTTTTGTTTATTTCTTTTTATTTTTATTTTACATTTTTTAAGGATTTCATTATATTTGAGAAAATTTACTGCTGTTCTTTCTTTGATGTAAAAATTATAGAGACTGTGTTTGTTTTTTAGTAAGTTTTGTAGACCTTTGTTTAGCCATTTTTGGTTTCTTTCCTCTGCTGTTATATATTTTCTTCTTTTGTATGTGTTTTTCACATATTTTAAATATATGCTGTTTAATATTTTCCCACATTTCACTGGTTGTTTTGTTTCTAAGTTATGTCTCCAATTTGATTTTTTTAAATCATCTATAATACCAATATGACTTGCTGTCTTGTAATCATAAATCTCTCTGCATCCTTTTATTTTAGGGGTGCTGTTCTCATAAGAAAAATAAATACTGTTTGTGTTTACTTATTTATTTATTGAGAGATCAGAATTATAAACCTTAGAGTCAGAGACTCCTTTGTAAAGGCTCCACGTCATGGAAGTACAAAACAAGAGAAATGGACAATACAATGAAAGGTATTGCAAATGAATGCAGTGGGTAAAACAACCCAGAGTCAAGTATGGTACAAAGGTAACAAACAATACATTGAAAGGTATTTCATCTGAATGTAGAGGGTAAAACAAGCCAGAGTCAGTTATGGTACAAAGGTTTCAACAAATTAAGCTATTGCTTATATTAAAATGTAAATGATGATTAAAGGTTTTCTAAGCTATTAAAACAGATACTTAAGATAAAGGCACAGTACATCAGAAGAATCAATCAGAGTAGAGGGAGAAGAGAGAGGAGGGAGGGAAGGAGGGTGGCAGAAGCACAGAGGTTTGGCTTGGCACACCAGTAAAAGAGGGACAACTATGAAAGTGTACAGCTCAGGGGCTGTCACAGGTACTGGTGACGAGTAGTTGCTCTCAGAGTTTGAGTTTGAAATGACCAAGGTTCTGGACACATGAGGTATCAGAGGGCAGATCATTTAGCCAGAGTGGAGCCTTATAGTGGAAGGCACGCTGCTCCAAGGACATTCTGCAGAACGGCACAAGCAATGTGGCTTTGTCTGAGCCTCTAGTATTCCTTGTGGATGATGCATGTTGAATGAGGTTAAGGAGCCTGGTGGGGGAACTGACCATTGACAATTTTCCTGGCAAGGGGTCAGGTGTGGTATTTCTGACAGCCCTCAAAATTGAGCCCATTGGAGAGCTGATGAAGGTTTCAGGTGTGAGTCATCCTATCACACCCTGTGACAAGATGACAGACCCTATTCAGGGTGTCCTTAATTCTGCGAAGTGTGGTATTGTCAGTTGCACCATAGAAGATGATCCTGTAATCCAAAAGATAAAAGACAGAGGAGGTAACCGCTAGGTGGAGGGCTGCAGGGGGCACACACCACTTTTTTTCCTGTAAATGAGACCAATTCTAGCATTTGTAGCAGAGCTAAGACGATGGTTATTTTCAAAATAGTTTAACGAGGAGTCAAGGGTAACACCCAGATATTTGAAGGAAGTCACTTGTTCTAGCTGTGAGTTTTGACAGTTAAGTATGCACAGTGGGGTGCCCCTGTATTTGTTTTGATGATGAGTGAAGAACATAGACTTCGTTTTTTTGGTAATTTAACACCAGTTTATTGGCAGAGAAAACATGTTTCAGTTTCAAAGAAAAGACTCTGAAGGACAAGCTGAAGAGGGGGTAGGTCACGGTGACTGTAGAAGATAACTGCATCGTCCACGTATAGAAGTATTTGGCCAGAACATGCTTTTGGGAGAGAATTTAGAAAGAAGCCAAAGAGAAGTGGCCCCAGCATGGATCCCTGGGGGATGCCAGAGTGAACCGGCAGACAGTTGGATACAGTGGAGTTTATTTTGACATGCTCTGATCTACCACTTAGGTAGCTCTTCAACCAGCAAATGGATTCAGAAGCAAGATCCAGAGCAAGAAGAGACTCTAGTAGGAAATGGTGATTGACCATGTCGAATGCCTTAGTCAGGTCTATGTACACAGACCCGACTAGGTTTCCATGGTCTAGGGCTTTGTGTAGGAAAGTAGTGTATTCCAGCAGTGCAGTTGAGGTGCTGTGCCCCTTCTTGAATCCATGCTGTTCTTTGCAAATGAGGTTATATTTAGTCAAGTAGTCAGTGAGCTGGTCTGAGACAATTTTCTCCAGGATCTGGGGGGAGGGGTGGGGAATAGAGATGGGGTAGTAGTTATTAGGAGATGTGCGGTCCCCTCCTTTGAAGATAGGTACTTCCCACTGTGAGGGGAACTGGCCAAGACAGAGAGAAAGGTTAAGAATTTTTGTAAGAGGGACAAGGACTATATCCAGAACCAGGTGAAGGAGTTTTAGGTCTAACGTGTCCCCATCATGTTGGGACTGACAAAGGACTCTAGATAAGTAGGGTTTGGCCTCTCGAGGGGAAATAGTCCTGAATCAGAAAAGCGGGGTATCAGTAGGGGGTAGGGAGGGGAGGTGACTTGGTGAGGGGTCAAAGAAATTAGATGGGAGGACACTGCTTAGGTGTGAGAAGGAGGAGTTTAAGATGTTAGCTATGGCCATAGGGTCCTGTGAGGTGGTACCATTAATTAAGTTACTGTTATCGAGTGGTACTTGCATTTCATAGTTTTTGACATTTATTTCATTATTACATAATACTACATCCAAGATGTTTTCTCCCCTTGTGGGATGTTTTACATGTTGTATTAGGCTGAGCTGTTCTATGGTTTTTAGAATCTCTTTACTCTGTTTGTTCCAGTTGCTGTTTCCCAATTTATGTTATTTAGATTCAGATCGCCCAGAAAATATCACTCCTCCCAGCTCCCACACTTTTTCAAGATTCAAAACTATTTCTTTTAGTATTACACTATTTGCATTAGGTGGCTTGTAGCACAGACCAATTGTGATATGTCTTCCATTTTTACTTTGAATTCTTATCCATAAAGTCTCGGTTCTACCCACTCTTTATTTTGTCTGATATATCAGCTGACTGCATGTTTTCAGAGATATATGCTGCTACCCCTCCTCCTTTTTGTCTGATTTTGTCTAGTCTGTAGAGTCTGCAGTAATTCATATTTGTTCCCGAATTGTCCTTTGATCTCGCTCATGTCTCAGTAATGAATGCCATATAGGCTTTTCCACTGGGTTTTAGTAATGTTTCTAATTCTTCTACTTTGTTAATCAAATTTCTGGCATTGTTTAGTAAGCAATGAACTGTATTTTGTTTCTGGTGGGTATTTTGGGGGGGTTTAGTTTGAGAATTGTTTTCTATGGTGTGAAGCCACCCCCTCCCTGTTTTGTTTAAATGTTTTATGGGTAGTGCTGTATTTATCAGCTGTGCTAAAGTTTTAGTCCGCTTTAAATTTAAATGTAGACCATCTTTAGTACACAAATGAGACTTTCTAAAAAATGCCTCCCATGAATCAATGAAAGCTACCCTCATTTTCATGCATCTGTTTTTCAATCTGATGTTCATTCACTGAGTGGTATTCTTCTTCTCTGCATGTCCTATTAGTATGGGCAAAATATCTGATATTACTGTCCTTTTGCCTTTATTTTTTATCTGTTTACATAGCCCCATGATGTCTTCTGTAATGTCTTTCTCATGGCCATGTCCAACATTATTAATCCCCACGTGAATCACCACTGTCTGTGTATCTATGTCACTACTTATTACGTTTGGTAGTATGGTTTTTATGTCAATTGTCCTGGCACCAGGCAGACAAATTACTTCCCTATTTTCTCTGCCCTTTCCACAAATTAGGATATCTGTCCTACACAAAATTGATTCACCTATGATAAGCACCTTTTCAGTTTTGTTTGGACAGTCGTTCTGGATTATATTTATAGGCTCATATGTATTTGATAGCAGTATATCTATGTCAGTATCTAGTGTAGTTCCATTTCCAAAAGCTCTCCTACCCTTCCTTTAGGGGTTTTGCATTATATTAAACCACTCTATTGTTTCCAGATCAGTTAGCTCCATAGAAAATGTTTCAGAATTTGTATCTGAGACATCAATATCATTCTTAGTGTTTTCATTTCTCTTTCTATTTTATTTGGGTGCAATGTTTACTGAATACAGTGCACTCTCTCTAGTTTGTTCCTTTAAGGTTTTCATTTCTGATAATAATTTCCCATTTCTATACATTTGGTGCATATATAAATGCTAGCATTGGGTTCAGTGGCATTTGTTGCATATATATGGCAACTGCAGCATCTAGAGATAGT
The DNA here is from genome assembly GCA_016271365.2 of Neoceratodus forsteri. Lineage (NCBI taxonomy): Eukaryota > Metazoa > Chordata > Ceratodontiformes > Ceratodontidae > Neoceratodus > Neoceratodus forsteri. The sequence continues at coordinate 659,800,003 of CM057449.1, forward strand.
ACCATTGTTACATAATATCATTAAGAAATCTTCAGATGGGTTGTAGGCCTCCATTGTATTGTTTAATGATATTGAGTTTGACACTATTTCTGTAAGGATGAACTAGTTCATTGTTATAAGTTACCAAAGGTATCAGATTCTTATTGATCCCACAGATATAATATACACATATCAGTGCTGTGTTTCTTAGATACTTACTAAATATCTTAGTCTTTTCAGGTTAGTGACCTGCCCTCATCCCTGCATCCATGAGTGCATCTTCACTCACTCCGGGTGATCCCCTTTGTAGTCAAGGACCCGAAAGTCACATGACTACACTCTGCAAAGTTACTATTTTAAATTAAAGTTATTTTTGGGTGCTGTTAAGTACGGAGCCTCCCTTCAGTATTTTATACATAGACAGTGTCGGCTGATAAGGGCCTGTGGCCCACCCAGTCTGCCAATTTGAACTTGTAAGTTCAGTTTATGTTTTCCTAGAAGTCTGTTGCCCCTTACCCCTGACCTCCAGAATTCCTTTATGTCTATCCCATGCATTCTTAAATCCTGTGACTGTTTCAGCTCCCACCACTTCCTCTGGCAGGGTGTTCCACTTGTCCACCACCCGTTCTGTGAAGAAATTCTTCCTCACGTTTCCTCTGAATCGTCCTCCTTCCAACTTCATCCCATGCCCTCTAGTCCTGGAACATTTTTTCACTTAAAAATAGTGTATTCCTGCACCCTGTTCCTCCCTGTAAGATACTTGTATGTCTCTATCATATCGCCTCTCTCCCTCCTCTCCTCCAGGGAGTACATATTCAGTTCCTGCAACCTGTCCTCATAGGACTTGTGATGCAATCCATGTACCATCTTTGTTGCCCTCCTCTGAACCTTCTCTACCCTGTCTATGCCCTTACATAGGTAAGGTCTCCAGAACTGTACATTGTACCCCAATGTGGGGCCTCACTAGTGTCTTGTATAGTGAAATTATGACCTCCCTTTTCCTGCTGGTGATGCCCCTGCCTATGCATCCCAGCATCCTATTTGCTTTACCTGCTGCCTTGTCACACTGTTTCCCTACCTTGAGGTCATCAGAGATGATAACCCCAAGATCCCTTTCCTGCTTGGTGCATGCTATATCCTCACCCCCCCCCCAACTGATATATTGTGCCAGGGTTTTTGTGCCCCATATGCATTATCTTGCACTTCTTTGCATTGAATTTCAACTGCCAAACCCCTGACCATTCTTCAAGCTTCTGCAGGTCCCTTCTCATTCTGTCTTCACCCTCTGGTATGTCTACTCTGTTACAGAGCTTTGTGTCATCAGCGAACAGTGAAATTCTGCCTTCTAGGTCCCACGCAATGTCACTGATGAAGATGTTGAATAGGACCGGTCCCAGCACTGATCCCTGTGGTACCCCACTGGTCACTCTTCCCTCTGTGGAGTGACAGCCATTTACCACCACTCTCTGTGTCCTGCCACCCAGCCAGTTACCTACCCCCCACACTACTGTCCTGCCCACACCCATATTCCCCAGTTTATGTAATAGTCTTCTATGTGCCACAGTGTCAAAGGCCTTGCTGAAGTCCAGATAGGCCATGTCCACTGCCCTCCCCTGATCCACCTCCTTAGTCACCCAGTCAAAAAATTCAACGAGGTTGGTCTGACATGACCGCCCCCTGGTGAAACCATGCTGCCTTGGGTACTGTAGTCCATTGACAACCAGATGTTCCACCAGTCTGTCCTTCAGTAGTGCTTCCATGATCTTCCCCACTACCAAGGTGAGGCTGACTGGTCTGTAGTTTCCCGCTTCCTCTTTGTTCCCACTTTTGTATAAGGGGACTACATCTGCTGTCCTCCAGTCTTGGGGTACCTCCCCTGTTTCCAGTGATAGGCTAAGCAGGATAGCCAGAGGTTCAGCCACCACCTCTCTTAGCTCTTTAAGGACCCTGGGGTGCACCCCATCTGGCCCCATTGCTTTATCAACTCTTATTACTTCCAGTTCCTTCAGGACCCTTTCTCGAGTAAAGGGATTTGTGTCCATTTCTGCACCATTCTCACCACTTGTACTCCCTTCAGATCCATTACCCTCCTCTTCCTCAGTAAATGAGCAGAAATACCTGTTCAATATGTTAGCTTTACGTTGTCATCCTCACGGCTTCCATCCTCCCCTTCAGTCTCACTATCCCTCACTTTGCCTTTCTTTTTCCTTATGTACCTGTAAAGGTTTTGTCACTCTACCCACTGATTTTGCAATGTGTTCTTCTGTCTGAGCTTTGGCTTCCCTTACTGACCTCCCTGCCTCCCTTTGCTTCTCCTGGTACTTCTCCCTATCCCCTTCTGCCTGTGTCTTTTTGTATTGCCTGAATGCAATCTTTTTGGCTTTCACTTTCTTTGCTACCTCTTTGGAAAACCATAATGGTATCCTCTTCCTTTTCCTCTTGCTAACCTGCTTAATGCATAATTCGGTTGCTCTTGTAATCCCCATTTTAAATACTGCCCACTGTTCCTCAACCCCTGATTCCTGCCCCATTCCCCTTAATGCCTCTTTCAAGAATCTCCTCATTTTCCCAAATTCTGCCCCCCTTAAAATCCAAGATACGTGTTTTTGTGTGGTTTGATTCTGCTCTTTCTGTGATTTCAAACCACAATGACTGGTGGTCACTGTTCCCCCGGTGCTCCCCCACTGTTACCCTCATCACACTGTCCCTGTTTGTGAGCACAAGGTCCAGTATTGCCTTCTGCCGAGTTGGTTCCATGACCAGTTGCTTGAGGAAGGCATCCTGAAGGGAGTCCAGGATAAATCTGCTCCCTAGTTGATGCTGCTGCTGGGATGCTCTAGTCCACGTCTGGAATATTGAAGTCTCCAACCAGTACTACTTAACCTTGTCTGCCATCTTTTGGATGGCTAGCATCAGCTCCCTATCTGTTTCTTCCTCCTGGGCTGGTGGTCTATAGACCACATCTGTGCAGATGGCTGGCCACATTTTCCTTTCCAGCTTAATCCACAGTATCTCTCCCCCATTTTGTTCCTCCTGGATCTCTGTGGCCCTTATGTCATTTTTCACATACAGTGCCACTCCGCCTCCCTTTCTACCTGCCCTGTCTCTTCTGAATATGTTGTAGCCAGGTATGGCCACCTCCCAGTCGTGGTTATCATTACACCAGGTTTCAGTGATGGCCACAATGTCCAGGTCTGACTGCACCATGACAGCCTCCACATCTTCCATCTTGTTGCTAAGGCTCCTGGCATTGGCACACATGGCTTTCCATGATTTGACCTCCCTAGACTGTTTCGCTGTTCTACTCCAGCCCCTTCCTTGGTTGTCCTTTATCCCTGGTTCTCCTTGCTGTCTGCCCTTCTGCTGAATTTTTCCCCTTTTCTGTCGATCCACCTTTTGGGTGCTAATCTCCATCTTTTGCACGCTGCTTTGTAGAGATAGACACTCCTCAGTTCATTGGTTCCACTGCTAGCTGTGGGGGGTGAGCAAGTAAGTACCCTCCTTGCTGGCCTGCCACCACCCTTTGCTAGTTTAAATGCTTGTCAATGTAGCATTTAAACTTATCAGTGAGTGCTTGGATTCCCCTCCAGGGTGGATGCAGGCCATCAGGCTTGAACAAACCTCCATCCCTCCAGGTGGGTCCCCAGTCACCAATGAATCCAAACCCTTCCTCACAGCACCAGTTCTTCAACCATGAGTTAAAGTTCCTGGTGCATGCACCCCTATGCTCTCCCTTGCCTCTCACAGGTAGTAGTTCTGAGAAAATGACAGAAGTAGCTACTTGCTTGAGACCCCTCCACAATTTCCTAAACTCTTCCTGAATTTCCTCTGGCTCCCCATTTGCCAGGTCATTAGTACCTAGGTGGATAATGCCATCCAGCTCACCCTCCCGGATCAAGATGGCAGCCACGCTGGGCAATGTGTCGAATTAGCTTGCTAATATTTGTTTTATTGCTTTTATTTTAATCTATTTTACTCACTTTTAATACTCTTTGCAGCGTTTTTTATGTTTGTAAACTGGAGCCGTGTGTGTTGAACTATACTGTGGGATTAGCGTATAGTTGTTTTTTGCTGGACTCTTGTGGATTTTGCTCCATCGGATCTTGTAACTGGTGCTGTTGTGGCACACTACGGACTTTGCAAATTGTATGTAATCATCCCTGGGATTGTATGTGGCACTGAGGCATCTTTGACGGACCAGTTTTTTGGTGCTTGGTACTGGTGGAGGACCTGGACTGCTTCGGGACTTTAGCCGGTGTGAGAGAGTCATGGTCCCGGTGCTATAGGGGTGATTGCACCTTTGTTTATACTTGCCGACGACCAGTGGCAAAGTTGCGGCAGTTATGTGTATCATATGTTCGAGCGGTGCTGTGGTGATTACAATTTACTGCCTCACAGTTTGTATTGGGGCTGGTTTGTGTTGTCCGGTTACCACTTTGTATTTTCATTGGTTCGGCTGCTGCTGTTACTTTCTTTCCCAACTTTGTGGAGATTGGCTTTGTTTGACAGAGCCTGCACGGAGTATTCAACCAGTTCTCGAAAGTGCTCGTGAGGACATCGGGAATAGTCGCCACTTCGAAGAGGTGACTAACTGTCTCGAGGGGAAGATCTGGATCTTTACATTTAATTGGATTTGGATTACTGGCTATGTGGATTAACTACTGCATGTCTCCTTGAATGGTGGTTCGTGCTTGTGTGCAGGAACTCTGGATATCTGAAGATCAGCTTTAAATTTGGCACCAGATTCAAGACCTTGATCCTGGGGGTGGATTGGCTGCAGTGTGTGGCTGTGTGGGGGTTCCGGTCTTATTCCGCTGAGTAGTCAGCAGTTTAGCCCGGTGACCCTTAGGATCTCTCCCTGGGGCTTGCTGGAGAGCGAGCCCAGGTGGGGGATTGTTAGTAACGGCCATGGACTTGTATCCGTCTACCCAGTGGGTCTGATTTGTCTGGAGATGACAACAGGAGTCAGTGTCTGAAGCAGAAGAGGCTGATTATTGCTGGAATTTGATGGACTTTTACCTTGCCAAGTGTTTGGAGCCAGATTTGGTGTGGAAATTGGGGTTTTGAACTGTTGGGTGCCTGGTCTTCGGGACTCCCTGTGGGGTTTGAGGCTACCAGTCGGTGGGCTGGTGGAGAATCTTCCTCCTTGGCTCCTCACAGCCCTCTAGTTTGACTGGGTGGCTTTGGTGAGCTAAGTGGGGCGTCTCTTGATCCGGCCTCCCCCCTTCTCCTTTGCTAGCATCATCGGTACCATTCTTTTAGGATTTGACTACTAAGGGTTTGCTGTTTTTATTTTCACCACTTCCAGGTACTGTAATTTCATTTACTTTTTGAAAAGCAGTGAGAGAGCTTTTCATTAATTATATATAATTTAAACTGTAGTTGGTGGTAGTGAGAGTGCCACAACTTTTTCATTTTGGGTTTAATATTATTTGTTTATGATTTTGAAACAAACTCAGCAATTCATGAAGACACTGGACATTATGTCACTTGGAAAATAATAGATGCTTAGACTACTGTTGTAGTTTTAAAATTGTATTTATTGTATTTGGGGTTATATTTTGGGTTGGATCTTTCTTTTTTCTTTTTTTTTATTTTCTTTAATATAGTTTTGGTTTCTGTTTGTTTTCCTTCCTCTGTGAGAGAGTGAGGACTGAATTTTATTTATTTTCTTTTAAGTTATTTGATATTGATAGGTTTTGTTAATTTATTTTATTTTTATTTATTTTAGTTTTTTTGTTTATTATGTGTTGGGGAGGTTTAGCGATGGTTGGGCATTATTCCCCCACCAGGCTCAGGGAATTACGTCCCTTTGAATGCCCTCCTTTGTCATCTGACACCTATTTTAGGTGTTGTGCACTGGGCATTCTTAGGAAGTGTGGACAAAAGGGGAAAGCTGGGCCTGTTGGGGGACAGGAGAGGGGTGGGCGGATTGGGGTTTTGGGGTCCAGGAGACACCCTGGGGTGAAATGGGGTCAGGATAGGGGTTCCTCATGTCTTGTCCCCATACCCAAGGGTTCTGTTTCTAATGGACAGGTGCTGAGGTCTTCCTCGACAGCTCATCCAACCTTGGTGGTGTTATGCAATGCCAGATCTATTAAAAACAAGACAGCTATTATAGCTGATCTTGTTGGATCAACTGATCTGGCTTGCATCACCAAGACCTTGCTGGATGAAAATCCAGGTCCTATATTGGCCTCGGCAGTTCCAGTCAGTTTCTCAGTGATACACCATCCAAGGTTGGATCGTAGGGGCGGGGCTGTGGCCATTATGTTTAAGACTGAGCTGGGTCTTGTGGATGTGTCAGTGGGAAGTACCAGATCCTTTGACTATATCCTGGGAGAGGGTGTAGGTTGTGGTATTCTCCTTGTTTACCGTCCACCAGGTGACGGTGGAGAATTCCTGCAGAGATAGCAGAATTCGTCATCGACATGGTGTGAGGTTTCCCAGACTGATAGTTCTGGGGGACTTCAATGCCTGGGTCAATGATGAACTCTTGCATTTTGGTCAAAATCTCCTCCAGCTGTTGATAATGCTGGGCCTAACACAGGTTATTACCTCCTCGACTCATGTAAAAGGTCATTCATTGGATCTGATCTTCCTTTTGGGTATGGAGATCACTGCTTTGGGGGTGGAACCAGTCAGCTGGTCTGACCATCACACCATAAGGTTCAGTTTCAGGGCCCCCCCAATAGGTCTGCCCCTACGGAGATGGTTCGGTACCACCCTTTAATGGGTATAGAACCCATTGACCTAATGGCGGTGCTGGACCTATTGGGCTTGTCGAGTGAATGCATGAGTCCAGATAGTCTTGTACTAGCCTATAATAAGGCTGTGGGAGATGCTCTGGACAAGATTGCTCCTGTTCATGTTCGGCCTCTCACCATCCATCCAAGGAGCCCTTGGTTTGATGGCTCCTTGAAGGAGTTAAGGCGTATTGGCCGAAGGTTGGAGAGATTCTGGCGGAAGTCCGGAGATGATGCTGACAGGCTTAGGTTGATGGCACATTACAACGGCTATCAATCAGAAATCACCTATAAGAAGGCAGAGTTCCTGGTCTGGGAGATTTCTGCTGCACAAAACTGACCGGCTCAGCTTTTCCGGACTGTGGACAGATTGTGCAATCCAATCTGCCTCCAGCCCAGAGAAGCCTTTTCTCAGTTAAGATGTGAGGAGTTCGCTCGTTTCTTTGCAGATAAGGTTGCCAGCATCAGGTCTGGCATCGGTCTGACCTCTCCTATAGGGTGTTGCAGTGGTCAACATGAAGTGACATGTATTCGGTCTGTCTGGTCAGAGTTTCACCGGCTAGAGGTCAGTGACATTGTGAAGATCATCCAAATACTGTGACCAACCAGTTGTAGTTTGGATCTGGGCCCCACACCTCTCTTAATAGGATGTATGGAAGTTATCTACTCTATCCTTGCTGACATTGTCTGGAAGTCTTTGGAGATGGGGGTCTTTCCTGACTCCCACAAGAAGGAGGAGGTCGTTCGACCACTCCTTAAAAATTCCTCTTTAGATCCAGATTGTTTAGCTAACTACCGGCCTATCTCTAACCTGCCGTTGTTGGTAAGGTTATTGAAAAGGCGGTTGCGTTGCAATTGGATGATCATCTTATAACTCACAATGTCTATGATACTCTTCAATCTGGTTTTAGGAAGAAGCATAGCACAGAGACTGCCCTTGTCCTGGCATTGAGTGACCTCCTAATGGCTAGAGATTGAAAGGCATATACCATTCTGGTCCTTCTCGATCTCTCTGCTGCATTTGACACTGTAGACCATGGTGTGCAATTGGATCACCTGCGGGTTTATTGCAGGCTGTCTGGTACAGTCCTCAAATGGTTTCATTCTTACCTCACAGACAGGTTTCAGAGAGTTGCCACTGGAATTTATTCCTCTGGCGCTCACTCCCTGCCTTGTGGGGTACCACAGGGCTCCATTCTAGCTCCCATGTTGTTTGCAGTGAATATGCTGCCATTGGGAGAAATCATCAGGCGATACAGTTTGGGTTTTCACTGCTATGCAGATGATACCCAGCTGTATCTGTCCTTTCTGCTCGGCCAGGATGATGCACTTTCCGTGCTAAATAATTGCCTTGCTGCAATCAGACTTTGGATGAGTTCCAGCTGGCTGAGACTGAATCCGGACAAGACTGAGGTATTGGTAGTGCACCCAAGTCATCTGGGGGCAGGTTTGGGAGCTGGACAACCATCAGGCTTGTCACTTGGTGGTATAACCTCATGCAAATGGTGAACTCCCTTACTAGGATTAACTACAAGACTGGCACCAGTACCCTCTTGGATTGGGTCCTCACCACTCACCCCACAAGGATTTCTCATATGACCATTCTCCCAGACTCACTCAGCGACCACTCCCCAGTCATGTGTGCATGGTCTAACAAATTCCTTAAGCCCCCTCCCAAAATTATTGCTATCAGAGTCCTTCCTCATGGAAAACTTCCACATCTCAAACAACACCTGCTTCTACAAGACTGGCTACCCATCTATGAAGCAACAGATGTTAACTAGGCTCTTGATCACTTCATCTCAATTTTCAACAAAGCCTGCAACCTCTTTGCCCCTGCTAAAAGGCACAAAACAAAATCTCTCTCTAACTCATGGGTCACCGTGGCTCTTCTCTCACAGCTGAAACTAAAGGAACACCTCTGGGCAGTTGCCAGGGCCACTGGCAAACAACTGGACATCCAAAATTACAAACAAGCATGAAATGCCAGCACAAAAGCCATATGGCTAATGAAATCCACCTATTACAAAGATGCTCTCACCAATACATGGAGAAATTGTTGTGCTTTCTGGGACAATATCAAGGATGTCACAGGGAAGCAGCCAAAAACCTCTCCGGCTATGTTAATGGTTGATGGATCCTCAACCCTTGACTCCAAGGTGATCACAAACATCTTTAACACGGCTTTTTCAGACCTTAGTGCTGTTCTAAACCATGACTTTTTCGAAAACAGGGCCTACTCCCCAAATACCTCAGCCCCTCAGTCTAACCATCCCCTCTTCTACTTCAGGAAGGTAAGGCTGAATGAAGCTCTCCACTATATTACTGCAGCTATCTCTAAATCTAGATCTAGTAGCGACACCCTGGACCTTAAGCTTCTGTTGCTCACCCTCGATGAGGTAATTCATCCATTAACAAAAATCCTAAACCTCTCTCTCAGCTGTGGAAAATTCCCAGACCTATGGAAAACAGCCACCGTGACACCCGTCCATAAAAGTGGGGACAAGACGATTCACTCAAATTATCGCCCTATCTCCATACTGCCCCCACTCTCTAAGGCACTTGAGCGCATCGTGGCTGATCAGCTTACCGACCACTTGGATAAATACAATATACCTGTCCACAACAACACGGCTTCTGGAAAGGTCACAGCACCACCACAGCCCTTCTTGAGTTCACTGGAGCTTTGCACAAATCTCTTGACAATGGCCTTCTCACAGAGGCCATTTTCGTCGACCTCTCCAAGGCCTTCGATACAGTACACCATGGACTACTAATACACCAACTACTGAATGCCGGGCTATCACCTGACTCTTCTCTCTGGTTTAAAAGCTACTTAGAAAACTGGTCACAGAGAGTAAAAATTGCAGATGCTCTTTCTAACACCCTGCCTGTTCGCTCAGGTGTCCCACAAGGATCCATACTGGGACCCCTCCTTTTTTAGCCTTTTCTTAAACTCCCTCCCTTACCACTGCTCTGTGCAGATCATACTATATGCCGATGATGCTGTTGTATTCTCCACTCACAAAGATCCTACAACTCTTCAACACAACCTTCAACTTGGTTTCAGTTCTGTAGAGACATGGTTTCTTAATCATAAACTGGTCCTCAATGACGAAAACCAAATCTATGTTTTCTGCAGCTCTAACCCACACAAGCTACACCATTTGGCTATTTCCACCACCCAAGGGAACACTCTAGATCAGGTGGTGTCCTTCAAATACTTAGGGATACAGCTTGACCCTAATCTCTCCTATGGACTTCATGTAGATAATGTAGCTAGAGCTGCTAATATACGGCTTGGTCTCCTCTACAAACACAGACCACACCTCACGTCAGAAGCTTTGAGGGTTGCAGTCCTGAGCTCTGTGCTCTCTGTAATAGACTATGGTCTCATCATTTATGGCTCAGCCACAATCACAACCCTTAGATGCCTCTCAACTGCCTTAAATAAAGCATGTCGGCTCATCACTGGTGCTCACCGTCTCACCCACACATGTGACCTGTACACTCAGACTGGCTGGCTCCAACTATCAAACCACATAAAGTTTCTCACCTGCTCCATGATCAAAAAAATCTACCTTGGCCTTGCACCTTCTGGGGTCTCAACTCTGTTACAACACCAAATTAACAAATGGTGCCTTAGGAGATCCACACTACAGTTACTGAAAGTCCCCCACTGTCACACTTCACAGGGACAATGCTCTTTTGCTTATCGAGCACTACTCTGGTTCAATGGCCTCAGCCCAACCATCTCCTCTGCCCCAACTATTGGTATGTTTAAAACTAGGCTCCAGGACTATCTCACTACCAACAGCTCCTGTGACTGCCCAACTTAACCTTGTTTCTCCACTTCTCTTTCTGCTGTAGTTGTCCCCCCCTTCCCTCCTCACTGGATTCTACCTCACATCTTGGTATACCCAATGCTGCACTTTTCACCCTCTGCACCCTTCCTACATTCCTTCTCCCCCTACCCTCTTCCTCTCCCTATGACTCTGGCGCTTCTTATCTGTTGTCTATTTTCTCTGACAAATGCCACTGGCTGCCTTGTTACAATGCTACCCTTGAACTATATTAATCTGTACTCAGTTTGCAATGTCCACATTGTTGTAATGCCTGTCTTGATGTTCCCCATAATTTGTATTTCTCTGACATGGAACCTTTGTAAAAGAGCCATGGCTCAAAGGTATTTGTAATCCTAGACTTGATAAATAAATAAATAAATAAATAAATAAATAAATAAATGAAATGTCGCTCCCTACCTCCGATCAGGTGTGAAATCTGGGCATTATTTTTGATCGTAGCTTGACCCTTAAATCTCAGGTGTCAGCTGTCATCAAATCCTCTTTTTACCATCTGAGGAATATTGCCTGGGTAAAACACCTGGTTCCTCCGGGTGATCTTCCAACATTGGTCCATGCCTTTGTCACTGCCCGTCTTGATTACAGCAACTCCCTTTACCTAGGGCTACCTGGGGTTGATAATCGCCACCTGCAGCTGGTGCAGAACGTGGTGGCCAGGCTTTTGACTGGTACTCCTAGAACCAGTCATATTACACCTGTGCTCTGCGAACTGCACTGGCTGCCTGATGGTGGTGGATCACCTTTAAAGTTGGTTTACTAACCTTCAAAGCCCTACATGATCAGGGACCCGGTTACCTGAAGGATCTCCTGATTCCCTACTGCCCCCTCTGTCCTCTCCGCTCCACCAATGAGGGATTGCTATAGATTCCCAGGGTTCATTTGAAAACATCAGGATCTCATGCGTTTGCTTTTGCAGCACCAACCCTGTGGAATTCTCTACCTCGTTGGTTGAGAGAATGCCCAACTGTCGACAGTTTTAAAACTAGTTTGAAGTCATATTTATTTAGTTTAGCATTTCTTTAATTATGGTTACTATATTTTAATGCTGGTTTTAAAATTTTTATTAGTATGTATATGTTGTACGTAAAGCGCCTTGATTTTGAAAGGCGCTATAGAAAAAAAGTTGACTTGACTAGACTTGACGTCTTGCCTTTCCAGTAATCCCCAGGATCTTCCTTCCCTCCCTCCATGCCATGGCACCTGGTAGGCACCTCACCTCCCTGTCCTCCCCCTCCTGTGTTCCTAGCTGGACCCCACTTATGATGGAGTCCCCCACCAGGATTCACTTTCTCCTTCTCTGGGATCCACTGCTCTCCCCGCTGAGGTCACCTCCTTGGCTAACCTCTACATCCTTTCCTTCCACTTCTCTGGGTACGTCTATTTGGTTGTCCCCATTTGCCAGCGTGGTATATGAGTTCTTGAGTGGAATAAGATCTGGGATGTGCCTCTGCCTGACCACTCTAACCCTTCCTGAGCCCACTGTCATCCAAGTGCTCCTCGTTCTCGGTATCCTTTGAGGCAGTTGCATTGGACTGGGTGGTCTCTGGATAGGGGTGATGGTACTCCTGACCCAGTTTACTTCTGATCTGAGTCTGGCTACCTCATCCCACAGTCCAGAGAGATGCATGCAGATAGGGCAGCACCTCAGTGTCCAGAAGGTCTGCCTGAATATGGCTGCCCCACAGCCACTGCGTTGCACCACTCCCCACATTATACTGCAATTCCACTACTTGTCTGTTACTGAAGCTTTCCTAGTTCCCTTTTAATTAATTTACTGTCCTAAAAATCCTGCCACTGATCCTCAGATACTTTTCTGTTTAAAAAAATAAAATAAACCAATAAATAAATAAATGAGTCAAAACACTTGTGTTGAGGGTGGGCTTCTTACCCCTTATGCCCCTTCAACTCCACACCCCTTACTATCCCCTGTGTTTAGCTCCTGTCAATCAGATTTAACAGGGCATATAATTAAGAGTTGGGGGAAGAGGAGGAGGGGGCGAAAATTTGCAGCAATTAAAGACAGCAAAGGAATACACCACCACTACATTTTAAATTTTCAACAGCCCAAAAACAATTCTAAGTAAAGACAGCAAATAAATTACAGTGTCACTAAAAGCCCACAATCTAAGTTTAAAATAAAAATTGCAATTACCAGTTACTGTAAAGCACTGAATTGAATATGTTTCCTTCCCCTTCTGGCTTCTTCTGAGAAAAGAAAACTCACTTGCTACCTCAACTCTGACTAAGCCCCACCGCCAGTTATCACGTAGCTGAGGTCAGGGGCCAGACAATTAACACCCCTCACCCAAACTACAGGGCAAGTCAGACAAGCCAAGACTAAATTTGCAGCAATTAAAGACAGTAAAGAAATACACCACTACTACGTTTAAAATTTTCAACAGCCCAAAAACAATTCTAAGTAAAGACAGCAAATAAATTACAGTGTCACTAAAAGCCCACAATCTAAGTTTAAAAGGAAAATAGCAATTGCCAGTTACTGTAAAGCACTGAATTGAATATGTTTCCTTCCCCTTCTGGCTTCTTCTGAGAAAATATTGTACTGTTTGTGCCCAAACATAAAGTAGTATTTATTTGGTTGTACTCCGTTCAGCCCTGCATGTACTACAATTTGTCCTTCTAACTGGTTCCTTATAGGAACCCCCATATCTCACATGCTGTCTAGCCCCAGATATGATTGTAGCTTAGTAAACAGTAATAGAAAAGAAATGCACAAGCAACATAAAAAAACATTGGGTTATTGTATATTTGCTGCTGTCTCACAGCCTCTCTGCTGTCTCTCAGCTCAGTTGTAGAACAAGAAATTGTTACTAGCAAAATAACCTTGGTATTTTTGTGAGAAAGAAAATAATGCCAAATTAATGAAACAGTAACATTACTATGAATACTGAACTTGTCAACAAGACAGTAACATTAATATGAATGCTAAACTTTAGGCATTGCATAACTTAAAAGTACCAAAAATATAAGATGAAAAAGGCACACTGTGGACATTGCTAATGTCATTGACTCTGGTCTAGCACTGTAGCGCTCAGTTTTGCTGATCTTAATTGAATTTATGCATCACTTTAAGGGACCTGTAAACAAGGAACGTAAACAGAGTTGGCAAATGAGTATTATTTGAAAGTTACAGTAGATTTAAAAGTTGTGTTACTGGGCTCAAGCACATCAGGTGTGCATTGGCAGTATCGTCTTCTTCTCTGAATCCATGGATACCGCCCTCATGCCACTGACTGATGGTTCAAATACTGTGGTGAGCCACTGTGTGTGTTTCTTTCTGATGTTGCCCACTCTGAGATTCATGGAAATCTGAGCCAATGGATCTGCACTTTGATAACTGCAGCATACCACTCTGTAAAGCATGTCTCTAGCTTATCCCTGAGCAGTTTATTTATAGCAAGACTCAAGGGTGGAGGAGGTTGGTAAAAGGCACAGGTTAGATTCTAGTTTTTCCAGGACTGGTGCTGTGGTGTGGGCTCTGTAAAGGTCAAGGATCAGCAGTGAGTACTATCCACCTGGCAATGGATTTCTTTGATTGACAAATGTACTGTAGGGGCATCAGGATATTGCCTACATACTCCATATGGTATCCTGGTTTGCCAAGTGAATTTCACTCTGTGTTATATGCCACCTGGGGGAAAGATATGCCTTAGTTACCTCAGGAGGGGGGAGTTAGTCACCAGCAATAGTATAAACCATCATAAGAGAGACACTGTATTTCTCACTAAATCCATTGACTTACACTAGCTTGGCCATCAACTTCACTGTGGTCCATTGTGAACAGTGGACCAGATGAAACCCATTTTTCATAGATGTCGATGATTCATTCTGGAGATATAAGTTCTTGAATAGAAGCCATTTGCACCTGGTTCAGAAACTTATTTTTCAGTACTTGAAAATCCTCTGGAGTATTCCTCCCAGCCTCTGTCCCCTTTCATTTCCAAAGAATCTGTCTATTCAAAAACTGCCAGGCTCCTTGGTGAGTTAATGAAAGATTTACATCAAACTTAGTAATTTTGGATTCTGAGGTTTAACAACACTTACAGGTCCCCCCTTCCCCATCAATAACCCTGGTGTTTGCAAAAGCACCTTCAATCGACAAACTTTTTATGATTTTTTTTTAGTTCAGATTCAGCATCCTCAAGCAGCATTGTCAACCATCCTCACAGTTTTGTTGGAAGCACAAGAGCAAGCTGCTGTTGATCAGACACTGGTTTAAAGTGCTGTAGATAATCAACTTTACATTTGTGAAATGTGCTTTCTCTAATATTTTTCATACTTTTAACATAATAACAGACTGCATTCATTACACCATTGGTCATAGCATATTTCTAAATTTCAAAACACACTTCAGGGCAGTAACTTGCATATGTCTGTTGTCATGTTTGCCTATTTCTGTCACGTATTTGCCTACAATCTGTAAAATCTCTATGTCATTGTTGACTTCAAAAGTATGTATTTCTGCTATCCCTTACCTATTATCAATCATGCCTGCTAACATGTAATTTTTGATACTGCTCTTTTGTATTTCATGTTTGATGTTTCTCTGAACTGCAAAATGTGTGTATTTGCAAAATGTATGTAGTCTCATTTTTCCCTGAATTGCAAACTGTCTGTAATTTGAGAAATGTATTTATTTCCCCAACTATTCCTGCCCACTGTAACCTCCGGGTCATACCTGAAAATAATCATGTCACAGCTATGGTGCCTACCCGGTTAACAAAAACTAACTAAATAAATTAATAGTCAGTGCACCTATGCTTGGGGGGGGCGGGGTTTGTATTCTTAAGTTCCTTGATCACATTTTCTGCAGTTTCCATTGAAACATCAGCTTCCTAGCTCAGTGTACCTGGAGATGGTTCATCCAAAAGGGAGCTTACATGCTCTTTCTTCAAAGGTTTACTTAGCCGTGGCCATGAAATTAGAGATATCCTGGCAGAAATAAAATACTTAGCAGACTCTGGGACTGAAAGCTGATGAGGATGCTATGCAAATGATGCTTTTCTATACAGTGCTTTAACAAGAAATCAAGGGGATTAGCAGATTGGGTATGTTAAACTGACACCACTGTCAGTCAATCAAATAAGCTGTCTCTGACAGGCTGCACTGTGAGTACTGTCTGTGAATCAGCTGTGAGAACTTGGAGCATGAATTTTATCTGGCACCTTCAAATCAGCAGAGGTGTTAGTGCTAAATTAAACAGGCTCAACCACTACCTGTTTTATACTACTTCACTTTCCTTTGTATTTCAGTTCCCACTGCTGTTGTTACCGAGTATGTTTTTCTTCTCCATACACCCTTCCATCAAGATATCTCTGGAAATCATCTGTTCTTGTCTCAGTAGCCCCTTCCTGGTAAAATACTGAAATATATTGTCTAGGCTAAGTAGTATGCATTTTATGTATTTTGGTTGTATAACTGCCTGCCTTGTAAAGCACCATGGTTTCAAGAAAAGCATTTTCAAATCAGAACAGTATATATGTATTGTAATCAAATTTTCCCTTCAACAGTGTAAGGTTTACAGCATATTACAGTGATTACCTGGGAAAACAAGAAACTATATACACATATGGATATGACCTAAACATCCTGGCAGCCTTAGGATTAATAAAGTTTGTTATGTCTAGCCAAATGTATGGGCTGGCTAACCTGGAAAAAGTTACAGAGATAGTGCCAAGAAGGGATTAAAACTACCGATCATGCTTTCTTGGGCAATAGCTCTCCCAGTGAGGCTAAACAAGAATGTTTTTCATATTCAACTTTTAAGAGTCTATACCATCAGAAGGCATCACATAGGGAACTAAATTTATTTGACTTAAACTGGGCAATAACACATAACAGAGTATGCATTTATATGATGATACAGGTGCAACTCAAATGTATGCTGAGGTATGAGGCAGCAAGCTAAGTGCTCCTGAGCATATACTAGAGAAATTAATAGGTGCTTCAGACAAAAGTAGACAACATCCCTATTAGCTTTTCTGCCACTTTCTCAACAATGATTTCTATTTAAAATGTTTTGCTCCATCTGCTTGTCTAGGTTTGTTTTAAATACCACCACAGTTTTACCATTTACAATCTTCTTAGGTAAACCATTCCCGGATTCCACCACCCTCAGAGAGAATCAATGCTTCCTTCTTTCTGACTTCAAATGTTCCCCCCTCAACTGGTATTCAAGTCTTCTTAGGTTTGGCTCCCCTTGTTTTGGAGACAGGGACATTACTATATTTTAATGAATATTGCACCTTGAAGGCAGTTCTTTCATTTATAAAATTGCCAGGTAATAAAAATGCATTTAGCTTAGGAAATGGCTTTATACTGCAAATACAGCAGGGCAAAACAAATTGAAAAATTGTTTTGGTTTTATTTTTTTTTTTATCACTGGAGGGATGGTTCAGCAAAAGCCTGAGAGCTTGTATACTTAACATGCCTTGATTGTCCAATACAAATTATCAAATCACCCATATGTACTTTGTTCAACTGCTTGTTTAAAGATATGTTTATATCTGGTAATGTCTCTTAAAATAGTTATGACTGATTTTCCAGGTTTGAAATCTCAAGTGAACTGAGCTGGCATTGGGTATATTTAGCCTTCAGGATCAAAGCTTAGAAAAAGGTAAGGCTAGTTGATTCCTTTAGATGGCAAAGTGTTTGCTGTGATTCTGTTTAATAAAAAGTGACAGTGCTAAATTTGTTGCTTCAGGTTTTGTACAGTAGGCATATAGGGGGCCTGACATTTTACCATGCCTAAAAAGTTTGCCCTCTTTTGGTGTGTGTTTGTGTTGTAATTTATGTTTGCTATAAAGTACTAGACTTGAGGTTGGTACTTCATTTTTTTGTGAGTGGCAGGTAACTGGTAGACTTACTGTGCTATGCAAATTCTGGGAATATGACTTTGTGTACATGAAACAGATGTTGAACATATTACATGCCCAAATATGTCTGTTTTTATTGGGGTTTGGCATTAAACAAGTATTATTACTACTGTTTGGCTATTGGTATTTCTATGCAGAGCCAAACAGCTGGGTAATGAAGTAGACACTGTACCATACATATGTGTATACATATAAGAATTGTATTATCAAATTGCACCACAATATTTTCATCAGCCATCTTGACTGATTTTTTAAGCACATAAACTTTTTATTTTGGAAATCCATAGAAAAGGTGCAGTTATGCTGTAAGAAACTCAGTAAAGCTGACAGTATAGAAGTGCTGCATTGCACATCTCAGCTTCATTATTCTCTCTGATATGCTTCCTTTGTTGCTAGCATCAGTGTTATACAATTCAGATTTATTCCATCAGTCAACATTAAAAGACCATTTCAAAAACACAGTACACACAATACACATAATAAATATACACATAATCAATGAAACTACATTATATTAGAGTACTCAAGGACAATAGAACAGCATTTATGATCGAGATCATATTAAAATATTTTATACTGCAGGATACCTATCACTTAGTTCATGTTTAAGAAAATAGCTCCATATCAGCCATCACTAAATACAATATAGTTAAACAAACTGTTGGCCTATTTGATGTAATTAATCATTGTTCTTATTTTCATCTGTGAATAACATTGTCTTGTGTTAGAAAGGTAAACAAACATTATGTTTCTTTCTTGCAATCAATGCAGTGTCATGTACTAGTGAGAGTTTCTTAGTTTCCTGATGAGTTGGACTTTGGCTCATAGATTTCACAAAATATTTTCTTTGTCTTGACATTGATTAAGCAGAACACATCTGGAAATGAGTTGTTAATATCTCAGTATGGTTTTCTTGGTAAAACTTTTGAAATAAATAAATACGCTTTTAAATTGGTCAGGGTTTCCTTCCCTAGGAAACCATTCATGAGACAGCTCTACTACTTGCATTCTTCTGTTAGCAGCTATATATACACTGAATTTTAGAACTATCCCTGGATTTATTTGTCAGTTGTTTGCTACCATGGCCAGAGACTCTTGTTTGGAACTGAAAACAGAACAAATGCAGGCAGCAAGCAATCACATTAAATGTTCTTACTTAGCATCCTCATCATGAGATCATAGCTTCAAAGCATATCTGGATTGTCTCATCTCATCAAAGAAACCTGTGAAGATCTCATTATTAAACATGTTAAAAGAATATGAAATGAAACCATTTATGATCCATGTGCTAAGAAGGATTTTATTAAGTCCCAGATTGGAATTACTAATTTTACCCAATAGATGTTTTATCTCTTCGTGATCATTTGTATTTGCCTGTCACATTTAAATACAGTTGGATTGGATGTTTGAAGGACAGTGAGAGTTTTCTTGACATTTGACTGTTTCATGATTTCTCTTTCTATACTTGTGCTCACAGTAGATTGGATTTCTGTAGAATCCATTTTGTTGTCTTTGTAAATGCAGAAAAAGAATTCAAAAATAGAAAGGGAAGGGACGAGTAATACCTTCCACTTTCTACTTGCTACTATAGTACTATACTATAAACAAGCATTTGTCAATGCCAAATGTTTGCTTGCTGGCATTGGGATTGGTAGTGTAGGAGTTAGACAGCTGCATAATAGGAATGGCAGTGAAGTATTGAACTGATGCCAACCCCGCCACCACCCTGCAGATATGGACAGGCATTGGGGTGTGCCTTTGGGTCATCAGGCATAATGGCCACGCCATTTCACCACACCCCACCCTGCAGACACTGACAAGTGTCACGTTGTGCTTGGGATCTTTGACATATGCACACCCCATTCCATTAAATGCGGTGAATTAGTGACGGTATGGGAGAATGGGGTGAACTTTGGGGTCGAAGAGTCCAAGGCATACCTCGATGCCTCTCAGTGACTGCAGGGTGTGGAATGGTATGAGCATCACAGGCAAGAATCCCAAGTCACACCCCTGATGCCTGTCATTCTCTATAGGGTCGAGCAGTTATAGTTGAAAAGCCTAATACCTCAGGCATTCGTTGGTATTTTCACTCAAATTTTCAACATGTTTGTTTTGTGACCCCACCTCATTAACAGGGGAATATCAGTTTTATGAAAGCTGCTTATGCACAGTGACTTCGGCATTTAGCACCACAGGTGCAAAATATTCAAACAGGATGAAAAAATGACAGCTGTACTCTTTCATGGGAGGTGTAAAAATGGCTATGTTGCAAATGTGTAGTAAAAATATTTAAAAATGGTGAAGTCACGAAGACATAGAAACTGTGCAATGCACACCCATAATATAATTAGGTTGGGGTTTCTTACAGCAGATTGTCAACTCAGGCATTTTGGTGCCTCCGATCACCGAACAGTGTCACTGTGATTTTCTTTATCTGTGCCGAACAATGATTTCCCACAGCGACCACGCATCTCTGCACTGAAAGTGTGAAAACACACTTCGGCCATGTTGTGAAAAATGGCAGCTGTACTGCTCATAAGGAAGTGTGGAAAAATGCCACTGGTGAAAATCTGGACTGAAAATATTACAAAGTCATGAACTAATGAGGGTGCGTGGAAACTGTGCAATGCTCACTCGTAACACAGTCATTTATGGACTTTTGTCACCAAATTTTCAGCATAGCCATTTTAAGACCTCTGCTCATGAACAGTGTAACTGTGATTTTCTTAATCTGTCCTAAACATTGCTTTCGCATACCAACAGCACCATTGTGCGCTACATGTGCGAAAACACATTTTGGGCGACATATGAAAAATTGCAGCTGTACTGTTCATAAGGAAGTTTAATAAAATGGACATGTTGAAAATCTGGAGTGAAAATATTAAATTTGCAAACTTACGAGCATGCATAGGAACTGTGCAACGCACGCTCGTAAAAGTCATTTTTAGGAATTTTTTCACCAAATTCTCAACATAGCCATTTTAAGACCTCTGCTCATGAACAGTGTCACTGTGATTTTCTTAATTTGTCCTGTACATTGATTTCGCACACCGACTGCGCCATTGTGCGCTACATGGGCGGAAACACATTTTGGGTGAGATGTGAAAAATGACAGCTGTACTACTCATAAGAAGGTGTGGTACAATGGCAATGTTGAAAATCTGGAGTGAAAATATTGAAAATTTGCGAACTAACGAGCGTGCGTAGGAACTGTACAACGCACGCTCGTAAAACAGTCATTTTTTGAAATTTTTTCACCAAATTCTCAACATAGCCATTTTATGACCTCTGCTCATGAACAGTGTCACTGTGATTTTCTTAATTTGTCCGTACATTGACCTCAAGACACCAACTGCGCCATTGTGCGCAACATACGTGAAACACATTTTGGGTGAGATGTGAAAATGTCAGCTGTACTACTCATAAGAAGGTGTGGTAAAATGGCAATGTTGAAAATCTGGAGTGAAAATATTGAAAATTCACGCCCCTACGAGCGTTCGTAGGAACTGCGCAATGCACGCTCGTAAAACAGTCATTTTTAGGACTTTTTTCACCAAATTTTCAACATAGCCATTTTAAGATGTCTACTCATGAACAGTGTCACTGTGATTTTCTTAATTTGTCCCGTACATTGATTTTGCACACCGACTGCGCCATTGTGCGCTACATGGGCAGAAACTGGCGGTATAGCCTAGAGGTTAGAGGAGCGAGGTGTGAACAAGCTTGATACATCCAGCAGACCAGACCTGAGTTTGATTCTCACAACCTCCACTTGCATACTGTGTGACTCTGAGCAAGTCACTTAACCGCCCAGTGCTCCCAGGTCGCCCCTGAAAACAGGCAGTTCTGCCTAGTGGGCCTTACCCGGTTACCAAAGACTTAAATAAAATAAATAAATAAATAAATAAAAAACACATTTTGGGTGAGATGTGAAAAATGACCGCTGTATTACTCATAAGAAGGTATGGTAAAATGGCAATGTTGAAAATCTGGAGTGAAAATATTGAAAAACCGCGAACTTACGAGCCTGCATAGGAACTGTGCAATGTCCGCTTGTAAAACAGTCATTTTTGAGAATTTTGGCACCAAATTTTCAACATGGGGTGTTTGAGACCCCTTCTCATGACTGATGTCACTGTCATGGTGTTATTCGGGTCCAAAGGGTGATTTTGCAGTCACTGCGCAGTCACTGCGCGTAATCACCTTTTGGGCGGGAATAATGCCATAGACAGTGACATCAATCGATGAAAGAGGTCCAAAAACCCCATGTTGAAAATTTGTGCCAAAATTCAAAAAATTCCTGAGATATGCAATAAAGTTGAACCCCCATCTAGCCCATTATACAGCTTACCAGCATTTCCTCAGTTCGCGGTGCGCCTTTGAAGAGTGCAGGCGTGTTCCCGGTCCACCGAAGATCGTCGCGCCGAGGTCGGAGGTAAGTATGGGGTGGGGGAGGTGGGAGGCTGGGTGCACAGTGGGTGGTGCGGGTTGTGGGAGGCGGGGAGACTCACCGTGGGACCGTTTTTCTTCTGGGTAAAAAGCGGACCAACGAGGATGTTTGCCCGCGCTGGGAGTGGGCTCAGCGTAGCACAAGGACATTGAGGCGGCTGTTCCTTGATGGGGGATTGAGCAACCCCATTGGCCCTATTGCTTGCCACGCTGGGTGGGCCCCAGCGTGGCACTCACTACTAGGGAGGACAGTGCAGCCAATGGGGATTGGGCACCCCGTCGGCTATATGATCAGTTGCCATGCTGGGGTGGGCACCCAGCATGGCATTTTGTAAGTGTTTTGGGGGGAAGGTGGAGGGAACGCGGCACAGCCGATGGGGATTGGGCACCCGGTAGGCTATACAGTGCGTGCGTGTGGGGGTGCGCACACCTGTGGGCGTCTGTGGGGGGAGAGCTGCACGTGAGCAGCCTTATCTTATCGCTGCTCACTCACACGTAGCTCCCCCTTTCAACTGTATGCCACTGCATTTTGTAGCGTGTCATAGACAGCTCCAAAATGCATTAGCTTACAGGGGCCGCGCCTGCCAGCACACTGACTGAATTGGAGGAGGAGGTGACACACCTTCAAAATCTCCGATGATGGCACTATGTTTCTTGCACATGCGTGCAAGCAAACATAAAAAGAAGGTGCTTTTAATTATGAATGGAATTATATAAGACTCTAGCAACCTGCTGACTTTTCCATGACAATGCATTTATAAATGGACAAGTCCACTCTTCCCTATCTTAAAGCAGCAGTGCATGACAATGGTGAAAATGTTGACCAATAATTGTTATTCTGTTTTTGATTACTCCTTATCTCAATGCTTGTATAATACCACTCTTTCCCATTCTGATTCTGCTTTAGCACTTTTTTCTTCACATTTGATACATGTCAGCCACACCATCTCCTCTGCCTCAACACTTGGTCTGTTCAAAACCAGGCTCTGGGCCCATGTCATTGCCTCTAGTTCCTGTGACTGCTGCTCCTAGCTGATGATCTACACACAGCTTTAATCCTAACTTATATACTGCTTAACCCCAGGACCCCACAGTCTCCCTCCCTCCAGCTCCTGAGGCACCACTTCAAATCTCAGGTCTTCATACCACCTCATTAGTCTCTCCTTGCCCCATTATAGCACTTATTTCCCCCCCTCACCCTGCCCCCTTTTTCTCTTCTATCACTCCTTCCCATTTATTTTTCGACAAATGCCTCCGGCTGCATCTTCATCCTCCCCCTCTCCTTTCATCCCTGTTTCTCTGCTACCCCCGGGTGCCTGATCCTACCCATTCCTTGTGGGCACATGCATCCTAGCTGTATTCACCATTTTACTATAGCTGTCTCTGTTAACTACCTATACTTCTCCTTCTCTACACCTCACTCTTCCTATAATTGACCCCTTTTACTAGCACTGTTGTACATGAATTGTTTACTGTTATTTCACTGTTGCTTCCTTGTTGTTTGTTATTTCTGACATGGAACCTTTGTAAAAAGAGCCTTGGCACAAAGGTACTTGCAATCCTAGAATAAATAAATAAAATAAATAACTGTGTAATTGATCCCAAGGCAGTTGAACATGAGCTTCAACAAAACTTTGCTGCAGTAGAGAGTTGGTTTAACAAACATAAATTATTCTTGAACTATAAAAAGACAAAAACCATGCTGTTTGCAACTGCCCAAAACAAGCACGGATACTACCCACTCACTATCCTAAATGATGCTGGAGCATCACTGGAGCTAGTACCTCATTTTAAATATCTTGTGATCATGGTTGATAGCACCCTCTCTTATGCCAGGCATATTGATAACTTATCCAAAGCCATCGACATGCAAATTTGGATCCTGTACAGACATAGGTATAGTCTGACTCCCAAAGTCCTCAGCACAGCTACACACAGCTCAGTGGTCTCACTTGTGAACTATGGTCTTAGCATAAATGGGTCAGCCACTACCACACCCCTCAATGTTTTACAATAGCACTAAATATGGCCTGCTGACTCTTCACAGGTGCAGGGCGTCTAACCCACACCTGTGACTTATATGCACAGGCATACTGGCTTCAGTTCAGTGGTAGACTTTGATACCAAACCTGTCTCCTAGCTAAGAAGATTACCTCTGGGCTGATGACTCCTGGGGTTCAGGAACTTCTTACCCCTATTACCAACTCACGTTGAACCAGGGGCTCAATCTACCAATATTTCAAGATCCCTCAATGCTGCACCTCCCAGAGTCAAAGGTCTTTTGCCTACCATGCTCCACTCTGGTTCAATTTGCTTGCTATTGACATGTCATCTGCTGCTACCCTAGGAGCCTTCAAATGGCAGCTTAAACTCTGACTTGTTTCTGACTCCACATGTGACTCCACCCACTAACTGCTCACACCAACTTGCCCCAGGTCACCTAGGCAGAGTCCCTGAGACTTATGTCTACTCTCTCATGCAGTTAAGCAACCTGACAAGTCCCCTGGCTGATGTCCTTCTCCCCTGCACCAGATTATCTATCACTGCCACCACTGCTGTCTCTGTCATTACCCAATATTCTCACTCTCTGTAATTGCACTTAGTTAACGGACATACTTTCTACAATGCTCTTAAGCCACCATGCATTATCACTGTATGTAATGACTCATTCTCTTACGTAAATTTGTAGCAGTGTAATAGTATCGATATCAAATCTTTATTTATCCAGGTGAACATCGTTGAGCAGTGCTTATTTGCAAGATGGGCCTGGTTAGGTCAGGGTCAATTACATAGACATAGTGCAATGCAGGGAACAAGACTCAATGTACATGTACATAAGGTTATACAAGTCAATAAAAATACCCACACACACATGTGAAAAAGTCATGATGCATTAACATAAATTCTCATATTTACATACTGTTTACATAATTATATTTTTACATAAATCTAAGGTCATAGGCCAAATATTGCAATATGGCAAGGAGAAAATGTTGTTAACAATTAACATATTTCATTGAGTAGAGGAATTTGACAGAGGGGAAAGGAAGTGGTCAATGAAAGATGTGGGTGGTAGGGCTTCAGCAGGTGGGAGCGATGGGAGAGGGTAGGGAAGTAGGTGGCAGGGAGAGAGGGGGGTGAGAACAGTTAGTGATGGGGTGAAGAGATGTAGGGGAAGGATGGACAAAAAAGTGTAATTCTAATCTCTGTATTGCCAATCTATTGTTTTCATTCCTTTGTTCGTGTTCTTGTTATTGTCTTGATTGTTGATGTGGAACATATGTAAAAAGCTTTTGCTCAAAGGTATTATCAGAATAAAGAATACATAAAATAAATAAATTAAAGGATTGCCTCTTTTTAATATGGCTCAGACCAGGTTTTTATCAGTATTCTCAGCTGGTTTTATACACCTGTTCGCACATATGGTCAGGGAGCAGTGCCTGCAGCATGCTACTACATTATAGTCACAAAAAAAGATGTTAAATTATGGATGTTCAACAACAACAGTGAATACTAATGAAAACCTGGTCCAAGCCATATTGAAATGAACACTACTTTTTTATTTCAACTGTAGCAAAAATGGTAAACCAGACTCAAAATGAGGAAGAAAAGGTATCATACAAGTCTGGAGATAAGAAGTAATCTAAAGTAGAATACAAACATATTGGACAACATTTTCACTGCTATCATGCACTGCTGCTTTAATGGAAAGCATAGAAATGAAAACACTAATTCCTAATTTAGGAGAAGGGCATTCACAGGTCTATACTGTAGCAAATGTGGTTGCAGGTTAACTTAGAGAAATGTAAGATCATGCATCTGGGTAAAAGAAATCAAGGCTTTACGTACAACCTAAATGGGCACCAACTTCAGTCTACAAGCTCCGATGGACCTGGGAAAACTTGTCAGTAGTTATATGAAATCCACCAAACCCTGCAGACAGGCCTCACAAAAGGGATATAGAATATTAAGAACAATTACAAGACACATAAGTTGTATAGAAAGAGAGGTATTGGTACCACTTTTTGGATCATTGGTGCAATCCCACTTCGAGTGCTGTGGCAGCTTTTGGTCACCGTACCTGAGAGGTGACATGGCAAGATTTGAGGTTGTTCAGCAAAGAGCAACTAAGTTGGTGCAAGGGCTGGAAGAGAGAGACCATATGGGGACAGGCTAAGGGAGCTGGGAATGTATTCCCTTCAGTTTAGAAGGTTTAGAGGTGACATGTGCCTAGTTTATGGTGCTGTTAGGGACATGGATCTCTGGGAATGTGTGGGGCTGAAAGCTAGATCAAGTGAGAGAATTAACAGAGGCCAGAAGTACCAATTCCAATGTGAAGCCTACAACAAGAACCTGAGGGGAAATTGGTTCTCCAAGAGAGTGGTAAATTGTTGGAACACACTGTCACGTACTGTTGTATCTTGTAATACGATGCACCAATTTAAGCAAGTACTTTATAACCACTTTTCTGAACAAAAATATGCAGATTTTTTAATGGCACAGGTCATTAAAGGCTAACACTATTTCGACCTGAAATAAAAAAATACAAACCATGGAACCTAAGATAAATCAACCAATACTAAACATGGAAAACACATTAATATTTCTGACTGCTATAATTCAATATATATGTGGTAGGCTGATAATTGTAAATGTAAGGATAGAGAAACCACATCTCATGTATGAATAACCAACCCAAGAGAAGTACACTCACTGAAGCAATTCATTTTGCTACATAATGAATTATCACACACTGATACAGAGATATCCTTGCCCAGACCACTGAAATATAATCATTAAAGTTCAAAAAGTAATAGTCAGATTGAGGCCAGAAAGTATTTCATAGACTGTAAGATTTTATTTGTTATCTTTATAGACTGTATAAAATCTTGGAAGCCTTTTGAGAAAAACAAATGTTAAAATAAATGAAACATAGTAAGGCTGGTGCAGGGGCTGGGGGATAGACCATACGAGGACAGGCTAAGGGAGCTGGGGATGTATTCCCTTCAGTTTAGAAGGTTTAGAGGTGACATGTGCCTAGTTTATAGTGCTTTCAAGGACATGGATCTCTGGGAATGTGTAGACCATTCCATGTGTCCACCACCCTCTCTGTGAAGAAAAACTTTCTCACATTCTCTCTTAACCTGCCACCTTCCAATTTCATGTCATGCCCCCTCGTTCCTGTATTCCTCCTGTACTGGAAGATGTCTCCCCCCTGTACCTTGTTCATGACCCTGAGGTAGTTGAATGTTTCTATCAAGTCCCCTCTCTCCCTTCTCTCCTCCAGCAAGTACATGTTGAGATCCCTTAATCTCTCCTCATAAGTTTTGTGGTGCAAGCCCTGTATCATCTTAGTTGCCCTTCTCTGGATCTTCTCCAGCTTGTTAATGTCCTTTCTAAGGTGCGGCTTCCAGAACTGCACACAGTACTCCATGTGAGGTCTGATCAGGGTTTTAAATAATGGCATCACAACTTTGCATCTTCTACTAGTGATACCCCTTGCTAAGTACCTCAGCATGCCACTGGCCTTCCCCGCTGCCTTTGTACTCTGCTTTGACATTTTCAGATCTTCTGAAAAAATACCCCCCAAGGACCCTTTCTTCCTTGGTGACTACCAGTAACTCCCCCTCTCCATCCTGTAGCACTCCCCAGGGTTTGTAAGACTCAGGTTCATAATGTTGTACTTCTTTGAATTAAACTTCAATTGACACTCCTAAGACCATTTCTCAAGCTAGTCCAGGTCCTTCCTCATTTTCTCCACCCATTCTGGAGTATTCATCCTGTTACAGATCTTGGTGTCATCTGCAAACAGGCTGACCTTTCCCTCCAGTCCCTCTGCAATGTCACTAATGAAGTCATTAAACAGGACTGAAGACAATAAGGAGGGCTGGGAGGATACTGGGATTTATAGGGAGAGGCATCACCAGTAGAAAACAGGAAATTGTTTTCCCTCTGTACAGACAGTTGGTGAGACCCCATCTGGAGTACTGAATGCAGTTCTGGAGACACCATCTCCTCAAGGACATAGACTGGATGGAGGCAGTCCAGAAGAGGGCAATTAAAATGGTGCAGGGTCTGTAACAGAAGCTATATGAAGAGAGACTAGAGGAGCTTAATATGTATATCCTCGAGGAAAGGAGGGAGAGGGTGGATATGATAGAAACTTTCAAGTACCTCAAGAGAATCAACGAAGTCCAAGAGGGTAGCTTCTTTCAGAAAAAGTGATGTGCAAGAACAACACTCAGGGGCAATGTGAGGAAGTATTTTTTCACAGAGAGGGCAGTGGACCCATGGAACAGCCTTCCTGAGGAGGTTGTGGGGTCAAAAACAGCAGGGCAATTCAAGAATGCATGGGACAGACATAAGGATATTCTGGTGGGGGTAGGAAGAAGTAGGCTGTTGGTTAACCAGGATGTGCAGCTTATCCAATAGGTAGGGAAATGGGCAGATTACGTGGGCCAAGTGGTCCTTATCTGCCATCAAAGTCTATGTTTCTATGTTTCTATGACTGGCCCAAGGATTGATCCCTGAGGTACCTCACTGGTCACCCCTCTCTTCCCAGATTGTACCCCATTTACCACCACCCTCTGCCTCCTGTCCATTAACCAATTCCTAACCCAGTTTACTACCTTGTCTCCCATGTCCAGACAACCCATCTTGTTAACCAGCCTCTTATGTGGGATGGTGTCAAAGGCTTTGCTGAAATCGAGGTAGGCAACATCCACTGCTCCCCTTCCCCAGATTAACTTCCTTCACCACTCAGTCAAAGAAATCTAGAAGATTCATCTGACATGACCTACCCACTGTGAAACCATGCTACCTCTGGTCCTGGGCACAGATATCTTCTAGATGTCCCACAATCCTTTCTTTAAGCAGTGCCTCCATTATCTTCCCCACAACTGAGGTGAGGCTGACCAGCATATAGTTCCCTGCCTCCTCCCTACTGCCAGATTTGTGTAGAGGGGCCACATGTACCCTCTTCCAATCCTCTGGCACCACTCCTATGTTGAGTGACTCAGAGAACAAGGCTGCCAGATGTTCTGCTAGCTCATTAGGCAGCTCCCTTAATATCCTCGGGTGTATGCCATCTGGCCTCATCGCTTAGTCAACCTTCAGTTTAGTGAGCTGCTGCAGGACCCTCTCCCCTGTGACTGTACTGTTGTCCACCACTCCCCCCTCCCTTGGTATATGTTACTTGGCTGTGGTCCCTGTCCCTCCCCCTCTTCTGTGAATACTGAACAGAAGTATTTATTCAATATTTTTGCCTTCCCCATATCTCCCTCATTACACACCCCTTCCTGCCCTTTGAGGCTAACAATCCCCCCCCCGATTTTCCTTCTTTCGCTGATGTTCCTGAAGAATGTCTTGTCCCCTGTGCTAATCCTTCTACAGTCCATGCCTTTGTTCTCCTTGCCACCCTCACCGCTTCTCTTAAACACTCTAGGTACATCTTCCTGTCCTCCTCCATTTAGGTCTCCTTATATTTCCTGAACCCTGCACTTTTGGCCCTTACTTTGTCTGCCACCTCTTTCAAGAACCATAGTGGCTTACTCCTTCTCTTGCCTTTGGATACCAACCTGATGCATTGGTTTGTCACTTCTACTATGGTACCTTTTAGGTGTTCCTACTGCTTTTCCACCCCATCCCCCACAATCCCCCTTTTTTCTAGGAATAATTTGATACCTCTCCCCATTTCAGCAAAGTCTGCATTTTTAAAACCAAAACCTTTGCCGTAGTATGACTTGACTGAGATCCTGTCCCCATGCTGAACCACACAATGTGTGATTGCTGGATCCCAGTTGCCCTTCTACCCGGACATCGACAATTCTATTCACGTTGGTCATCACTAGATCCAGAATCAGCATGTTCCTGGTAGGATCAAGGACAAGCTACCTCAATCCTGCCTCCTGTTGAGAATCTAGGATCCCTCTGCTTCTGGCTGAAGCAGCTGCCTGGTTGGTCCAATCCACGTCCAGCATATTTAAATCCCCCATCAGCAGAATTTCACCTTTCATTGCATCTCATGTATTTCATCCACTAGCTCCCTGTTCACTCCTTTCCCCTGTCCTGGAGGCATGTATATCACCCCTGTGCATATCACTGTGCCATTTCCAGGTTCAAGGGTGACCCACAGTGTCTCAGTCTCCCCCTGCCTAGCCTGTACCTGTGTTGCTTTTATCCCCTCCCTGACATACAGGGTGACTCCCCCCATTTCTACCTTCCCTATCCCTCCTGAACAAAGCATAACCTGAAACATTGATCTCCCACTCATGATTTGCAGTGTACCAGGTTTCAGTTATTGCTACTATGTCCAGGTCTGCCTCTACTATCAAGGCCTGCAGGTCTGGGAGTTTGTTCCCCGGCCGTGGGCATTAGTTGCCAAGGCCTTCCATGTTGTGCATTTTAGATAACTCCCTCTTCCCCTGTTATTGCTCTCCTGCTTCCTTCCCTGACCCCAGTTACCTTTCTTGTGTAGTTCTGATTCCACTAATTTGGCCCCAACTTCATTTGTACTTGTCATCTCTCCCTCTCTACCCCCCCCACTCCCTCAGATCTACTGACACATATTTTGGCAGTCCAGCACCTCTCCACAATCATTGGTCAGTCTAGTTTTTCCTACAGCTTCCCCAAAGTCTGGAACTCCCTCCACCCTCAAATATGCCACTCCTCCTCCTACTATACCCTCAGATCTGCTCTACACAACTACCTCTCCCCTAGTTGCTCCTGCTGTAGTCCTCCTTGACTTCCTTCCAAAGCTCTGCTCCAGATTATTCACCCCAAATCCCCCACTCCTACAACTTTATCCCCTTAGCCTCTATCTCCCTTTTCAACTTCAAGCTTCTCTCCTTTCCTCCTTCCTGCCCCCCCACCCCACTTACCTATATTATCTATCTTCTTTCCCTCTCCTCCTTCTTTGCCTTGCTCCACCCGCTAGCAGGGTTCTCAGCATTCTGTAGGGGTCAGTCCTTGAAATGCCTCCCTTCCAACCCCATTCCTTCACCTCCCTCCTCTTTATTGTACTCCTCAGGATTAACTTCATAACTACCTGCTGCCCCCCCCCACACCTATCTATTCTTCTCTCTTTCACCTCTACCTTTGCCTTGTTTCTGCCCCCTGGCAGGGTTCACGCCATCCTGAAGGGGGCTGTTCTTGGCATGTTTCACACCTCCCGTTCCCTCCCCTTCTTCCCTCCACACTCCCACCTCACTCCTCCTCCACTGCACTCCTCTGCACCAAACTGTTAGCCACTCTCTGCACTAACGAGTTAGCCCCAAACCTAAAATGCACTTGATTTATAATTTGCACTGCTGTTTTACTGAGGCTTATTGTACTGTTTGTGCTATTGAAACCAGCTTGCCTAGACCAATCTGTTTGCACTCTATTTTGTGCACTGCCTGCTAGCTCCTCCCTCTTGCTTCCCTTCTGCTTGAATGATACTGAATAATCATGCTGTGCTTCATTCTTAATTATCTGCCATTCCAATTGTATATATTGTGTTTCTGTATCATTCTGTCTTCTATTCCCATGTAATCTCAGCCCTCCAGGATGCACCATGATACAAGCTACTTGTAGTTCTGTGTGTCCTCCTGGTGAAACATAAATAAATAAATAAATATCTTTCTTTTCCTGCATGTGCTCTTGGGGGGGGGGGTTCTAAGCCTCCTGATCCTCCTGGCTCCAGCCCCTTGGCCAGTTTAAATGCTCTCTGCTGAGGCATTCAAACTTGTCACTTAGGATTGTGGAACCTTCCCAGATGGATGCAGGCCATCATTCTTACACAGGCTTGCATCCATCCAGGTGGGGCCCAAGTCACCAGTGAAGCCAAACCCATCTCTTCTGCACCCTTCCTTCAACCAGGAGTTGATTTCCTGGATGTAGAGTGTCTTAGCCTCCCCCCTGCCATGGACAGGTAGAACCTCCAGGAAGGAGACAGAGTGTGCTGCCTGCTTCAGCCCCCCCCGCTTCCTGAAATCCTCCAGTATTCTGACTAACTCCATCTTGTCTCCTGCCTTGTCATTCATTCCCAGGTGGACAATCACATAAAGTTCCTCCCTTCTTGCTATTACCCTTGTGATCTTATTGATCTGCTTCCCATCCCTTGATGCCATGCTTCCTGGGATGCACCTGACCTCCCTGCACTTCCTGTTAGGTTCGACTAAAGTAACTCCCCAGACAATTGAGTCTCCCACCAGTAGAAGCATCCTCTTCCTCTGGGATTCTCTGCCCCCATTCCCTTAACCTAAAACAAAGTAGGAATTAGTTAGCCGGACTTTAGCCAGACAAGTTGGGGCATATGCCTTAGACACCCCCTCCCTCACCCTCACTGAGCCCAACATGATCAACCACTCCTGCTCCTGGCCATCCTTTGAGGTTTAGGTTGTGGACCCAGTGCCCTCTGGGTGAGGGTGAATATCCCCTGCAACCTGGCCAACTTGGTTCAGAGACAGATGAACTCCTCCCTCAGTCCAGAGAGATACCTGTAGATAGGGCAGCATCACAGACTCCAGAAAGTCTCCCTGAAGACCGCCACTCCACATCCACTGTGCTGCACCACTCCTATCACGTTTGTTGCTACTTCCCATTAATCATCTGTAGGTCTACCCTTTTGATTTATCTCTCTGTCCTCCCCTTTTTTGATTAGGTACTTCCCTTTTTTTATTCTTTTTGCCTCTGGTCCTCCCCTCAATGACCCTAATGGAGCTTTGGCCCCAACACACACACTGACCCACCATGCCCAGGCTTACTCCCCTGGGTGAGGCAGCCAGGCAGGTGACCCCTCCCAACTGTCAA
The DNA here is from genome assembly GCA_016271365.2 of Neoceratodus forsteri. Classification (NCBI taxonomy): domain Eukaryota; kingdom Metazoa; phylum Chordata; order Ceratodontiformes; family Ceratodontidae; genus Neoceratodus; species Neoceratodus forsteri. The sequence goes on from CM057449.1 coordinate 659,832,724, forward strand.
TGTAGGTGAGCTCTGGCTTCCCCCAAGGGCAGGGCCATGGAAGCGGGATTCCCCCCCTGGCAGACACTGGTGGCAATGGGAGTGATGGCGTCATGGCTGCTGGACTGGAGATTTTAATGATTGTGTTCCCCAGGGAGACAGGGCATGTAATGACACCAGCATCTGTCCCACCTCCCATGCAAGCAGTCACCAGCTTTTTCCAGTGATTCCCCTAGCTTCCGCCAGAGGATGCCGACAACTGGGCACTCCCCCTCCCCCCAGAGAAGGAGAGCTGCTCTTTGGGCACTCTATCCTCCTCTGCCGAGCCAGCCCTCCTATTTCCTGGGTCTATTCCCAAACCTAGGACATCAGCATTGCAAGCAGTCTCCTTGCCACTGCATCAGAGGGCCGACCTGGTTATGTACTTCCTGTTTGGTGGTAGGAAGGTGTAATATACTATGGTCCCACTCCCCATAATAGGAGGGCAAGCCCTGGGGAGGCTGGGTTGAGGGGTGGGTGGGTTGGAGTACCCCCTGGCTGAGTCCAGAAAGAATCAACCTAGGTCACCACCACTTGTGGCTCCCTTCTACTCCCTCACAAGAAATAGCTGCAAGCAAAGTCCTCCTCTCAAGAAACAGCAGCAAACAAAATCCTCCCATTAAGAAACAAACTTATTCCTGGAACAGTCAGAGAAAATTGAAACTCCCACCTGCTCCATGATTGGCTCCTCTCTTACTGGGCAGACTTATTCCCCAGTAGCAAGAAAAATCCTCCTCTCAAGAAATAGCAGCAAGCAAAATCCTCCTTTCAAGTAACACACTGACTCCTACAATAGTCAAAGAAAATGTAAACCCCAACTTGCTGCCTGACTGGCTCCTCTATTACTGGGCAAACGTCTCCCCCTGCAGCAAACAAAATCCTCCTCTCAAAAAACAGCAGTAAGCAAAATCTCCCTCTCAAGAAACAAACTGACTCCAGGAACCAAGAAAATGTAAACTCCCACTTGCTGCCTGATTGTCTCCTCTGTTACTGGGCAAACGTCTCCCCCTGTAGCAAGCAAAATCCTCCTCACAAGAAACAGCAGCAAGCAATATCCTCTTCTCAAGAAACAAACTGACTCCTGGAACAGTCAAAGAAAATTTAAACTCCCACCTGCTACCTGATTGGCTCCTTTGTTACTGGGCAAACTTCTCCCCTAGCAGCAAGCAAAATCTTCCTCTCAAGAAACAGCAGCAAGCCAAATCTTCATCTCAAGAAACAAAACTGACTCCTGGAACAGTCAAAGGAAATTTAAATTTCCACCTGCTGTTATAATTCAAAAATAGTGAAATATGTTTTCACCAAACCATCAAATGGCACACTCTTTTTTTTTTCCATTTTTTTACTTTATATTTAAAAATCATACAAGATGCCATAACACAATTTTTCACATCTTGAGACTGGGAACATCTCCACACATGCTAAATTTTAAGCTATTTTGTCAAAGTATGCCAATGTTATTAAGGTACAAAAACTGGGATTTAACATCGAAGAGCTGTGCCAAACCCATCTATAATATCTATGTATACTGGGACTTATCTTTGGTTGCCACTGCAACATAGATGCAGAAGAAACCATAGTTCAGCCCAGAAAACAGTTTACTTCTAAGAAATCCTGCAAGCCAATAAAAGAGCTTTCTTTAGTTGAGTATTTATATATTTTTAGAGCTATTTTGTTGGGCAATGAATTAACTAAATGTAAATGTTATAGTTAACGTGCAGGATCTGAAGTGAACTGACACTGACTCAACTTTTATGCATTACTCAGCCATTTTTTGACAATTTTACCCCACATTTTCAACATAGCCATTTGGGGATCCAACCTAATAAAAAACATGACAGTAAATATGTAACTCTTGCCTGAAAGGTGATTTTGTGGTCACTTGAAGAATTCACCTTTCAGGTGGAGTTTGACAATTTTTCCTGACCTTGTTCATGAGGTGGGGTCATAAGAAGTTGTGTTGAAAATTTGGGATCACAATATGTAATAATGGCAGAGTTATGACCATTTGTTACAATTTCGCTATGCATGCTTATAACTTTGGAAATGTTAAATATTTTGACCTCAGATTTTTAACATAGACTTCTTATTATCCCACCACATGTATGTCACTGCTGCCATTTTTCAAATCCTGGTCAAAATGTCTTTTCACACCAGGGGCACAGAATGGCATTGCAGTTGTGAAGAATTACGTTTTGGCAGGGATTCAAAGATTCAAAAATTTTCAGTACTGAGTACATGAGGTGGGGTAATAAGATGTCTATGCTGACAATTTGGTCACTGTTGTCCTATAAATGGAAGTGCAGGGCCCTTTTACAGCTACATACATATATGCATCTACAGAGGGATGGGGGCAGGGGCTCAAAGGGCCCTGTGCTCCACTGGCAAATAAGGCTACAATTACACTATCTCAAAAAGTAAGGACATTCATTGCAAAAAAACTGCATTAATGCATCTGATAGGGTTAACAATACAGCAACAAATTTAGGGAAATGTGATGTTAGGGTTTCCAACCCCAAAACACCTGCCCTATCCCGGAAGTGAATGAGAATTGTAGTCTTCCTTGGGATTGCCAACTCTAACACTCATCACCCTATTGTATGCACTCAAGAAACATACACACCTGTCTCCATCAGATCTTAGCCTTTCTGTTACTGCAGTGGGGTGAGCATTAGGGTTAAGAACCCCAATGAAGACTACACACCTCAGTCACTTCGGGGTAGGGCAGGTATTTTAGAGTTGGAAATCCTAATGTCATATTTTCCTATGTCTGTCACTTTATTTTCTTTTTGTGGTTAATAACTTTTATTGATTTGACTTATTCAGACAATACAAACATTAAAACAGTCGGATAGATTGCAAAGATCTTACAGACTGTTACATATGTCTGTAGAAGCAAAGAACAGAACATGCTGGCCAAATAGTAATGAACTGAATGTACTAGCCAGGTAAGCAGTAGGATAATACTCTGTGCCTGGATGTACAACACCTATCTAGCTGGAGATTAACTCTGAAAGTATTAGCAGTTGGTGCATTTCATTATGGCTAACTCATACAGACATATCATACCTGGTCCCATCCTGCTAGTTTCTGCAGTATTTGACAAAGTATCAGAAATTATGAGAGGTCCAGGGCCACTGTCCTCTACTTTAAGCCTACAAAATACAAGAGATCACACACACAAAGTGAACAGGTCTTCATTGTCAGTGAAGATACTATCCCTTACTGATATTATACCATGTCATCCATAAAGCAGGGTCCCCTATAACTCAGCAACAATCTATCCAGCTCTTGCCCCTAAATGCATCATGAGAGGAGACCATTATAGTAGTGTAGTTGTACCTATTCAGCTGATTCCCTCCCTAGGTTTCAAAAACAGAATGAAGGGAGTCCATAGGGCAGTATATTTAAAGAGGGTATTGGTCACAGTATGTGATATTCTGGCCCAGTTGGCAACTTGAGCCATGGAGGTAAGTACCTCCCCCAGGGAGGCAATTATCTGGGACCACCATTTACACAGTAGGAGTCTTTTAACCTGCATACTGAGTGTCAGAAGTAGTTTCAACTTGGAGAGACGAAGGTGAGGGGCCGGGGTCTGGAGTCCTAATAACAGCAACTCAGGGGACTGAGGCACAGGCTTCCTAAGTATTTTGGACCCCATCTCACAGGTAGCTTGTCATAGGGGCTGTATCAGCCTGCAGGACCAAAGTATATGGAACAGGTCAACTGAGAGTTCCTGACACCTCCAATACAGGTCAGACTGAGCCAGGTTTGCCTTGGTGAGAACTACAGGAGTCCTGTACCAGGAGTGAATTATCTTGTTCTGTGATAATTAACTACTGGTGTCAGGATATGCCCCATGAGCTAGTTTCAGACAAGACTTCCACTCCAGGTTTGCAATAGGGGCATGCAGTGTTTTCTTCCATTTATGCTTGGATTCCTCTACTTGGGACGGGATGGTGCTCCGAATGGCTGCATATACCTGGCTTGACTGTCCTCTTTCTAGGGCCAGCCATGACTCTACCTGGGAGATTTGTTGCTCTTGGTGCTGCTTATGCCTGTACATAAGGATGGTGCTTCTTATTTGAAGGAATCACCAAAAGTTTTTGGGAGAGATCCCATAAGAGCTCCACAGGCCCTCAAAGGAATTAAGGGTATCTGTACCAGGAATGAGCATATCTCGAAGCAATGAGATACCACCACATTCCCATGAGGGCCATGCAATTAGTTGTTTATTGATGGTAATCTCATTATTGCCCCATAGTGGGGTAAATCTTTGGGAAGATGGGGAGATGCCCAACTTCTTATGCACCTTGGCCCAATATTCCAGAGAGGGACCTATAGTAGGATAAGAGTGAGTGCCCTTAGGGGGATGGTTAAATAACAATAGTACCAAGTGAGTATGCTGACATACCTCTCTCTCCATATCCAGCCACTGGGGAGCATTGAGTTCAGGGAAAAGGAACCATTTTAATGTCTGAGACAGCTGAAAGTCCCATTTATACCCCTCTAACCACGAAGACCCCAGCCTCCTTCCAAGCAATGCGCTCTCAGCTTATTTCTACTGTACCTAGGTTTCTTACCTTCCCACAAAAAAGGATCCCAGCAGGGAGTCTAACTTAGTAAACCAATAACGAGGTATTTTCAAAGGAATGTGGGAGAGAAGATACATAATTTTTGGTGCTGTGACCATTTTAATTGCGGATATTTTACCTACAAGCGACGGTCGAAGAGATTTCCATCTGTCCAGTTCTGTACAAATGGACACAAAAAGTGGTTTCATATCGAAGTCCCAGATTTTATGCAGATTAGGAGAAATAGTAATGCCCAAGTAGATCATCCCCTCTGGGGCCCATCGGAGCCCATGCTGAGTAACCATTTGAGAGGTACACTTAGAATTTAAAGGTAGGACCTCTGTCTTGGCCTGGTTAATATTGAGCCCTGAAAATGTAGAGAAATCTGACAGGGTGGACAGTGGGGGAGGGAAGGAGGTAGGTGATGATATTGGCTAAAGGGAACAACAGGTCGTCTATATACATAACAGTTGGGTATACCCTTGTTCCCACCTGGAGCCAGGAAATTAGAGGATTTTGCCTAATAGCAGCCACCAAGGGTTCTACTGACAATACAAAAAGTAGTGGGAAAAGTGGGCAGCCCTGACAGGTATCCCTACCCAGTAAGAATGGGGGAGACAGCATCACATTGGTGGGTATCCGTGCAGCTGGGGATGAATATATTGCCCCAATCCAGGCCCAAAACACCACCCCAAGCCCATAGTGCAAAGTACTTGTTGGACATACTGCAGTCCCATTCCAGGGAATCAAAGGCCTTTTCAAAATCTATTGCAATGGTAGCAGTGGGGGAAGATAATGTTTGGGCCTTATGGATTAAATTTACCAATGATCTTATATGGTCTAAGCTAAAGCGGCCTTAACAAAGCCTACTTGAGATGGGTGAATCAAACTGGGAAGGAGAGGATTAAGTCTATTAGCTAGCATCTTAGCTAGCACTTTGCTATCAACATTCAATAGTGAAATAGGGCAGTAACTGGACTCTTTATGAGGGTCTTTAGCTTTTTTGGTAGAATAGTAATAGTCGCCTCCCTAAGGGATGAAGGGAGAGACCCTGTTTGCAATGACTCAGTAAATACTTGCTGCAATACCGGAGAGATTATGGAATGCAATAGCTGCCACACTTCAATAGGGAAACCGTCCCCTCCTGGGGCCTTTCTATTTTTAAGGGAGAGGATGGTGTCTGCCACCTCCTGGGTTGAGATTGGAGCACCTATGGCATTAGCCTGGGTTTCTGAGAATTTGGGGAGATGTAGGAACTCCAGAAATGGGCGGATCCCCTGGGGGTCTGGGGCTCTGGAGGATTTATATAACGAGGAGTAAAAATCCATCATTATTTGATTAATACCTTGCGCAGAGGTCTGAGTCCTACCCCCTGCATCCTCTAAAGCCACTATATGCCTTTCAGCATGCTGCTTTTTGAGATGGTATGCCAGCAGCTTACCCCTCTTCTCTACCCCTTCCCAATATTTATGCTTGAGTTTAATGATTGAAATCTCTGCCTTTCTAGAGACCAGCTCATTCACTTGCATCTTCCGAGAGGTGACCTTGTGATCTGCCTCTGAATAACAATGGGTGCAGACCCAATGCCGGGGACTTAGGGAGAGGGGGGCCCATGTGAAGGCAAGATGCACAGGGGCATGATCCAGGATAACTAAGGGATGTATAAGGGTATTAACAGTGTTATTAGTAATAGTAGGAGAGGTGAGCCAGAAGTCTATTCTACTAAGAGAACTATGTACTGGGGAGTGAAAGGTGTAGTCCCGCTGAGATGGGTGAAATATTCTCCAGATGTCCGTAAGGGCCAAATCTTGTTGTAATTGAGCCACTGCCATTACAGCCCTGGACTGGGGCTCAGTATTGGAAGGGGATCTATCCCAGAAAGAGTCCAGAGTAAGATTAAAATCATTCACTAATAAAATGGGGGTGTCTTCCAGAGCTATGGATCCCAGCACCTGGGCCAACTTGTGAAAGAAGGAGGGTGAGTCCTCATTTGGAGCGTATACATTACCCAGGATCAGAGGGCCCTCCCCAGTATCCATGAGTACCACTACCCATCTACCCTCAGGGTCTTTCACTTGTCTCTGCAATTTCCATTGTAGTTGCTTGTGAAGCAGAATTACCACCCCTCTCTTTCTAGGGGAGGCTGAGGCATATATGACCTGACCTACCCCCTCCCTCTTCAGTATGTCAGGATCCTCCCCAGTAAGTTTGGTCTCCTGCAGGAAGGAGACCCTCACTCCTAGTCTCTGGCCCAAAACTTGCTTTCTCTTGTTTGGTGTGTTAAGCCCTCTGACATTCCATGTCAGACAAATGATATCACCCATCAGTAATAGGGAGCAAATATTTAATTAAGAGATATACCAAGAACAACCAGCAGATAGGGGGTGAGGGCAGCCCAACAAGAAAAGGCAAATGTCAATAGAGCATCACCAGATATGGAGAGAGTTGGTAAAACCCATATAACCTGCCCTTACCAGATGACCTTATACTAACAAATAACAAAACATCTGTGTCTGTCTCTTGTGAAACAAACATACATAAACACACTAGCAAACTATATACATTGTGCAGAGTGTACCATGCAATTTGGGGATATAGAGGCATCTCTTCAGCTGCAGAGTCCTGCTGTAGGCCAGCCCCTATTCCCAGGGCATTATAAAGTGGTATCCATCCTTCCTTAGCACTACAGTGAGTGTGGGGGGGTTCCTCATGGAGAGAATCGATCAACCCAATAAGAAGGTTGGACCAGGTGGCTCATTGCAACCCCAGAGGGTTGAGAGAGCTGCTCCAGTGGTGTAGCTCAGAAGCTGAGGTAGTTAAAGTGGGACTACACAATGCTTCTAATGAGGTGTGGGTATGCAGGAAATAAAGTGGGGGAGAACTGCACACTATTTCAGCTAGCCTAGGGTTATTTCTGATGGGTGCCAACATGTTCTCACAACAAACATCTTGGTGAGGTCAGGCTCATCACATCTATGAAGAGTGTACTGTAAGCCACCCAATGTGGGGGCTGGGAGACCTCCCCTTGATAGAAAAAAAAAACATACCAGAGGGGCACAGGCCTGTACCATTTACCACTTAGGTCCTCACATAAAACACATCCTGGCTACCCATTCAGCACAACAGTTTACACATGCCAACAAATATTTTCATATTATATGACACAGTTTCCCAGCAGACCTCACCCCGCCACACACACACAAGTAAGTGAGGTAGAACCCACTAAAGTTCTGCTGTTTAATCAGATGGTACAAAAAGGCCTTCTTTGCCATCTATATGTGCCTGGACCTTTCATCAGGACGTCCACTGAGAGCTTGTTGGTAGGCCTCATTGAATCCCTCCTGGTATATGAGTGAGGCATCTTCTTTGCCATATGGCAGTTCAAGTCAGGGGTCAAGGTTGGGGTGAAAAGGGGCTCAAAAGTTCCCCTACGTGGGTAACACAGAGAAAGGGTAGAAGATGGGTCAGCCAAGGAGACTGTCCACTGACAATCAATTTAGACACCCCAAACTCGCCCCATACCTACAACTCCCCAAGGGATTAAAAGAACAGGAAGAGAAAGAAAATAGAAGGACGACTACTTATCTGACCACACTGGTGGGTTATCTCTGATCGATTGCCCTGGAGATGTAGAATGCTCAGGACAGTCCACACTGAAGATGTGATCTCCGTTGGTAGAGGAGGCCTCCCTCGTAGCCTTTGGTGGACGCTGCCCTCCACTATCTGTAGCTCCATTCTGTGGCTGGTGAGGAGTTGTTGACGGGAACATGTAGCAGGACTGCAACATAGAAGTAGGCCTGCCTTCCAGAGTCAAATCCACGATGCCTGGGTATTGATACAGGGAGCTGGGGCATATAGCTTCATATCTATTAGTGGTGCGGTAGGCCTGTAATGGATCTGGAGCTACAGTGTCCATGCTTGTGGCCTCCTCTGTGTCATCTTGCCCTCTCTCCAAACGATGCTCATGGCAGCCATGTTTCTTTGAGGATTGCCTCTTTTGGTGTGCTTTTGGGTGGAGTTCCCAGTGTTGCTCCCTGAGGTCTTACCAAACTGCAGGCCTGCTCACTGATGGAGAGGAGTGGCAATTCAACCTGTCGGTAGTGGTTTTTGCTGAAGTGACTCACAGGGTAGTGGTGGTGAATTCGTGTGGCCAGTTGCACCATAAAAAATCCATGAGTGCATCAGGAGATTCAAAATTGTTTGGGTCCCCATTATGCATAACCAGCATCATGGCTGGGTAACACAAGGAAAAGGACAGTCCAATACTGTGCATTTTATGCCTTGCCTCAGAGTATGCTCAACGTTTGTCCGACAGATCTTTAGAGAAGTCATACTAGGAGTTATACTAGGAGGTATAGACATACAGAAAGCAGAGGCCCATTTTGGTATGTCTCCAGCCAAGCTGGTAATTTCCATGTTTATTTTAACAGGATTGAATCGAGTTTATGCTTAAAGATTTTGTGATCTCTATTATCAAACAAGGAAATAGGTAATGAGTTTCACAAGGTTATTATTCTCTGGGTAAAAAAGGATCTCCTTTTATTATTTTTTTGTGTATGTTAGAGATAATTGATATCTGTGGCTTCTTAAATTACAATTATGTTTATTATAAGATAGATTTAATAGTGTTAGTAACTCTTCCTCCCCATATAATTTATGCATAAAAAGTACATCTCCTCTTATTCTTCTCTGCTCCAGCGAATACATCTTTAATTAGTCCAATCTTTGATCATAGCTCATGGTCAATATGTCTTCCACCATTTTGGTAACCCTCCGCTGCACCCCCTCCATTCTATTTAGATCCCTTCTCAGGTATGGATTTCATAAGGGGGAGCAGTAATCCAAATGAGGCCTCACATAGGCCCTATAGAGTGGAATAATGCATTTTCTATTTCTGGATGTAAAGCTTCTTTTTGTGCATCCTATTAGCCTGTTTGTTTTATTAATGATGTTATTGTAATGTGCATGAAATGTTAGATCCAAGTCTATTATAATACCTAAGTCATTTTGTTGATTTACAGGTTTTATTATTTGTCCTTTTAATGTGTAACCATGATGCAAGTTATTTTTTCCGAAATGCATGACAACGCATTTCTCATTGCTGAATGTCATTTGTTTTTTTACAGCCCATAATTCTATTTTTTTTTAAGTCATTTACGAGTTCTTGGTAATCTTCCTTAGTATCTACCTTGGCTGTTAGTTTAGTGTCATCAGCAAATTTTATGGCTAAACTGTTTAAATTTGATGTCATATCTGATATAAATATGTTAAACAGAATTGGTCACAAGACCGATCCCTGAGGCACCCCACTCGTCACTAATCTCATGCCTGATACATGACCTTTTATACGAACACACTGAGTATGATTTTTTAGCCAATCAGTTACCCAATTTGTGATCCGATTGTCAATACCAAGTTTGTCCATTTTATCTATTAGTAGTCCATGTGGCACTTTATCAAATGCTTTACATAGGTCAAGATAAATTACGTCTATAGCTTTATTATCTTCTACACATTTACTTATGCGTTCATAAAAAAACATGTTACTTGTTAGACAGGATCTGTTTTCGAAAACCATGTTGGGATTTGTCTTCTAATCCTTTTACTTTTAGGTAACTTTCAATCCTAGTTTTTGATATTGTTTCGAACATTTTACCTACTATACTTGTTAAACTAATGGGTCTATAATTTGAAATTTGTGATTGATTTCCCTTTTTAAAAATAGGTGTGACAATTGCAGTTTTCCAGTCCATTGGGACATGCCCTGTATTTAGTGACATGTTAAAAAGTTTATGTAGTGGGTTAATTATCCATTCTTTAATTTCCTTCAATAACCTAGGAAGTAACTTGTCTGGATCAGGTGATTTATTTGTGTTTAGTTTGTTTAGGTTGTCCATAATCTCTTTTTAGTTGGAATTTTATTGACTATTGATGGATATGATTTAGTATTGAAAACTGAACAAAAGTATTTGTTGAATTCATCTGTACTATCTTGAAGTGATATTTCACTATTATCTATCACCAGTGGACCTATATTTCTAGAGTTTGATTTTTTATTATTTATGTAGGAATAAAAACCTTTTCCACCATCTTTAATGTATGCAAGCTTTGTTTCAAATTTTTTTTTCACCATTCTAATTTTGTATTTACATTTTTTTTGTGAGATCGTGTAATTCCAGATATTATAATCACCACTGTCTCTTATCATTGCTCTGTACAGTCTACATTTTTGTTTAATTAAATTTATAATAGTTTGGGTCATCCAAGGTGGAATTTTACCTCTTTTATTGTACAAGGTTCTATTTGGTATATATTTATTTTCTAAGTTTATAATTTTATTTTTGATTTTGTTCCATAATGCGTTACTGCAATCTATGTTGTTGTCCCATTTCCACTCTGATAGAATCTGTTTAATCTTAACAAAATTTGCTCTGTTATAATCTTTAACTACTGTTTTACCCCAAACTGGTTTAAAACATGTAGAGTTATTAAAGGTAATTATCATATGGTCACTACATAGTAATGGAGGTTTAACCATTATATTAGTTATTTTATCAGGTATGTCTGTCAATACTAGATCCAAAATATTATTGTTGCAGGTGGGCTGATTTATTACTTGGTATACTCTATTTGTTGTACATGTATCCACAAACAGAGTTTCAATATTGTTACTACCAATGTTTTCATTCCAATTTATTCCTGGAAAGTTAAAGTCCCCCATTAGAATTATTTCGTTATAATTTGACTTATCATTTATACTATTTATTATATCATGGTTTATTGTAAAGTTAGAGTCAGGTGGCCTGTAACATAGACCAATCAGTAGTTTCAGAGTATTGTCACATAATATTTCTACCCATATAATTTCACTTAATGTACTATTAATTACATCCACGGTTTGTTTTGATTTTATGTTTTCTTTAACAAATAATGCCACACCTCCTCCTTTTTTATCCTTTCTATTTTTGAAATATGTTGTATATCCTGATATATTGTTACACCACTCAGAGTTTTCGTTCCACCATGTTTCAGTTACAGCGGCTATATCTATTTCCTCATTATTTAAAATATATTGAAATTCGGTCATTTTTGCACCATGTAGACTCCTTGCATTTGTTAGTAGAAAATTTAGACCTGTTTTCAATTTACGTTTACTTACTTTCTTGTGTATTTGTTTAGTTGGTTTTGGGTTTTGTATCTCTAATCTATTCTCAAAATGGTATCCCCTGTTCCCCCTTCCTATTAGTTTTTTGAAACATTAATTGCGTCGTAAATGTTGTATCCCAGCAGTCTTGAACCATGTTTGTTTAGATGTAACCCATCATAACCATATACCTCATTTTTGTTCTCAAATTTCTCCCAAGTTTTAATGCAAACGATATTATTTGTTAAACACCACCTGCGTAGCCAGTTGTTAAATGATTTAATATTTCTAGTTCTATAGTGACTTGCCCTAGGTACTGGTAAAATTTCAGAAATAATGGGAGTTGCATCATGCTCTTGGATACATTTAATAGCATTTTCCATATCAGAAATAATTTCTTGTGCGTCTTGCTTTCCGATGTTATTTGTTCTGACGTGTAGTACAACAGTTTTTTTCCCACTCACATTTTTCAGTATCCCTGGAATCTCTTTTGTTATGTCTTTTATCAATGCCTCACTATAACTACAACTAGTTACATTTTCTTTATTTCCTCTTGTTGTGTATCTATCTGTGTACTTTATTATTGAATCACCTAGAATGAATGTTTGTCCCGGTGGGTTTTGATCTAGATTTGATTCCATATCAATTGCTGGTAATTCCTGTTCATTATTTGGTTCTGATTGGCTTCCCAATAATGGATGTATAGCTAATGAAGCTGTTATCTCTGTATTAATCATAACGTTATTAGAAGAGAGGTTTTCAGGAGTGTGTGTTCCTACGTTCGTTTGTGCTTTGTCTGCTGATTTGGGTGCCATTGTCACTTTCTGTTTTTTGGAACATTCCTTGTTTGATGTACTTTGTTGTATCTGAATTGATTCAGTTTGTGGTATGATATCTCCATCTATTAGTGTAATCAGTGGGTCAAAACTATTCAATAGTGGTATAGTAAAGCATTCAGCTTTCCTGCCCTTCTTTTTTTTTAGGGGTCTTCTAGTTTGGACCTCATACCATTCATTGTCTAGGTTATCTTGAATGTCCATATCTCTAGGTCTTTTTTTTGATGTATTGCTATTTTGAATAGTTATGGTGGGTAATGGCTGGGCAATTTGTTGTTGTAATGCTATGTTGTTTACTTTTGTATTCATTGTCTCATTTTCACAGGATAAGTTGTCACATTCTTCATTAACCATTTTCGTTATTAATTTCTGTTGGCTGATTTCTAGGGCCTTTAACCTTGTGCTAAATAAAGATAGTTCAATACTCATTTCTGCATTCTGTTTACACTTTAAGCAGGTAAAATGGAAGTCAATTATAGGTATATCTGAAAACAGGTACATATCACATTCAATGCACTGAGTCCCTGCATTACCTTAAAAAATTATGTTTTTCTCCATTTTTTATTTCCAAACAATAGGCCAACTAAAGTTTGTGATCAAAATTTTACCTCAGAAAATAATCCAGTGGTGTTTAGTCCATTTATCATGCAAACTATCTTCTCTACACAGGATTACTAATTTACTGATTTTATATGATCTTTAAATATTGCCCCAGAAGAATGCTTTACAACACTTAACACGCATAACACATGCCGATGCGCATGTCTCTGCATGCGTCTCCACATGTGTCACCACGCGCCCTGCTCACAGGAGGGCTGCTTTCAACTGTAATATGACCCAGAAGTTAAAGATGGGGTCACAAATTCACTTGTGATTTAAATCGCATTTTTAAATGCAGTAAAAACAGTTTATGCTGTAACAGGCACTTTTCTATGCAAGCCCCAGTAAGATTTTACCTTTAAAGTTTAAAATAAAGACAGTATTTGAAAACTGTAGTCCTCAAGACTATGCTGAGGAACTACAGTTTCAACTCTTCCTGGTCAGGTGACTTGTGATCTCAGGGCTCAGAATGACAATACAAACAAACTTAAAACTGAAAAAACTGGAAAGTTTGATGCTAGAAATAGTATATTCTTACACACAGCAACCTTGTAGGGTGATGCAACAAGTTTTAAACCAGCAACAAGTTTTAAAGTCCTGAAAGATGTGGATCCCATTCGATCTCCACACTACATGCTGTAACTCACGAGCTCTAGCTAGGATCTTCTTTTTGTCCCTAAAAGCAATAAATCGGGCTATGATAGGTCATGGTCTGCCCTGGGCCTGAGACAAGGCATGTTCCACCTGGAGTGGTATCAATGGGTCCAACTGCATCATTTTAGCAATGGCTAATTGTAGATATTCCTCAGTATCTTTGTCTTCTACACACTCAGGGAAGCCCAGGAAGTGAAAATTATTACGGTGACCTCAATTCTCGAGGTCATCCATCTTACTGTACAGCACCTGTATGGTCCACTGTTGATCTCTTAATTCTGCCCTTAAGTCCTGAACATGCACCTTCATTGCTGAGACCTGCATTTCAGTATGCAGCATCCTGGCTTCTAAATTTTGAACCACTCAGGTGTTTTGATTAGTTGCCACAGTGACTTGTGCCATCTGGGCCATAAGTTGGCCGAACATTGCCTCAACTGACGGTTGCTTCCAGGTTTGTGGCAAGCAGCCTTCAGCCATATTTTCAGGCCTAACTCGTCCAGGAGGCTCTTCAGTAAAATAGCAATTTCCACACAGCAAATGAAGGCTTTTTGTATCAATGAAGCTAAATTAATGTAGCTTGAGTTTTACCTCACAAGTTACAGTACAGTGAGGATATAATACACGCTGGTAGAAAAAGAATTTTAAAGGATATTTCCCTCTGGGTTGTGGAGCTGATCTTTAAGCTGCCATACTATTTAGCACCCCTAGTGGTGACTGTCACTTTATTTTCTACCCTAACTGATGCATTAACATAGTATTTTTCAATGCATACCTATATACAGCAACTCTTATTACATTCCCATCAGTTTTGGTGGGATTTCCATGATTTATCCAGATTTATATGATGTACATACATGCGTACTACCGCAGGCAAAGCAGTGATCTAACCCAAAAGTGGAACAGATGGCCAGCCCAGTGGTGCTGAGGGTTGAGGCGCTGGATGCCGCACCTCAATCTACACCAGTGACCCTGGTTCAGGAATGAGCCTTGGTCATCGGGGGTTGGCAGGGGAGGGGAAGGATTGAACATCCGGAGGACTGCTCTCCTTCTCCGGGGTGGGGGGTGCACTACCATCGGTGTCCTGGTGGCCACTGGCAGTGGCTGGAGGCATCACAGAGCACAGGTAGTCTATGGGGAGTGTACTGGGGCCAATGCTGTGAAGGTGCACATGTGGTTGAATGCACGCCCCTGTCCATTGGCATCATTGCACACCTCACATGCCAAGGGGGAAAGAACAGGGAAAACAGGCACCAGTCACAGTGGCATGATGTCCGCCTCCATGGAGGATTCACTGGTTCCAAGGGCCTTCAGGAATACTGGATCCTGGTCTGGTGGCTGAGTATCAGGGGGTCTCCATCACCCTACCACAAGGGGAAAGCTGTGGGGGTAAATGCTGCTGGGCCTGAATGTGGAGCAGAGATCCTTGGGATGGTGGCCAGAGCCTGAGAGAGGATGCCTGGATGTGGGACAGGTAAGGCAGACTGGATGCCAGGGAAAAAAGCACCAAAAAAAAAAGTAGAACAGATAATATAAATGAAAATAAATAATTTATCTTCACATTTTCCTATTTGTATCACTTAGAAAACATCATGCTAATCAAATTTCTAACTGAACAGCATTTAGTGACTCTCCTTGAATCACAAGACACAGTGGCAGCCACAAAAAATCTCATCATAAGTCACTCCTAAAACCGCCCCTCAAAAATGTGAAATCTAGATTTAGTATTTGCTGTACTGGTCCTTGTAAGAACAGATCCAGAAGCAAATTATTTGATACCTTTTAATGGAACAACATAGATGTAACAACAAGAACATAGTGCTCTAGCTTTCGGAACAACAAGTCCTTTGTCAGAAGCATAATGACAGTTACTTAGAAAAACAATACGTTTAACACCCAGATCGTGCAGAAAAAAACAGAAAAAATCCCCATTGGTTTAAAATACTCATTTAAAAAAACAACACAAGATGATGTCAGACAGTACCAAGTACAAATTAAGAGTGTCACAATGTGTATAAGAATGCAATTCTTATACATTTTGTGACACTCATAATTTGATTTACGAGCCATCTGCTCAAGTAGTTGTTACCTTATATGTCAATTTTAATTTATATGCAGTAGAGCTCTTTGTATGTCTTCTGCACTAAGCACCTTTGACCCTGAGACTCTCCCAGCTGAAGGTGACATGGTACTGTTTAGTTCCTCTGACAACATCTTCTGTTTTTCTTAAATGAGTATTTTAAACCAATGGGGATTTTTTATCTCTCTCTCTCTCTCTCTCTCTCTCTCTCTCTCTCTATATATATATATATATATATATATATATCAAATCCATCTATCTATCTACAGATAGATAGAGAAAGAGATAGCTATAGATATAGATTTATGCAGTACCATTGAGGATACATTCTGGAAGATATTTAAGATATGTATAGGGTGGTCTGACTTACAGTGAGATTATTGTGATATCCTCACTATAGGTCCCCCAGGGCAAAATCTATCTGCACAATAGGTAGACATTGGCTAGAGTTGGCAGCATGCGCTGCTAACTCCAGCCAATCACTTCCATGTTGCCTCAACCTTCACTTTACCACCATTGTAACTCAGCAAAGAACACTTTAATTTCTTCCCTGACACACATCCAGTACTTTCACTTTCTCCCCTGCCTGAAACTCTGAGACTGCTACATAAAAAAAAGTACTGCCCAAAACTTTTTTCTTCCCAGCCACATTCCCCTTGCATCAGTGCAGCTATTTTACAATTTTCCAAGTCCCTTACCTCACTGCCCCTTGCCTGCTCACCAGCTAATTTCCCAAACCAGCACTGTGCCCAATGAAACTTTCAGAACCCAAAATTTAAAAAAAAACTGCAAAAATCTTTTCTTCCCAACCCTATTTTTCTTACATCAGTGCAGCTATTTCACGATTGTCATAGCCCTTATCTCATTGCTGCACACCGGCTCAAATGTACATTTTCCCAACCGACACTGTACCCAACTTCATGCCAAACTTCATGCTTCCCAGCCAGTCCTAAAAAGAAACCCTCTACATGAACCACTGCCTCTCCACCCACTGCCTCATACAGCAAAATCATAGAGTCACGATGCAGTGATGCATGCAAAAGTGTTACCCTAACAAAAAGCCACTTGGTCATCCTTAAAGTGCTAGAACATCATAAAACTTAAAAAATGCATCAAAACAGAAACTACTTGAATGAAGTAGTGCATTGCATAAATTGAATATGCCATTGCCCTACCACAAATATCACTGATATTCCCCCTTGGGCAGTTTGTCCTTATGACTTTACTTGTGGCTTCACCACTCGTGATGCCATAAGGTCAAGCTGCACTCAGGAGAATATCAGATATCAGCGATATTTGTGGTAGGGCCATGGCATGTTCCTTGCATATAAAAATGGCTGAAAATACTTTGCATACAGGGACTCTTGAATAGGAACTCTGTTGATGGAGTCATCATCAGCTGGGATATTACAGACACTGACACCCACTGCAAATCCTCTTGTATTGACTACTCTACATACGATACAATGCAAAATCCACAAATGTGTTTTGGCTACATAGGCAATATGGTAGAAACACAAGAGGCTGTCTCATGGATATCGGACTTATAAGTATACTGGCAAATTATAGTAAAAACAAAAAAAAAATGATGTTGAAGACTAACATATACCCATTAGAAAAAAGCAAACATTTCGGTCTTATGGACGACAAGTCTCAAAATGTTAACTTTTTTAAAATGTTTTATCTTTCATGCTCATTATTGATATGGCAGGCTGCGATGTATATCTGAAATACAGACCTTACAGAAATAGTTTGAGCATATATATGGCATGCTACAAAAAAAAAAGTCTGCTCATCCAATTTGTTGGCATTCCTTTGATGCAGTATGTCTTACTTTGTGTGTACCATAACTTCTTCCTCACACTCCACATCTGGCTGTGGTTGTCACTGTCCCTATCTAGCAGAGATGTCTGTGTCATGTTTCCCAATAGTTATCTCTGCAGATCATCCCTAGGATCCCCATGAACAGAAGTATTGCCATGGGCTTCTCACGGCAATCTTGCAGGGATGCATAGGAAAGGCCATGACTAACAGTACAACAATATGGCCAACACCTCAAGCCCATATGTACATAAAACGTATAGTGACACTTAACAACAGAGGCTGACCCTCCAGTAGATACCATCATTGTCCATGTACAGTAGTAGCACCAAATTTCTCAAATTATTTTGTGAGATTCTTTATTTATCCTTCAAAAAATTTAGGGGGAAAATCCTCTAAAATTCTTTTTGTTATACCTACAGAAAGAGCCCAGTTCCTATTACTGTACTCAAGTGCCATTTAGTGGATTTTCAACTAGACTATCAGATAGAAGCACCCTCTCCTGGTAGGAGTGAACACATTACGTAACAAAAAAATTCCTAACAAAAGGTTTCAGAATTCTCAATAGGGACTTTCATAAATCCTTAAAAATTCCTAGATTAATTTGACGCTATTACTGGTATCTATGTCTCATCAGTCACAACTGCACAGAAAGGGTTGTGCAAGGGAGTACCCACCACTCTACCTTTGGTCAACACAACTTTATTCTCTCATTTCCAATGCCAAGCACAGCTGTGTGCAGGAAAGGGAGTGAATTCTTGACCACATGACATCAGCATCACCATGTGGCCTTACAAGGCCAGTCATAGTGCAATGGAGCATCCTTACATATATCACATAGGCTAACATAGCACTGTAGGCAAAGTGGTACTAGCGTAGTGGACACAAAGATGCTACCTTGTCTGCTAGTGAATTTACTGGTGTATGAGGATGAATTAGAGAAGACCAGATGGTGGAGGGCACATGTGCATCAACTATGGCTTGATCCATGTACACTTACTGTTTGGAAAGTTGGGATAATGGCCCACTCACCACTAAAATTTCTGTCTTAACACATTTTGTTTAATTTTGTTTTATAATATGACGAAGCAGTATTGAAGTGAAATCTGCTGTTATGCTTTTACATTGGTTAATCTTCTTTTCTTTAATATCTTCCGGAACCTCTTGAAAAGCACACATCTTGGTCACACAATCAATACATCAAGTCAGTCAATGTGGTTCCAGGTATTTAAAAGACAAATAATAGCAGAAAGAGCCTGTTCCAATGGCAGAATTCAGACAGTTTGGTAAGTTGGAATAATGGCTCACTCACCACGAAAATGCATATTTTGATAAGTTTTATTTATTCTGTTTTACTGACAATACATTACAAGGAATGCAAATATTTCATGAGCCATCTAACTTCTTCAGGGCCACTTTGCTGACTAGAAAATATATATAATTCATAAATTAAAATCAGCATAAATATAAATCATTATACAATTGTAAGAAAGAATCCTGGCTTCTGATTGGTCAGTTGGCCATCACAGCAAGGATGTCATCCTGGCATAACATCCCTGCTGATCAACTAGACTATGACCCTATTCCCATTTCCTTTTCCAACTTGATCACTGTTTGCATCTTCTCTTAAAAAAAAACATTTTTTAAACTATAAAAAAAAAACATTCTTTAAAATTATTTTTATCTGTATAAAACAACAAGCCATTGTATAATAGGAATAATGCCCTCCAGGGTGGGTGTTATGCTGGGATAACATCCCTTCTCGGTGTGTTGGATGCCCTCGGCCGGTGGCCTTGGGCCCAACCACCTGAGGTGAGATGTTATCCAACCTCTTCTCTATCAGCATTATTTCTTTGATAAAGCCCTGGTGCATGTTCTTAATTTATTTCATATTTATATTCCTAAGTTATTATCAAGTACTGTAACTCTTTCTATAATTATTGTGTCAATACACAAATATTTACTGCTTCATTTGGGCATACATATACTTACTGTATATTCTATACTTTTTTATAAAAAGAAATACATTCATGTTTACCTTTATGTTTTTAGTCTTTTGTTTCATTTTTTTAAGTCCTCCTCTGCCATCTACTGGTATTTTGACACCACATTCTAATTATAAATTAGTATTTAATCTTGATAGCTTTCCTTAACTTTTAACCCATATTTATATCAATGATTTTAAATAAATCAAATGTACTTTGTCACCATTTCACATGATGCACCTCTCATATATCATTTATTTAACTTCTTTTTTTCCTTTATCGTTATTATGCCCAGCTTCTTATGATTTCACTTTCATATATATTCATAACTGTGAGGGGCATGAAGAATACATTGAATATTACATATAAATCAAAGCATGCATTTGTAATTAAACTTTTTCTTTAGAATAATATTTTGCACATCTGTTACATTAACAGGCCTTTGAGGAGCAGCGCTATTCAAGACACTATAAAAATAAAACACTTTTTAGTCAAATAAGTAAATTAAATACATTTTAAGCATACTATTTCTTATTTAGTTTTGTTTTTATCTCCATTTGCTGGCAAAAGTAGCATTACTTAAAAGGATTCCAATTCTGTGTATTAAACCCCTCATCATGTTTGTACTTTAACTTTATCCCACTCACCTGTTGCTGTGGATTGAACTCCATGGGCCTGATTCTCAAAGCCACCAGAGTCGGATGAAACTTATGGCAGAGTAGAAGGCTGCATCTGATGCAATTTCAGCACATGCAAAAGTTGCTAGTCCAGAAAGTTTTCTGCAAGTGGCAGATATTACCTGGTAATCTAGTAGTCCCTACCCTCCCCACCCTGACAGGCAGTGGTCACTCACCCCCCCCATCCCCAACATGCATCCACGACTGGAACAGCCCTCCTCACACCTCCATGGCCAGCTGCAGATTGCATTTATACAGTGTACAGCACACATTGTATGCAGAATGCATTTGTGACCTCAGGTACTGTACACTGTATACTCTACATCAAACAGCACACAGTGTACATAGCCTGTGGATGACCATAGTGGTGTGAGAAGGGGTTGTGGTCAGATCATGTTGAGATGGTATCACCTGCCAGGATGGGGAGGTGGGGGGCCACTAGATCCCTAGGTAATGTGTGGGCAGGTTGGTGTGGGCATGGCATGGGTGCGGGGGAATGGAGTGGGGAACATGGACTGGGACTGGAATTTTCTAATTTATGAGTGGCAATGGGGGATTGGGGCTACCCCTATTTTGTGGGGATGGTGGGAAAAGGACTGGGACCAGGGTTTTGTCATGAGGGGCAACAGGGATCAGGTCTTGGGGGCATTATACCACCATTGAACAGGGTGCCGAATGGTTTTACAGGGTAGTGATGGCTACAACAGAGTACTGTCTTGACACGGGGTGACCAAGATCCATGCCATTTCACGCTGGTACCGTCTTGACTCATACCACATGCTGGCATGGGTTACCACCTCCCAGACATGCTCCCATCAGTACATATCCAACCCCTGGTGCACTCCTACAGGCTCCTGTCCCTCCTCACCCCATTGCCACAACCCACTTAGATCACCTCCTGGCTAGTCTAAGTGGCAGCCCCTCCTACATCCATGATGGGGCTTCTGAAATCTAAAAAAAGGGAAGTGGCAGCCCTGACATGGTGCAAGACCCCTAGCAACATGGAGCCCTGAGTTACTGGATGCAACTCTGGTGTAAGTGGCTTTGTTGCAGCTGTCCCTGGATCAGACACAGGCAACCTTAGAAAATCCCGTTTGACATAAGTTGTGGCACAAATCACCACTTGCGTCAAACACCTTTGCCATAACTCCCTCGTGTCAGGTGAACTGACTGAAAATTGAGCCCCATGGCTCAGTGTTAACTGAAGCATTATGAACAAATGAGACATTTCTCATTAATGATAGGGTCAGCACTCAGAAATAAACCCCTCTTTCTAAATTACTTTATATGTAGCATTGTTTCATTTTATTAGAAAAATGTTTAAAATGTATACCGCTACCAGAAACATCACAGCATCATCACTCAGGCTGCTGTAAGCATGCTCTAACATTATGACATCACTGATGATGTCTTCATCAGTGACATCAAAATATGAAGGCATGGTCATAGCAGTTTTATATTGTAGCACCCCTGGCTGGGAACTGCAAAATGACATCAGCATGCATGACATCATAACATGCATAATGATACTGCTATGCTGCTGTGTGTTGCTATTGGCTCACAGCTTGCTAAGCAACACCTGACAGCAAATGCTGCTTAAGAAAAACTCTCCATTTTTGGTACCAACTGATAGAACTCTTGTGTATGAATCACCAATTCATTATATCATTCTTAAGTAAACTTTGATTAGTAAAATCACTGTTTTCATTACAAACTGACTTTTACTGCTGTGATAACACTAGTCAGTTATTTAAACCCTGCTGTCTAATCTTATGTATCTCCAAATAAAAACTGTACAGCAGATCAACTGCAGTTCTAAAATGACAGAATTTCTCTTTTACAAGTCAATTTATGTGAACAATACAGATATACCAACATGTCATTTAATTGCTGAATCCTCGTGTTCAAGGTATGTATCAGCAAAACAGTCTCTAAGCCTAATGTATGTGTATAGCAGTGTTATACAAGTGCAATGGGTTGATGTAGTTGGGAGGAGTAGGGGTGTTGGTGGTGTGGGGGAAAGAAACTTCTGTACATACTTTAACAAATCCAGTACATTATGCTCTTTCAGTATATTTCTTGATTTATTCCATATTTTTATTTAAGACATTAAATATGTATATCTAATATGTATATTCTCAATCCCAAAAAATCTTAAGCTTGCTATACTATGTTTAAAATGGTCAAAATGTCCTGCTGCTGGGGAATTAACATTATTTCTCCTCATGGAGCATTTATGCTCCCCTATTCTCACCTGTAACTGTCTGGAGGTTTTACCGATATATAACAAATCACATGGCCATGTCAATATGTAACGCACATGATCAGTTTGTAGGTTACTAGTTCCTTGATTGCTATATATTCATGAAGTGAAACATTCCATATTTTTTAATTTGTAAGTGTTTGAACAATTTATGCTGGGGTAATTCCTCTGTGTTCTCAAAGTGTCCAAGAAAGTCCATTCCTTGATGTTCATCTGTAATTTTATGTTCTGATTTTGACAGTCTTCCTTGTAGTGTAGGCACCTTCTTCATCACTATCAGAGGTCTGTCTTTAAATGTGTTTTGTCCATTAGGCACAGTTCTTAATACAGTCTGCCCCAGTGTTTAAATAACATTTTTTAACGCATTCCACACAGTCTCTGAACACTGTTGAAAAAACTATTCTGTGCATTTTTGTGTTCCTTTCTTTTGTGCAAGTAAGTTGTCTCTTGGTGTCTGAGTAGATCTAATTGTAGCATCAATAACACATTTACTAGAATAACTTCTTTGCCAGAAGGAACTTTTGTCCAGATCCTCACAAGCTTCTTCAAATGTGTTCATGTCTATACAATCTCTCCTCACCCTGAAGAACAGTAACAGTTCCACTGGTAGACTTTCTTTCAATTTTTATGGAAAATGGTTGCTTTAAAAATGTAAACTACTGTTCCTCTCTGTATCCTTCCTATGGAGACCGATTATTAATCCATTGTTTTCAATATGTATCTGTAGATCTTGAAATACCACTGTCTACTAACTATAATTCAGGACAAATCTTAACTATTCGGTAGCCCCATTTAAGCATTCATAAAATTATTTTTAGTTATTGTTCATTCCCTCTCCATAAAGGGAGAACTGCATCAATAAATTGTGCCCATTTTTTCATGTGTGTGAAAAGGACTGTATAGGGTTTTTAAAACATAACTAAATCCAAACATGGACATTACGAAATTAGCATATGTTCATGCCCATGGCAGTTGCCATAATTTTCATGTAGAATACATTTTCAAATCTGGAAAGTTACTTTCAAAAAACATTTTTATAAGTGTTAATAAAAACTCATTTGAATGTTTCATTTCAGTTCTCATTTTCAAGAAATTATTCAGTACCCACAGTCTCTCACTGTGGTGTATACATGAATATGTCTTCTACAACAAGTGTTGCTAAATATAATTATTCCATATTTATGTTAGTGTCACTTAAGTCCTCCAGAATTTGCATGATATGCATCAAGTTCCTTCTAAAATATTGTGCCTGGGTTAAGTCATATATGTAGAATCCCACATATGTGGACAATATGGGATCCTATGCCTCCCGTTATTGGTCTTTTGGGTGTATTTTTCTCATATTTATGTAACTTTGAGAGGGTACTGAACACCAGCATCACAGGTGCTAGATTGCTCAAGGTTGTTTTTTCCTGTTCTGGTATATATTCATCTTCACAATCTTTATATAGTACCTACGGTATTTGTTCTTTTTGATCAATGTTTTTTTTGGGGATTGTTTTTAACTCTTTATAGGCCTTTGTGTTCTCCAATTGCAAGAGGCATTCATTTTCATATTTAGTATAGTCCTGTACAACAATGGCCCCACCCTTGTGTGCCTTCTTAATAATGATATTGCTACCATTTTCCAGAAATCTTTGTGCTGTAAATTGCTTAGAAATTAGATTAAACATCTTACTTCTACCTCGGGTTCTATTGTTTTCCACCATTTCTACAATATCTTCTTCCACCATTTCAATATATGTTTCTATTTCTCCTGGAATATTCTCTGGTGCAAGGAAGTTGATTTGATGTTTAGAATCTTTTTCAGTTCTTGAACTGGTACTTTCTAAATTAATAAAAAAAAAATCTCAACTGTATTTTTCTTAAATGGGAAAAAAATTCTGCAAATCCAGTTGCAGTCTAAATGTCTTCAGTTTATTATGGGGACTGAAAGTTAAGCCTTTGTTTAAGATATCACCTCTGTTAGTATTCTGTTTGATAAATTATACATTAGATTTTGCCTTTGAGCTGTATTGGTGTTTGTTGGTCTTGTTCTTTGTCTTTTCTTTTGTCTAGTTTTACTCTTAATGATCCTGGGCCCAATTCCAGGTTGAATGTTTCAACTCACAAGCACCATACTACACCCAGAGACCTTGCGCTGCATTCCAAGAGTGGCAGGGTCCTGGCACTTACGACATGTGGGTTGTGCCATGCAGAGGCTAACACCATGGGCATTGCATACTAGCCCTGCATGTCACAAGTCATGGCCCACTACTGGCAGCCCCCCCACCATGGCACACACCAGGGGGCACTGGGGGCAGTACAGGTGGCACACAGGTGGCACAGGTGTTTGGGGGCACAGTGCTGAAGAGACCCCCGGGGCCCCCGATGTTCAGGGGTGGGGGCATGGATGTGGTTGTGGGGCACATGGAGCACATTGGTGCCATTGCCATGGTGCTGCAGAGTGGCCATCCAAACAATGGCACTGCTGGATGCCCCTTAGAACAGCTCTGAGTTGTTCTAAGTTTGCTCCACCAGTGCAGCACCTGGAATAGCAGCAGCAGGTTATGGCAGCCACCCTCTTTGGAATACGGTACAGATGCTGCTGTTACCCAACCTTGCCTCATGTCGATGAGGGCTGTGCTGTAGTAGTTGCTGTAACCCTCGGTTCATGTAGCCCATAGCTGACATGGTGCAAGGTGTCTCTTGGAGTCGGGGCTGGTGTAATGCCTGGTGCAAGTCATGGGATACACCAAGGGATTTGGTGTATTCTTGTGCCAGTATTAGCTGACTTGGAATTGCCCCCCCTGTTTCTCCTATTGCTCCAGTATTGTTGACATTCCTAGTGTGCAGTCTGCCACATCTCTTCCTCCAGTCTCCTCCCTTTGCTCTTCCTTAAATTTCATTTGCATCCATCTCTGTCTCTTCTGAAATCTTTGTATGCAACCAGATCTATTATACTGGGGTCCAAACTCTTTTTCTGTACTATTCGAGGAGTAGAGGATACTATCAGAATCTGGATCATAACTTTTCCTGAAAAGGGGTCCATTTGTGTAATATCTATTCTTTAGACCACAAGTAAACTGTTTCCTCTTGATAGTCTATCAGATATCCTCATTTTCTGTGCTTTAATATTTTCTTCCAGGTCTTCAATTCCTTTTGATATTTTTTATTTGCTGTTTTTACTTCTGAGGTATCTATTTTTTTTCATTCAATTGACTTTCTATGTCTCTAATTTCCTCAGATATCTTATCTCCTTCTCATACAAGGGATTCAATTATTGCCAACATGAAATCATGTGTGGCTTTATTTCTTATTTCATCCCATATCTTACCTAAAACTGGATGCCTGTAGCCCAGATTTGCCTCTAATGTAATCCATAGGACTCTAGGTGATCTTTTTGTTTCAGATATTCTATGAAAGCAATGGAGTGCCATTCATACGTAACACTTTTACTTTAAGATTTTCCAATGCATTTACAGCAGTTTTAGAAGTGTTGGAAGTACAGAACTGTCTTTCAGTTTTTGCATTTTGTAAAATATAATCCTCATTTTGCTTAAAGGCAGTATAATGTGCTGTTATAGGGACAGTACTAATTATTTCACTCGTAGCTTCCATACTTCTATTGTTATTCTCACAATAAACTTATACCATGATTAATATTCTACCTAAGTTGAAAAAAATCTTTAAGTCTATCAGACACCTCTCAGACATTTACTGTTATAACAATTTTCAGTATTATTCACCAGATGACAATCTTGGTGCTTCAATTGCTGAACTGTACACAGCATGATGAAGTAGTACTGATATTAAACCATCCACTGTTATTCTTTTACTAAGAAGGTATAGACATACAGAAGGCGGAAGTCCATATGAGCATGTCTCCAGCCAAGCTGGTACATTAAATATTATAACATTAGAAAGTCAAGATCATGATTAAATTTATCATGGTCTGTAATTTCCAATAATTAACTTGGGAGAGAATTCCATAAGGGGATTGTTCTTTGGGAAAAATAGAATCTCCTTTTATTTATTCTAGGGTAAGTTAATGTCAACTGATATTTGTGACTTCTAATTTATACTCAAATTTTAGATTTTTATTTCCAAAATGCGTAATTACACATTTGTCAATATTGAAGGACATTAGTTTTTTTTCTGGCCAAATTTCAAGTTTTTCAAATCCTTTGCAAGTTTACTACAATTGTCTGGTGTTTCAACTGTTGCTGCTATTTTTGTGTCATCCACAAATTTTATAACAATACTATTTATGTCAGTAGTCATGTCGGATATAAATACATCAAACAATATTGGTCCCAATACAGACCCCTAAGGTACTCCACTGCTTACAGGGAGAGTTCCAGACCTGTTTCCTCTAATACATACACATTGGGTATGGTCATTTAGCCATTCTTCCACCAAGTTAATAACTTGATTATTAATTCCCAATGCTCTCATTTTGGTTATTAGTTGTCCATGAGGTACTTTGTCAAAAGCTTTACAAAAATCAAGGTAGACCAAATCCATGGGTATATTATTTTCTATTTTTTTACTAACATATTCATAGAAAACCATATTTCCAGGTAAACAAGAACTATTTTTCCTAAATCCATGCTGAGTTCTGTCAACTAGTCCTTTTGTAGATAAATCTTTTTCTAATCTGTTTTTGAGTAATGATTCAAATATTTTGCCTATTATACTAGTCAGGCTGATTGGTCTATAATTTGTTATAGAAACATAGATTTTGACGGCAGATAAGGACCACTTGGCCCACCTAGTCTGCCCATTTCCCTACCTAGAGGATAAGCTGCAGATCCTATTTAACCAACAGTTTATTTCTTCCTACCCCCCACAAAAATTGCCTTATGTCTGTCTCATGCATTCTTGAATTCTCCCACAGTTTTAGACCCTACAACCTCCTCAGGAAGACTGTTCCATGTGTCCACCACCATCTCTGTGAAAAAATATTTCCTCACATTGCCCCTGAGCCGTCCCCCCTCTATCTTCAAATCGTGTCCCCTTGATCTTGCACATCTCTTTTTCTGAAAGATGCTTCCCTCTTGGACTTTGTTGAATCCACTGAGGTACTTAAACATATCTATCATGTCCCCCCTCTCCCTCCTTTCCTCAAGGGTATACATATTAAGCTCCTTTGGCCTCTCCTTGTATGGCTTCTCTTGCAGACCCTGCACCATTTTAGTTGCCCTCCTCTGAACTGCCTCTATCCTGTCTATGTCCTTGCCGAGATGGGGTCTCCAGAACTGGATGCAGTACTCCAGATGGGTCTCACCAACTGTCTGTACAGGAGGATAACAACTTCCTGTTTTCTGCTGGTGATGCCTCTCCTATATACATCCCAGTACCCCCAGCCCTCCCTACCACCTTTCACATTGCTTGCCAACCTTAAGGTCATCTGATATGATTACCCCAGGTCCCTTTCCATTTTGTTGTTGTTACTACTCCCCCATTGTGTAATCTTCCCGGTTTGTTTCCCAGGTGCATTCTACTTCTTTGCATTGAATCCAAGCTGCCATACTTCTAACCATTCCTCCAACCTTGCCAAGTCCCTTCACATCCTTTCCACGCCTCCTTGTGTATCAACCCTGTTGCAGATCTTTGTGTCATCTGCAAAGAGGCATACTTTTCCTTCCAGTCCCTCTGCAATGTCACTTATAAAGATGTTGAAAAGGACTGGACCCAGTACTGAACCCTGCGGTACCCCACTAGTAACCCCAATAATATCAATATATCTGTATGATTTCCCTTTTTAAAGATAGGTGTCACAGCAGCTACTTTCCAATCATTTGGTATGTTATGTGAATGTAGTGACAAATTAAATAGTTTATATAAGGGTTCAACAAGCCACTCCCTAAATTTCAGTAATCTAGGATAGAGTTTTGTCAGGCCCAGGTGATTTATTTATGTTTATTGTATTTAATTTGTTCAAGATTTCTTCCTTGGTTATACCAGGGGGAGGTCATGTCAGACCAACCTCATTGAATTTTTTGACTGGGTGACTAGGGAGGTGGATCAGGGGAGGGCAGTGGACATGGCCTATCTGGACTTCAGCAAGGCCTTTGACACTGTGCCACATAGAGGACTATTACACAAACTGGGGAATATGGGTGTGGCAGGACAGTAGTGTGGTGGGTAGGTAACTGGCTGGGTGGCAGGACACAGAAGGTGGTGGTAAATGGCTGTCACTCCACAGAGGAAGAGTGACCAGTGGGGTACCACAGGGATCAGTGCTGGGACCGTCCTATTCAACATCTTCATCAGTGACATTGCACAGGATATAGAAGGCAGAATTTCACTGTTAGCTGATGACACAAAGCTCTGTAACAGAGTAGACACACCAGAAGGTGTAGACAGAATGAGAAGGGACCTGCAGAAACTTGAAGAATGGTCAAGGGTTTGGCAGTTAAAATTCAATGCAAAGAAGTGCAAGATAATGCATATGGGGCACAAAACCCTGGCACAATATATCAGTTGGGGGTGAGGATATAGCATGCACCAAGCAGGAAAGGGATCTTGGGGTTGTCATCTCCTGATGACCTCAAGGTAGGGAAACAGTGTGACAAGGCATCAGGTAAAGCAAATAGGATGCTGGGATGTAGAGCAGGGGCATCACCAGCAGGAAAGGGAGGTCATAATTCCGCTATACAAGACACTAGTGAGGCCCCACCTGGAGTACAGTGTACAGTTCTGGAGACCATACCTCACGTAAGGACATAGACAGGGTAGAGAAAGGTTCAGAGGAGGGCAACAAAGATGGTGCATGGGTTGCATCACAAGTCCTATGAAGACAGGTTGAAGGAACTGAACATGTACTCCCTGGAGGAGAGGAGGGAGAGAGGGATATGATAGAGACATACAAGTATCTTACAGGGAGGAACAGGGTGCGAAAACACTATTTTGAAGCTTAAGCAGAAAAAGATGTTTCAGGACTAGAGGGCATGGGATGAAGTTGGAGGAGGACGATTCAGAGGAAACATGAGAAAGAATTTCTTCACAGAACGGGTGGTGGACAAGTGGAACACCCTGCCAGAGGAAGTGGTGGGGGCTGAAACAATCACGGGATTTAAGAATGCATGGGATAGACATAAAGGAATTCTAGAGGTCAGGGGTAAGGGGAAATAGACTTCTAGGAAAACAAACTGAACTTACAAGCTCAAATGGGCAGACTAGGTGGGCCATAAGCCCTTATCTGCTGACACTGTCTATGTATCTATGTATCTATGTATCTATGTATGGTTATCTCCATTACATTGTCCATTATTATATTAGTTTGCTTGGTATCAGTTATGGTTTTAGCATTAAAAATTGAGCAGAAATATTTATTAAATTCCTTGGTAGTGTTCTGTACTACAATTTCTTTATTGTTAATGATTAAAGGCCCAATAGCTCTAGATGTAGGTTTTTTGTTGTTTATAAAGGAGTAAAACATTTTCCACCATCTTTAATATAAGCTAGTCTATTTTCAAACCTATTCTTTTCTATTCTTATTGTAGTTTTACATTTCTTTAGAATCATCTTATATTTCCTTTTATTGTAGTCACTACCTTCCTCTTTTCATAGCTTTAAAACTTCTTTTTTTTGTTTTAATAATTTAGCTATTGATGGTGTTACCCAAGACAGAATCTTTCCTTTTTTGTTGTAAACAGTCCCAGTTGGATCCTATTTATTTTCTGTTTCCAAAATTTTGTTCTTTAGTCTTAACCATAGGTCGTTACATGAGGTAAACTCATTGTCCCATTTCCAATTTGATAGATCTTGTTTTAACTTAGCAAAGTTAGCTCTACTATAGTATCTGAAGACTGCCTTTCCCGTCTCAGGTTTTATTGGGGTATTGCTTTTGAAAGTAACGATCATATGGTCACTATTAGGTAGAGGTGGTTTTACCTGGATATGATTGATCTTATCAGGAATATCTGTTAGGACTAAATCAAGAATATTGTTATTCTGAGTTGGTTTATGAATCAGTTGATGTCCATTTGTCAAACATAAATCTTGAAATAAATTTTCTTGATTATTACTTCCTGTACTATACTTCCAGTTTATCCCCAGGAAGTTAAAATCTCCCATTAGTAAAATTTCTTTACAATTTGTTTTATCATTTATATTATTCTTAATTTCCTGATTTATTGCCAAATTTGAGTTGGGTGGCATGTAGCACAGGCCTACAAGGAGCTTTGGTTGTCTATCTCCTAATATTTCTGCCCAAATAATTTTAGCAGAAGTTTTATCTGTTAATTCTGTAATCTGTTTAGATTTTATATTGTCTCTTATAAATAGTGCCACTCCTCCCCCTTTTTTATCCTTCCTATTTTTATAATACATAATATAACCTGGTATGTTTTTAATCCATTCAGAGCTATTATTCCACCTGGTTTCTGTTACTGCCGCTACATCAATTTCTTCTTTATGTGGCATTATTTGAAATTCGTCCAGTTTTGTACCATGTAAGTTCCTAGCATTTATTAATGAAAAATGTAGTCCTGATGTATTACTCCAAGAAATTTTAGTTTTATTATTTGTTTTAGTTTTTTTTATTCAGTTTATCATTTTTTACATCAGTTGTAAATAATTCACTTTGCCCCATTTTCTCTAGTTTTTTTGTTTGGTTAATCACACTGTAAATTGTACATCCCAGTAACCTTGAACCTTGCCTGCTTAGTTGTAACCCATCATACCCTTAAAGTTCATTTTTATTTTCAAATTTTTCCCAAGATCTTATACAATGAATATTGTTCATGAGACTCCACCTACACAACCAATTATTAAAACATTTAATAATGTGTGTCCTGTGATAACTTGCCCTTGGTACAGGTAGTACTTCTGATACCACAGGGGCTGCATTTTGGTCTTATATACATTGTATAGCTGTTTCCATTTCCCTTATAATTTTGTCTACTTCTTGTCTCCCAAAATTATTGGTTCTTGCATGTAAAACCACTGTTTTAGGTCCTGTCACATTTTATAATATACCCGGGATCATTTATGTAATGTATTTTATTGTTGTCCCACTGTAACTACTGCTGGTTACGTTCTCTTTGTTGCCCTAGCTGTATAACTGTCAGTGAACCTTGTGATGGAATCTCCCAATATAAATATTTGTTCTGGTATTTCATTAGTTGTCCCCCTAGTGTTGGTCTGGTTACTAGATATATTAATCTGTCCCTCAGTTAAGCTATCTAATATTGTGGGTCTGTTTAATGAATTTTCTACTGGGTATCCCTGAATGGATTCAATGAATGGTTGTGGCTCGGGGGAAATTCCCGGACTAACTGTACTGTAATTGTCTGGGTTTAGCATGAGTAAGGGAGTTGATCCAGAGGTGTTAGACTCTATCATCAGTTGGGGTATCGGGAGGGGTCCCGGAGTAACTATATTGTCATTTTCAGAGCTATTTATTGCTAAGGGGAATGATCCAGGAAGAGGTGTATTATCTATGTCTGATACTACAGTGAGGGGGTCAAAGCTATTAAACAGTGGTACTTTGAATGCTTCAGCTTTTCTTCCTTTCCTTTTTTTGGCTGGCCTTTAAGTTTGTATGTCATACCAGTCATTATCAGTATGTTCCTGCTTTTCATTTTCCCTTATTCTTTTCCTTGTCATTGTTTCATTTTGACATAAGCCAGAATTAAACTTAGCTACCTGGTTTGTTGGTGAAATGGAAAATATAGTAGTAGGAACAATGTAGTTTCATCAGGTATAGACACTGCTCCTTCTTTATCCTTAGTATTTTCTTGATCAATTTCCCCATGTACCATATTTTAAATAAGTCTTGTTGACTAATTTCCAATGCTTTTATTCTAGTGCTGAATAATTAAATCTCTATAAGCATTTCTTTATTCCTTTTACATTTTAGGCATGTAAACGCTAAGTCAATTATGGAATGTCAGAGAAAAGGTGCATTTCACATTCGACACATAGTGTCCCCACTTTATCTTTAATGACTAATATTTGATCCATTCCCCTCTTGCAGTAATATATTTACTATATTTTTATGTATGAACACTCACAAGCTCGTAGTCCTCAGTACCAAGTGTTGTCCTGTCTATGATGATGTGCCCGCCTCAATCCCTCGACTCACTTAACATGCATAACACACGCCGACTCATGTGTCTCTGCACGTGTCTCCACAGGTAATACATGTGCCCTGCTTGTGCTTGCCCTGCTCACAGCAGGACTGAATTTATGTAGATAGTAACCCAGAATTGACTGTCCCTGGGTTTAGAAAGTGTAATCACACCTCTAACACTGACACAAATTAAAACTATGCAATTAACAAACACCACTCATGCATGGCATAAGGTTTATAAAACTAATAGTGAGCCCCAGAGTATTGTACAGAAATTGTAGGTGGGAGGATGATTTAAAACACCCCCTCACCTCTCTGCCTACGTCCTGACAGGACTTGAAGGGCTCCACTCATACTGAAACATGCTAAATAATTCAGAAGCTTTAAATAAAAGTGCAGCTCAAATGCCCAAGTAGTACTAACACACAGGCAACATTTTATTTGTATATCTGGCACTCTGCTCACAGCAGAACTGAATTTATGGAGAGAGTAACCTGGAAGTAGCTGTCCCCAGGTTTGGAAAATGTAATCAATCCTCTAACACTGACACAAATTAAAACTATGCAATTAAAAAACACCACTCATGTGTGGCATGAGGTTTATTAAACTAAGAGTGAGCCCCAGAGTATTGTGCAGAAATTTTAGGTGGGAGGATGATTTAAAACACCCCCTCACCTCTCTGCCTATGTCCTGACAGGACTTATAGGACTCCACTCATGCTGAAAAGCGCTAAATAATTCAGACACTTTAAACAAAAGTACAGCTTAAATGCACTAGCAGTACTAACACACAGGCAACATTTTATTTGTATATATTTTGCTTCAATTAATTTTTTTCTTTAATACTTAATACAATAATAAAAGTATTAATAATATAATATATTAATATCTACATATATTAATTAGGTAATGTTCATGTTTGACAATAGTTATGTTTTAAATCCCCCGTACAATCCTTTTTACAAATGTGAAAAAAAATTGACACAGTTTGTTGATGATGTTCTCCTTCTATGGGGAGGGAATGAGCAAGACTTGAAATAATGTTGTGAATACTTAACCCTTAGGCTGCCAATAAAATTAAAATGTATAGGAATTTTGGACTGATATATCAGTCCACAGCACAGCAAGGGTTTAATGAGGCTTCTGAGTATTCTAGATTTTTCCTGAATTATAGTAAGGGTACTGTGTCATTTACAGATCTGTAGATTCACACTGAAAACAATAGATTGAAAACCAGTCCCATATAAAAGATGCAGACAGGAACACTATTTTATATTTTCAAAGCCACCACAATCAACAGAAATTGAAAGAAAGTATACCAGTGGGAAAGTTCTTCAGAGATACAGATTATCCTAGGAAATGTATCACTGATTAGATCCACTCGGACTCCAAGAGACAATTTACTGGTTCAAAAGAAAGGAATTCAAAAATGGACAGAACTATCTTTTTAACAGGGTTTAGTGACTAGCAGGAATGTATTAAAACATCATAATTAAACACTGATACATATTAAGAACAGTCCCTAATGGACAAAACACATTTAAACCAAATGCTGATAGTGGTAAAAGAAGGCACTGATGCTATAAGGAAGATTTTTAAAATCAGAATATAAAATTCCAGGTGAATAGGGTGGGGATCATGTGGGGAGTGTGCTGACGCAGTCATGTTTGGTCCGGGCCAGGCAGCTCACAGCTGCACTCCTACAGCCCGAGGATGAAGAGGACACCGATACTCCCAGTTTAAAATGTTCAGCCTGCTTGAATAAATCAATCAGACAACAGGTCTATGCATTTACACCACAGACATAGCCCGATGGTTACTCTGGCAACATTTATGCACCAGGATTTAATGCCCATTCATGAGACTCTAACAGTAAAGGGATGGTTGCAGTAATAACCTGTTTTGGATGTTCTTCTAAGTGGCTGACGAGCAAATGAATAGGGCCAACTTACAGCCTCCAGATTTTGATGAGGCTTTTGGGCACAAACTGTGAGTTGCTAGATGTAATATGCTCACTAAGTTTAATGCAGTTCTACAGTTGCAAGCACAAAGGACCCTAACAATTATTAGATGGTGAGAGTTTGTGGCTTAAAGAAAGACACCTAGAGGACTCAACCTTATTTTTATAACTTATATTTGTACAGTCACATTACACAGTGAAAATACCTTTAAATTCTTGGTTCCTGGGCATAGAAAGCAATATAATATACTAATATAACAAGAGGAGTATTTTCCTATTATCCATTGTCACCCATATTGGACATATATCTCTAAATGTATAATAACATTCACTACCAATAGAAGAAGGCCAATTGAAAGACTTACCCCGTACTTTAATGTTGGTTACCAGGGGAGTACATATTAAATATCAAATTCTATCTCAGGCTATGCAAAAAGGCTCACTGCAACTGACAGATGGGACCCTG
The DNA here is from genome assembly GCA_016271365.2 of Neoceratodus forsteri. Classification (NCBI taxonomy): domain Eukaryota; kingdom Metazoa; phylum Chordata; order Ceratodontiformes; family Ceratodontidae; genus Neoceratodus; species Neoceratodus forsteri. The sequence continues at coordinate 659,867,861 of CM057449.1, forward strand.
ATTTAATTGTTTCCAGATCTCAGCTATACTATGCAGCAATACTGGAGATCTTTTGATGCTGTTCGAGTGGAATTGAGGGAATTCAAGATCTCCCATACCCTCCAGTTACCAGCTAAAGTTCATCTGTCTTATGCAAGAAACATAGACTTTGACAGCAGATAAGGACCACTTGGCCCATCTAGTCTGCCCATTTCCCTACCTACAGGATAGGCCGCAGATCCTAGTTAACCAACAGCCTATTTCTTCCTACCCCCCACAAGAATTGCCTTATGTCTGTCCCATGCATTCTTGAATTCTCCCACAGTTTTAGACCCCGCAACCTCCTCAAGATTTATGTCTTTAATGATCTCAAAGAAGTGGGTAAGAGACTGAACAATATTATAAAGGACTCAACTTTGCTGCAGGGACCCTGCATTTCTGCAATATTTTTCATTTCAAGAGAGGAAGCAATAAGGGGTTGATTCAGGAGAAAGATGCCCAAGAATTTCTAGCATAGTGAAAGACCAAGGTCAGTCATTTACCATTTGGATGCTTAAAATAAGGTACTGTACTAACTCTTTCATTATGTATAAGAAGCTACAAATGTAAAACCATCCATACATTTTTGAATAAAGGGGTATATGTTCAGTAGTGAACTTGGAGTTATCAAAACCACCTTTAAAGTTAAGTTTGGGCAAAAAACAAGCACAGAGGAGCACTCTCATTTTTTCAAAGGAAGCAGAACCAGAAAACACTCTAAAAATAAAAAAAGCTGGTGAAAATATTCGAAAACTCTGGCCTACAAACATCACCTAAGGAACAACCCCAGGCCTCAGAACTATATGGTGGAGCAGGAACAACCATATATACAAATCTGGCTGTTGGGGAAAAAAATCCTAAAACAGCTACCTTTGCCATTTAAATCTGCTGTACTGTAACTGGGCCAATAAGAAAAAAAATGCCTCCAAAATTATAGAAAGGCAAATATAAAAAGGGAAAAGTTTCAGCTCCTCAGCAAAAAGCTTAAATAAGTACAGAGGGAGATAGTGGGGACACAAACAGTATTGAGGAGGTTTCTCAAACATTAGAAGATGATGCACAGACCTCTGCACTCTCCATTTCACTCCTTCTGAGTGCACCAATAAAGGAAATAAAGATGAGATCCCACCTTATTAGGACAAAAAACTGATGGATAATTTGGAAGCAGTCCAACTTACAGTCCAAAATTTACAACATTTACCAGCTTAATTAAAAAATCTTAATACAACTATGGCAAGATTTGAAAACTAAAATGGAAGTTGAAATAAGAAGAGTAAATGAACTTGAAGAAAGGCAATCCACCCTGGAGGATGAAACTCATGCCATGCAAAAAGAGGTTCAGTTCTTGAAAAAGAACATAAAGGTCGGGGGGGGGGCAGATGACCATGAAAACCTTTCCAGGAGGAAAAATGTTAGAATTTGTGGCCTGCTCACTGAATGGGAAAACCCTCTTTGTTGATGGACATACTTAAAGATCTGTTTTCTTCACTTCTAGGGCAAGATCAGCAACTTACAATAATAGACAGGGCTCATTGACTGGTTTATAAGAAAGAAAATTCTACATGTCCTGCAATAGTAACATGTTTGACTTCAGAAGAGAAAGACAATGTTATGCAAGCTTTTTATAAAACAAGAAACTTCAGAAATTAGAGATCAGCTAATATATCTTAAGCATGATTTTTCTAAATCCTTGTGGGAATTAAGGAAACAGTACAGTATATTCACTTACAGCAGTTTTTCTGGAAGGGCGGGGTTAAGGCATATATTATTTTCCCTCCAAGGTTGAAAGTTTTCTTGAATAATCAATCACTACTATATAGTAATGTTAAAGATGTGGAAATAGAGCTTAAACTATGCTTGCCAACTCTGTTTACAACATACGAGCAAGGTTAAATGGCCTTAAGGGAAATTAAATTATAAAGGGGCAAATACATAAGAGTGTGTTGCAGAATTGCTCAGAACTGAATGATTTGTGCCCAAGAGTGTTTTGGGTTTGCCAAGAAGGGGATTTTGGCATAATGTGGGGGGGGTGGAGGGAGGTAGAAAAAGTATAACAGTCCTGGAGTTCTAGTGTATGAGAGAGTTAATAGTTATTATTGTTACTATAACAATTATTTTCTCATGGCTTTAGGATACAGAGCTAAGTCCCATATAAGCAGGGATGTTGTCTATATACAAACTCCACAGTGTGCTATTCAGTCTGTGTCTTTCACTCAAAACCATATAGATGGCAATGACAAGTAGTGGTGGTACTTGGAATGTTAACAGGATAAACTCTCTCATAAAAAGATGTAGAATATTCAACAGAATAAAAAAATTGAAATTAGATATAACTTTTCTTCAAGAAATATTTTTGAATGAGAAAGAAATTTAGAAAGTAGAAGAAATGAAATGGGTTTCTAAGGTTATCTATTCTATAAGTCAATCAAAAAGAAAGGCAAGGGTCACCATAATTTTTAATAAAAGTTTTGGGGAGGAAGATTATAGACTAGATAACAGATTTAAATGGATGAATTATTTTGGTTAAGGTTGAATATAGTGGAAAAGAGTTGATGATAGGGTCTATCTATGCACTATTTACCAGATGTGGAGGCTTTTTGGAAGAAAGTACAAAATTACTATGGAATCATCCCCATATGTTGATTGGGGGAAATTTTAATGTAACTTGTGACCCTATAAGAGACAAATTGTCCCAGATTCTTTAATGGGATAAATATAAATCTAGGCTATTGAATATTTTTTTAGATTCCTATCATTTAGTAGATATTTGGAGATGTACACATGGGTCTGAAAAAGATTACTCCCATCAATCAGCAAGACATAAACCTTTTGCAAGGTTAGATTACATATTTATCTCAAAAGAGCTTATGATTGATTGTCAGGCTGTGGTTGCATCCATTGAACCACTTTTTGTATCAGACCACAATATGCTTTCTTTTCAGTTACCAACAGACTTCAAAATAAAAGAGAATGGATGCATTTTTAACAATAATCTTCTCCAATTTAAGGATTTCATAAAAAAAACACAAGTAGAAATATGAATTGTTATTATTGACAGCCATATAACACAAGATAATATAATTAATAGCTGGGATGCCCTAAAAAGTATTATGAGGTGGGATGTAATCTCAGAGATGGCCTGGAGAAATAAAAAAGGTTATGGGCACAGCAAGAGGTTGCAGAGAAAGTTAAGATATTAGAAAATGTGCTAATAACAGGTGATCAATCCAAAAAGGATGAATATTTAGAACAACAAAAATTAATGGAATCCTTAGATATAAAAATAACTAAAAGGATTTGGGCCCAAGCAAACAACAACTGGAAAAACAGTAGTGAAAAAATAGGGAAAATGTTAGCAAAAAGGATTATTAAAGAAGATAACAAAGTGGATATTATTTCATTTAAAAAATCATCAAACCTAGATATTCTGGACCAGAGTATGATAAAAAAGGAATTCATACATTTTTAACAAAAATGTTATTTTTCAGAATGTAACACAAACAAAGAAGAAATAAGTTATTATACAAAATGTTGTAATAAATCTATTCCAGGGGCAGAAAGTGAGGAATTAACAACACCTATAACCAGCTACAAGATAACATACACAATGCATATTATGGCAAAAGGAAAATGTCCAGGAATAGATGTATTCATTTTAGAATATTATATTGCTATGTAACATGTAATTTCCCCACTACTAGAACAACTATTCAATCAAATGCAAATAATGAAGATATTATCAAAATCTTTCAATCAGGCATATATAATGCTTATTCCGAAACCAGGAAAAGTTTTACAAAAGATAAAAAATTATAGACCCATTGCTAAAACATAGCTTATAAAATATATACAAAAATATTAAACGATTGGCTATTAAAGATACTAGATTCCTTAATTCACAAAGATAATTCTGGATTTATCCCATAAAGATCAACACAAATAAAACACCGCAAACTGCAGTTCATGTCTGAATATTTACAAGATTCTGGGCAGGAGGCGATATTTCTTTCATTGGACGCAACCAAGGCATTGACATGCTCAAATCGGATAACCTTTTTGAAATACTTAAAACGTACAAGATTCCAGAAGAATTTATAGATTCCATCAGAATTCTTTGTAAGGAACCAATGGCAAAAATTAAAATGAATAATACCTATACAGATCATTTTCCATTAAAAAGACGGGTCAGACAAGGCTGTCCCATTTCCCTGACATTATTTGTGACGGCCTTGGAAATATTAATAAATGAAATAAGAAATAATCCAAAAATAGTAAGGATAAAAACAGAGGAAGAGGAATTGAAATTAATGCTTATGTGGACAACCTGTTATTAACATTGCAAAATCCTTTATCAAGTTTAGAAGCGATGACAAAGGTAATATATAGATTCTCAGAAATCTCATATTATAAGGTACATGAACATAAATCAGAGATAATAATTTTTGGGACCAACACCCAGAATAAAAGAGAGTTTTAATGCCACCATACAATCAAAGGATATGAAATACCTAGGAACAGAAATATCAAATAATATGCATAATTTATATGGTCTTAATTTTACCCCATTATTGACTTCTCTCAAAGACAAACCATGTGGATGGAGTAAAATACTTTTGTCTTTATGGGGTAAAATCCAATTGATTAAGATGATTACACTTCCGTATTTATCTTACAGATTACCATCAGTTATTACACAGATTCCAAAAGATTGGTTCAAAAGTGTAAATGTGATTTTCTCTCCATTTATTTGGACTTATAAACCCAGTAGGACTGCATGGTCCAAACTTTGTTTACCAAAAGACCATGGTGATATGGCCTACCCAGATGTATGAGAACAATATGATGCTAATATAACAAAAACAGCCATTATATCATCACAATAGGATAATGACAGGGCTAAGATAATTAAGCAATAAGGCATGACAGGGTGTGGTATATCATGGGATATCATCATGCCTCGGGAGGTTGGGCACGAGGCCGAAGGCCGGGTGCATCCAACTGCCCAAGAAGTGACAATATTCCATGATATACGACATGCTGACATGCCTTATTACTATTATGAACTGGTTTATCAGTTTTGTTCCAAAAAATTATTAAAAAGAAACTTTTAAAATATTTTAATGCCCCTTTTAAAGTGTTGGAGGAACATCTTTAAAAAAAAAAGTTCCTGGAGGGCTTTGGGCAGCAGGTGGCACTTTTGCAAGGTGAGTTCATGTAGAAGTGCAGTTGCAAGTGCCAATTTGTTGACAGGGACAGCAATCGTTGTGGTCTGTGATCTGATCCCCCCTCCCCCCAAATGATGTTGTGAGTATTGGAAGCCTGGAGTAAAGGAAAACTGTGATGCTTCATTTTTAAGGGAGAAGGTGAGGTTAATAAACAAGTTTTTTGTAATTGGGAGTGCCATTCTGATATCAGAAATGTTTTCTCCTTGCAAGCGGCCATTAATGAGGTGTGTGGTGGTGTTACGGTATTTCTCTGTTGGGAGTGAGTGCTTTTGTGAATGCTGCAGTCGGCAATCGCCCATTGTGTTGTTTTGGCTGGCGGGTGTTTTGTTTAAAAAAATAACAATTATTCCCTGTTGCTGACACTCCTACTGCATGAAAGTGAGTGAGGAACTGCTCATACTGACTGCAGTTTTAGCGGGTTCTGTAGCTGCCACTCACCCTTGGATAGCTTTGTTGTGGGTGAGGAGGCTGGTGGCCAGAAGCTTTTTGAAGACATGATGATGTAGCTAGATATCATCATGGCTTCAAAGAGCTCTCAGCCAATCAGATTTGTGTATTTACGATTGCCAGTTCATAATAAATGTTATAATTGGAAAAATAATAGGGGAAGACTTTGATATGAATTGTTTACTCTTTTCAGCAAATAAATGTAAGAAAACATCTTCTGAAATAATAATAACTATTTCAAATATAATATTTTGTAGATAAATCAAAACGGCTTCTCCATTGTTGACCTAAGGCAAAAATTCAAGGTAACCCAAATTATACAGTAAATGGGAAAGCAGTTAAAAACAAATACTGGGAACAACAGGGTATTTATAGATGGCAAGATCTGATCAGATACATAATGATGTCATGATGAACTGGGACAGAGCTAAAACAAAGTTTGGACTAAACAACAAATACAGTATCAATTATGTAGTATCTATAAGAATGACTACACTAGATGGGGAAAGGGCCCCAAATAACAAAAAAAAATGTACATGAATTACAATGTTTATTAGACACAACACAAAATATAGAAAGAAACCCTTTTCCATGGATTAAAAATCTCTTAACAGCAAACATACAACATATTTCTGACAAGGTAATAAATCAATGGGAAATTGATTTACAGACCAAATGTATAGAAGCACAGTGGTTACAGGCTTGCAATCTACAGATAAATCTATTTAGTTCAAAATATTAAATAGAGTATATTATATACCCTATAAATTAAATAAGTAAGCAAAAAGACACAGCAGGGTGAGCATGGAACAGATATTATCCCATGCCCAGGGGCATAGTGAGGCACAAGGCCACAGGACAAGTGCCTTCAGCCCCTGGAAGTGTGGTAATATCTGTTCCATGCACACCCCAGGAGTTTCTTATTGCACTTATAAAATGGGCTACTTTTTTAATAAAGAGTTTACTGTTAGAAAAAATAATTTTATTTGTACACAAAAAGACTATTCTTTTCAGAATTTGTAATAAAATAGTTCTTCTGCCAGATAGAAGATGATGTTATTCTAGTTTTATCCTTTACAAAACATAGAGATTGTTGCCAGCAACTCTCCCTCCTTGTTGTGGGCAGCAGGAGACAACAGGATTTTCTGTCAGCCTGCAATGGAAAATAGAGCAGCTATTGAAGGTGAGACAATATTAAACTATTTTTCCCCTTGTAAGAAATGTAGGAATGTTGCTAGGAGATAAGATGCTAGACTTTGATAGGAGATGCTCTGAGTGGCCTTACCTATCAAGCAGCAGCACTTCTGTTTCTCCTGCCTTGGAAGATGCAGAAATGAGCATGTCATTATAAGTTAATGGAAGCTGTCCAAGCAGATTTTCCCTGTTACTCTGTGTTTTTTTTTTAAATTGCAGTGGACTGATGGAAGCACAGCATCGGAACAGTAGCAGGCAGATGGACATGGACACACAAACACACACACACACACACACACACACACACAACCTCAGCCAACAAATGAGCAACTGTACCAAGGAATAGTCCACTGTAAAAAAATTAAAAAATGAGGCAACAGCAATTTTTTTTAAAACCAGGGGGACAGTGGGGACTGGCAGCATGATGACCACATTAGGAGAGATCATGGAGAGGTTGGCACAGCATGGCCAATGGAGATGACTCTGGTAAGCGCTGCATGAACAGTACAGAACTGACACATCAGGGCTGAATTACAATAAGTTGACTGTTTCTTGGGTGAAAAGAAAAAAAATTGAGACGAGCGGCAACAGAATTTCCCAGATTGGCCGCAAGTCTGGGATGAACAGATAGCGAGGAAAAAAACAGTGGTGGTTTTGAAAAAAACTAATGTTCTAACAGCACACTGATTTTGGAACCGAGGTCCTGGTTTTGGGCACTTTTTATGACCTGTGCATCAAACACATTTGATGCACAGGTAATAACCAATCAAAATTCAGGATTTGCTCACCCCATTTTATAAGTTAAAGTCATCAATTCCCTCTGTATGTTGGCACTGTGGAGAATGCAATGCTGTTATGATTCATTCTTTCTGGAAATGTCAATTCAGCAGGGAATGTTAGACTCAGTACTTTATGATATTGAATCAGATTGGTTACAGGCCAATAAATTGAGAAGCTAGTAAATTCACAATTTTAGAAATGTACAGGAAAAGTTATTTGGAATCTACGCAGTGTTTACTGGTTAAGGCCAATCTGATATCAGCAAAAAGACTTATATTAAAAAGCATGAAAGAACCTTCCTCAAATCTACCTTCTCCTCTTTGAGAATAGAAGCAATTAATTTTAAGTTTTCTTTATAACAATAATTTATTTACAAATTGGGAATGAATATGGGAATTGTATAAGAAAGACATAAAGGACTGGATTCCCATAGACTTTACAATGTAAAAATGATATTGATAAAAATGAATATGACATCCTATCTAAAGTTTATCTGTACTATTTCTGATTGTTTATTATGTAAAATGGGATATGTATTATTCTGTATTCTCTCTCACCAGAACATTTTTGTATGGATAAGTGTTAATGCATGCTTAAAAAACCAAAAAGCTGAATAAAATATATTTAAAAAATAAAATTCCAGATGAATGACAATTGACTTTCTTGGATTCCTTAGCCATGTTTGCACCCTCGCTCATTGGTAACCCATGAAGTGGGCACATGAGGAAGGGCACAGTCCATTATGGCAACTCCTTCCTGGTACAATTCACTCATGGCGATGGAAAGGTAGGGCGACCGGACAAGGGGGTGGGCAAACTAGGTGACAGGATATCATTATACATACACGTGCAGGGGGGTGGGAGTGAGCATGGTAAGCATAGACTGGGAGGGGGTGGAGAGGCTGTAAATGGTGGCGCTGCAGTTGCTGGTCAAGCTGTGTCATGGTGTCAGGGATTGGCTAGTTACTGGGGTGGCTGAGATACTGGGATTGGGTCAAGGTGCTGGGGTGATTTTTTATTGTGCCCAGCCCAAACCTTTTTTTTTTTACTGCTTTCACCCCCCTGACATACACCTCACTGGAGTTGAGAATCCTTAAAGGAGGAGGTGTGGGGGGCGAATCATCCCCCTGAGGGAGGGTGTGGGGAGGCACAGCCCCACCCACAGAAAGCAGTAAAAACCTGTCCTGGCACCATTGTTCTGGTGCACCGGGGTTGTCAGAATGCTGAAAATGTGTTGGGCACTCTGACTGAGCAATAACAGTAATCGCCTTTAGGCGTTCACTGTTATCACATAGACCCTGGCTCAGCAGTCTGCTCCTTGTGCTGCTTTGCAATCCTTCACCAAATCAAATTATGCTACACAGCCCTTTTCAGTGCCAATGCAAGCCATGCTGAGAAGGGTCATGTGAAGGGGCAGGCATGCTCTACTATGTACACCTCCCCCCTAAGTCAGCAGTTGCTAGGTCTTGGATTGGTCCCCTGTTGGAGTGAGTGGTGTAGCCTGTCCACATGGCTACGTACACTGCTCACTCTGGAACACATACCCACATCTGCTTTGGCTCAGTCAGAAGAGAAGTGACTGACTTACCAAGGTCAGGTAAGTGTTCACACTATCACATCTGCACCATAGAAACCTGAGTACTCAGGTTGCTGCAGTGCAAATGTGACATTGTAAGCAGTCCTTTTGAGACCACAGAGGAATTTCCCCTGAGGCAACTGCATAAATTGTTCAAACATTTACAGTTTAAAAAAGTTAAGGAATGTTTCATTGGATGAAGATATAGAAATCAAAGAGCTAATAATTTGTCAACATGATCATGTGCTGTAGATGTTAAAATGCCCATGTTATTGGTATATATTGGTAAAACCTCCAGACAGTGATGAGTAAGAATAAGGAAGCATTAGCACTTCATAAGAAGGAACAACATTAATTACAAAATAATACTTCATTTTAACCATGTTAAATATAATGTAGGAATACTAAGATTGTTTTGAATTGAGCATATACAAAGAAAACGTAGAGAGGGTGAGTCAGAAAAAATAAATAGAGAAGCATATTGGATATACAGATTTAATGCCTTAAATAAAAGAAATGTGGCTTAAATGAAGACATAAACTGGCAGAGCATAAAGCAATTGTTAAAATATGTACAGAAATGTATTTGCTCGGCTCCACCAACCCCCCACACCCCCTACCCAGTACTACATCAACCCCTTGTACTTATACAACAATTGTATGCTTATAGGCTTGGAGAATGCTTTGCTGGTATATATTTTGAACACGTGAACATGTGGCCTTTAAATGACATGATGGTATATTTGTGTATACAGATAATGGTTACATAGTTTGGGTTGTAAAAGGGAAATTTTGCCATTTTAGAACTGCAATTAGTCCATGATTAGATAGCAGAGATAATGAACTGGAAAGAGTAATCTTAGCTGTAAAAGTTAGCGTACAAAGAGAACAGTGATGTTATAAATTGAAGTTTACTTGAGAAGGGTACACTGAATTTGTTTTCATATCCAAGGGTTCTATCAGCAGCACCAAAAAGGGTGAGTTCCCTTTAAACAGCAGTTGCTGTCGAGCATTGCTTAGCAAGCTGGGAGTCAAGCATGAGACACAGCAGTTTGGCAGTGTTATGATGCACATCATGACATCACACATGCTGACATCATCACATGGTTCCCAGCCTGGTGGTGCCATAGTATAAATGGGGCCTTTACATATACAGAACCCTTTCTGCCATTGGGAAATAAGACACCAAGGGGAGCAGGTATGAAAACTGTTTTTGAATGCAAAACACTACTGCTATCTTCTGAAGAAAATGAGACAATGTAGAGCTATCACTAATGAGAAATGTCTCTTTTGTTCGTAGTTCTTCAGTCAGCACTGAGCCACAGAGTTCTAACCATAGCAGCAGGTGAGTTGGATAAAGTACAAATATGATAAGGGAGTAAACAGACAGAACTGGAATCCATTAAAGTAACACTTATATTTGACAGCAGGCTGGGATGAAAGGAAACTGAAAAACAAATATGCTTACTAGGTATTTCATTTACTTACTTGACTAAAAGGTGTTTTATATGTATAGCACCATGAATAGTGCTGCTCCACATAGGCCTGTGAATGTAACAGGTGGGTAAACAAAAATACTCTAAAGATAAAGTTTAATTAGAAACATATGCATTGATTTTAAAATAATATTTAAATGCATTTATCACGTCCCTTGCAGTTTTTTGAATATCTATGAAAGTTAAATAATAGAAAACTGGGCATATTAAAGATAAAAAAATGGAAAGGCATGATATATGACAGGTATTTCATATGAAATGATGAGATAATGGATTTCATTTATTTAAAATAATGAATATACTATAAATATGGGTTAATATTAAAGGAAGGCTATCATGATAAAATACAAATTTATAACTACAGTGTGGCATCAAAATCCCAATAGATGGAAGACTAGGAGTGGAAAAATAAAGAAACAAAAGACTAAAAATATAGAGGTAAACATGAATATATTTCCTTTTAAAAAAAAATATAGCGTATACAGTAAGTATGTGTATAACTTATATGATGTAGTAAATATATGTGTATAGACGTGATAGTTATATAAAAATGTCTCTGATGACAACTTGTTAATGCAAGTATGAGATAAACAGAGAGAGTATATTTATTATGTTGAGTTTATCGATTATATATGTTTTCTAGTCAGCAAAGTAGCCCTGATGAAGTGAGATGACTCATGAAACAATGGAATACCTTATAGTATACTGGCAATAAAACAATAAATAAAACATGTCAAGGTACACACTTTGGTGGTGAGTGGGCAATTATTTCAACTTACTAAACAATTTGAATTCCAGAGATGGAACAGGTTCCTCTCACTATTATTCATCTTTTAGATACCTGTAACCATACTGACTGTCTTGATACCCTTACAAATCTGAATTACCTGGGCAGGAACTGTGCACATTGGCACCATACTCAGGGACCAGGACACATAGGACTTATGCACTGTCTGCACATACAATGATTCAGATAGCCCCCATTTACTTTGCCACATGGTCATTGTAATGGATTATGGGTAATTTTACTGGCCTGGGTCAATCATCATTCTCATGGCACAAAACTCACATCATAGGGCAAGTCTCTAAATTCAAGTAGATAATTTTCATCAGAATTAAATGAACAGTGCATTTTAGGTTTGGATTGATCCACTCTAAACATGCCATGGATCATTGTAATTCCACCTCCTCACCCTGCCACAATTTTAAAATGTTGTCTATTAACACTATAGGTCAAGCAGTCATTTTCTCTCTCTCTCTCTCTATATACATATGTATGGAAGACTTCTATAAAAACAAATATGATATAGTATAAAATGGGAGTTCAAGGCAAGCATTAAGGACATATGTCTAGTAGCTTGTATAACCTATGAAACCTATGAAATAGAAATAACACCCAACATGGTGTGTGGCTGTCAAGAAATATGCTGCTGCTTTAGGCATGTTGTAAAGTGTAAGCAAAGCCAAATACCTTCAGCCACCCAAGAAGTCATACATTTCTGCAGTAACATGCACCATAAAGGTTGTTGTTGCACTCATAAAATGATCCTGAACGATTAAAACCAGTAAATACTCAGCTGCAAAATCTGAACAGACCAGTAATGGTGAAATAACTGGAGACTCTAGAACAGTTCTCAGTTAATCAGATTGGTGGAATGTTCCAACGTATCATAGGATTGCATTTCCTAAGACTGAGTTCCCTACCACCAAAATAAGTGTCAGCTTTACCACCTTGGAGCCTAATCCCATTAGGTCTCACAAGCTAAGCAGAGTTGGACCTATTCAGAAGTAAAATGGGAAAACTCCTGAGAACAGAAGGTTCTACAGAACATTGTATAAGTAGCTATGCAGTGGCATGCTCCTCTTGGTTAAAAAGATTACTAATATAATGCCTTTAGCATGGTGTTTGAGATATACGGTTGTTAGAGGGGCCATCATTTGGGTAAAATGTTAACCTTAGGTCCCCCCTTGCTGGTATACTGTCCACACAGTGATGGGAATACCATGAAGACAATCACAGTGACAATAGCGGCAGTTCGCTGTGATGGTCTCCATGTTCCCGACACTGTTGCCAGTGGGGTGTTTCCCCCTTCCCAAATTAACTCCAACTGGAGTTAGTAATCTGAAGTACGGGGGGCTGCAGGGGCAGAGCACTCGCATGGGGGGTGTGGGGGTGAAGCCCCTCACAGAAAACACTTGTTTTCCCAAGTGATGGCACAACACCAATTGGCAGTGTTGTGCTGTCTCTACCGACGGTCGACAAATTTCTTGTCGCCACAGCATAATGGAACCCCCCTCTGCCTATGCTGGTGGTGGTTCAGGTGAATGTTAAAGATTCCATGGCACTTCTCAAAAAGAGTATGGATTTTCTTTTTTTAATAAATAACAAAAACAAAAATACAGTACAAACAAAATACTTAGTCAAGTATAGAGATTCAGTGAATTTAAAATCCACCAGCAAAGTGAATGCGAAGTGGCCACTTCACGTTGGTGCTTCGCTACGTAGAGTGCCCCATAGGAATGGCTCACTTCACCTTGTTATTATTACTTCACATTGTCATTCTGCCTTAAATGAGAAGTAAGGTGGAATGACAACAATATTGGCAGCATCCCACCCACACAGTCACCAGAATGAATGTTCATCCCCAAAGTGCTACTGTCTTGTGTCCAGAAAACTCCCCAGTGCTTATGAAGTGAAATGAGAGTGTAACAAGAAATGCAAAGTCTCCCAGAATTAATGGCATACTCAGTTATGCATGCAGTGGTCAGGTCACACACAGAGTCACCAGAATTAATGTGCATCCCCAAAGTGCTACTGTCTTGTGTTCAGAAAATTCCCCAGTGCTGATGAAGTGAAATGAGAGCGTAAAAAGAAATGCAGTCTCCCAGAATTAATGGTACCATGCAAATGCACAGACAGATTAAGATTGCTCTGCACACTCAAGGGATGCATATGAAAAGGCACAACAACACCTAACCAGTGCTCATAAGTCACAAATCCAAATCTGGAAAGGAATACATTTTGCCAGTTGGGGGATTAGTGCATGGCAGTAACAATCCACTACTAGTAAATATACCACAAAGCAGTATAAACAATTCATGCAGGTGCGGTGGATACCAGGTTCACACTGCTGCAATCACTCTGTAACACAATAAAAAGTGTCTGATTTAATGGCACACATCGCACACACACTCACACACACACTCAAGTAATTTGTAGCAAATTGAAAACCTTTAGTAATATTACCAAATGTTTTAAACAGATAAATTGTACACTGCTGCACCACAACAATCAGCAAAAAAAAAGTCAAGAATTACTGAAAATATTACTGTGTGTACATTAACACAGTTATACAAGAAAATATAACCACAACAGAAAGACTGCCTTTTTCTCCCAGTTAATCTACCTACACCACAAATACACCCCTCCCTCAAAGCATACTTCACAGTACACAGACCGACTGTTCTAAATTAACATTCAAAATCCACATACAACAATAAACACTCAATGATATGACCACAGAAGGGTTTCCTACAATCTATGTACTAAATTTTGAGTAAAAAATATTACTCAAAAAGGCATTTTTAACAGGTTTTAGAGGTTTTGAGTCACAGAACTCTGAGAGCAAACTGTCTCCAGTTACCACTGCACACACACTACCCAGGCCAAAACTGAGGATGTGCCAAATAATCTAGAGCCCATGTGACCTGCAATCCCAAGAATAACTGCTGAATTTCATTTGGATCTCAATTACAGGGTAAAGTGAGGTGAATTACATTGATTTCAATGTACTTCACCTTAAAAGTGGTGGAGAAGTGGTTTGGGGAAAGGTGAAATAACACAAGGTCATTGATTTCAGTGGACTTCACGTTCCTTATTGGGAAGAGATGTACTCCGCTTCACATTGTGGAATTCTCCATGGATTCCACGTTACTCAGTGAATCGCTTCATGGAGCAAATAGGGGTCACTTCACCCACCACAACTTACAGTAGTGTAACTCACATTCTGTATGGGAAGGAATGCACAATGCCTATGGCTGTACTTCCCGGATGAGCTTTAGCACAAACTCCCTGACTTAAAAATGCTTATTAATGAGTATAATGGTAGAGTGGTGAAGCCTGGAGAGATACTACAAAACATGCTTGCAATACATCCAAGTAACTAGTTGAAACATTAGTGTTGTGATTCATGACGTGATCATGAATCATGATTTGTGACTGCATTTGTGACCATGATGATGAAGAATGTGATTCGGTGTCAACGGTGTGAGATAAACAATATGGAACTGTATTGGGAAAGCGATTGCCTATGGCTGTACTTTCCTGATGAGCTGTAGTACAAACTCTCTGACTTAAAAACGCTCATTAATGAGTACAATGATTGGGTGGTGAAGCCTGGAGAGATAATATAAAACATGCTTACAATACATGCAAGTAACTAGTTAAAAAATTAGTGTTGTGATTCGTGACATGATCGTGAATTGTGATTTGTGACTGCTTTTGTAACCGTGATGATGTAGAACATAATTTGTATCACAAGTGACTCATGATGATGGTCCTGACTTAAAAACACATATTAATGATTACAAAGTTCATGCAGAATTATGCACCACACATGTCCAGTACTCTGAAGGGAAGCCAAAGAAACAACTGTGACTTAAGTTACAGATGGAGATTGGGCTCTAAAAAGATGCAAATAGACAGATTAAGATTGTGCTGTGCATTGAAGAGATGCAGATGCAAAGGCACAACACCTAACCAGTGCTCACCATCAGAAATTCAAATCTGGGGAAGAATACATTTTGCCGGTTGGGGCGGGCTGCTGGGGGGGGGGCAGTATACTGCACTGCTGCAGTAAGTCACTAGTACTAGAACCAGTAAAGATACCACAAAGAAGTACAAAAATCACACAGCAGTGGATAGCAGGTTCACATTGCTGAAATTATTATGTGGCACAATAAAAGGTGTCTGATTTGATGACGCATGTCACACACATACACACACACTAAGTAATGCATAGCAAATTGAAAACTTCAGTAATATAACCACATATTTTAAACAAACTAAAATTATTCACTGCTGCACCACAACAATCAGCAAAAAAATGGCAAGAATTATTGAAAATATTACTGTGTGTACATTTACAGTTATACAAGAAAAATATCACCAAAACAGAAAGCACTGTCTTGTTCTCCAAGTTAATCTACCTACACCACAGATACGCCCCTCCCCTAAGCACACTTCCACTGTCTCTCAGTACACAGTGAATGTTGTACATTAACATTCAAAATACACACACAAACAATAAATATTTGATGATATGAGCACAGGAGGGTTTCCTATAAATGATGAACTAAAGTTTCAGCAAAAAAAATGACTCAAAAAGGCTTTTTTAACAGCTTTTAAAAGGTTTGAATCTCAGAGAGCTCTCAGAGCAGATTGTCTCCTACAGCTTCCTACACACACTACCCCAAAGTGAGGCTGTGCAGAACAATCTAGAGCCCATGTGACCTGAAATCCCATGAATATCTGCAAAATTCACCTTTGGAGCCTAAAAACAAGGTGAAATGAGGCGAAGTACATTGTTTTCATTGTACTTTGCCTTAAGAATTGGTGGAGTAGTGGTTTGGGAAGGCAAAGTCATTGTTTTCAATGGACTTTGTGTTACCCATTATAACTCGAAGTACTCCACCTCGTGTTGCGGAGCACTCTTTGAATTCGCCTTCACTCTGCAAATCACTTCTTGGAGCGAATTGGGGCCACTTGGCCCATCTCTAGTTGAGTCATAAGTTATGCTCTACAATAAATAAATGAAAAATATACCTAAAAGGTAAACAAACAGAGCAGTTAATGCACACAATGCATGCTAATGTATGCATGAAAAAAGAAATAGATCCATAATAATTTCAACTAACAGTGACCAGGTGGATCATGTTACATCTGGTTGGCATTTGTAGGCCAACCACTTTATTTTGACAGTAGAGAGGATCCAAGACATATTGTTCCACCTTTTTTTCTCCAGGAGCTCCTAGGCAATGTACCCCATTCCTTATTATAAATGTTCCACATGGAATTTTTAACAATGTTTTCCAACTTAATTACTGAGGTTAGATGTTGTTGAATAACAAACTGTCAGCAAGCTTGCCAAATAAAAACTTCAAAACAGAAAACCAGGTAGCTACAGTTCTTCTACCATACTTCCCCACATGACTGCCTCAAAATCCCCATACCAATTCCTCACGTTGTAATCCTGATACTGAAGAGAGTCTCCTGACATGATTCTCTGCTCCTGGAGTTTCCATCATTTTCTGAGGGGTCAGCTCTCTGAGGTCAGGACCAGGAGAAGGAGCCCCCTCCCTCCCTTTGTCGAGCTTTCTGTCTTGAACTTGACTCCCTTTCTCTGCTGTCCTAGCAATCCCCTTCCAGCCGGGAAAGCAGTCAGCACAGCCAGGTACAGAGCAACTGTGGAACTGTGTTAAATTACTTTCAAGTCATCAGACAACTACCGATTGAGGATTCAGCTCTCTAAGGTCAGGAGCAGGAGAGGAGCCCCCTCTCCCCCTTTGTTTAGCTTCCTATCCTGAACTTGACTCCCTTTCTCTGTTGTCCTAGCAATCCCCTCCATGCCTAAATCTTCTGCTTTTCTTCCCTCCCCACAGGCTGCAAGCCCTCACAGCTCCCTCCCACTGCCAGCACAGCAAATGGCTGCTTACACTGTGACTGCCCCACCCCACCCACCTCCACCCCCAGCTCAGTATTACCTTTATAGGTAGACTATGTCACTTGATCAATCATATGACTAGTTGTGCCTGTAACAAACACCCCACTTCTAAATTCACATTTTATCACCACTAGCCACTAGGAGTCACTGCTGATCCATAACAACTCCTTCCTCTCCCACTACAAATTCTCCCATTGCAGCATCAACTAAAGCCCAACACTGCCTATGCCCTCTGGTGTTAACCTCCTGCATCTAATTCCTCTCCACATGAACGTTAGAGACCAGCAGGGCTCTGAACTCCTAATTCTCTGCCCCAGAGACTACAACACTAACCACTAGGCTATCCTGGCAGGACCAATACAAAATATGTTTTAATTACCATTAACGTATCAGGCTCCCCCCCATTCTTTTTTAGTGAACACTCATCTTCAGTACCCCCCCTCAGAGGACCTTAGTTGTGAGACAGCTATTAACTATTCTGTCCAATCCATCCGATATTTGGCACTTAGGTGGCCCTGAAATGAAACTGGGTGTGCCTAACGCAATGGTTCTAACACTCATCCTATTAATACTGCTACATTCAGCGGGAGATGAAATAACCCAGCAAGCCAACAGTAGCAGCTGTACACTGGTTTTTAATGAGTACTGCTCACACAGTATCACCAGCCTAATTGTTGCTAAGTGTTGCTAGGCTCCCTACAGAAAAAAGAGGGACTTTTCTGAACTGCCTGCACCAGTTTCCTTCCCCCTTTTCCAACCCCCAGTTGGACCATAGTATCTATCAAGTTAAAGTAAAGGAGTGTCAGCAAGAGGAACCATACAGCAAGAATCAGATTGTGAGACTTACTTTGCTGTTGTTATTAATGTCTGGCAACATCCACCCCAATCCTGGACCAGGGCAGCAAACAGATTGTTGAAGTAAAAAGTAAGGCAACCTCAAGTTGACATCAATCAACATCTGTAGTCTGCTATCCAAATCTGATGCACTCTAGGTTTGGGTTAGCCAACACAGGCCTGATGTGCTATCCATTGTGGAAACTTGGCTCATGCCTAAGATCCCAGATACAGCAATCACTTTAGATGGTTACACTTCAGACAGGACAGGACTAGTAAGCAGGGAGGGGACTGTGCCATTTATATTAAGGACACCCTTCAGTGACACACCCTTCCCACACTATTGTACATGCAGGTAACAATGTCCAAGCACTGGCAATTACACTACTGCTTGGGGCTCAAAACAAAACAAAGGACTCTTTGGAATGCCTTGCTGTTTGCTGGGTCTGTGAGTTGGGGAAGTGTCTGCACCTGTTGGCATGTCATCGGGAGGTGAGTTCTCCTGCACTTTAAAAGTTTGCGCTGCTAGCTAGCATCAATAAAGGAGCTGCTGTTTCACATCGTTTTGAAAGGAGCTGTCTGGAAGGGATCGTTCTCCTGCCTGAATTCACACTTTATTTGTCTTCCCACCTCCCCCGGTACTGTTTGGGACACTTTGCTGTTTGCTGGGGCTGTGAGTTGGGGAAGTGTCTGCACCTGTTGGTGTGTCATCGGGAGGTGGGTTCTCCTGCACTTTAAAAGTTTGCGCTGCTAGCATCAATACAGGAGCTGCTGTTTCACATCGTTTTGAAAGGAGCTGTCTGGAAGGGATCGTTCTCCTGCCTGAATTCACACTTTATTCATCTTCCCACCCCCCCCAGGTACTGTTTGGGATGCTTTGCTGTTTGCTGGGGCTGTGAGTTGGGGAAGTGTCTGCACCTGTTGGCGTGTCATCGGGAGGTGGGCTGTCCTGCACTTCAAAAGTTTGAGCTGCTAGCAAGCACGAGCGATTGCTAGTGGCAACAGCACCACTCCATAGAAGAAAATCAGCAAGCAAACAAGTTTGTTTCAGCTTGAGAATGCAAATTTCATCCTGAATTGCTAAGTTTTTTAAAGCTTTGCCTGAATTTGTTACATTTTTTAAGTGTTTGCCTTTTATCTCTCATTTTTTATGCTAGTCTTAGTTTGACTGTTTATGTTTTGCTTTATCTCTATTTTTATTATGTTCCTGATTTATCTAACATTGTCGTTACTTACATTCTGTTCATTTTCAACTAATGTTTTATACGTTAAAAATGATGGGTTTCAGTTGTCTTATGCTTGCCCATTCAGTACAAACCAGGATAATGGGTTCCCTAGGATGTATTTGTCAGATTCATATGTTTTACACTCTCTCTCCTCCCATGAAGCTTGTATATTTCATAATTTTCAATATAGTGACTTCACAGGTAGATTGGTTACTACTACTACTAAAAATGAAAGACAGTTAGAGAAAAGGATTAACTTAAAAAGATTAATAATGTTGTTACTACTTATGTCTGGATCAGTGCACCCACATCCAGGGCCTAATTTTTCACCTGAGGTAGATTATGAGTTAATCTCAACTGGTGCTAATAAGGGATCTGTTTCTCCCACTCTCAAGATTGTTCATTTGAATATGCAGAGTCTGTTATCTAAATGGACCCAATTTGTTGCTTGGTCTCAATATCACTCTTTTGATATTATCACTCTTTCTGAGACATGTTTGCACAATGGTATTATGGATTCAGAGATTTATCTCCCTAATTATAATCTGGTTAGACAAGACAGAGAAGGAAAAAGAGGAGGTGGAGTGTTAATGTATATTCTTTGTAAATTTGATTATACTGTCTTTGATTATTCCATGAGAAACTCAGAATGTAATATGATTTCTATTGACTTGATTTTTGGACAAAGTAAACATCTGATTCTTAGTACTGTTTATTTTCACCCTGGTAAGATATTAAATGGTCTAGAATTGTTGACCTCTTTTCGTGAGGCTTTACCTCCAAATAGAGAATGGATCACTCTTGGTGACTTTAACTGCAGTTGGGATAAAAGTTTGAAGGGTGGAATTAGAGAGACTTTGGTTGATCTGGGTGTAACTCAATTAATAGAGGAAATTACTAGGCCCAATTATAAAACAGGTGTAGGGACCATTCTTGATTGGATCATGGTCACTCATGTTGACAGGATTTCCAGCAGTGAGGTTATGTCTGACACCATGAGTGACCATTGTCCTATCAAATGTGTGGTCCATAAAATTATTAAAAAGTCCCCCCAGATATGTTGAATGTCGAAATTTGGCTAAGTTTACTCCCCAGAGAATTCAAGATTTATTCAATAAAATTGATTGGTCTCCATTGGTAATTAGCACCACTAATATTGATGCAATATGGGAATTTTTTTGTACAGCTTACAATGCAATTACAAATATAATTTCTCCTTTAAAGAAAATAAGAATTAGATAATGCAAATGAGAATGGGTTACAAGGAACCTTATTCATCTAATGAGAAAATGTGATAAGTGTTGGAAATCTTATACTCTATCTAGAACATCTGTTCTTCTTCAAGAGTATAAGACACTTAGAAATAAGTGTAAATCTGAAATCAGGAAAACCAGGGTTGCATATTGTTTAAATGAACAAAGGAATTCCAGGGCTAATTCTAAAAAGACTTGGAATTCCTTAAATAAAATTTTGGGTCAGGGTAAAACTGTTTCTGCTCCAATTATTTTTCAAAATGGACAAAGTATAATTGATCATTTCAGGGTATCTAACATTTTTAATAGTCATTTTGGGAACTTAGGTTTCTATAGAACTCCCATAGATCCGGATGGTGTGTTTGATAATAATGATATTCATAATGATACTAATCCAAAGTTTCATTTTAAGTCCCTTTCCCCTTTATTAGTAAAAAAATATTTCTTGAAAAATAATCCAAAACCTTTTCAGGGTCAGGATGGAGTTGATATTAGAATTATTAAAATGGGTATTGATTGTTTTGTTTATCCACTAGTACACATCTTTAATTTTTCTCTATACCATAATGTTTTTCTGAGTAGTTGGAAATGAGCAGTTATAAAACCCATTCTAAAGAATGGAAATCCCTCTTTAGTTACTAATTATCATCCAATTTCTCTTCTATCGCCCATATCAAAAATTTTGGAAAAGATTGTTATGGATCAAACCTTGGATTTTCTTGGGAAGTATTTGTTATTGTCTGAGAATCAACATGGCTTTAAGCCAGGGTATAACACTGAGACAGCCTTGGTGGGGGTTTTGAGCAGTGTTCATGGTGCACTTGATAGTGGACATTCGTGTGCGGCACTGTTCGTGGACCTCACCAAGGCTTTTGACTGAGTTGAATTTGAACTTCTTCGTGGTGTGCTTCATAGTCCACGTTTTTCTGATGAAGTAAATATGTGGTATCAAATTTTTTTACTTGAATGATCTTTCAGAACTATTATTGGTTCATCTTTATCTCATTCTCTTCCATTAGTTTGTGGTGTGCCCCAGGGTTCAATTCTGGGGCCACTCATCTTTTCTTTATTTATGAATTCTGTTTCTGATATATGTACAAAAACAGAAATGATTCTTTACGCTGATGATGCTGTTCTTTTTTGTTCTGACGCCAGACCCAACTTTGCTCTCTCCCATCTTCAAACTGATTTCAATCATCTGCAGGATTGGTTATCTCTAAGTCACCTGGTTTTGAATTCCCAAAAAACTAAAGTAATGGTGTTTTCCAGAAAAAAAAAATTATCCATTGATCTGTTTCCAATTTTTGATAGGAAAGGAAATATAACTGAATATGTTTCTGTCTTCAAATATTTAGGTATTACGTTGGACAACCATTTTTCTTTTGAACCTCATATTCAGAATCTTAGGAAAACTCTTCATCAGAAGTTGAGTATTCTTTATCTAGTTAAATTTCTTTTGACTTTGGAATCCAGAAAGCTTTTAGTTCATAGCTTTCTGTTTTTCATACTTTATTATGGAATATTGATTTATACATCTTCATGTACTAATGTTCTGAGTCCACTTAGAGTAATTTACCATTCAGCCTTGAGATTTTGGCTAAACTTACCTTCTCGAACCCTTTGTACTGACTTATACAAACAGTCATATTCTTTATCTTTTGAAAATCGAGTTCTTTTTAAAATGGGTATTTTCTTATTTAAAGTTAAATGTAATCTTCCTCCTTTTACTTTTATAATGTTTTCTAGATTAACTAATGCACTGTCTACTAGGTCTCAGTATAATTATAGATTTAAAATACCATTTTTTAAGACTACTTTTGGGCAAAGATCTTTATTATTTAGAGCACCCACTTTTTTAAACAAAATTCCATTAGAAATTGTTGAAAATAGTCCCATTCAGGGCTATAAGAAATCATTAGAAATTGTTGAGAATAATTCCTGTCAGGGCTTTAAGAAAAGGTTAAAACAGTGGCTATTTTCTCAAACATAATGTATTTTCATGTATTGTATCTCATTGATTGATTGTATTGTTTGTCCATATGTTGTTTGCTTGTATTTTTTGTATTTATGTATTTTTATAGCTTTAAACTTGTCTCCAATGAAAACAGGCAGTTTTGCTCATTTGGATTTACAAGTATAAAAAATAAAAATGAAAAATGAAAATCATTCTGGTTTTGTTCTATATCCCCTGAATGAACAGTCCAGTGGCTTTAAAATGGTATTAGACTATTTATTTATTTATTTATTTATTTCTATTTAATCTTTTTCTGCCCTGAGCTGCCAGCCGCTTGACATGTTTATCAGCCTGGTCATGGGCCACGGCTTCTACTCCCCAAATCAGCCTCGGGCCCTCCGATACCCGTGGCTTCCCCCCCACGGTGGGGCTGCGGCACTCCCCTCACATGCTGCAGACTTCAAACTAGGTTGGAGGGCTGGCCTGGGGAGCAAATCAAAGCTGTGGCAAGCTTCATTAGTGGCAGCTGGCTTTTTCCATTATTCCGGGAGGCGAGGTCGTGCAATGAAGCCTGCGTCTGCCCCGCCTCCTATACGTGCCACTGCCAGTAGCTATGTGACTCCTGGCCTCTGCCAGGGGTCATCAATGCTCCGGGCACTTCCCCACCCTTCCCCATAGAGAAGGAGAGCAGTCCCTAGGATGCTCCATCCTTCTCCCCCGGCTGGCCCTTCAGTGACCCTGGTCCATTCCCGAACCCGGGTCACCGGCATCGCATGCGGAAATCCAACTGCTGCACTGACGGGCTGGCTGGTATTCGACTATTTAAACAGCTTACACCACAATTCTTAGGTTATAATGGTGGAGAACTTTAACATAAACTAGTTGTCCCCAGAGGCAGCCCCCTACAAAGGTACCATCTCCTCCATTAATGTAGCCCAATTGGTTGAATCCTCCAATAGAACAAACTACCACTCTGGGACATAAACATTACTGGATTGGTTACTCACCAGCCAGCCAGGAAGAATTACAAATGCCACCGTTCTTCCGGACTTGATAAGTGAACACTCACCTATACTGTGTTCCTGGTCCAACAAAACTGAAACCCTCTTCTCCAAAACTATTATGGGTTAAGTATTAAAAAAGGGTCAACTTGTACCCTTAAAATCTCACCTCAGGCAACAAGACTGGTCCCCTACTGAATCCTGAGAAGATGTTAACAAAGCCCTCAACTACTGTAGAGGACCTATTTTTGCTGGAACAAAATTTTCACTATATTGACTATTTTGAAAATCCAGTGAAAATTATATGCCAGTGAAAATATATACTACCATTGACAAGTTAGCTTGCTCTTGCACTTCAACTAAATTAAACTGCTGTGAAAATGTTGGAGCCAATGAAACAGTGAAATTTAAGGGCCATGAATTCATTCTCCTCTACAGTATTTCATTGACAAGTTTAATTCAGCTTGTGATCTTTATGCCCCTGTCAGGAAACACAAGGTTAAAAGCACAAGTAGGGGCCAGCCCGCTGGCACAGAGCATCTATCTGAGATGCTGATGACTTGTGTTTGGAAATGGACTCGGGATGTTAGAGGGAGAAGGATTTGGCATCTTAAAGACTGCTCTCCTTTTCTGGGGGGAAGGGGTAGAGGGTCTGACACACATAGTGGACCTCTGGCAGAGGCTGGTGGGACCCACTGTGCTGGTGCTGTAACCTACAGAGGCAGGATGGATGCAGGACATCATTGCATGTCCCCACCCCCAGGTACTTCTGCACAGCTAAGGAAAAATCTCTCCAGTCCCCTGGCCATGAAGCTCCCGTTCTGCTGCCACTATCACTACCACTATTGTCTGCTGGGGGATCCAGCTCCCATGTCCCCACCATGAGGTAAACCAGGGCTAGCCAACATTGACCATGGGGAGGGGGTGCCCACCCAGCACCCCCACTTAGGACGGTAAGACTGGGCATGGTGGGTCGGTGTGTGGGGTTGGGGCCAAAGCTCCATTAAGGGCACTTATGAGGAAGACAGGAGGCAAAAAAAATAAAGAGTGCAAGTAAGTTATGAGTCTCACTGCTCCTTATCGAACTGATGCACAACAGAGATAATGTTTGACATTGGGCATGAGCCACAGGCAAACAGGATAATATTCAGAAGTACAAAATGGCTAGGAATGCCTGTACAAGTGCTATCCAAACTGCCAAAAGTCACCACTTCAAAGATGAACTGACCATGTCAGCCCGGTGGCACTGAGGGTTGAGGCACTGGGCGCCACACCTCACATTCCGCCAGCAACCCGGGTTCAAGTACGTACTCGGATTGTCGGGGTCCAGCAGGGGGAAGTAGGGTCGAGTGTCCCAACGGATGCTCTCCTCCTCCTTCGGGGTGGGTTACCAGGGTGCTTAATGCACCCGACATCCACAGGGGCCGGTGAAAGCACCGACTTTTGGGGCACTGGCAGCTCCTATGGGGGAGCTGGGGAGGGGAGGACGCTGTCAGGCATTTGGCAGGCATGCGTCAGCACATTCCTGCCCGAGCCGGTGTCCTCAGGGGGAGAGACAGGAAGCATAGAAAAAAATGGAAACCAACCTCGGCAGTCCTAGATGATTGGTGCTCTAGCCACCCAGTCCAGAAACCACAGGCAGAACCCACTGTGCCAGGTGCTCCATGAAAGATGGGAGGAAAGGTAGGCATCACCCATGGGCACTCTAGGGGCAGACTCAGTATGTTGGGATGGGTAGCAAGAGTGAGCCTGAAGGAGTGGAACAATGGGGTGATAGGAGGGATAAAAAGAAAGTAAAAATAAAAAAGATGAACTGACCAACACCTGGGGTGATGGCAGACATTTCTGGGACAATATGAAGGTCCTGACTGGGAGATCTAATAAAAGATCACTGACCGTGTTAGACATAAATGGAGCTAATTACCGAAGACCAGAAAGAAATTGCATACACTTTTAACTCTGCATTTTCAGACCTAAGTCACTACTCCCCCCTACTACTTTGCAGCAACAGATAAAATCAGCTATGAAGTTGATGAACCCCAACCACTGGGCCCTACCTTCTATTTCAAAATTGTCACCAAAAAAGATGTGAAAAAGTACCTACAATGGGTATTAGGTAAATTGAGATTAAGTAGAGACACACTAGATCTCAAACATGTCACCCTCACCCTTGACAAGATACTTACGCCACTAACAAATATCCTAAACCTTTCATTAAGGTTTATCAAATTCCCCCAGAAATGGAAAGCCGCCATGGTAACCCCCATCGAAAAAAGTGGGGACAGGACCACACATACAAATTATCGCCCCATATCTGCCCCCCCCGTCCAAAACACTTGAGCACATTGTATCTGATCAGCTCATAGAATAAATGGACAAATACCAGATACAATGCCACAAACAGCATGGATTTAGAAAGTCACACAGCACCACCACAGCTTTAATTAAGAGCACTGGGTACATACATAAGGCACTTGACCGGGGCAATTGGTGGGCGCATCTTTCATAGATCTCACCAAAGTGCTCAACATGGTCAACCGTGCATTGCTACTTGAACAACTGTCCTGCACTGGGCTCTTCCCTGACACCATGGATTGGGTTAGTAGATATCGCACAGACAGAACACAACAGGTAAAAATAAATGGGGTACTTTCTGAAAGCCACCCAGTGTGAATGGAGGTCACCTGAGGATCCATTTTTAGGCCCTCTGCTCCTCAGCTTCTTCCTGAATCGCCTCCCCTATGCATGCCAAGGCAGTATTCACCTCTATGCAGAAGATGTAGTACTCTTTACAAGTAATTCAGACCCAGTACTCCATAGTTGATACCTTGTTCATGAATCATAAATTACTCACAAACTATAAAAAGACCAAAACCATGATATACACAAACCCACATAACAAGCACAGATCACATCAACTCACAATCCCAAACAACCTTGTCACATCTTTAGACCTTGTCCACACATTCAGATACTTAGAGGTTACACTAGAAAGCAACTTATCCTATGCAAACCATGTTCACCAGGTGGCCAAAGCTGTTAATGCAAAAATAGGCCTGCTTCATAGGCACAAACACTTCTTGACTGATGAAGCACTCAGACATGTAATACATAGTTCTGTGACCTCCATAATTGATTACAGCCTAGCTGTCTATGGTGCTGCAACAGATTCCACCCTTAAAAAAATCTCAATAGCCTTAAATAAGGCCAGAAGGCTTGTCACAGGGACCCACCGGATCACACACACACCTGTGAGTTATATGCCCAAGCTGGATGGTTCAATTGTCATGGCAGAATGAAGTACCAGACCTGCCTGCTTGCCAAGAAAACATTCTTGAACCTACCCCCCGGCATCCAAAACCTCCTGTGCCCATCAACAAATATCTGCCACACCAGATGAACAATCAACCAGCATTTCAAGGTCCCCTTCTGCTGTGCCTCGCAAGGGCAAAGATCATTTGAGTACCATGCCTCCAACTGGCTGAACTCCCTCTACTGTAACATACTGTCCAAATCCAAAATTGGCCCTTTTAAGAGGAAGTTGTGGGCCTACATAGCTATGCTCAGTAGCTGTGACTGCAAAACCTAATCGGAATCTGGCAAGCCTGTTTACACTGCCCAACTGTTGTGCTTAGCTCCTATGACAAACACCAGTGCACTCACCCCTACCATTACTTCCCAACTTCCACTGTTCACCCCCTACACCTCTCTAATCTGTCCCCCTGCTCACCCTCTTCCACCTTACACTTTCCTACGCTTTTCACATTCAACTTCTTCCCTTTGGTCCTTATGCCCTCCTCCACAATCCCTGGCTCT
This sequence comes from Neoceratodus forsteri, assembly GCA_016271365.2. Lineage (NCBI taxonomy): Eukaryota > Metazoa > Chordata > Ceratodontiformes > Ceratodontidae > Neoceratodus > Neoceratodus forsteri. The sequence continues at coordinate 659,895,401 of CM057449.1, forward strand.
CCAGGCTCCCGACAAGGCCTCTTGGTTGTGAAGCTTTAGTTGGTATGAATAAAGTAAAATGTCTAATATCCTGTCCTACATTGTATGTAAGCATTATCACTTAAATTTTACTCCCTGAAGTTTTTTGAATTGTATGAACTCTGATATGTTGTATTGGTCATATGGCTGTCCTTAAATGTAAAGTAACTGAGCATTCTGTTCATTTACCCACTGTCTTCCCAAATCATGTATTTTCTCCTCTGTTACCCACTGACGTGGAACCTTTTAAATGAGCCCCCAGCTCAAAGGTACTTGTAATCCGAGAATTTAAATAAATAAAATAAATAAAAAACAAATAAAATAAGTCATTACAAAATAAATTGGATGCATGTACAAAATACAGTAAATAAGCTAATGAATAAAAAATACCTCATTATCACCATAAGCTTATTACATATTGTACACAATGTTACACGAGGTCCTTGCACCCTAATTGGTACCCTCAGAGGTACACCATAGACAGCTAGCACTTAAGTATATGTTATACTAACATATAGGGGCTAAGGGCATCTACTGTACAAGAGTAGATGTCAGGATATGAATGCATATTGTTGTAATACACTTTGCTTGCTAATACATGTATTCTTCTATGTATTTTCTGTGTATTTCTTACTTGTAAGATGCCAAGGCACCTGTGTCCTTGGAGTAATTATGATAAGTAAGTCGGCATTGCGACCTTTTGGTGATTTGTACTATTACACTGAGTTATGAAAGACTCTGTATAAGAAATCTTTTGTTCACGAACTGATGACTATACTAAATTGTATAATGTTATCTTGGACCGTGGAGCCACCTCTAATTTAGCCAATAGGGCTCATCTCTGTAACTAGAAATGTTTCTGTCTTACAGTAACCATAGTAATTACCATAGGTATATAATGTGATACACTAGTCTTGTACCTCGGAGATCCCAGAAGACACAGAAAAACCTTGAGGTATAGGGAACGCTTATCACTGGCTCCCGGTTCGTATTGGTAAGAACTGCTTAGGGCAACTGTGATTTTATCCTTTTGGCAGTAATAAACTTGTTTATTGCTCTTATGCAATGTGTCTGTGATTACTTGCATTCCCAATATTGCCAAGAACCTGAAAGTGAGGTTTAGACCACCTGACAAATTGGCGACCGCGGCAGGACATATTTGGTGTTTGTAAGTTTTCGTTTGTTACTAAAACTTTTTCCCTTTCCCACAGGGACAGTAGGTGTACATTCCTGTGTCACCTCTCCTGTTTTAAACCAGTTTGTAGTCACTTACAAAGTCTGGCTGTCATCTTTTTGGGGTTGTCGATGCCGACTTGACTCACTCCATTACAGCTTTGATTTGTAAGTCTACAACTTTTACTTTAGCCGGGCTGTGTATAAAGTGCTCCTGCTGTGGATCGATACACAGCACAGCGCCTTTCTCACAGTTTGATTTTTTGTTCCCTCCCACAGAATGGTCACCGTATCAAATATCTGCACAGAACTGAGACTCGATGTTTTGAACTTCCTTACCTCCCATGGAGGATGGGTTGACTTCGCGTGGGACGCAAGTCAATCCGAAAACCCTATACTGGGGATTTCAACCTAGTACATGGAAACGAGACAATCAGCCAATAAGCGACAAGCTAAAGGGTTGATGGTCACGGCTGTCTATGCTGCTTTGGAAGCCTCCGAAGTGAGGTTTCGAACCCTTGATCTGCAAATTTCATCTCTTAAGCAACAGATGGGTTTGCAGTAAAAGGAATGTGTTAGACTGCAGCAGAACTTGGAGTCTGAACTCCAAACTCTGTGCAATGAAAAGGATTCACTTTTGCATCATTCAGCTCAAGCTGGAGAACAGGAACTGTGTATGCTTAAACAGGAGTGTGAAAGTTTGAGACAGGATAAGGGACAGGCATTGCAAATAAATGATTTGCTAAGTGCTGCAAATGCTCAGTTGAGTGAGGAGATGGGAGAGCTACAGGATGAGACAAACCAGGTACGTAATGACTTAGAAGTGGCTACTAGGGACAATCGCAAATTGAGCACCGCGTATAGAGTGTTGCAAAAGCAAAAGCAAGATGAGGTTGATAAGGATGTTGCAACTGTGAGTCATGCTGAATGTAAAACCAAGATGGCGAAACTGCGCCATCAGCGGGAGGTTCTGGCTGGTCATGTTAAGGCAATGGGAGGCATAGCCCCTGCCTTTCACACTTCATCTGAAGGGGAGTTATCAGATGATGACATCTCTCAATACAACGCCCAGTCAAGCCCCTACTATGGCCCAGAGACCCCACCCAGCCATCCTCAACATGGCGGGTCCCCACTCCACCCTCACCATGTCATACGTCATCGACGTCGTGACGCCCATCATGGGAGACTCCAACATGGTGGCCCCCATGATAGGGGGGAGCAGGCCCAAGCCTGGTCCCGACGGCACCACTGATAGCCGTTATTAATGTGGAAGATAGGCAAGAGATAGAAATGATGATTGAAACTGCAATAGGCAATGTACCTCTTCCTGAGAGAAGTAAATGGGCCATTAAAACCCAGATTAGGCAGCTTCTGCAGGAGGTTGGCACTCAGGAGGGTACTGTCTGCACTGCGGCTGAGGCTGCAGCTCAGGCTGCCCTAGACAGCACCCGAGACAATCTACCTCTGCCTGATCGACCCAGTAATCCCCTACAAATGGCCTACTCTGTTCAGCAAATAGCTGACAGCATTGGTCGGATGAATCCTTCTGACAACCTCAGCTGTCACTTGGAAAAGGTGCGTTCTAAATGCAAGATGCTTAGCCTCACTGCAGAATATCAGGTCCAAATACTACTCCAAACTATCGATCCTAGTTTGTGGGCCAAACTCCCCGATGTCATCCGCCAGGATGGGAATGCCTCCTTTGATGAGGTTGCAGCTGAGCTCATTTCTGCTCACAGCCCAGGTGTAGTAGGAGTGATGCTTGCATACCCTGTAAAACAGAATGCAAAGGAAGGTCCAGCGACTTACCATCAGAAACTTTGGATGGCCTACCGAGCAGGAAAGCACTTGGCATAAGAAGCTGCGGATGTAGATCTTATTGAATATAAGTCCCTGTTCCTTAGGAACATGATTCCAGCAGTACGAGAAAAGGTAGAGCCAACTACCTACCCCAATATGGATAGGTTTGCCGACATCCTTAGGAAAACCAAGAGAGTTTATCAACTCTAAATCCGTGATCTGGGCTCCGGTTCCAAGAAAGTAGCCGCCAAGGAGCCTGCTTCAGAGGCCATGACGCACTACACTGTGGAAGGGCAGGCCAAACACCAATAGGCCCAACATCAACAGGTCCCTCCAGCTGATAACCAACACCCCCAACAGACCCATCAACAACAACCGCAACAGCAACAACAATGAGGTGGGAACCGGAATTGGCATAAGAATAAAAAGCATATGGGTAAAGGGAAACCACAACAACAAAGAACAGGCCCTTCATATAGGGAGATAGCCAAAGAAAACTGGAAATTCTGAGAGCTCCTGGGACAAGCGCACTCTGTAGCGGATGCTGTTCACGCACAGGCCCTTGCGGCAGTACAACCGGTGACCCAGGCCCCAACAGGTCATGGGGATACTGGTGGTGCAGGCCTTCAGGCTCATACAAGCCTGAACCCAGAAGCTCCTCCCTATATAGCATCAGTGCAGCATGGTGAAGTGATTCACAAGAGTCAGGCCCAACCTGTCCATTTTCCCAGCAGTTCAGTTTGACAATTACAGGCCCCAGTCCGGATTGTAAACAAGCTGTTCTTGGATACAAATGGAAGGCCCTCACCGAGTCCGAGGTCGGGGGCTGCCTACTAGTAGTCATGCTAGATACAGGTGCAGCTGTATCTGTATTACATGAAGAACATCCAGACATATCTCCTTAGTCCACCGGATGGAGGACCAACATGTTAGGAGTTGATGGTACTAGGCTTCCTGCATACCATTCTCTACTCCTACCAGTAGAGCTAGGCCATTTAAAGGCCTCACACACTTTCCAACTAATGGTAATGCATGATCATACCAGTATCATAGGAACTGATTTCCTTGCGCCACATGGCTGTGTGGAGGATCTAGCTAACATGCTACTGATACAGATTCAGGGTCAATATCATACCATTTTGATTCCTGATTCACACATTGTAGCAACAATATCTCCCAATGACAAGGAGTATGACTTCATAGATTTGTTCAAAGCTCATGAACTACTGCCGAAACTTCCCCCAATTTTTCAATGACATTTGGAAGCATTTGCAATTAACAAACATGACTGTGGCAGAATGCACACTGTCATCGAAGTGCCAGGCCCAGCACATGAGAGGCAAAGGCAGTACCCTTCTCCAACTGAGGCCTTGCTTTCTCTTAGAGGAACAATCAAGTCTCTCCTGAAGCAAGGAGTAATCAGAACTTGTGTTTCCACTGCTAACTCCCCAGTGTGGCCCATGAAAAAACCCACAGGTGCCTGGAGACTTACTATTGACTACAGGGAACTGAATCAGGTCACCCCCAGTTGTTCCCCAACTGTGGCATCAGCACCTGATGTGCTACGATTCTTGACCCCTGACCTGAAATGGTTCAGTGCCCTGGACATTTCCAATGGTTTTTGGTCATTACCATTGGCCCTTAAGAGTCATAGAAACATAGAAACATAGAATTTGACGGCAGATAAGGACCGCTTGGCCCACCCAGTCTGCCCATGTCCCTACCTGATGGATAAGCTGCAGGTCCTAGTTAACCAGCAGCCTACTTCTTCCTACCCCCACCCCCTAGAATTGCCTTATGACTGTCCCATGCATGCTTGAATTCCACCACTGTTTTTGACTCCACAACCTCCTCTGGAAGGCTGTTCCATACATCCACAACCCTCTCTGTGAAAAAATACTTCCTTAAATTACCTCTGAGCCGCCCCCTCCTATCTTCAAATTGTGCCCCCTTGTTCTTGCACACCTCTTTTTTTGAAAGATGCTACCCTCTTGGACTTTGTTGATTCCCTTGAGGTACTTGAAAGTTTCTATCATGTCCCCCCTCTCCCTCCTTTCCTCGAGGCTATACATATTAAGCTCCTTAAGTCTCTCTTCATATGTCTTCCAGTGCAGACCCTGCACCATTTAGTGCCTCCTCTGGACAGCTTCCATCCTGTCTATGTCTTTCGGAGATTGGGTCTCAGAACTGCATGCAGTACTCAGATGGGGTCTCACCAGCTGTCTGTACAGAGGGATAATAACTTCCTGTTTTCTACTGGTGATGCCTCTTCCTATGCATCCCAGTATCCCCCAGCCCTCCTTGCTGCCCTCTCACATTGCTTGCCCACCTTTAGGTCATTGATATGACTACCCCCAGGTCCCTTTCCATTTTTGTTGTTGTTAGTAGCTCACCCCCCATTGTGTACTCTTCCCCTGGGTTTTTGTTTCCCAGGTGCATTACCTTGCACTTCTTAGCATTGAATCTAAGCTGCCATACATTTGACCATTCCTCTAACCTTGCCAAGTCCCTTCTCATCCTTTCCACTCCACCTTGTGCATCAACTCTGTTGCAGATCTTTGTGTCATCTGCAAAGAGACATACTTTCCTTCAGTCCCTCCTGAATGTCACTTATAAAGACATTGAAGAGGACCGGTCTAATACTGAACCCTCGTCCCACTACTAACCCCCTTTTTCAGAGTGGACTCCATTTACTATTACTCTCTGTGTCCTATTCTCCAGCCAATTCTTTACCAGGCTGTCATCTTGGGACCCACTCCCAGGCTGGCTAACTTGTATATTAATCTTTGTGTGGGACTGTGTCAAATGCCTTGCTAAAGTCTAGGTAGGCCATGTCACAGCCCTCCTGATCAACTACTTTGGTCACCCAGTCAAAGAAATCTATCAGATTTGTCTGGCATGACCTTCCCGCTGTGAATCCATGCTGCCTTGGGTCCTGTGCCCTCTGGCCTCTAGATACTCGACAATTCTTTCCTTCAAGTGATTCCATCATTTTCCCTACCACTGAGGTTAAACTAACAGGTCTGTAGTTTCCTGCTTCTGCCTTGCTCCCACTTTTGTGAAGGGGAATCACATCTGCCCTCCTCCAGTCCTCAGGTACCACCCCATCCTCCCATGATTTGTTAAAGAGGGTAGTCAGTGGTGTCACTAGTTCTACCCTGAGTTCTGGGATGAATCCCATCAGGCCCCATTGCTTTGTCCACCTTCAGTTTTAAGAGTTCTTTCAGAACCCTTTCTTCTGTAAATGGGCTGGTATCAACTTCTGTATCCAGAGTGTTTCTATTGTTTGTTTTAGGTACCTCCCCCTCTTCCTTTGTAAATACTGAGCAAAAATATTTGTTTAGTATCTCTGCCTTTCACAGTCACCCTCTGCACCCTCCTCCTTTATTAAGCCTCACTATCCCTCCTTGGTCTTCCTTCGCTCCCTGATGTACCTATAAAAGGTTTTATCCCCCTTCTTAACTGAGTTGGCTATTTTTTCCTCGGTTTGGGCCTTTGCTGTTCTGACTGCCTTCCCAGCTTCCTTTTGCTTTAACTGATACAGTTCTCTGTCCTGTTCCTTCTGTGATTCCTTGTACTTCCTGAATGCTTTCTTTTTCTCTTGAACCTTCACTGCCACTTCCTTTGAGAACCATAGTGGTTTCTTACCTCGTTTCATTTTGTTTATTTGCTTTACACAAAGGCTTGTTACCTCTGTGATGGCAGTTTTTATTATTCCCCATTGTTCTTCCACCCTCCTTCCTGCCCATTTGCTAGTGCATTCCTTAGGCACTCACCCATTTGACAAAGTCAGCCCTCCTAAATCCAGTACCTTTGCTTTGTATGACTTGACTCTATTGCTGTGTTTATTGTGAACCATACTGTTCGATGGTCGCTAGTTCCCAGATGGCTACCCACTCTACATCTGTGATCCTCTCTTCATCTCCATTTGAGAGAACCAGGTCTAAGATTGTTCCTTCTCGAGTGGGCTCCAATACTAGTTGTCTAAGGCATGCCCCTGTAGGGCATCAGAATAACCCACTCTTAGAAGTGGCTGCTGCAACTGCACTCCAGTTAACATCTGGCATATTCAGATCACCCATCAGCAATATCTCCCTTTTTCTGTCATACTAAGTATACTTTCTATCATTTCCTTGTCCATTTCCTCCCCTGAGAAGAGGTCTGTCTCTAACCCTGTGCGGATTGTGGTGCCATTGCGGTCTCCAAATTTACCCACAGTGCTTCTTCTCCTCCCTGTTTACCCTTTTGTTCTGTTGCTTTGATTCCTTCCCTTATGTAAAGCTACTCCTCCTCCTCTTTTACCCTCCCTGTCCCTCCTGTAGATAGTGTATCCTGGTATGTTTACATCCCAGTCATGGTTTTATGTGTACCATGTTTCTGTGACTGCCACGATATCCAGATGTTCCTCCTCCATCAAGGCCACTAATTCGGAAGCTTGTTACTCAGACTACGGGCATTGGTACTCATTGCTCTCCATTTTTGATGGCTTTACTTTCTGTTGCAGCATCCCCACTGACCTTTCTACCTGGTCTTTTCCCATTTAGTACCCTGTTTTGTAGGAGAGGCTGGGATTTTCTGCTGCTTATCAGTGCCTCCCCTTGACTAGTTTAAAGCTTGCCAATGAAGCATTTAAACCGATTGCTCAAAAGACCCTTCCTGGACAGATGCAGACCATCCTGCCAGTATAGGCTGGTGTCCCTCAGGTGGAACCCAGTCCCCAATGAAGCCAAACCCTGTGCTCCACACCATTTTTCAACCACTCATTAAACTGCATGGTGCAAAGTACCCTTGCCTCACTCATGCCATTTACAGGCAGCACCTCTGAGAAGGATACTGTGTGTGCTACTTGTCTTAGGCCTCTCCCCAGTTCTACAAAGTCCTTCTGCACTGCTCTAAGCTCATGTTGAGCCAAGTCATTTGTCCCTAGGTGGACAATGACATCCAGCTCAGACTCCTGTGCAGCTGTTCTCATGATCCTGAGGATGCGCTTCCTGTCCCTACAAGCCATGGCACCAGGCAGGCACTTTACTTCAGTTTTCCCTGCTCCCCCAGTTCTATCCCCCTAATAATTGAGTCCCCCACCAGGAGCTGCTTCCTTTCCTTGTGGCATCCTCTGCCTCCTTCCTGTGGGCCTCCCTTGTGACAGGTGTCCTCAGCCTCCTTAATCTCCTCCGTGGGTGCATCCATAGGGACTGTGCTCCCCAGAATGAGTGTATGGATTGTGGAGTGGAACAACTGACTGGGTGTGCCTCTGTTCCACCCTCCTCACCCTCCTGAGCCCACTGTGGTCCAACTGCTGTGCTTTCTTTGCAACCTCTGAGGTAGTGGTGGTGGCTCTGGTGCTCCCTGGATGGGGGTTCCTTCCTACCATCCAGTCTGGCCTGGGGAAGGTTTTCTTACTGCTGTCAGTGTGGCCTGAAGGCAGGCAACTTCCTCCCTCAGGGCAGAGGTTGTCTGCAAATAGGGCAGCATCTCAGCCTCAGAAAGACTCCTGGAAGACTGCTGCCCCACAGCCATTACATTGACTACTCCCCACATGACTATGTACTTTTTTTGTGTGTGTGTGTGTGTGTGCTTGTGTGTGTGATTGGTTTGTTATATAGAAATATATATATTTATACAATGTGTATCGTATATTTTCAGTGCTGTGTGCTAGAGGATATGACATTGATATGCACCTTGCACTCTTGAGAAATGATGTCAGAACCCCAGGTATAAAGGAACTATTTCCAGGGGTGGGTGGGGTGAGGGTGGGAAGGGTTGGGCCTAAACTGTGCCCTCACAAAACAATCAGCTAAGAGCTCTGCCACCGCTGTGATGAGTGCCTTCCTGTCTGCAAGATACTATACACAACAATTTGACAGAGAAAATCCCTGCTAATCAAACAGAGAAAATCCAGACATCCAAGTCAGACACAGGTAAACCTCCCCAGCCCCAAAACAGCCTGGTGGTTTGTGCTCTGAAAGCAGTCAGCCCCAAAATAAGTCAGCTGTGCTTTGAACTCTTCCTGCACTGAAAATCTTAAGAATTGTAACAAGACTGTCTTTTCCTGATAATTGTAAATTCCTTTTTCACCTTTCAGTTAGAAGCAGCCTCCACCTGCAGTATATCTGCTACAAAGCAAAGACAATTGAAAGGTTCCCCTCCCTCTGTTGTGAGCACAACTCGCTTTCTTGCAAATCCTATGTTCAGTATTGCAGCTCCCAACAGAGATAGTTTGACTAGGAAAAATATTAGCTGTTCTGATGAGTTTGCTATAAACACTTGCTTATAATACTGTTCTCAGGTCTGTTACCCAAGCTATTGGCTGATTAAGTCTCTGTGATGTAATCACTTCCTGAGAAAGTCTGGAATTGCCTTTAAGGCAAACAAAGATAAACACAGAAAACAGTTTACTGTCTGGGTCAAATACACAACCTGTACCTGCACTTATTTCAGGATTTGTGACAAATGTTTTGCCAGGTTTAAATCTTCCTGCACTGAAAATCTTAAATTGTAACAAGACTGTCTTTTCCTGATAATTGTAAATTCCTTCTTTCACCTTTCAGTTAGAAGCAGCCTCCACCTGCAGTATATCTGCTACAAAGCAAAGACAATTGAAAGGTTCCCCTCCCTCTGTTGTGAGCACAACTCGCTTTCTTGTAAATCCTATGTTCAGTATTGCAGCTCCCAACAAGAGATAGTTTGACTAGGAAAAATATTAGCTGGTCAATATAAGTTTGCCTTCACCTTTGAAGAAAGACAATACACTTGGACTTGCTTGCCACAAGGATTGCATTATAGCCCGTCCCTGTTCCATCTGCACATGATGGACACCCTCGAGAGTTTCTCTACTCCCCAATGTCTCTTGCAATATATGTACGACCTGTTGCTGACAACAGCCACACAGGAACAACATCTGGATCGCTTGGACGAATTACTGACTCTCATCCAGAGAGCAGACTTGAAATGCAATCCAGAAAAAGGACAACTATGTCAGAAAGAAGTACTCTTTCTAGGTCTGAAAATAACTGACCAAGGTCAAAGCCCTATCTGGAAGAAGGCACAGGGATTGCAAGACTTGCCATTGCCCACAATCATGGCAACTCGGTTTCTAGGTATGGTGAACTATTCAAGAGATTTTATTTGTGATTTTGCTCAGAAAGCTGCTCCTCTGTATGAGCTACTAAAGAAGGACATCCCATGGACTTGGGCCCTATACACACCCAGGCTGTGACATCACTGAAGCAGGCCTTGGCCTCCACCCCAGCTCTGGTCAACACCAATCCAGCACTACCATTCCATCTGGAATGCGCCACCTCTGACATTGCCATGTCAGCAGTGCTGGCCCAGAAGGTTCATGGCACCCTGAGACCCATTGCATATGCATCACAGCTCTTGACCCCAGTGGAACAGAAGTACGGCCTTTGTGAAAGGAACCTTCTGGCCACCTACTGGGCTGTCAAGCACTTCCTGTATATCATTGGGTACTCTCCACTGATCATCAACACCAACCACACCCCAACTACCTTTCTGCTCTCAGACAGAGTGAAGGATGGATCAGTCTCCAACACCAGACTGACACACTGGTCACTTCTTCTCCAGGATAGGGACATACAGGTACACCCAACAAAAATTCCACCTATGCTGGCTCATGGACTCCTTTTCCAAGGAGAACCCCATGACTGTACACTACAGTCACCTGATCTTCCAGATCCAGGTCCTTTCCTCCCTGCCACACCACAAATACTTGATAACACCTCTTTGTGTCATGTCTTTACTGACGGTTCAGCATCCTACTATCAAGGAGAGCAAATTGCAGGGATGGGCATTCTAGTGATTTACCCTTATGAGAACACTGTCAAAATATCTAAGTGCTGTAGTGTAGCATCATCACAATATGCAGAGATGGCAGCGGTGGCCTGTGCCTTGAGTTCATCAGCATGGGACGAGATACCATCATTTTACAGACTCTAACTGGGTTTGTTGTTCTCTTACAGAATTTCTTCCCTTCTGGCAGAAGAACTCCTTCCTCTCCTCTGATGGCAGGCCAGTGAAGTACAAGGAATTGGTAATAAACATATATTCACTGGCACAGAAATTTGCACACAAACTCTATGTACATAAAGTCAAAGCTCATTCTCTCCATGACCCCTATCATGTCTTCAATGACACAGCAGACACCCTTGCCAAGGAAGGGGCCCGAGGGGGGGACATCTGGATGATGGACCATCCAGAGGATAATGCTGCCATACAAATAACAGCACTCAGGAAGAAATCTGAAGCCTTCTCCACCTTGGAACTCTCAGCAGCTCAACATGTTGATACTGAACTCAAAGAAGTGTTCTAGATTCCTTGACAAGAGTACCAAAGAGAAACTTCCCATGCACAACCCCTACTGAAGGCATGAAGGTAAGTTACACTTGTCACCCGATGACAAGCTCATCTGGTACCAACCAGATGATTCCACCACCAAATTGTGGGTGGTCCCTGGACACCTGAGATCTGAATTCTTGCACCAAGTGCATGATACACCCACTGGTGGACACCAGGGAGTGTAAAATACCCTCCAAAGGCTTAAGACCACTGCCTGATGGCCTGGAGTCACCAAAGATGTTAAACAGTACATAGACAATTGTCTCAATTGTGCACAAAACAACCCCATCCCTACCAAATGAAATGCAAAACTCTTACCACAATGACACTCTGGCCCTTGGCATGCCATACAGATTGATTTTGTTGGACCTCTGACCAACACCAGCAGAAATAACAAGTATGCTGATGTGGTAACTGATCTCTTCTCTAAGTGAGTTGAAGCTTTCCCCACTAAGAGATGCAGGAAGTGAGTGATCACAGAACCACCAAAGACCCACCATCCTAGAAGGGCAAGAGTAGCTCTCTGGCCCCCTATAGCTGCTGGAGGTCTGCCTCTGAGCAAGTAAGTGGTCTACTGAGAAATATAAGATATTCTTGTCTCAGAACAGGACAATCAGGAGCTTAAAGGGCACACAGGCAGAAAGTAAGGAGAGAGAGAAAAAAACAGAGGAAAGAGTAAGGATTGCAAACAGTTAAGGGGCCAGAAATAAGACATGATTGGAGTGGTGCAGTGCAGTGGCTGTGGGCAGCAGTCTTCCGGGAGATGTTCTGGAGGATGCGGTGTTGTCCATCTGCAGGCACCTCTCTGGGCTGAGGGAGGAGATTGCTCATCTCCAGGCTGAGTTGGCCAGGATTTGTGGGACCTCCTCCTCCATCCAGGGACCACCAGTGCCACTGCCATTGCCTCAGAGGTTGCCAAGAAAGAGGCGGTTGGACCACAGTGGGCTCAGGGAGGGTGAGGGTGGTGGAACAGAGGCGCATCCCTCAGTTGTACCTCTCCACAATTCCTATGCCATTCTGGCAAAGTGTGGTTCCTCTATGGAGGCACCCACAGTGGAGACCAAGGAGGATGCTGGGAACCTCACAAAGGAGACCCACAGGAGGGTGGCAGGGGACCCTGCAGGGAAGGAAACAACTCCTGGTGGGGGACTCCATTGTTAGGAAGGGAACGGAAGAAGGGAGAGGAGGAGGTGCCTGCCTGGCGCCATGGCTTGGAGGGACAGGGAGGATCCTCAGGATTGCCAGAGCAGCTGCACAGGAGGGAGCTGGATGTCATTGCCCACCTAGGGACAAATGACCTAGCTAAGAAAGGGATTAGAGAAATGCAGGAAGAGTTTGTGGAATTGGGGAGGGGCCTTAGACAAGTAGCACGCACTGGTAACTTCTGGAGGTGCTGCCCATCTATGGCGAGGGAGAGGGAGGGAATGGACAAGGATATGATAGAAGGCATTCTTAGAATGGCAGAGAAAGGGAGATACTGTTGATGGGAGACCTGAATATGCCAGATGTTAACTGGAGCACATTTGCTGCAGCCACATCCAAGAGCAGGGCCATTCTTGATGCCCTACAGGTGGCAGGCATTAGACTGCTAGTTTCAGAACCCACTTGTGAGGGAGCAATCTTAGACCTTGTACTCTCAAACGGGGGCAGTGAGAGGATCTCAGATCTAGAAGTGGGTTGCCATCTGGGGACAAGTGACCATCAAACAGTGTGGTTCACATTAAACTCAGCTACAGAGTAAGCCATACAAAAGTGAGGGTACTGGACTTTAGGAGGGCTGACTTTGGCAAGATGGAGAGTGCCTCAGAAAAGCACTAGCAAACAGGCTAGAAGGAGGTGTGGAGCAACAATGGGGAATCATCAAAACTGCCATCACAGAGGCAACAAGCCTTTGTGTGAAGCAAATAAACAAATCAAAATGAAAGAAAAAGCCACTATGGTTCTCAAAAGAGGTGGCTGTGAAAGTCAGGAAGAAAAAGATAGCATTCTGGAAGTATAAGGAAACACAGAAGGAGCAGGACAGAGAGCTGTACCAGTTAAGGCAGAAGGAGCAAGGAGGAAGTCAGAATAGCAAAGGCCCAAACTGAGGAAAAGATAGCCAACTCAGTTAAGAAGGGGATAAAAATCTTTATAGGTACATCAGCGAGTGTAGAAAGACAAAGGGAGGGATAGTGAGGCTGAATAGAATGAATGGTGGGTGGGCAGAGGGGACAGTGAAAAGCAGGGATACTGAACGAATATTTCTGCTCAGTATTCACAAAAGGAGGAGAAGTGCCTAATCCAATTAACAGAAGCACTCTTGATAGGAGGTCGATCCCAGTCCTTTCACAGAAGAAAGGGTTCTGCAAGAACTCCTAAAACTGAAGGTGGACAAAGCAATGGGTCCTGATGGAATTCACCCAGAATTCTAAAAGAATTAAGGAGGAACTAGTGAAACCACTGGCTACTCTTTTAATAAATCATGGAGGATGGTGTGGTACCTGAGGACTGGAGGAAGGCGGATGTGATTCCCCTTCACAAAAGTGGGACCAAGACAGAGGCAGGAACTACAGACCTGTCAGTCTGACCTCTGTGGTAGAGAAAGTGATGGAGTCACTTCTGAAGGAAAGAATAGTTGAGTACCTAGAGGCCAGTGGGGCACAGGACCCAAGGCAGCATGGGTTCTGACGGGGAAGGTCATGTCAGATGAATCTAATAGATTTCTTTGACTGGGTGACCAAAGTAGTAGACCAGGGAGGGGCTGTGGACATGGCCTACCTAGACTTTAGCAAGGCATTTGACACAGTCCCACACAAAAGATTAATAGTCAAATTAACCAGCCTGGGAGTGGGTCCCAGGGTGGTAGCCTGGGTAAAACATTGGCTGCACAACAGGACACAGAAGGTAATTGTAAATGGAGTCCACTCTGAAGAAAGAGGGGTTACTAGTGGGGTACCGCAGGGTTCAGTATTGGGTCCAGTCCTTTTTAATGTCTTCATCAGTGACATTGCAGAGGGACTGGAAGGAAAAGTATGCCTTTTGCAGATGACACAAAGATCTGCAACAGGGTTGATACACAAAGAGGCATGGAAAGGATGAAAAGGGACTTGGCAAGGTTGGAGGAATGGTCAGAAGTATGGCAGCTAGGATTCAATGCAAAGAAGTGCAAAATAATGCACCTGGGAAACAAGAACCCAGGGGAAGAATACACAATGGGGGGAGGTAGTAACAACAACAAAAAAGGAAAGGGACCTGGGGGTAATCATATCAGATGACCTTAAGGTTAGCAAGCAATGTGAGAAGGCAGTAGGGAGGGCTGGGGTATACTGGGATGCATAGGGAGAGGCATCAGCAGCAGAAAACAGGAAGTTGTTATCCCTCTGTACAGACAGTTGGTGAGACCCCATCTGAGATACTGTGTCCAGTTCTGGAGACCCCATCTCCGCAAGGACATAGACAGGATAGAGGTAGTCCAGAGGAGGGCAACTAAAATGGTGTAGGGTCTGCAAGAGAAGCCGTATGAGGAGAGATGAAAGGAGCTTAACATGTATACCCTTGAGGAAAGAAGGGAGAGGGGGGACATGATAGAAACTTTTAAGTACCTCAGTGGAATCAACAAAGTCCAAGAGGGTAGCATCTTTCAGAAAAAGAGACTTGCAAGAACAAGGGGACACAATTTAAAGATAGAAGGAGGCAATTCAGGGGCAATGTGAGGAAGTATTATTTCACAGAGAGGGTAGTGGATGCATGGAACAGCCTTCCTGAGGAGGTTGTGGGGTCTAAAACTGTGGGAGAATTCAAGAATGCATGGGACAGACAAAAGGCAATTCTTGTGGGGGGTAGGAAGAAATAGGCTGTTGGTTAACTGGGATCTGTGGCCTATCCTGTAGGTAGGGAAATGGGCAGACTAGATGGGCCTAGTGGTCCTTATCTGCCATCAAAGTCTATGTTTGTTTCTATGTTTCACTGCAAAGACCACTGCCAAATCCTGGTGGAACAGATTTTCTCCAGGTGGGGCCTACCTCTCAAGGTAGACTCTGACAAAGGAACCAGTTTTACTGATGAGTTGATGAAAGAATCCCTTGAACTACTTGGAGTTCAACAGAAGTTCCACATACCTTACCACCCCCAATCCTCAGGTGAAGCAGAAAGACCCAACAGACGGATTAAGCAAATGCTTTCCAAATTCATTGAGGACAATCCCAAAACCTGGAATTCCTTATTGTCGTTACTCCTTATGGCAATTAGGGGTACACCCTCAGCCACTACCCAGCTCACACCCTTTGAGGTGATGACTCGCAGACAGATGAGATTACCTGAACACCTGTTGTTTGACCTGCACACCCTCACTGCAGACCATGTGTCTGTAGACCAATATGTGGAAAAACTCAGAAAAGACCTCATACACACACACTTGTATGCTGCCAACTGCATGGGCAAGGCCCAGCAACAATCCAAAATATAGTCTGACAAACATGCACAAGAAGTGGATTGGCACGTTGGAGATCAAGTAATGGTACTCCGATTTGCACATCCCACCCACTCCTTCTCCAACAAGTGGGAAGGTCCATACCCGATCGTCAACAAGCTCAGTCCGTCAGTCTATCAGGTTAGACTCCTGCATAACAACAAGTTGACCGACAAATGATTACATGCAAACCAGCAGAAACTATATAAAGGAGCTTAACTACTTTTCCTCACCCCATTGGGCAGAATAGTACTAACTTACTAATCTTTGATCTTCCTTTTCAGATACACTGACAAGATGGCTATCTTGTTCCATTATCTCATCTCAGGAGTTATCCCCTGCATCCAAGGTACGGTACCGAACCTCCTACAACACCTCGATCCTCCAGTACCTCCTCCAGGGGGAGTATCCATCAATATACCAGATAGTCTGATCACTGTTCAGGAAGGTTCTGATGCTTACCTCACTGCCTCGGTTGTTGGTCCTGATAAATCTACCCTACAATTGAGTGGCAAACCACATCACAAGGACAAATTCTCCCTGTGGCCAAACTCTCCAAAGGAACTTTCCAGGGTTGGCCCAATGCTAGATTATCCCCAAATGGTTCTCTGTCCTTGTTACAAACTGCATTAAGACATTCTGGTTTGTACAACATTACTGCCTTAATTGATCCTTCATACTGTAATTCTTTGTCTAAGGATTCTGTTTGAACATTTTGTGCTGTACACCACATGGCTTCCACAGCCATGTACCTCTCTGTGTTACCACCCACTGATAAACAGCTTTTGGAATGCCCAAAGCATACCCCTGGTCCCCGTAGTGGTCTAACAGCCACTGCCCTCCCAGGTTCACTGATTAATAACCTACAGTTTATGCACATACCTGTTTTGTTTAATCTTACTTACTGGAATATGAAAGAATTTGGTATGTGTCACAATACTAACACATCAGCATTTTATAGTTCATTATTGTTGCATTTCAGATTCGTACTCAAGACCCATTCTACTGAACATAGAGGCAACTTCAGGAGACAACCCACTCCTGATGATCTAACCCATAAACATAAGACACATGAAGTTGACAGTTCTGATGTCACAGGTGTAACAGGTACTGTCACAGGCCTCTTTGGTACAGCTATGTCTATTTGGAATAAAGCAGACATTGTTGCTATCAAAGCTCATTCTGCCAAGTTCTCCACTGGTCTGGTTAACAATATACTACCCCCGTTATTGCATGGTGTGGATGGCCTTAGTCAGGAAGAAAGATACACTGTATACAACATGCACAACATTGCTAAGGCATTCACTGATTCAAGAGATAAGATCAACTCACTCATACAACAAAACAGTAAAGAAGCAGATAAACAATACATTGCTAGAGAAATCCTTTGTTCTGCCTATGGCTCATACATCATCACTACCATCAACAATCTCTTCCGTGATCTAGAATCTGGAAGGATCCCTGATATCATACATGATAGACGCATTTCCAAATGGTATTGTCCGTGATGTAAAACCCCTAGCTGTATTGCTGTATTGCTATGTGTATGCAACAGACTTTAACCATTCCTCTCTCTACAGCTAGGAATCTGGGGTTTGTGACCAGACACCCTAATACTGGTCCTTGTTTTACTACTAAGAAATGTTCCATAACAGATACCATGTTTGTTTCTTTTACTGTTTCTTTACCATATATTGATCCCACTACAGCCTTGTTTGACAAGCTTGCACTGGTTCACTCTATCGGGCATTTGGACAAAGACATTTACAGAGAAAGCCTGGATCTACCTCCTCTACTGGTTTTCCATCCTTTCCTTGATGCCTGGGTGGCACCGCACACAGACTGCTGTGTGAAGAAGCAATACATTTACTTGTGCCGATGTGATGTATTTGATGTTCTTCAACCTATTTGTGGTTATTCTCCAGATAGCACTGATTGGACGTTCACCATGGATGATGACATCACCAAGAATGGCATGGATTCCTTAGATTCGACTTTGGCTCTGGATAAGCTCTACCAATCATATAGTGAGGAGGTTCATCACCCATCAATATGGATTTCGAAGATGGCCTACACCTGCCCTGTCCAGTTGCAAAAGTGGAGACTCCCTACTGTTTGCTCTCAGTATAATTCTGATGGGGAGTACTGTGTGGTAACTAACTTTAAAAGCTATACATATGGATCTATGACATGTGTTATTGAGTACCCCAATTTTTGTTTTGTCCCCCACCAGAAGACTGTCATTGGACATACTGTCATAACCTCTGTCTCCCTACTAGATGCAGACATCATTGATGGTAACCCCAATTATCTGCTCACACTGTCTGAATACTTATCATATTTTAATGTACACATAGACCCACTGACACATTAAAATCACTTTTAGTCAGGAAAGACACACACCTCATCCACATCAGCTATAACATGACCAATTCCAATGAATCTATCCTCTCACTGATTAATGATGGTGACATGAATGACACATTGACTAACACCTGGTTAGAGATTACTTTTAAAGGTTTTGTTATTATACAAGCATTTTTAATCTTTATTTTGATTATTATGCTCTGCTGCCTACGGCGCACATTGCGCCAACACCGTGAGCAGCTCGAGTTCCTTTACAAAGCTTTGCGCGTCAGGTTTGTAAATGACCACTGCTCTCTGGCCTTTCCCTAGATTTGCCTGTGTTGCCCTTGGAGGCAACAAGGGGGGGAATGTTACACGAGGTCCCTGCACCCTAATTGGTACCCTCAGAGGTACACTGTAGACAGCTAGCACTTAAGTATATGTTATACTAACATATAGGGCTAAGGGCATCTACTGTACAAGAGTAGATGTCAGGATATGAATGCATATTGTTGTAATACACTTTGCTTGCCAATACATATATTCTTCTATGTATTTTCTGTGTATTTCTTACTTGTAAGATGCCAAGGCACCTGTGTCCTTGGAGTAATTATGATATGTAAGTCGGCATTGCCACCTTTTGGTGATTTGTACTATTACACTGAGTTATGTAAGACTCTGTATAAGAACTCTTTTGTTCACGAACTGATGACTATACAAAATTGTATAATGTTATCTTGAACTGTGGAGCCACGTCTAATTTAGCCAATAGGGCTCATCTCTGTAACTAGAAATGTTTCTATCTTACAGTAGCCATAGTGATTATCATAGGTATATAATGTAATACATTAGTCTTTTACCTTGGAGAGCCCAGGAGACACAGAGAAATCTTGAGGTATAGGGAATGCATAGCACTGGCTCCCAGTTCGTATTGATAAGAACTGCTTAGGGCAACTGTGATTGTATCCTTTTGCTAGTAATAAACTTGTTTATTACTGTTATGCAGCATGTCTGTGTTTACTTGCATTTGCAATATTGCCAAGAACCTGAAAGTGAGGTTTAGACCTCCTGACAACATAAATATGTAGCAGTGAATGTTATAAGTTTATCGTGTATCGGGAAACAGCCTTAGCCAATTTTTGCACAAAATTTGCTGAACTGTAAATGAAACCCTATAGCATTTGGATCAAGATACCTACATTAACCATAGTAGGTTTCTTAGACTGTAATACTAACTCTCAGAAATGAGTTAGAAGGTCTACTAAATGACCAAAAATGCTGTAGTCTCTTTAAGTCCATGCAGAATAATTTTAAAAAGTCAGTAGGTGAAATCAGTAGCACTGTCCAATGTCCAGAGTCCCAACTCATAATTACAGTTAGTCAGTACTTCTAGGCTTACATGACAAGAGGAACCTAATTCTGGAATTTATATAGTCTAAAGAAAAATATAAAAAAACCAAAATGGGCTAACTTTTTCCCACCCATTCAGATATTTTCTCATTGCTTATTTTTTTTATAATACTCAAATATTTTACTACATCTTCAGAATTGAGGAGTTGATCTACCAAGAACATAGTTGGAATATACCACTTGGCCAGAAAAGGGGGCAAGAGAAGTCTTCCATTATTTTCATACTGTCGGTGAATAAAGATGCCATATTTCAGGTCCTCTACATTTCCCATGTTATGATCACAATAATCAGTTATTAGAACTTTACTATTGAAGGTCTCAAGATGTTACAGAGGCATAATTCTCCTTAGTTTAGTGTTAGCAACCAGATGCAGGGCCTTAACATGCATTCCCTCGCATTTGAGGCCAACATGGGAGATGATTTTACAAATCTACTTTTTTCTATATCTGATTGACTATCACTGTTAGTAAGAATATTCATGATTACTTGAGTGATAACATTCATCTTGTAGGAGTATACTAAGCCTCTGTGGATAATTAAATGTGGAGGTGAAGCCAAGGCATTTAATCACCACAGAAGCTGGTTATTGCAAGTATACTCCTACAAGATGAATGTTATTACTATTATACCACTAAGAGTTACACAGAATTTTTTATGTAACTCCTAATGAAGAATTAGCACTGTTACGTGTGGCAATCAGGCATTGAAAAGTAAACAATGACTCTGGGCATGTGCATTAGTGTGTGCGACCAGAGTCACAGCTTTACTTTTCAAAGTCAGTTTTTGTCCTGTAAAACTCTGCTCGAGATACAGAATATGTAAAATATTCTAGTGAAAAAAAAAAAAAAGATACACTTGTGTTTTGGTGCAGTTTCTGACCCATTCAGTCCCCAAAGTAAAAAGTTGCCTTTCTTTCTCTGTTTGCCCCCCCTTCCCCATGCCAGGACACCAGCACACCTCAACAAGAAATCTGTCTCTCACTCCTTGCTTGACTTCAGTCTCCAGAATCCATCTTCTTTGCTGAACACACATAATTTAAATAAAATGGGTGACAGAGATAGTACTCTTATGGTAGGTGCAGTGTATAAGGGTCATGTATGAACACTGAAGGAGTGCCACTGTGAGTCAACACACAGTGTGGACAACAGAGAATGGGGATATGAATAACCTACTGTGAGCATGTTCAACAGGTGAATAACCTGCTGTGGGCATGGCTGAATATGGATAACCTACTGTAGGACTCCAGGTAGTAGTTTGTAGGATAATAACTGCCAGTTTTCCTGTGTTCTGATCAGCTAAAACTAGATATCTGTGGTACAATTTATTTAATATCAGAATTATCTAAATCCCTGCTTCATTGTATTTCCAAAGAAATAGGAATCTATTAGAGATCAGTAATTTATAAACATTATCTAATGTGTGTGTGTGGGGGGGGGAGGGGTTAAATATGGTCCTCCAGAATATTCTTTAAAAGCCTTTCTTGGTATTAAGCTCCTTTGAAATCTTATGCATTTTTATCTATTACTGTCTGTTGTATAATCAAGGATCTCAACATATTACACAACGGTTAACCCATAATAACCCCATGATTAATCTATATGACTCAACTTTGTGAATAATGTTCTTATTACAATATTTTATCTAGAGTATCAGTGAGTATTTTAAAGGCATATTCTGAAGTAAAATGGGCCTGGTAGATGTATATCTGGTTTTGCCTTTTCTATCTTGGAGTATGAAATTCCATTGGAATGTCACTTGAATTTAATACATAACTGTAGTTCCTCTGTAGTCATCTTAGTTTGTTCCCTATATACATGTGTTATAAAACTTCTGATCAAATTAATCATCTCCTGGGTCATCATTATTTTCAGTGTTGTACTGGTATCTAGAATCTCTTGCTTACTGTAACTTTTGAGAGTTCTTAGTCTGAAATCTCATCTGTCAGAAAAGTTCAAAAAAGGTTAGAGTCTTTTTTTATTTCATTCAGAATCATTTTAAAAAGACAGTAGGTGAAATATGTTATACAATGACCAGATCTGTAACTCATACTTCAAATTAACCAGTAGCTTTAAGCTTATATGAAACGGGAATCTAATTCTGGAATTTATGTAGGCTATGGAAAAATATTTCAAATAATGTACCATGGGTTATCTTTTCCCACTTGCTCAGATACTTTCCCATCTCTTATTTTCTTTATAATACTTAAAAATGTTGCTTCATTTCAAAGCAGATATTAACCTTCAGAATTGAGAAGTGGATCTAGCAAGAAGGTACTTGGAAGATACCACTTGACCAATAAAGGGGCCAGGAGTTGTCTTCTAATCTTTTCTTACCATGGGCAATAAGGATGACGTGACACAGGCACTCTACAATTCCCACATTACAATCACAATAATCAGTCAATTCTACATTAGTTATTTTATTGTATCATTTCATTAGAACTTTCATAGAGCAGGCTTCAGAATGATACAGAGGCATCATTCTCCTTAGTTCAGGGTCAGACAGCAACCAAAAGTAGGAATTAAATACATGTTCCCTCATATCTGAGGCCAACATGGTGATGATTTTACTAATCTACTTTTTTCTATATCTGCTTGCCTGTCACTGTGAGCAAGAACATTTCTGATTACCTTACCATATTTTGGACTTATCTTAATTCCTGCATCATTGTATTCCCAAAGGTATAGTAATCTGTTAGAGAACAGGAATTTATAAAGTTCTCTAGTCAGGGGGATTATATATGATCTTCCAGAATATACTTTCAAAGCCTTTCATTGCATCAAGTGTCTTTAAAGCCATATGCATTTTCATCTATTACTGTCTCTTTTATAATCAAGGATCTCATCATACCATTGCATGTTTGTTGACCCATAATGAAATCATTGTTGATCTATTTGAGTCATCGGTGGGAATAATGTTGCAATTACAGTATTTTATCCAGAGTACTGTCAGTGAGAATCTTAAAGGCAATTCTGGAGTAAAATGGGCCTTCTAGATGCATATTTGGTTTGTGCTTTTTTTTTATCTTGGTGTATGAGATATGCAAGTCAATTCCTTTTGCATGTCACTTGAATTAGGTATATAATTGTAGTTCCCCAGTATTGATGTTATTATGCTCCCTACATACAGTAAGTGTTATAATACTTTTGATCATAATAATCAACTACTGCGATTTCATTAATTTTAATATTGTACTGATGTCTAGAATATTTCTTTTGCTGTAACTGTTGAGTACAGTGGTTGCTTTAATTCTTCATGCTATCAGCTAAACCTAATGTAAATTTTTAGGATTTTGATTTAAGAAATTCACCCTTTTTGAAAACTGAACTTGAGTATATTTTTTTTGTCTCAAAAGTCTGTAGTGCCACTGCCTTTAGGCCTCTGCTTCATTCTACTTATGGTTGACAGTGTTACTCTATATCAATTTTGGGCCAACTTTAAGTTATTTTGTACTGTGTCTATTGGTTACCTATCCTGAGAGGTCCTTACTTATCAAAGACACCATCAACATGCATCTAGAGGAAAAAAAAAAAAACAAGATGAAAGGGAACATCAAGATGACTTCAACACTGTTAGGCACTCCATGTTCAGACCAACCTGGTAAACTTAGTATTTTTTTTTTTTAATTCTAGGATTACAATTTACCTTTGAGCCCAGGGTTCTTTTACAAAGGTTCCACGTCAAGACATTGGTATCACATGACAATAGACAAAATTGTTACACAAATAAGGGTAAAGGATATCAAATTAATTTCGAACAGACAGGGAGAGGGTAAAGTGGAAAGGAAGAGGACAAGAGGTGGAGGGAGTGGTAGAAAGAAATGTGAGGGGCAAAGGCAGGAGGTAAGAAAATGAGAAGAGAGGAGAGGTGGGTGGTAGGTAAGGATATGGGGGGTGGGGTGAAGCAGCCAGGAAGGTGACATTGTCAGGTGCTGTAGAGCGGATGGGGCAGAGGCCAAGCTAGGTCAAGTGTGTTATGTAAGGAACTAGATATAGGAGATCAGTAGTGGAGCGTTGTTGCATAGACATTATCCATGACAGTCGCAGATGCTGGAAGAGACCAGGGTGTTTAGGAGCCTGGATTTGAAGGCCCCTAGCCCTGTGGTATTGATAATATCATTGGCAAGACCTTTAAACCAAGTGGGTGCCCTGTAGGTGAATGAACGCTGACCAATGGCTGTGCGGCAGCGAGGGATACGGAAATGTTGTGGCTTTGATCACCTAGTAATTCTGGAGCTGGTTTTCGTTTGAAGGAGTGAACAGACCCCAGGAGGGGTAGTTCCCAACTGTATTTTCTTAGCAACCACGCAGGTTCAGTACTGAATTATATTATCAAGTTGAAGCCAGTTAGCTTGTGAGTAGAGGTCACAGGTGTGTGTGAGCCGTTCGACCCCAGTGATGAATCAACAGGCCTTGTTTAGGGTGGTAATAATCCCTCTGAGTGCAGAGGTAGTTGCAGTGCCATAGATAACAAGACCATAGTCAATCTGGGAGATGATGGAGCTTTGAACTGTGGCAAAGAGGGCCTCTTTAGTCAGGTGCTGATGGAGCCAGTAGAGTAAACCCAGTCTAGTATTCACAGTTTTTGCGACATTGGTTATATGGGTTCCAAAGGACAGGTGTGGGTCTAAGGTGATTCTAGGTATCTGAAGGAGTCCACCTGCTCCAGGGAGTCCCCAAGGCAGGTGTTTAAGGAGAGTTGGTGGTGTTTGTGCTTGTTTTGGTGGCTGGTGAAAATCATGGTCTTCATTTTTTTCTGGTTAAGGATTAACTTATGTTCTTTGAACCAGCTTTTAGCAGAGGTGAAGCCGTGTTGAAGGGTTTGTTGCAGGTGGCTTGGGTCATGATGAGAGGCAAGAATCACCGCATCATCTGCATAGAGTATGACTTGCTGAGAGGTGGAGTCGGGGAGGGAGTTGAGGAACAGGATGAACAGCAATGGGCCCAGGATGGAGCCTTGGGGGACACTGGAGCAAACCTGTTTAGTGTCAGAGACCATGCCTGATATTTTTACGCATTGGGACCTGTTGTCAAGATAGCTATTGAACCATTTCACTGATTCTGTGGAGAGGCCAATGTTTAGTAGCTGATGAAGCAGGAGGCAGTGGTGGACAGTGTCAAAAGCCTTTGACAAGTTGATGAATGTAGCTCCAGTTAGGTGACCTTGATCAAGGGAGTTGTGTATGGCTCCTGTAAACTCAAGAAGTTCCGTGGCAGTGCTGTGATCTTTTCTAAATCCATTTTGCTGCCGGCAAAGGATGTTGTACTTGTCCAGATGATCAGTGAGCTGGTCTGCTACTATCCGTTCCAAGGCCTTAGAGAGGGGTGGCAGGATAGAGATAGGTTGGTAGTTCACATGGGAGGTCCGGTCACCACCTTTATGGATAGGTGTGACAGTTAATGGGATGAATCAAGAGTAGACAATAGGGAGTCGTGGAAATTATATGCCTGGATTTTATTAGAGAGGTTGACATAGAACCACATACGAGTCTTGTACACAAGATTAGGACTTGTAACAAAGATGGGGTAATACTGACACTGGTAGAACACAGGCTTAGCAACTGATTACTGAAAGTAGTTATGGTCATGTCTCAGACAGTAGGAAAGTGACTGGTGACTACCCAACCAATTTATGCTGTAACCATTTATATTTGATATGTATATACAATAGATAATGTTGAGAGAGGGGTACTGTATCAGAATATTGAATGTGCTTGTGATATAAATATAGACTGCTCTGTCAACACTGAAGAGGAGGCTAATACACGTAAATATTTTTCACAAGTGGCCCTAGATATCCATCTCATGGGTCTTCGTAGTGGGAACATAAAAAAGTAATGTTTGAAAATATCCATTTTTTTAAATTGCACCAACATAACTGAGACTCACAGGGGGTGCTTTTGAATATTTATTTATTTATTTATTGAAAATTTTGGAGAATACCTTTGAGCACAAGTGCTTTTTTAGAATGGTTTCATGTCAATAGCAGAGTTTACAAGGAAATATAACAAATACAATAAGCGAGTTCCAGTGGAATGAAGTCAAACAAGAACAGTGTAGTTGAACAAGTACAAATAAATAGGATATATCGATTGCATACAATTTTAACATAAGGCAGAAAACAGAAGTAGTCTAAAACAAGCACACAGGAGTAATGGTATATGGCTACAGAGTCAGAGTCTGACATAGTTCAAAGTGTATACTGGGAGGGACATGATTAGGTTGATTAGCAGCTACAATTGCATTGAACTATTAGGGCTGCATGTAGTGCTCTCTTAAACTGGTCAAACTTAATTATATTAAGTAAGGTACGAGGAAGCTCATTTAAGCAGGTAGCTACGATAATACTGAATTAATTCTTGCCTGGCTGAGTATGGTGAAAAGGCAGATCAAGATCATTTTGAGCCATGCTTATGGTGTTGTAGGGATTGGTGTCAGGGCAGTGAGTTGGGACCGAGGGGGGAGGGGTAGGGCCAGTAGCACCTTCCTGGCTAGCAGACATGTCTGGAACTTAATTCTGCTAGGTAGGGATAACCAATTTCTTTTGGTGAAGAGGGTGCAGCTATAAGTGTGCTTGTCAGCCTCAAGCACAAAATGGCAAGCCTTATTACAGATGATAGAAACATAGAAACATAGACTCTGACAGCAGATAAGAACCTCTTGACCTACCTAGTCTTCCCATTCCCTATGTATCGGATAAGCTGCAGATTCTAGTTAACCAACAGCCTACTTCCTCCTGCCCCTTACTATAATTGCTGTATGTCTGTTCCATGCATTCTTGAATTCCCCCACTGTTTTTGACCCCATGATCTCCTCAGGAAGGTGGTTCCATGCATCCACCACCCTTTCTGTGAAAAAATACATTTTGATGTTGCCCCTGAGCCATCCCCCCATCTTCAAACTGTGCCCCCTTGTTCCTGCACATCTCTTTCTCTCAAAGATAAAAAAAAATAATAACATTTATTTAATTACGCGCCTTTCAATATTTCAAAGCACTGTTCAATATTATTACGAACAAAACATATATACAAATACATATAGTATAAAATCACGATAAAATAGGAAATGTTTTTCCCCAGAAAAAAGTCTTTAGTGCCTGCTTAAAACTCTCCACCATCCTGCACTCCCAGTGCTGATGGGGCAGAGAATTCCAGAGGGTAGGTGCCACAAATCGAAAGGCACAAGCGCCAGATGACTTTACATTAACCTTCAGAATCTCTGCAACCCCTTGTCAGCCGAGTGGAGCTGTCGTAAAGGGGTTTAAGGAACCAGGAGCTCTTTCAAGTAATCGGGACCCAATCCATGTAGGGCTTTGTAAGTCAATAGACCTACTTTAAAGGTGATCCATCACTGTATTGGCAGCCAGTGCAGAGCGTGCAGCACAGGGGTGATATGAGATCTTCTAGATGCCCCAGTCAACAAACGTGCTGCCACATTCTGCACTAGCTGCAAGCAGTGGATATCAACCCCAGGAAGCCCTAGATAAAGGGAGTTGCAGTAATCAAAGTGTGATGTCACAAATGCATGGACCAAAACAGGTAGATCACTGGATGGAACAAGGTGCCTAATCCTGGCAATGTTCCTAAGATGGAGAAAGGCCAGCTTGACGACTGCAGATACCTGCTGTCAAAGAGTCAGACCATTGTCAAGCTTCACTCCCAGGTTATGCACCTGTTCAGATGTGAGAATCTGGGCCTCCCCCAGGACTAAACTGGAGGGGAGCCCAGTCCTCAATCCCTCTGCCCTATGACCCGGGTAGACAAACAAAACCTCAGTTTTTCCTGGGTTTAACTTTAGATGACTAGAATTCATCCAATCTTGGATTTCTGTGAGGCAGTTGTTCAGTACCGAGATAGCACCAACCTGGTCAGGTGCAAAAGACAAGTAGAGCTGGGTATCATCAGCATAGCAGTGAAACCTCAGCTCATACCATCCTACATTGTCTCTGAGGGGTAGCACATATACTGTGAATAACATGGGGGACAGCACCGAACCCTGAGGTACCCCACAAGGCAGAGAGAAATCCCCGAATGAAAACAAACCCGAGACCACTCTCTGCGTTCCCCATGTGAGGAAAGGTGAAAACCATCTGAGGACTGTACCCAACAGCCCACAGATGAACCTCAGGCATTCAAGCAGAACCCCATGATCCACAGTATCAAAAGCTGATGATAGATCCTGGAGAACAAAATAGAATGGTGTCTCCGATCTCTCGCCATCAGGAGATCATTGAGCACCCGAACCAGAGCAGTCTCAGTACTATTCCTCTTACAAAAACCAGATTGGAGAGGTTCATGTAAATTATGGATGGTTAGATGGTTATCCATTTGAGCAGCCACAACTTTCTCAATAACCTTCCCCACAAAAGGCAGGTTAGAGATAGGCCTGTAGTTTGTTAGGTTCTCTGGGTCTAAAGAAGCTTTTTTCAGAAGGGGTATCACCACCCCTCCTTCAGGGAGCTAGGGAACTCACCCATATCTAAAGAGCACTGGACAATACGAGCTAAGACCGGGCCAATGATCTCACTACAACCCAAAATCAGGGAAGTAGGGCCCGGGTCTAAACTACAGCATGTGGGATACATCTCCTGGACAATTCTCATAATGTCTACGAAATCCGGCAGGTCAAAGGTACTCCAGGAAACTCCAGGCTATGCGACAGAGCACCGACCAACAGCAACCCCCTTACAACGAAGTTGGTGACACTCCCTCCTGATGTCGTCGACCTTATTCGCAAAGAAGCAAGCGATCTCGTCAATCAGTTTGTGTAAAAACTCAACGGAGCTTCCGACAGACTGGGTTGCACAGCCTGTCAACAGTTCTGAAGAGCTGAGATGGTCAGTTCCGTCTGACAGAATTTCCCTGTACAGGAATTCTGCCTTCTTAGGGGAAATTTCTGTTTGGTGGAGTTTATAATGCTCTAGCAAAATACGGTGGTCGGCATCAGTGGCAGTCTTCCTACAATGACGCTGTAACCTATGCCCCAATTTCTGCAACTCTCTCTCAGAGCCCCATCAAACCACGGGGCTTCAGGGCGACGCGGAAGGGGCCGAACTCGGACAGGAGCAATCTGATTGAGGGCTGAAGATATGGCCCCATTATAGGCCACTACCAGCTGCTCAGGATCAGTGCAAGACACGTCCAACAACGAGAGGTCAATAACCACCATCAGGTCTTCAGGGACCACATCCCGCAAAGAGTGGTACCTGACCAACTCCACAGGGGCTGACCTACCCAGGGGGGCCTCAAAATTGAACCCAACTGAGTAATGATCAGACCAACTGACTGGTTCCACCACCAAATTGGAGGCCTCAATCTCCAAAAGGAAGACCAGGTCAAGAGAGTGACCTCCCTTGTGTGTAGCTGAAGAAACAGCCTATGAAAAGCCCAGAGATGTCATCATCTGAAGGAAATGTTTACCAAAAAGTGAAGATTCATCGTCAACCCAGGCATTGAAGTCACCCAGAACCATCAGTCTGGGTGACTCCAAAGCCATGTCGGTGGTGTAGTCTGCTATTTCCTGCAGGAATGCTCCCATCTTGGACTTTGTTGATTCCCTTAAGGTACATGAATGTTTCTATCATGTGCCCCCTCTTCCTTCTTTCCTCAAGGGTATACATATTAACCTATTTTAGTCTCTTTCCTCATATGGCTTCTGTTGCAGACCCTGCACAATTTTAGTTGCCTCCTCTGGACTGCCTCCATCCTGTCTATGTCCTTACAGAGATGGGGTCTCCAGAACTGCATGCAGTACTCTATATGGGGTCTCACCAACTGTCTGTACAGAAGGATAATGACTTCCTGTTTTCTACAGGTGATGCCTCACCCTATGCATCCCAGTATCCCTCCAGCCCTCCTTACTACCTTCTCACATTGTTTGCCTACCTTAAGGTTATCTTAGATGACTACCCCGAGGTCCCTTTCCATTTTTGTTGTTGTTAGTGCCTCCCCCGCTTCCATTTTGTACTCTTCCCCTAGGTGTTTGTTTCATAGTTGCATTACTTTGCACATTTTGCATTAAATCTAAGCTGCCATATTTTTGACCATTCCCCCAACCTTGCCAGGTCCCTTCTCATCCTTTCCATCCCCTGTGTATCAACCCTGTTGCAGATTTTTGTATCATCTGCAAAGAGGCATACTTTAACTTCCAGTCCCTCTGCAATGTCTCCTATAAAGACATTAAAGAGGACCGGCCCCGGTACTAAACCCTGTGGTACCCCACTAGTAACCACTCTTCCTTCAGAGCATACTCCATTTACTATTACCCTCTCCATCCTGTTGTTAAGCCAACAGGATCAAATTTATTCTGCTGAGGATTGAGTCACAGGTAGTTATATAGATGGGGAGGCCATTGTCTACTAGTAACATTACTGAGCTTGCCACTAGAAGGTGCCTAGAATCAGCAGTAAGGTTGATCTGGTTACAGTACAAGGCTCCCAATCTTCTGCTTACCATGGACATGAGGTGATCAATATGGGGAACAAAAGATAATTTATCATCCAGGATAATCGTGAGGCATTTCAAGGCCTCCACCTGTTCAAATAGATGTCCCAGGTCATTGCGGATGATGAGGGAGGGGTACCTTTCTCTTCATTTGTTGGTTTGTGAAGACCTTTTTTTTTTGGTTATCATAATTTAGAACCAATTTGTTTTTGTAAAACTGTGAAGGTGTGGGAATAAGATGCAACAACAGTAGATAAGTTGAATAAAAATGCAGGAAATGTGCTGTTCATCTTATTTAGGTAATCAAAAACAAAAAAAAATACTTGTACAGAAAAGAAAAATCTTCAAGGTTTAGTTGCTTCAAGCAGTCTTCTTTGTCATGATAAGTAAACTTGGCATTAGCATCAATTGGAGACATGGAAGCAAACACAGTCTCTCAATAACTTCTCTCTCATATAAATGGCAATGAACTGGAATCTCATATCACCAGTCAGCAGGCAACCGACTTCACTGAACTGAAGGTAAAACTGATCTGATCTGTTCTGTCCTAGAAGAGGGTTTATATACACAGCATGGAGTGACATCACAGACATGTGATCCACCTCTTTTTAGAAAAATGTTTTTAACTTCTTTGATATTATTTCTTTTTATCAAGTAATATGAATCAAATGGAGATAAAGAAAGATAATATTTAGACAATATCCTTTCTCTACATAATACCCATGAGAAAGCACTTTATTTCTATGTGCATATGAAATAGGGTATAATAAAGGGGGTTAGCTCCACCCTCTATTGTGACATCGTCCTCTGAAAAAGTATAAAAAAGTTCAGTTTGTGAGCTGGCAGCCCTTAGAGAGACCATATATACATACAGATTGGAACTCCCAAGTAAGGAATTAATATGTATTTTAAAGCTCTGGGTTCCCTTTTTGAAGCAAAATATATTGGTAGAAGTACAGAGAGAGGGTTTATGTAAGTTTGCAAGGGAAAACTTTTAATTTGGGCCTACTCTCAGCCTACAGCCTGCTTTTTACAAGTGCTTTCACTTGCAGGCTAAATACGTGCAGTTTCCAACAAAATGTGCTTCTAAGCTGATATTTTTAAAAAGGGGGGGTCAAAAATACAACAACAGCCAAGTTTTTAGTTTTTTTTCAAGTGTGACAGCCTTTCATGCATTTTAGGCCTCTGGCTTGTAGGCCTCATGATTTCACAAACAGGCAGTTTGATAAAAGCTAAGGGGCTATGGAACCCACTTTCAAGTAGCCTTT
The DNA here is from genome assembly GCA_016271365.2 of Neoceratodus forsteri. NCBI lineage: Eukaryota > Metazoa > Chordata > Ceratodontiformes > Ceratodontidae > Neoceratodus > Neoceratodus forsteri. Next base: position 659,926,660 of record CM057449.1, read on the forward strand.
CAATTTATTTCACTGCTGCACAACTTAAATAGTTTTAACATCTCTTGTTTACATCTTGGAAAGGCTTTTACAAGTTCCATAGGAAATACAAACATTAAGCATATTTAAAGGGACATATAATGGAAATGAAAGATACCCTGCTATTTTTAACACTTGGGACCAATTTATAGTTGCAGAAGGTACTAGAAAGTACTGTAGGTGGCCAGCCTAACAGTCAGGAGAGAAACATAGTACAGTAACATGAGAAAAGAGAAGAGAAGTACTGTTACTACAGTTTTTGATAGAAAAAGTGAAGATTATTGAAAGAATGACACACACAAAAAAAATAGAAGGGACAAGGGGCTTATAGAAATATGGTCCTAATACTGGAATGGGGTCACCCTATGACATACCCCCCACCTGCCTAAGAGGAAAACAATTTAATTTGTTTTTCAGCATATCATCCTAACATCTTCAAACATTTATATTCCCTTTCCTGTATAAGACAGTGAAGCTTCTGCACAGCATTATAGACTTCATTTACCAATTATACAGTCATAAAACATTATAGTTCAACCAGCAGCAATGCTTGCTCCATATTGGGACAAGAAATCAGTATTTTTATGCTGTGACCCAGCTCTGTGTACAACAAAAAACAGTATGGTTGTAGTGCTATGTACCAACTCATAATCCTCATGTTTTTATCTTTCATTTGGTTTGACCAATACAATGCGTTAGGATCAGTTACTACTGTGAATTAATTTCCCCATAAGTAATACTTCAAAACTTTAATGGTCCGATGTAAGGCTAAGCATTCCTTTGCAATGGTTGAATATTTTCATTCTCTTTCATGTAACTTCGTACTTATGAAAATCAGTGGGTGCTCTTCTCCTTTATTCTTTTGGGACAACACAGCTCCAATGCCAGTTTCAGAGGCATCTGTGTGTATCTCAAAAAGAACATCAAAGTATGGACTAGCCAGCACATGTGAGGAACACAGAATGGCTCTAATTGTCCTAAAAGCTTCATCATATTCTTGAGATCATTTTACTTTATTGGGACACGTGTTCTTTGTAAGATCACTGAGGGGTGCAGCTATTGTAGCAAAATTAGGAATAAATCTTCTGTAATAAATGGCTAATCAAAAAAAGCATGTACATGTTTCTTTGTACTGGAAATAGGGCTATTAGCAACAGATCCTACTTTCTCACATCCAGTTTAACCTTGTCTTTACCCAGAAAAAAACCTAAGTATTTGGTTTCTGTTCTAGCCACATTGCATTTTGTAGGGTTAATGATTATACCAGCATCTGTAATGGACTGAATCACTGTTTTGAGGTGTGCTAGATGTGTTTTCCAGTCTTTACTAAAGATGACTACATCATCTAAATAAGCTGCACAATATTGTGTGTGTGTGGATCTTAGGATCCTATCCATGTATCTTTGAAAAGTGGCAGGGACACCATGCAAACCAAAGGGCATGGTGGTGAACTGATACAATCTAATGGGTGTGCAAAAAGCTGTTTTCTCCTGTGCATGTATTGCTAGAGGAATCTGCCAGTATCCTTTAGTGAGATTAAGAGTAATGATGTATTGTGCATTTCCAATTTTGTCTGAAATGTCATTAATGTGTGGCATGGGATAGCCATCAAATGTTGAAACAACATTGAGCTTGCAAAAATCTAGACAAAGTCTGATCCCTCCCTCTTTAGTATTCACCATAACCATAGGTGATGACCTTGCACTACTTGAAGGGGTAATGATCCTTAAATTTTCCATTTTGTGCATTTCCTGCATGATCACTTGCTTAACCTCAGGCAATCTGTAAGGGTTTTTGGTGTATAGGTTTCCCTTGAGTCACACTGATTGTGTGTACTACTCCCTTGGCTCAACCTGGAGTACTAGTGAATGTCTTGGAAAAATGTTGTAAAAGCTGTTGAATCTCTTTCTTTTGTTTTCCATCTAACTCTGGGTTAATTTGAACTTCATGTACTTCCTCGCCACTTTCTAACCTTCCATAGGATATGTCCAATTCAGTGTCCTGTTGCTCTGGATGTATAAACAATGAAGGGGCAGGGGTAAGTAGGTTTCTCAAACCATTTCCATAACAGGTTTGCATGATATATACCTTTCTCCTGAAATTTCTATCTCATAGTTAACAGGACTGGTTCTCCTAAGAACGGTAAATGGGCCTTTCTATTTCATAAACAGTTTTGTATCAGATCAGGGTAATAACAGTAACACTTTATCTCTGGGTTGAAATACCTTTTCCTTCAGACCCATGTCATATGTTACTTTTTGCTCTTTCTGACTCTTAAGTCACATTTTGGTGAGCCAATTCTACATATTCCACAAGTATTTTTCTGAGATTAGCCATACAATCCAACACATTTACATGTCCCACATTTCTACCTTCTTCCCAATGCTCTCATACAACATCAAGGGGACTCCTTGGATTTGTACCGTAAAGTACCGTGAAAGAAGAAAAACCTGTAGTGGCTTGGGGCACCTCCATGTAATAAATAATAAATAATGGAGATATTTATCACAATCTTTTCCTTCAGTCTTGTGCATACTTCTGTAACATGTGTTTGAGGGTTTTATTAAAACTCTCTACTAACCCATCAGTTTGGGGTTGATAGGGGGACGTCCTTAGAGCTGTCACACCCAACAACAGACACAATTCCTGTAACATGGCAGAAGTAAAATTGCTACCTCTGTCAGACAATATCTCTTGTGGAATATCCATTCTGCTGAAAATCTTAGCCATTCCTTCAGCTATTCTTGGAGCTGTTATAGCACGTAAGGGTATTGATTCAGGGTAATAGGTGGCATAATCACACAATACCAAAATAAACCTGCTTCCCTTACAACATTTCTGTAGCAGACCCACTATGTCCATTGCTACTGTCTTGAATGAAGTGGTAACACTGGCAATGTGTTGGAAGGGTACCCTATCATTCTTTCCTCCTTGTGCCACCAATTGACATTCTGGGCAGGTGCAACAGTACTCTACTACATCCTCATGGATGTCAGGCCAGAAAAATCTGGTTAGAAGTTAATTTAGGGTGCAGTCTATTCCTTCATATCCTGCCATATGGATATTATGGGCTAGGTGAATTAGTTTCTCCCTAAATTTTCTGGGGTACCGTCATTTATTCAACAGTTTCATCAGTTTCTGGATTTGTACATATTCTATACAATATATCATTAATAACTAAATATGGTGGTTGTCCATATACATTTTTCAGGTTCTCCTGTAAAAAAAAAAGAAGCTAGGGTAGTGTCCAACAATTGCTCTTGCTTGCATTCTTCTCCCTGTAACACAGATCCCAAAGGTGATGGTGTGGTGGGTTGGTGTTTTAGTAAAGTACCCTGATGTGAGTCTCTCCATTGTTCTTTTAATGTCTTTTTCTGCTTGGGTCTTCCTGCTCTCCCCTAGTTTCTCAAATAAATCCGCTTGAAAAGGAAAAAATGTTTGGTAGCTGTTTACGTTTAGCTTGGGCCCTTGTAGTTACACTAACCAAATTCTTATAGGATTTTTTTTTTATCAACTTATGAAAATTAGGGTCGTCTTGCCCAGTTATAATGGGGACTGGAAGTTGTGCTAGCAAGCCAACTGTCATGGATTGCTTTTCATTATCAACAGTCATGGTAACTGTTGTGGTTGGGTACTAGCGTTCATCCCGATGTACACAAATTACTGAGGTATCAGGGCCTTTTCTAGCAATGTCCTGCAACAAATCTTCCCTTAGCAAAATCTGCCAACTTCCTGAATCTAACAGTCCCAACATTTGTTTGATTCCAATTTCTACACTGGTCACATACTTCCAATTAGCTAGTGACAAATGTGGTGGCTCTCTTTTTTTATTAATACAGTTCCTGGCTATGTGTCCTTTTCCTTTTTTTCAATTCAAAGTTTATTGAGAGTTTTATAACACAGAGAGCAGATCCATAACTTACATACAGTACAAAACATATACACAGTAATCTGACAGATATATCCTCTCTCCCTCCTCCAACCCTTCCCCTCCTCCTTCCCCTCCCAAAGAATCCCATACAAAGTAGCAATTGTTATACCAAATGGATTATGGGTCAGGTACCATTTCACACTTGCCATAAAGAATAAAGAGAATGTAAGAGGCCCCACATTTTTGTAAATCTTTTTGGCCTGTTGCAAAGGCTCGCTATTGCCTTTTCTGTTCTGAGATTTGCCAGTAACTTATTTAGCCACTCGGTATAGGTCATTTCCTCATTATCCTTCCAATGTCTCAGTACCAACTTTTTGACTGAGATCGATATTAAGGTCATGTAATATTTACAAGTGAGGACTGAAATCCCAGAGAAATCACATAGCAGACAGGCTTCTGCAGTGAATAAGTCATTCAGACCTAAGAGAGGGTCTGGCCTTTGCTTAATAAGAGCCCATAAAGGGGCCACTTTTGGACAGGACCAGAAAATGTAAAGCAAAGTACCATCATCCTTCATACATCATGTACAAGAGGAGGAGGAGGTTGCTACACTAAATTTGGCTAATATTTTTGGAGAGTAATACAGATTGTGCAATATATGAAATTGCATAATGCGAAGCCTATCTTGGGTAACAAATTTGTGGCAATTATGCCACAGGAAAGGCCAATTTATGGTCAAGTCTTGGAAAAGAGAGGACCAGAAGGTAGTTGGACCAAAACATTATGGATAAATCCAATCATATAGTATCCCATATGTTTTGGACACTGCTTGTGGAAAACCCACTGGGGGTTCAGGATTCAGTCCTGTATAGAAAGATAGGCTTGCAGACTGGGGAGCCTTCCCAAGTATTTTTAATAGGAGATGTCTTAGTTGGAAAACTTTGAAAATATTGGAATTTGGGATATTTAGTTTACTCATGATTTCAGGAGAAGAAAGCCATGACCTGTCTTCTTTTAACAAATGAGTAAGTGGACAGTTCCCCAGTTGATGTAGCCACTGAGATGAGAGCACTTTGCTTTCTATCTTGAAATTAGAGTTACCCCATACTGTTTGGGCCAGGTCTTGAGTGTAATTATACTTAAGAAATGAGCAAAGTTGGGAATGGACTTTAATGGAGATGGCTATGGGAGAAGCCTGTAGTTGTAAAGGGAAGGATTTTACTTTTATATATAAGAGTGCAGAAGGAGAGAGGCCATGAGATCTAATTTGAGCTCATTCAATTTTAAGCCTGACTGGTGAAAAATGAGGAGAGGTCTGTGGACTGTCTGAAGATATCCATCTGAGATATTTGTTGGCATGGCTTGCCCAGTAATAAAGACCAATATGTGGAAGACGTAAACCACCTCTGATCTTCGGGGCAGCTAATTTATGGTAAGCCATTCTTGGCCTTTTACCCAACCAGATGAAATCTGTGATGAGACCATGAATTTTTTTGAACCAAGAAAGAGGAAGCCAAATATTTACTAGATTAAGAGAGTAGAAGAGATGGGGAAACCAATTCATATTAATCAGGTTAATTTTACCCCAAAGGGATATTGGGAGAAGAGACCACCTTCTCAGATCTTGATGAATCATATGTGTAAGGGAATCTAAATTTATCTTTTGAAGATGGGACAGGCTTTTTGTAAACTCAATCCAGAGATACCTTAAGGAATCAGATTTCCAGGAGAGCCCCAGAACTGAGATTGCATTTTTTAGGAGTTTGTAATTAAGAGGAAATACAACTGTCTTACCAATATTTATCTTATAATTGGATACTTAGCTAAACTCTTCAATGATGTCCAGCATGGGTGGAATGGATGTGGCTATGAGGGATTACTGAAGGAGGAGATCATCTGCACGAACTGAGACCTTAATTTCATGGCCTTGAATGGTAATTCCTTGAATCCTGTGACACTCTGTCAATCTACATATAGGAGGCTCCAGATAAAGATTAAAAAGCAGTGGCGATGAGGGACAACCTTACCTTATATCAGACTACAAAGGGAACATTTCAGATTTTACTCAATTACTGGATGCTCGAGTAGTTGGGAATTTATAAAGCACTTGTATCCACTTCTGGAAATCTGGAGGGAAATCAAATGCTTTAAAGGTTCAAAATAAGAAATTCCAGTTGACCCTGTCAAAGGCCTTCTCGGCATCCAGAGAAACCAGAGCTGCTGGAAAATTTGCATCTCTGGACACTAAGAAGACATGAGTCAAAGTGCGTAAGTGGTCTACAGAAGACCTAGTCTTCATTAACCCCACTTGTTCCAGTCCTATGAGATCAGGAAGAACTAGACTAATGTGATCAGCCAATAGCTTGGTCAGGAATTTAATATCCTGATTGAGAAGTGATATTGGCCAGTAACTTATTACTAACTCTGGACTTTTATCAGGCTTGGGCAAAAGGACAATCAGGGTTTCAAACAGAGATTTATCAGATTCAGCACCTGATGGGATATGCTGATACAAAGGTAAAAGTAAGGGAATTAACTGCTCAGCGAATATTTTATAGAAATTGGGGGAAAATTTGTTTGGCCCTGGTATCTTCTCTGTAGGAAGATCCTAGATTACCTTAGCCAGTTCTTTCTGTGAGACAGGAGATAGTAATGTGCATTGTGTCTCTGAGAGGGAAGGCAGATGAGAATCTTTGATATATCTATCCAAATATTGGTCTAATGGTGGGTTTGATATGGGACCATATAGCTGTTCATAATAACAACTAAACTCAGTAACAATATCCGCTGGGGAGGTTTTCAAGGAGCCTTCCTCCAGGGAATGGATTGATTCAGTAAGTCTGGAGGATTCTTTTTGTTTTATTCTTAAAGCAAGCAAGCAACCCACCATCTCACTCTGATCTGTATAGGAAGCTTTGGCCTTCAGAATTGCAAATTCTGCCTTATCTCTCTCTCAGAAGCTCCAGATAGGAATATTTCAGTTTAACCAGCTCCTGTCTAAGTTGTTCAGAGGAAAGAGGAGTGAGCTTGGCTTCTATGTCCTGCATTTGAGAAAGGGTGGCCAATAATTGGTGTTCTCTTTTTTCCTCTGATTCTATGCCAGACCAATCAATATTCTTCTTAAACTTTTAACACAAACCATTCCACCTCTGGCCTATCTGTAGATTTGTTATCAGTGGTAATAAACTGATCAATATGGTCAGAGATATATTTAGTTACTCCAGGGTAATTTAAAAGCTGGTTGTTAATTTTCCAGTGTCCCCCATTTTTAGGGAGGGTCAAAAAATAGAGCTGGCAAGTAACCAGAGAGTGATCTGAGAGGGGGCATGGGAGAATAGATGAGTACATCACCCAGTGGAGAAGTGTTTGTAAAATAAGCAAGTAGTCAATCCAGGACAAAGTCCGGTGTACCTGAGAAGTAAACGTGTATCCTCTAACCGTGGGGTGAAGGACATGCCAAATATCACACAGGCCCACTTGGTCCCTCTATTCCTGGAATGCCTTTTGGGCTGAGGACAGCCCTTTACAAGAAAGTTCTGACCAATCCATACTTTGGTCAAAAGTTAAGGTTAAATCACCCCCAATAATTATCAAGATTGAAAGCAAGGGGGTTAGTATGTTAGTCAGTTGCATGAAGAACCATGGAGTATCCACATTTGAACTATATGCGCTACACAGTAGAATCTTGGTAGTATGTAATTTACCCTTGACCAATAAGAATCGACCCTTGGGGTCACTAATAGTTTGAGCAGGGGGAAAATGGGACCGTCCTTGTTATTAATATCATTACTCAGCAACTCTGGGTAGTACCACCCGCAGAGAACATTCATCCTATCTGTTGTCTCCTCATCCTTATAGCCTCTGAGTCTAATGAGTGAGATTCTTGTAAGAAAATAATCTCAGCCTTCAGTAGATTCAGTTGCTTTAGTACTTTATATTGTTTCACTTTCTCTCTAGCCCCTTTAATGTTCCATGTAGCTAATATTAAATCATTAGCCATTTATCCATAAAATGCAAGGTGATGAACCTTCTGATACTACATTATAGACTCTTGTCCCGGGTACCCTACTCTGTACTTGCTCAGTGCCACCTGCCCTCCCCAACCCCTATAACAGCCCTGAACAACCCCTCAAACCCATTGCAAAAACAGCTAACCCCCCAAATTTTTGAAATCTCCCAGCCCTCCCATCCCCCTTACTGTCTTGAACTACACTCTGCAATACACCACTTTACTGCTCCCCCCACCTCCAGCCACCCTAATTTGACTCCCATTACCTGTAAGTGCAAAAGAAAAAAATTCCAATTCTCAACCTATCCTTAGGTAGAATTAACCAGAACTGTTATGGGAACTCTTATGAATCCTACTCTCTATACAAATACACTAACATGTTATGTTGCTAATAACATTAAGAACTCTACACCTGAACAGCAAAAGACTTAGCCTACAACTAAAGCATAACTGAGACTGTATAACCACAGGCAAAATTCAATCCCAGGTACTTCTCCCCTGGGCTTTAAAAACCATTATGGACCCATATAGTGTAAAACAAAATGCGAGAGACATTTTAAGTTAAGCTGTATTTCAACCAAACTCTTGCATCAATGTGCATAAATAACTCGGCACACCAGGAAAAACAAGACAAATGTGGTTAAAGCAAATGTTAGTATGATGCCATGATGTCCTTAGACAGATCAGCATATCAGGAGTCAGTCAGAGTACATGCATCTTATTATTATGCAGCACCAAATTAAAGAATGTGCCCTCGCTGGACGCAGGATCCTGAATGACACAGCCTGGGTAAAATTCTTGAACTTTAGGTGACTCGTCCCATCTAGTGGCTGCAGATGACTATTGCCACTAGTAAGATAATTTGCACAGGTGCTGTGTGGCTGTGCGCACACTTGAGGAACCATTGATTAAGCAACCATGGATCTGGATTACAAATTAAAGGCCTTCTATCAGTTAGGGTACTCCTGAGGGAAGTAATAACAAGTTCTGCCAAAGGTTCAGTTCCATTGTCTGCCCATCAAAGCCTTCAACTCTACTTGCATCCACAGTAATATCAGAAAATAGCAGGGGGCAAATACTGGCTGAATTTGTAAGTAATCAAGTAACTTACAGTACAGAAAACAATCAGCTATCTGGCTTTAAGCTGGTTAGCTCTTCGCTCTCTGAGAGAGCCTTTTAATAGAGATACATAGCCTGTTCAGGTATCTCAGAAAAGATCAGGTAGGGCTGCTTTGAGGCCAGCCAGAGCTGCTTCTGGTTCTTTGTAGGACAACCAGCTACTGGCTACCTGTACCTGAAGCCTCGCTGGGTAGTTCATCTGGAATTTTATTCCTGTGGCTATCAATTTCGAGACCAGGGGGTGGAAAGCCATTCTTCTTTGTCTTATTGTAGTATGTAAATCTTGTGCCACTCTGATTTTTACACCTTCCCACTGGACTTCTTGTAACTCTCATACTTTCACTAGAAAGTGCTGGTGCTCCAAATAATTAAGGAAGCGAAAAATTAGTGGATGTGGCAGAGCTTTCCCTTGAGAAATCAGGAGGAGAGTCTGATGTGTTCACTTGATCACATATTTAGGCCTGAATGGAGAAAGGCCTGCAATCTTTTCTACCAGTTTCTGGGTGACGAGAACAGCATCAAGACCCTCTTCATTTTCTGGCAGACCTGTGAAGACCATGTTATTTCTGTGGCTGCAGCCCTCTAGGTCTTCAACTTTTAGTTCCAATTTAGCCAGTCTCTGTCAGGTCGCAATCAGTTCCAGGTCTACCTTTTCCACCCACTTCTCCAGTGAACAAATGTGGGCTTCATTGTCAGAGGTTCACAGGGAAATGTCCTTCATGGCTTGAGATAAAGATATTAGTTCTGTGATGATAGAATGGAATTCATCCTTAAAAGGTTTAAACTCCTTCAGAAATCTGTTCAGTGTGAGTGGCTCCTGGTCTGGTGAAAGGTTAGTTGGTCCTGGTAAGTCTGCAGCACTAGCAGCCCTGGATTTTTTGGGGGCCTTCTCCAGCGTGACCGGGGGACTATGTCTCAGGGGAGCTTTCCTCATCTGAGCATCCATAAGGCGGTGATTTTCAGTAATAAAGAGGCAGCAGATTAGTAAGCCTTCCAGTCAGAGTATTTGAAGTCTAACAAGTGATTTACCAATGGAAAATTTACTTTGAAATGATTGGGTGGCTGGAGTTATGAAGTGGAGCTGCTACCTGGAGCTCTGCATCACGTGGTCCTATGTGTCCTTTTCCTAAGCAATTGTAACATATTATATCTGCTTGATTACTTTTTCCCTGTCTTTCCTTTCTCCACTCAGTCTGACAGTGTTCTGGTTTTTAGCTTTAGAGCAATTAAAATGTCTGACCAGAGTAGGTGGTTATTGACTTGAACCTTGGTATCCCTTTGGCTTGGAAGGTCTTGCAGCTAGGTAAGCTTCTGCCAGTGTAATGATTTTCTCACCTGAATCAGGTTTGTGCTCCTTGACCCAAAGCTGAACATCTGGGGTAGGATTCGAATGAATTGCTCAATGATGATTAACTCGATTATTTGGTCTGCAGTCCTATAGTATCTGCAGGCTGTTGCCATTTGCAATAGTATTCATTGAACTTAGCATAAATTTCTCTTCAAGCATCTTGAGCAGTCATGTTCTGATTATGAAATCTTTGTCAGAAGTTTCAGTGCTTTTGTCATATCTTCTCAGGATATCTTCTTTGACTCACTCATAATTCTCAGCATTACTCACTTAAATGACTATAAACAAGTTGAGCACAACCAGACAAATAAGGTACCGGTCTTATGACCCATTGTTCTTTAGGCCAAGCATATGTTTGGGCAATATGTTTACAGGTCATTAAAAAGGGCTCTATGTCATCAGTCTCATTGAATTTGGTTTGCTTAATGTCTCTAGGAACACGGTTGGGGGGAGGTTGGACTGAGGGCTTGTATGGCTCTGAGAGTGTCCATTCATTTGGCATCTTGTTGTTGTTGATGCAGCTCTCTCTGATTCTCAGCTTCCGACCACTTTTTCTCTGTCTCCATCTGCTTAACACATAACCACTTGAGGAGGTCACTCATGTTTCTTCCTGGTTTCTGGCTCCAATCCTGGCAGAAGGACTGCCCCTGCTTTTCTGCCATGGTTCTGGTCAGGATCTGAGTCAACTCCTACACTAGCACCTTCCTGCAGCCTGGATACTGGTGGATATCTACTTTATATCCCACGGCTAATATCACTTATGAAGGTGTGTGATTAGACAGATGCAACAACAGTAGATAAGGTGCATAAAAACACAGGATATGCGTTTCTTTTCATTTAGGTAAACCAAAATGAAAAATATTTACTTGTACAGAAGAGAAAAATCTTCAAGGTTTAGTTGGTTCCAGCAGTTTTCTTTGTCAGGATAAATAAAGTTGGCATCACCATCAGTAGGAGACATTAAAGCAAACACAATCTCCCAGTAACTTCTCTCTCATGTAAACTGTAATGAACTGGAAACTCATCTCACTGGTCAGCAGGCAACTGACTTCACTGAACTGAAGGCAAAACTGGTATTACCAGTCAGCAGGCAACTGACTTCACCACTTTATTTATTTATTTATTGAGGTATAGGAATTACTGCCCTTTGAGTCAGGGACTCTTTTACAAAGGCTCTATGTCAGTACAAAGTGTGGCAGGCAAGTGTTACAGGCATCACAAAACAATGACAGAAAATTATACAAAAAGAGAAAAAAAAAGTATACAATAGGAGCTATTCTTTCAATTGTCCAGGCTGTGTGTAAGTGCTGATGTGCAATATGGCTGCCAATACAAATTCAGTCACTTCACTACCAGTCTAGCATTTCATGTAAGGAACTTTTGGATACACTATGTATGAACAACACTATATTAATGCTTCTTCTTCTTCTTCTTCTTCTTCTTCTTCTTCTTCACTGAAATGAAGGCAAAACTGATCTGATCTGTTCTGTCCTAGTGGAGGGTTTACATACTGTACATAGCATGGAAGGACATAACAGACATGTGATTCACCCCTTTTTAGAAAAGTGTTTATAACTTCTTTGATATTATTGCTTTTTATCAAGTAACATGAATTAAATAGAGATAGATACAGATAATATTTACACAATATCCTTTCTCTACATAATACCCATGAGAAAGCACTTTATTTCTATGTGCATATGAAATAGGGTATAATGAAGGGGTCTAGCTCCACCCTCTACTGTGACATCATCCTCTGCAAGAGTGAAAAAAAGTTCAGTTTGTGAGCTGGCAGCCCTTAGAGAGACCATATATACACATACAGCTTGCAACTCCCAGGTAAGGAAATAATATGTATTTTAAAGCTCTGAGTTCCCTTTATGTGTTTCTTTTGTACCGAACTCTTAACATTTGATTTTTTTAAGCACAATATGGTGGTACAAGTACAGATGGAAGGTTTCTGTAAGTTTACAAGGGAAAACTTTTCATCTGTGCTTATTCTCAGCCTACAGCCTGCTTTTTATAAGCGCTTTCACTTGCAGGCTAAATATTTGCAGTTTCCAACAAAATGTGCTTCTAAGCTGATATTTCTGAAAAAAGGGGGATTCAAAAATACAACTACAACCAAGTTTTTTTTAACTTTTTTCAAGTTTTTATGCCCTTCGTGCATTTTAGGCCTCAGGCTTGTAGGCCTCATGCTTTCACAAACAGGCAGTTTGACAAAAGCTAAGTGGCCATGGAACCCACTTTCAAATAGCCTTTCAATTTTTTTTTCATTGCTGCACAAATTAACATCTCTCTTTTATGTTTTGGAAAAACCTTTACAAGCTCCATAGGAGATACAAACACCGAGCATATTTAAAGGGACGGGCATCACTTATAATGGAAATAAATGCTACCCTGCTATTTTAACACTTAGAACCAATTTATAGTTGCAAAAGATACTAGAAAGCACAGCTAGCTTAGCAGTTAGGAGAGAAAAATAGTACAGTAACATAAGAAAAAACATGTACTGTTGCAACAGTTTTTGATTGCAAAAGTGAAGATTATTGAAAGAATAACATACACAAAATATAGAAGTGACAAGGAGCTTATAGAAATATGGTCCTAATACTGGAATGGGGTCACCCTATTACAAGAACCATTTTTCAAGAACCTCAAAATTACACTGGAGGATGATGTAATGCTGCCAAGATTAGGGTTCTTGGAATAGATACCAGCATCATCTGCATAGAGAAGTATGTTTGCAGACTAACAGGCATCATTCAGGAGGTTTAAGAGGAAACCAAATATTAGTAGCCCAGAATGGAGACCAGGTGACTATATTTAGTGACAGTCCTAGGACACAGAGTATTTTTTTCTGCTTTTGTTTGGGTCTCCTTCTGAGGAGCACACCAGCCCCATCACCATGAGATATGCCAGGACTACCTGACGGACATCTTCCCCCAGGATTTGCACCCCCCCCAGCAGCATCAGTGAGGTTCGCCAAACTCTAGTGCAGAATTGATCCAGTTTGGTCCAGTGCACCTAGCTGATTGGGTGCAGGGCCTGTGGGTGCTGCTTTTCATCCTGCTACCATATTCTTTCCCAGTTTTCATCCCCACAGAGGCGTGGCATGCAATGACATTATAGCACACGCCATGCACAGACATGCAATATGTACTGACATCTGCCACTCCTCCTGACCTTCCAGGCCCCGGATGTCTTTCCTCCAGTTTCTGCCAGGAGTGAGGTAAGCATCAAGCTCTGCCCACCTCCCCAGTGGAAGAGAGCAGTCATATGCCCTCTCAATCCTTCTTCTCACAGATGGCCCTCTGACACCCCAGATTCACTTCCAAACCCAGGTCATTGGCATCACAAGCAGTAGTGCTACCACTGGGCCAGCAGGCAGGTTCAAGACATTGAGTCTGCAGAAAAGAAATTTATGATTGACCAAGTCAAAGACTTTGGCCAAGTTGATATACATGATGACAGCCTTGTCTCCATTGTCAAAAGCCTCAAGGATGAAATTTGAATACTCAGTTAGTGCTGTATTGGTGCTATGTGTTTTTTTCTGAAATCCATGCTGTTGGGGATACTATATTTCATTTTATTCAAGAAGTGAAACAAGATTATCGGACAATATTGTCTCAAGGATTTGGACAGGGGGAAGAGTACAGAAACTGACCTGTAATTGTAAAGGAGTCTTTCTAACATAATTTCAGATTCATAGATTTTGAAAAGACTTGCCTGCTTCTATTGGAGGCTGAGAAACTTGCTATACTGCAGAGAACAAATTAGAACACATTTGAGGAACTGGGAACCTGGTAAGACATAATATTGTAGGGGACTTGTTAGGAAGGTAAGCTATGCTTTCTACAGAAAGTTTCATCTTTTCTTATTGGCATTAAGAAGAGAATTGCAGGATTCCATTAAAGTGTAGTAATTTTATAACCAGAGGGGGTGAGATACAACTGAAGTTGCTTGATTCCTGTGCTTGAGACTTAGGATTTGGAAGGATATTTATGCAACATTTTAGAAGTGTCCTGCTGGCTGAGCAGTGAGTTTATCCCTGGTTTCAGAAAAGGGTTTGTGTATTAGAATCAGCCACAACAAAGTGTCTACATTGAAAGGCCTGCTTACATCACAGGTGTCACTAGTCAATCAATTGATTCTGGGTGGGGCTTTTATCACTGAGCTGTCTTAGGCAAACTACACAGTGAGAAGCCAGTCAGAAAAGACTTGCCTGCTTCCGTTGGAGTCTGAGAAACTTGCTATACTGCAGAGAACAAACTAGTACGCATTTGAGGAACTGGGAACCTGGTAAGACATAATATTGTTGATGACTTGTTAGGAAGGTAAGCTACGCTTTTTACAGAAAGTTTCATTTTTTCTTATTGGCATTAAGAAGAGAATTGCAGGATTCCATTAAAGTGTAGTCATTTTATAACCAGAGGGGGTGAAAAACAACTGAAGTTGCTTGATTCCTGGTCTTGAGACCTAGGATTTGGAAGGATATTTGTGCAACATTTTAGAAGTGTCCTGCTGGCTGAGCAGTGAGTTCATTTTTATCCCTGGACTCAGTAGAATGGTTTGTGTAGGAGCAATGGTGTAGTAAATTGTGGTGTTGGTTGACTTACTATAAAGGGCAGTACTCACAGGATAGTAGAGCAGTGGTGTATTTAATTGTTTCTAACAGTCAGCAGTGGTTGTGGCCTACCACCACCCCTTACCCTCACCCGCCCACCCCAGGCATGGCATTTCTTTACAGCCAAAGGTTTTGACATCACTTACTCAACAGGTCTTTGGGCAGAACTGCCATATTCTTAATAACCCAGCACAGTGCATAAAGGGTAAGTACACACCAAAAAATAAACAAAAAACCCCAATTTTTTAAATATATTACTCATTGTATATTATAAGGAAGAGGTACATGTGGGGATTGGTGCAATGCACTGGCTGTGGGGCAGCAGTTTTCTGGGAGACAGTCTGGAACCTGCATTGCTGCCCTATTTGCAGGCAACTGTCAGCTCTGAGGGAGGAGGTTGCCCACCTGCAGGCTGAACTGGCAAGGACTAAGGAGGCCTCCCCCACCCAATGATCATCAGTTCCGCAACCACTGCCTCAGGGGTTGCCAAGTGTGAAGAGCAGATGGACCACAGTGGGTTCTGGGAGGGTGAGGGTGGTGGAACAGAGGTGCAGCCCCCTAGTTGTACCTCTACACAAATCATGTGTCAGTCTGGCAAATCAAGGTTCCTCTATGATGACACCCTCAGTGAAGACCAAGAAGAATGCTGGTTACATCCACAAGGGAGACCCACAAAAGAGTGGCAAGGGACACCGCAGGGGAAAGAAACAGCTTCTGATAGGGGACTCAATTGTTAGGGGTGTAGACCTGGGGAAGGGAGAGGAGAGGGAAGTAAGGTGCCTGCCTGGTGCCATGGCTTGGAGGGACAGGAAACAAATCTTCAGAATTGCAGAAGCAGCATCACAGGAGATGGAACTAGATATCATTGTCCACCTCAGGACAAATGACCTAGCTAGGCATGATATCAGTGCAGTGCAGGATGAATTTGTGGAGTTGGGAAGGGGCCTCAGACAGGTAGCAAGCACAGAAACCTTCTCAGAGCTGCTTCCAGCCTATGGCAGGGGTGAAGCTAGGGGTACTGCACACCATGCAGTTTAATGAATGGTTGCAAAACTGGTGCAGAGCACAGGGCCTTGGCTTCATTGGGGACTGGGGGTCCACCTGGAGAGATGAAGGTCTATACTGGCATGATGGTCTGCATCTGTCCAGAAAGGGAAACAATCTCCTAGGTGACAGGTTTAAAGCCTTCCTTGGCAAGCTTTTAAAATAGCCAAGGGGGGAGGTGCTGATAGGAAACAGGAAAGTTCAAGCCTCCCCCCACAAAACATGGCAGGCAGTAGGGTAAACACTGAGGTACAGAGCTTGACAGAGGGCAGGACAGGGGTAAATGGAAAAATAGACAAGGGCAATAAGAGCAGGGATGGGGTAAAAAAAGGATAAAGCCAACATTAAATGGAGGGCAATGAGTACCAATGCCTGTAGTCTGTGAAACAAGCTTCCAGAGCTAGTAGCCCTGATGGAAGAGGAACACTTGGATATTGTGGCAGTCACAGAAACATGGTACATGGAGAACCATGACTGGGATGTCAACATACCAGGGTACACAATCTACAGAAGGGACAGGGATGGTAAAAGAGGAGGTGGAGTAGCTCTCTACATAAGGGAAGGGATCAAAGCTACAGAACTAAAAAGTAAAGGGGGAGGACAAGAGGCACTCTGGGTCACCTTGGAGACAGGGAATGGCATCACACTCTGCACAGGGGTTGTATATAAACCCCCGTCTCAAGGGGAGGAAATGGACAAGAAAATGATAGAGGGCATTCTCAAAATGGCTGAAAAAGGGGAGATACTGTTGATGGGGGACCTGCGTTTGCAGATGTTAACTGGACAACATGGACTGCAGCCACATCCAAGAGCAGGGTCATTCTCGATGCCCTACAGGGGGCATGCCTTAGACAGCTAGTGTTGGAACCCATTCGGAAGGGAGCAATATTAGACCTGGTACTCTCAAATGGAGAGAGGATCACAAATTTAGAAATCAGTAGACATCTTGGAACAAGCGACCACTGCACAGTGTGCTTCACAATAAACACAACCATGGAGACAAGCCATACAAAGACAAGGATACTGGACTTTAGAAGGGCTGACTTTGGCATAATGGGTGAATACCTGAGGAATGCATTAGCAAATGGCCAGAAAGAAGGGGTGGAAGAACAATGGAGAAAAAACAAAACTGCCATCAAGGAGGCAACAAGCCTTTGTGTGAAACAAATAAAGAAAACAAAGCAGAAAAAAACCCACTATGTTTCTCAAAAGAGGTGTCAGGGAAGATTAAGGAGAAAAAGGCTGCATTCAGAAAGTATAAGGAATCACAGAAGGAGCACGATAGGGAGCTGTATCAATTAAAGCATAAAGAAGTGGAGAAGGCAGTCAGAAAAGCAAAGGCCCAAACCGAGGAAAAGATAGCCAACTCAGTTAAGAAGGGGGATAAAACCTTTTATAGGTACATTAGGGAACATAGAAAGGTTAAGGGAGGGATAGTGAAGATTAATAAAGGAGAGGGGAGATGGGCAGAAGGAGACAGTGAAATGGCAGAGGTACTGAATGAATACTTTTGCTCAGTATTCACAAAAGAAGAAGAGGAGGAGTTACCTAAACCAAACAATAGAAGCACTCTGGGTAGTGGGGTTGATGCCAGTCCATTTACAGAAGAAAGAGTCCTGAAAGAACTCCTAAAACTCAAGGTGGACAAAGCAATAGGGCCTGACGGGATTCACCCTAGGATCCTAAAAGAACTAAGGGAGGACCTAGTGACACCACTGACCACACTTTTTAACAAATCATGGGAGGATGAGGTGATACCTAAGGACTGGAGGAGGGCAGATATGATTCCCCTTCACAAAAGTGGGAGCAAGGCAGAAGCAGGAAACTACAGACCTGTTAGTTTGACCTCAGTGTTGGGGAAAATGATGGAATCACTTCTGAAAGAAAGAATTGTTCAGTACCTAGAGGCCAGCGGGGCACATGACCCAAAGCAGCATGGAGTCACAGCAGTAAGGTCATGTCAGATGAATCTAATTGATTTCTTTGACTGGGTGACCAAAGTGATAGACCAGGGAGGGGCTATGGATATGGCCTACCTAGAATTTATCAAGGCATTTGACACAGTCCCGCACAAAAGATTAATAATCAAGTTAGCCAGCCTGGGAGTGGGTCCCAGGGTGGTAGTCTGGGTAGCAAACTGGCTGCACAACAGGACACAGAAGGTAACAGTGAAAGGAACACATTCTGAAGAAAGGGGGGGTTACTAGTGGAGTACCTCATGGCTCAGTACTGGGTCCAGTCCTCTTTAACGTCTTTATAGGTGACATTGCAGAGGGTCTGGAAGGAAAGGTATGCCTCTTTGCAGATGACACAAAGATCTGTAACAGAGTTGATACACAAGGGGGGGTAGAAAGGATGAGAAGGGACTTGGCAAGTTTGCAGGAATGGTCAGACATATGGCAACTTAGATTCAATGCAAAGAAGTACAAAGTAATGCACCTAGGAAATAAAAACCCAGGAGAAGAGTACACAATAGCAGGGGAGGTACTAACAACAACAGTAATGGAAAGGGATCTGGGTGTAGTCATATCAGATGACCTAAAGGTGGGTAAGCAATGTGAGAAGTCAGTAAGGAGAGCCAGGGGGATACTGGGATGCATAAGGAGGTGAATCACAAGTAGAAAAGGGGAAGTGGTTATCCCTCTGTACAGACAGTTGGTGAGACCCCATCTGGAGTACTGTGTACAGTTTTGGAGACCTCATCTACGCAAGTACATAGACAGGATGGAAGCAGTCCAGAGGAGGGCAACTAAAATGGTGCAGGGTCTACATCAGAAACCATACGAAGAGAGACTGAGAGAGCTTAATATGTATATCCTTGATGAAAGGAGGGACAGGGGGGACATGATAGAAACTTTTAAGTACCTCAAGGGAATCAATAAAGTCCAGGAGGGTAGCATCTTTCAGAAAAAGAGATGTGTAAGAACAAGGGGGCACAATTTAAAGTTAGAGGGGGATGGCTCAGGGGTAATTTGAGGAAATTATTTTTCATGGAGAGAGTGGTGACGCATGGAACCGCCTTCCTGGAGAGGTTGTGGGGTCTAAAACATTGGGGGAATTCAAACATGCATGAGACAGACATAAGGCAATTATAGTGGGGGATTGCAGGAAGTAGGCTGTTGGTTAACTAGAATCTGCAGCTTATCCAATAGGTATGGAAATGGGCAGACTGGGTGGGCCAAGTGGTCCTTATTTGCCGTCAAAGTCTATGTTTCTATGTTTCTATATTTGAGTCTGGTCAGAGCTACAATAAATGTTTGATTAAGAAAAATGGGAGGGAAAATTCCCATTCAAGTCTCTTTCTGACCAAAGAGTAAATAATACAATGTTTTGCTGGCATTCATGATACATATAGTTGTTCTTCAAGGCTGAGCTCCAAAAGTGCACATAGTTCTCCATCTTTGTTCTAACCAGAAATTTATAGAAGGGTAGTCAATCCTCCATTCTCCTGCTACTGTTTCCCCTTCCTATGCATCCCAGCATCCTATTTGCTCTATCCACAGCTTTTGTAGAGTGTATCGATACTTTCAAGTGTGTCTTTATTTATTTATTTAGTTTTAACCTGGAAATGAGGGCTTGACATACTGCCTATTTTCAATCTCATGTTAGGGGTGGGGTACAGATGTGAAGTAACTAAATCTTTACCAGATTAAGCTGTTGATGCTTTAGTGAATGAAGGAAATTTGATTAGGACATCAGAGAAATTAATTTCAAGAATTTCATGGGTTTAAAACCCCATTTTTTTCAAATGGCTTTCTTGGAGCACTGATTACACTGAAATTGTGGATTATAATGTAGTTGTATTTGCATTTTATATTTAATTTTATGCTTGACTTGTATTGTCCTATTTTGTACAGCACCATGATAATGGAAAGGCACTTTATAAATAAATGTTATTATTATTATAAGAAGTGCCATGGGATCTTTATTGACCATCTGAACAACTACAGATAAGGCAGACAGGACCTCAAATTAACATTCCATCTGAGGGACAGCACACTGACAATACAGCATCCCTTAGTACTGCACTTGGGTGCTAGCATTTATGATATGACCACATTTCTTGTGTGGGACTAGAACTAACAGCCTTCTGGCCCAGAGGTAGATGTGCTGCCAGCGGAGCTACAGTGGCACCTTAACATCCATAGGTCCATTTTTTATATTGTTGCCTCCATCACCACTAACCTATCCAGTATTCTGTTCTGCTCTCTGAATTGTACTAAATTTTAGCTGCAACATCATTGACAGCCCCCGGCCCAGCATTTACAGGTCCTCCCTCATGGCCCTTTTCCTCTTCTCACTGTCTACCCTTCCACAGATCATAGTATAATCTTTAAAGAGGTATACCTTTCCCTGCCCTATGTCACATATAAATATGTTAAAGAGTACCAGTACAAAAGCAAATCTTTAGGGCACTCTGCTTGTGACATTCCTCACTTCTGAATGCTCCCTCTTCAGTACAACTCTTGGAGTTTTCCCAGTAAACCAGTTTCTCACCCAACCAATTACTGTGTCCTCCCACCATTACATTTCCTGATTTCTCGACCAACCATTCATTTCAGACAGAGACAAAGGCCTTACTGAAGCCTAGATGTAGCACATCCACTTCTTGACCCCAATCCACAGCCCTTGCTATCCGAATTTTATTATGTTTGTTTGGCAAGGCCCCCAACTGGCAAACCCATACTGCCTGATGTCCTGTAGATCATTTGACTTCAGAAACTCCAACAGCATCTTTTTTATTATTTCATTGTATTCCCATGATAAATGTGAAACTGACATGTCTGTAGTTGTTGGCTCATCTCTCTTAATTTTGTGAAAGGGGGTCACATCTGTCGTCCTCCAGTCCCTCAGCAATACATCAATTTCCAAAGAGTAGCTGAGATCTGCCAACAATCCTGCCAGAATGTGTCCCATTTCTCTCAGCTTCCTCAGGTGCCCTTTGTCAGGGCCCACAGATCAGTCCTCCTTCATTGCCTATAGGCCTTTTACCATCCTCTCCTCCATTATAAGCTCCATGTTGGTACTTGCTAATGATGCCTTTTTTGGTTTTAATTCTGCACTCAGGCAGTCTTCCACCATGGGTACTGAAAAGAAATATGTGTTTAGTAAGTTCACCTCTCCTTCCTACCCAACCACCTCTTCCTTGGCTTTGCACTGCTCTTGAATGTATTGAAAGAACACTTTATCACCTTCAGTAAACCCCTACACTAACCTCAGCTCAGTTATCTATTTTCCCCATCTCACTGTTCAGTTGGTCACATTCAACCTCTAGTAATACTTCTCCCTGTCCTCTTCTATCTGACTTGCTTTGTACCAAATGTATGCCCTTATTTTGGTCTATACACCATGTTAGAAAATCCCATTGGTTTGCCCCTGCTCCTCCTCATGCCCTTCCCCACCATCCTTGTGCAGAAACATGTTGCCGCCATTACCCTATCTTTCAACAAGTCATATTTGTGGCCCACTCCTGCTACTGCTTAACACTCTGAACATTTCCTCTATCACTTCCCTTATCCTCCTGACATCCATCCTGTTGAAGTCTATGACCTTAGTCCTGAAGTGTATCCTGTCTGTTTGTGGCTTGATCCCCACTTACTATAAATGTTCCTGTGGCACTTGAATCCAGTAGTTTACCATTCTGACCTTTTCATGCTGTCAATGTTTGTCAGGACCAGATCTAGTGTGCTCCTTTCCCCTATTATTTTCTGTGATCTTCTTGATTAGTAACCCCTTGCATTCCAATCATTAGTGGCTGACTCCTTTTCTTCATAGCTACTGGGATAAGCCAGTCCACCTCTGGCTTGTTAAAATCACCCAATACCAACACCTCCTCAAGTTCTGCTACCCCCATGATTTCTTACCCTGTCTTTCTGTCAGTGTCTTTCCTTGTGGCAGGGTCTGAACATCACTTGTCACTGACCACCATCCCTCCCCCTGCAATTACTCAGACACAGACTGGCTCTATCCCTATACCACTCCCTACTTCCTGCATTTCCAAGGCTTGGATACCATCCCAAAATTATAATGCAACTCCACCCCACCTCTTCTGTAACCTATCTCTTCTGAATAGATTGGATCCTGGTAGCCTTAACTCCATTTGTGGTGCTGTGTTGCCCATGTCTGACTTACCACCATCTCTAAATGTGCCTCAGTCATTATTGCTGTTTGTTCAAGGTTCAAAGTTTAAAGTTTATTGATACTAGTGTATAAAATTATAAAAAATAAAACAGTTACTTAAATATATAGATACATGAAAATATAAACATTAATTAAAAATATTTCTGAAAATGCAAAGCATATGATAATCAGTTTAAAAATGAATCACCTTGGTTTTCCAAAAATATTCCAGTAAGAGATTTCAGAGGCTGACATAATTCAATTGCACACTATCTTAGAAACATTGCCATCACTTTCTGAGCATAATTAGACATGGCAATGTTAACACATTTATTATTTAGAACTAAACTCTATGTTATTCTTTCATTATCAGTATGCAGATTTTTACCTCTCAAAAGTGGTACAACACATTTCTCCCTATTCTGCAATAAAACAAGGCAGTGCAATACTAGATGCTTAATTATTAGACTTTCATTTTTGCACATACAGTGGGCATCTCATTCCTTTTTTGAATTTATAGACTGTATTTGGAAGTTACCCTAAATGGGGGTGGGGTTACCTCCTTTAGAGCATTTAATTCATCTTGAATCCAGAGATATGAAATGTCAGGTGGACAAGCTAATGTATTATCTTTTTTCTCCCTGACTTGCATCCATGCCAGCCTCTCCTTCAGGTGAGCCAATGCTTCTACCAACTCGTCCTGTCCCCCGAGCCTCCATTCTCAAATGTCAGCCACCACCCCCCCCCCGGGAAACCTGGCATAACCCTTCACCAGATGGGTCCCCCTCCTTCGAGGGGGAAGGCACCAGCCAGGGGGCCACAGACCAGTGCAACATCTTGGCCTGGGGGTGCTGCTGAGGTGGAAGGCTTCAGGGGCATTGATGGGCTCGGAGAACCAGGCAGCCATCATCTGGCATAACGTGGAGCATTTTCATGTTTTTCTGTGGATGTTCCTCCTGCGCCATCATGCAGGGCTCCTGGTTTCCACCAGAGGCCACTGCTGACCGACGTCTCCCTAACCCACCCCCAGGAGAAAAGAGCAGTCCTTACGGATGCTCAATCCTCTCCTGCCCCTGCCATCCCCCGGCATCCCAAGTCTGTTCCCAAACCCAGGTCACCGGCATGGGTCAAGGTAAGGTGCCCACACCTCAACCCTCTATGGCACCGGGCTGGCTCCAAACCTAATTTTTAATACTTGTATAAGGCAATATAAAGCCTCAAAGTTATTTAGAAATTACATTTGAAAGTTATTTGCATTTTTGAGTAACTTCTCCTTTAATGGAGTTTTCTGATTTATGGATTTCTCTACTGGGGTAACAAATTTAGATTTATATTGAGGATTCATAAGCAGAAGTTGTTCCTTGAATTTCTAACCTGATGTCTATAGAACTGCCATCCTTTACAGAATCTCCTGGATCAAGCAAATCAGGTCTTCTTAAACTTGATCTAACATCTTCAGTCTCAACCTCCCATGATAGGGGATGACCTACAACAACAATATAATTTCATTTTCCAATATTAATTCTTCCAAAGCCTTTATTTGGACTAACATGTGGGTATGAGACTTCAACTTTAATTTTACAGGCGACTATGTTAGTTCAAGATTAATAGACCCTCTAAGTCTAATAATCTACTTTTCCACATTCAAAGCTACCTGGCTCTCAGGAGACAGGAAGCAATTTGTAATTTTCCTTATCCCTGAAACTGAGAAACTTCTTCACAGAAAGGGTGGTGGATACCTGGAAAAGACTGCCAGAAGAGGTGGTAGGGGCAAAGGCAGTGGTGAGCTTCAAACGTGTGGGATGAGTATAGGAGTATAATAAATAGAAGTAAGGAAGGAAGGAAGGAGGGACACCTTTCACAAAATAGAGTCCAGCATGTAGTGATAGGCTGGGAAAAAAAGATAGACTAAATGGGCCTACTAGTCCTTTTCTTCCAAAACATTCTGTATTTAAATGATTTGATGTTGGTGTCCATTTATGCTTTCCTCTTTTTTCATTTTTGCATTTTATTTTGCACCGCTACTTTTTGTCTGCCTCATTATACCAACAGGCCAAGATACAATAAATATCAATGAAGGAGAAAATATAACAGCTCTTTCAAGATGGCTGCCTAGAAAGTGTTCTGAGTCTTACATCTGTTCCTGTAAAACTAATCTCATAGATTTCTTTGACTGAGTAACCAGAATGGTGGACCAAGGGGGTGTAGTTGATGTCACCTACCTTGACTTCAGCAAAGCTTTCGATACTGCTCCACATAGAAGATTAAGTAATAAGCTGGGTAGGTTCAGGGTGGGTCAGAGGTTGGTCAACTGGGTGGCAAACTGGTTGGCGGGCAGGAAACAGAGAGTGGTGGTAAATGGTATACAGTCAGAAGAGATGCAAGTCACAAGTAGGGTACCTCAGGGATCAGTCCTGGTGCCAGTCCTCTTCAATATCTTCATCAGTGACATTGCAGATATACTGGATGGTAAGGTTTGCCTATTTGCAGATGACACCAAGATCTGCAATAGAGTATATGATATAGATGGGGTGGGCAGGATGTGAAGAGAGCTGGAAAAACTGGCAAAATGATCAGAAAAGTGGCAACTGGAGTGTAACACAAAGAAGTGCAAGATCATGCGCATAGGGAAGGGAAACCCTTAAGCTACCTACAGGTTGGGAGGGGAGTTGCTGATAATCATAAGGGAAGAAAGAGACTTGGGCATCATCATCACAGATGACCTGAAATCATCCAAGCAGACCACTAAAGCAGTAGGTAATTCGGGATGTTGGGGTGTATTAGTAGGGGTATCACAAGTCATAAGAGGGAGGTAATAACCCCTCTTTAGAAGACACTGGTTAGGCCCCATTTGGAGTATTGTGAGCAGTACTGGAGGTTGCACCTGCACAAGGACATTGACAAAATGGAGGCAGTCCAGAGAAGGGCAACCAAAATGATACATGGACTGCATCAGAAAACATGTGATTACAGATTAATGGAGCTCAATATGTATACCCCAGAACAATATGTATACCCCAAAACAAAGGAGGGAGAGAGGTAATACGATCAAAACATTCAAACATCTTAAAGGCATTAACAAGGTGAAAGAGTCTAACATGTTTCAATATAAGAAAAATAGCAGGACAAGAGGACACAGCATGAGATTAGAGGGAGGATGATTAATGGGTAATGTGAGGAAGTTCTTTTTCACAGAAAGGGTGGTGGATGAATGGAACTGCCTACTCCAGGAAGTGGTGGATATGAATACAGTGCAGGGCTTCAAACAGGCATGGGATAGGCATAACGGAGCAACACAGATGGGTATGAATAGATAGGACATTGACAGAGTAAAGGCCTATGGCACATTCATGAGGTAGAAAAAATGGGCAGACTGGATGGGCCTTGAGATCCTTATCTGCCATCAACTTCTATGTTTCTATGTTTCTATGTATGTATATGTAGGTTAGGTTTTTTTTGTCTTTTTCTGTGTTCTAGACTTGGAGTAACTGTATTAGTTTAGACAACATCATCAGAGAACATCATCAGAATCATTATTTTTTCTCCAACTCTGTTTTTACACCTACACCACTGGCTGGGACCTCCTTCAGCCATTTCCAAGTGCCTGATCCCACTTGACTGGGATTTTCTCTGGCCTGTGACCCTGGTCCTCCCAGTTCACTTTTGACTCAGCTGCTTTGTAACACCTTGGCTTACACCACCCAAGACATGGCCACCTTCAGCTCCTCGGCAGTCCTGTAGAAGTGTCCAATTCACCAGTAGGTGGAGGTGATAGAGGACAGAAGGGTGGCCAAGAGGGCAGGATCCAGCTGTTGGTGTAGTTGTTGGGATCAGCATCACCTGCCCAGCCAGTGGGGTTATCTGATTTATGTGGTTTCCTCTGATGGGAGCAGACATGCAATGATGTCCTGGAATGTGAAACACACTCATGTGCATGTGATAATGTCTGTCAAGTTCAGTCAATCCCTACACTTTGCTGGAGCTCCAGGCCCAATACCCCCAGGCTGCTGCAAGTAGGCACACTGTTGCTGGAGCCCTGCACCCACCCATTCAGGGGACCTGAGTTGTCTGTTGGATGCCAAAGCCTCCTCCCCCAAGTGGGCCGTCTGATTCTCCAGGCTTGTACCTGAACCAGGGCCATAGACATCATGAATGGTAGTGCTACTACTGCACCAGTTGGACAGCTATTGAATCATCACACTGAGCAACACAGCACTGGGTATGTGTATTTTCTGTAGGATTGACTTTTAAAGATGTGCTCCAACAAAGACATTTCTATAAGTTTCAACATCTTCAAACTTTTCAAACAGTCTAGTTCTAGAAACCTGACTACTGATATTAGCTTGGTGTTTTACAACCATGTACATTCTCCTAAAGATCAAAGATTTCCAGTCTACCATCACCTGGGACTAATTGCTGTCATGTTTCTCCAACACTGTGTGCATAGCTGCAATGCTTTCCTGTAGCCTGATTCCTGTTTTTTTTTATAACTGTGTACCCTACAGTATATCATCTTGTGCTGCATTCAATAACCTGAGCTAGAAACTGTATCATTCCATCTGGCACTAATTAAGTTAGTTTGGTGGTTTTGTCACCTTGGTGGCTTGCTCATGGTTACAGAGATTTATAGCTGGGAGATTCCAGCTTGTTTGGATGAAGTTGATGATTGTATTCATTCAGATTTGCTGGATCACCTGCTTCAAATTACTGTAGGACATTGGTCTGTGGATCCTTTACTTGTCATTTGGTCCCCAACCTACATGCCAACTCATCTGCTTGCCTTTAAGCTGTAAATCTGTGTCCCACTTTGACCCCTATTCTAACTCTAGTACTTGTGCAATACACTTCTGTGTCAAGTGAGCAAAAGTAAGAGCAAAAGAGACTGCTATGGGTCTTGAAAGGGATGGCTGAAAGGGTAAATGCTAAAAGGGTAGCATTCAGTAGCTATAATGAGGTGAAGAAGGAGGAGGATAGGGAGGTGTGTTATGGGAAGTAGGGAAAGCAGTAAGGAGCACGAAGGCACAAACTGAAGAGACAATAGCCCAGGAGGTAACAAAAGTGGAAACAGCTTTTTTTTGGTATGTAAGTAAAAAGAGGAAGACCAGGGGTGGGACTGTAAGATTAAAAAGGAGGGGGGAGCACTGAACAGAGAGGTACCAGGAAAAGGCAGACATCCTAAACAAATACTTTTGTTCTGTGTTCATAGAGAAAGGAGAAAGGTGGGCCACAATAAAGTAACTGAAGCTTTGGAGGGAAGGGGTGGACACTGGTCCTTTTTTGGAGGCAAGCATCCTGAAGCGACCTGCAAATCTGAAGGTGGACAAAGGCAATGGGGCAAGATGGGGTACATACAAGGGTATTGAGGGAGCTCAGAGAAATACTAGCTGCACTTCTGATGGTTCTAGCTAACAAATCACTGGAAACAGGAGTGGTTCCAGAGCGCTGAAGGGGGGCAGGTGTAGTCCCAGTACACAAAATTGGTAGCGGGTTGGGGGTCTGGGAATTATAGGCCAATCAGCCTCACATTGATGGTGAGAAAGTTAATGGAATGACTACTGAAGGAAAGGATTGTGGAATATCTTGAATTCAGTGGGTTACAAGATAGCGTTGTTTCACAAGGGGGAGGTCATGTGAAACAAATCCATTAGATTTCTTTGACTGGGTGACAAGGGATTTAGATCAGGAAGGAGCAGTGGACATAAGCCTTTCAACTCCTTTCCAAGTAGGATACTAGTAAGCAAGCTGGGTAGCTTAGGAGCAGGTCAAAAGGAGGTAAACTAAATAAGAAACTGGTTAGGGGATAGACGACAGAGGGTGGTGATAAATGGAGTTTATTCCAAGGAAGGGAGAGTGATCAGCAGAGTGCTTAATGCATCAGTACTGGGAGTGGTCCTCTTTAAAGTCTTTATAAGTGACATTGCAGAGAAACTGGAAGGGAATGTCTGCCTCTTTGTGCATCACACCAAAATCTGAAATAGGGTGGACACTCGAGGAGGGTGAAAAGGATTAGGAGAGACATGAGAAAATTCATGGCATGGTCAAGGGTATGGTAGATGGGTTTCAATGCAAAGAAATACAAAAAAAAGCATTTAGGGCACAGAAACCCAAGGGTTAAAGTACAAAATAGGTGGAGGGGTATTGACAGCCACCAATCAGGAAAGAGACCTGGGGATAATCATATTGGATAACCTAAAGGTGATCGGGCAGTGGAATAAGGCAGTTAGGTGGGCTAGTGGGATGCTGGGGTACATAGGGAGGGGTATTACAAGCAGAAAGAGGGAGGTGGTGTTGCCTTTGTGTAGATCGCTGGTAAGACTCTTCATAGAGTACTGTATCCAGTTTTGGAGACCACATCTCTGGAAGGACATAGACTGAGTGGAGGCAGTCCAGAGGAGGACAACAAAAATGGTGCAGTGTGTGCATCAAAAGCCCTATGAGGAAAGGCTAAAGGACCTCAACATGTGCACTCTGGAGCAGAGGATGGAGAGAGGGATATGATAGATACCTTTAAATGTCTCACTGGGTAAATACTGTAAGATACAACAGGGAAGTATTTTTCAGAAGAAAAAGTGCTCAAGAGCAAGGGGACATGCTATGAAGCTGGTGGGGCGTACATTCAAGAGAGATGTGAGGAAGTGCTTCTTCACAGAAAGAGTGGTGGATTCCTGGAACAGCCTTCAAGCAGAGGTGGTGGTGGTGAAAACAGTAGTGGGATTCAAGAAATCGTGAGATAACCACAAGATAGATAGATAGATAGATACTTTATTTATGAAGCGCCCAGTTCCTGGGACTCTGGGCACTGTACGATAAAAACAACAATACAAAATCTAGCTATTTAAAATCAAACAGAAAACACACATACATAATAAAATCATTTTAAATACAGACAAACATCTATCTATAATTCATAACAGAATCCCTTTTACACAGATACAAAGAAATGTGATGGCAGAGAAAGGTGCCACGGCCCATCTAGTCTGCCCAACACCCTACCTCCCCCCTTCTGTTATGCTTCCACCCTCTTTTCCCAACCCCTTAAATCTATCCCAAGCCCTCTTGAACCCCTCCACCGTTTCAGCTGCCACTACCTCATCCAGCAGCTTGTTCCAGGCCTCCGCCACCCTCTCCGTGAAAAACTGCCCCCTGACATTATCTCTGTATTGCCCATCTTCCAGTTTGAGGTTATGGCCCCTCATGTTCACTCTCTTCTTCAATCTGAACAAGCTGTTACCCTCTACCTTATTTATTCCCTTCAGATACTTAAAGGTCTCAATCATGTACCCCTTCTCCCTCCTAGTCTCCAGAGGGTACAAATCAGCCCTCTCAATCTTCTCTCATAGGTGTCATTCTGCATCCCTACCATTTTGGTTGCCTCTGCACCCCTCCATCAGCTCAACATCTCTTCGTAGGTGAGGCCTCCAGAACTGCAACCCATACTCCAGATGCGGCCTAACTATGGTTCTGTATAATGGCATTAGCACCTCCCTCTTCTTGCTATTAAAACCCCTGGCAATGCAGGCCAACATTCCATTTGCCTTTCCCACCGCCCTGCTACACTGGCTGCCCACCTTGAGGTCACGTGATACATAATCCCCAGGTACCTTTCTGTTTCCTTCTCCTTAATCACCAACCTCCCAAGGGAGTAAGTTTCCCTCCTATTCTTCCTCCCCAGGTGCATCAGCGAGCACTTTTGTGTATTAAACTTCAATTTCCAGGTGTCAGACCACCTCTCCAGCCTCTCCAGGTCCCGCCTCATGGCTTCAATCAATCAATCAAAATCTTTATTTATCCATGTGGACACCATTGAGCAAGCTCATTTGCAAGGTGGACCTGCATTACACAAGGTCAAATAACTATACAAATTATATGTAATTAATATAACAGAAAATAAAGTATACAACAGTGCAGGAGAACCTGCCTCATATATCTATCACATAATGAATAATAGTGAATTCACGTAATATATACATAGGTAGTATGCGTGAAGAGGAAAAGGCATGTTTTAGACAAAAGTAGAAGAAGCTAGGGGGAGGTTGTGTAGTTGAAAGGTAATACATTACAGTTTCCAAAACATATATATTACATGCATAAAGGCAGGCGGTAAAAGGAGGGCTGACGAGGGGAAGGGGTTTGAGGTTAGGATAATGCTACCAGGGGGGTTTAGGTTGACAGGCTGCAGGATAAGCAGTAGTGCAGGTGTTTAAGGGAGGTTTGAGGATGTTAGGTTGGTAAGAGAAGCAGGAGCAAGTTGCGTGAAGAGAAGAGTGGAATAGGGGGTATGAGAGGAGTAGGCATGAGCGAACCATGGTTGTTTGAAGCAATTACAGGCTTCTGTGATATATATTTTGCATAAAAAGTCTTGAATACAGCAAGACTAACAGGAGACTTTAATTTCAGTAGATTTCTGAAGCTCATTCCATAACGATGCAGTACAAAACCTATGGCGGTTCTCCCAAAGCGCGTTGCAGCCCTGGGCACTTTTAGAGAGAGCAGGGAACAACTTTACAGCATAAGTTCCAGGCACACTGGGAGGCAAACAATCAGCAATATACTGCGGAAGCTTACTAATAATAGCACCGTATGTCCACAGGCCATATTCCTGCTGCGCTCTATACTGTAGGAGGTCCATCCCACAGCTGCATAAAAAGGCAGTGGTGGTGGAGAAGGGAGACCGTAATCAAGCACAGGGCTCTGTGATATAGTATCCAGTTTACCAAGGTAAGAGGAAGCACATTGACTGTAGATAAAGTCAGCATAGTCAATTAAGGAGAGGAACGTGGACTGGACAAGCTGCTTCTTAACCTCTGTAGTTAGTAGGCGGTTAATCCTGAAAAAAAGACCAAGTCTGTGCCCCAGTTTCTTTAACAGATCCTCCAGATGATCCACAAAGGAAAGTCTGTGATCTAGCCAGACTCCCAGATATTTGAATTTCAGTACAAATTCCAAATTTTCCCCTAAAAGAGTGGAGATGGGAGGGATGGTACCAACAACAGCAGGTTATGACACATTATTAACAGGAGAAAAAAGCATCGCTTTCCTTTTTTTTTGCCATTAAGCAATAGCTTTTTTTCTATTAGCTGGTGTTGTAGTAGGTTGAAGTTGGCCTGTAGGTCTCTGCAGGCAGTTTCAGGCATTGTGCAGCTCAGGTAAATCACCGTGACATCTGCGAACAGATGGATTTTTGTCTCTTTGGTGGTAGTGTCTATATTGTTTATGTAGATAGTAAATAGAAGTGGCCTCAGAATGGAGTCCTGCTGGATACCTCATTTTAACGGATTGGAAATACAAAGTTCACCTTCAGCCTTGACCTGCTGGGGTCTGTTCATGAGGTAGTCGTCAAACCAGTGCAGGGAGGTAGGGTCGAGGCCAATTTCTTTTAGTGAGGATAGGAGTAGGCTGTGATCGACAGTGTCGAATGCCTTGCTTAGGTCTAAAAAAACAGCACAGACAAATTTTTTGTTCTCTAGATCATGTTGCCAGTCATTTATCACCTTGGCCAGGGTCATGATCATACTATGTTTAGATATAAAGCCAGACTGCATAGGGTTTAGCAGATTTGTATTATCTATGAAAGATCTCAATTGGGCATTCACAATCTTTTCCAATAGTTTTGATAAAATGGGGAGGAGGGAGATCAGTCTATAATTATTTAGATCAGAGGGGTCCCCAGATTTGAATAACGGAATAACATGTGCAGTTTTCCACATGTGAGGGATGGTCCCTTGTGAAAGAGATAGATTGAAAAGATGCGTAATAGGTACAGCCAAGACATGGTAGGCTATGTTTAGGTAGTACAGATCAAAAGTTTCAGCACCTGCAATTTTTCTGGAATCCAGCTGGAGTAGAAGATCTTCAACCTCTTTTAAGGAGGCAGGAGAGAAGGAAAAGACTGCTTTAGTGAAATTAGATACTGGAGGTGCATAGTAGGCTGAGAACGCAGGCTGCATGCAGGCAAATTATCACATGCTAGACCGACAGTGGCAAAATGATTGTTGAAGGATTGTAATATATTTTTTTTGTTGTTGATAGTTACATTGTCCAACATAATTTTTGTGGGGAGCATGTTACCTGTAGTATGACCAGATAATTTTTTTATCGTGGACCAAAACTTGATAGGGCAATTACAGGCAGAGTCAAGTTCAGCACGAAAGAAATTGGCCTTGGCCTCTCTGATCAGCTCAGTGCAGGAGTTTCTGGTTGATCTGAAGAAACACCAGTCTTCTGTTTTATTGGATTTGCAAGCTATTTTCCAGAGCTTGTCCCTTTTTAATAGTGCTGTCTTGAGCTCAGCAGTGAACCAATGGCACTTCCTGGCCTTGACGTGGGTTTTGACCAGGGGTGCATGGGTGTTGAGGGCACTGGATACAATTTCATGGAAAATGGCATATGCTGATTCTACTGATTTGGCTAAATAGAGCCCTGCCAAAGCAGGGAGGCTTTCAATTCACTGATATATGCAAGCAGATCGAAGTTCCATTTTGATCTTTTGGTGGACCCCACTAGGTGAATCCACCCCATTGCAGACCTTTGTATCATCTGCAAACAGGCGCACCCGTCCCTCCAGACCCTCCGCTAGGTCACTAACATAGATGTTAAAGCGCATTGGTCCTAGCACTGACCTCTGTGGCACCCCACTGGTCACCACCCATTCCCTGGAATGTGTCCCATTTACCACCACTGTCTGACTCCTTCCCTTCAACCAGTTTTCCACCCACCTGGTGATCCTGTTGTCCACCCCTAGTCTGTCCAGCTTATGTACCATTCCACCATGTGGAACGGTGTTGAAGGCCTTATTGAAATCCAGATAGGCCACATCCACTGCTCCTCCCTGTTCCACTATCTGTGTCACCCCATCGAAAAACTCTATCAGGTTAGTCTGACAGTACCTTCCCTTGGTGAAGCCATGCTGCCTGTCATCCTGCATGCCATTCATCTCCAAATATTCTATCAAACTGATCTTAAGTAGTGTTTCCATTACCTTCCCCACCACTGAGGTAAGACTAATAGGACGGTAGATTTTGACCTCATCCTTCCATACCACCCCATGTAGTGCAACCACCTCTGCCCTCTTCCAGTACATTGGCACCACCCCTGTAACCAAGGAGAAGTTAAACAGCCTGGCAAGATGTGGCGCCAGTTCATCCTTCACCTCCTTGAGAACCCTTGGGTGTATTCCATCAGGCCCCATTGCCTTGTCTACCCTAAGTCTAGCCAGCTCTTCCCTTACTCCTTCAGCAGGGAATTCTGCTACAGCCACCTGGTTGTGGCTGTCACCCTCCCCACCCCTTCCTGGTCCCCTACCATCCCTTTCCTCTGTGAAGATTGAGGCGAATTAGCTGTTTAAGGCCTCTGCTTTTTCGAAGTCCCCTTCCAGTATTGTTCCACTTTCCCCCCTTATCCTTCCAATCCCATATTGTGCCCTCCTCCTTTCTCCAACATACCTAAAGAAGGTTTTGTCCCCCCACCTTGCCTGCTTCACTATCCTCTCCTCAGTGGCCTCCTTAGCCCTCCTTATCTTTTGCCCAGTCTCCTTTCTTTTTCCCTGTAGGTTTCCCTGTCCTCATCCTTTTGTGTCCTCCTGTACCTCTTGAATGCTCTAGTCTTCTCCTTGACCCTAATGCCACTTCTCTAGTGAACCATAGAGGTATTTTCTGTCTTCTGTTCTTTCTTACCCTTCTTATACATGAGTCCATGGCTTTAAATACCCCTCTCTTGATGGCTGCCCATAATTCCTCCACCCCTGCACATCCCCTATCCTCAACATTTCTTCCACAACTATCTTCCTCAGTCCATGAAAGTCAGCCTTTCTGAAGTTCATTACCTTGGTTCTTGTCCTAACCCTCTCCCTGCCCGCTCTCACCCTGAACCTGACAGCCCTGTGGTCACTGTTGACAAGCTCTTCCCCCACCTCCACCTCCTCCACATTGTCCCCATTTGTGAGGACCACATCCAACGGGTTTACACCACTAGTGGGCTCACTGACCCTTTGTTGCAGGAATATTTCCTGAAGAGCCTCTAAGATGACCCTGCTCCTTGTGGAGATTGCTGTCTGGGTCACCCAGTTGATGTCCGGAAGGTTTAAGTCTCCAACTAGCACAATTTCCCCTTTCCGTGCCATCCTCGCTACTGATTCTACAAAGTGTCTATCCCCTTCCTCCCCCTGCATAGGAGGCCTGTAGACTATCCCAACACGCAGGTTTTCCCCCTGTCCCCTGTCTAGGGTGACCCACATTATCTCTGTTTCCCCCTCCTCATCCTGCTCTTCCATGGCCCCAATCCCTTCCCTGATATATAATGCCACCCTTCCCCTTCCCCTCCCGATCTTTCCTAAACAAACGATACCCTGGGATCACTGTCTCCCAGGCGTAGTGCTCATTCCACCAAGTCTCACTCACTGCTACAATGTCTAGGTTCTCCTCCATCATGGTGGCCTCCAGTTCTCCCATTTTGTTCCCCAGGCTCCTGGCATTTGCAACCAAAGCCCTCCAACATGTAGCCCCATCCCATCCTTCCCTGCTGCAAAGTGTTCCCTTGATGAGTGTTAGTGACTTGGGGGGGAGGCTGATAGCTTCTCTGCTCTGCCTCACGTAAGGCTGGCCCTGTCCTTAGCCACCCCCCTTATTTAGTTTAAATTGAACTTCCTTGCCATGAAGTCCCCCAGTTTACTTTTTAGTGCAGCTGCCCCTGAAGAGCTCAGGTGCAGCCTGTCTTGGGCATACAGACCCTCCTCCTCCCATGTAGAGCCCTAGTCACCTATCCAGCTGAACCCCATCCGACTGCACCAACCTTGTAGCCAATTGTTGAATGCTCTTATCTTCTCCTTTCTGGGTGTGCTCGCTCTTGGTACTGGCAACACCTCAGAGAAGGAAATGGAAGGAAAAACAGTGTTGCTCCTACAGAACCTAGCAAGTTCCTTGAACCTTGCCTGTACCTCCATCAGACTGTTCCCTTCCAAGTCATTTGTTCCCAGGTGAAGCACCAGATGTGTCCTTTCATCCTGCTGCTTACCTCAGGAAGGAATATAATGCCTCACTTCCAGCACTGTCATCCCTGGCATGCACTGTACCCATACTGCATTGTTTTTTGCTCCCTTCCTTCCCCATTTTAGCCCCTTAATTATTGAGTCCCCCAAGAGTGCCACTCTACTGCCCCCTGCTTCCTGGGTGTCCTTTTGGCCTCTAGCTTTGTGTCGCGGGGTTTGGCTCCCTTTGGACTCCTCCTCATGTTCCATCCTGACTTGGTTTCTGCCCCTGCTCATCTTTTGTTCACCATCACCTAGCCTATTCTGATTTTTACCCACACCCAGCATCTGTACTTCATCACCCTCTCCCTTTAGCCTTTCATCAGACTCCCCCCTCCTGTTCTTCTTCATCCCTTGTACTTCCGCCTGGCTTCCTTCATCCCTGCAGACCCCTCCTGCTTCACTGCTTGAGCACAATCCAATTTCACCTGACCCCCCTCTAACTGTTCCTGGCCTTCCCTCGTCTGCATCACTGTGCGAGATTGTGCCAACTGTGATTGATCTCCTGACAGCTGTTCCTGTCCTGCCCATCTTCGTAGAAGGTTTTGAGCACCGTACCTCACATGGGGAAATCTTCCTCCTTTCCGCCCGCCCTGTCTGCATATTTCCCCTCTCCTGCACCCTGCCCAGCGCATGCTCCAGCCTCCTACTGCAGCTCCTACCCTGCTGGGTTTCCTCCAGTTCATTTTCAGCCTCCCAGGAGCTCAACTCTAGCTCTTCCAGTGCTTCCTTCCTGCCCCTTTTCTAATGCCACAGTTCCCCTAGTGGCACCTTTTGGTGTGTCCCTAATGTGCCCATCCCCTCCTCCACCCCTTCTCCTGCATGTGATGTGCCTGCCCCCTCCTCCTCCCCTTCCACTGCACCTGAGATCATTCCTTCCACGTTCCCCAGCCACTCTGCACCCCCCCTTCTCTGATGGCCCCTGCCGGACTGCTTCCTCTCCAATGTCCTCTACTAGAATACCTAGGAGGGCAAAACTATTTGTTACTTCCACCCTCTGGCCCGTTTCACCTGTGAATATGTTGCCCTTCATACTGGGCATCCATCTGCCTTTTCCTGAGCCTACTGTCTTCCATTCCTCCTGATCTCTGACTGACCCCTTTTCTCTAGCTAAAGGCATCATTTTTGTGCCTCTAGACTTCCTGCTGTCAGTTCCCACTGACCCCTTTCCTCCTGTCTCGGGCGTCCCTGTCCCAAATCTGGACTTGCTGTTGTCTGTTACCACCTCTGGTCTATCCCCTCTGGATCCCCTTCCATCCTCTCCCTCCCAAGCCCTTGACTTCCAGAACAGTGTATCTGATCCTCCAGTGAATCCACTCAGCTCTTCCCACTACTTCCTTGGCTTATACCATCCCTGTCTCTCCACCCCCTTTCCCAAACTTCCCCCCCATTTAACCCCCACCTTAGCCCCACCACTTCCTCTCTCAGCTGAGTGAGCTGCTTACAAATCATACAACCCCCCATCCTCCAAGCCCAATTTAGGATCATAGCCATTCCACAGCCACTGCACCCCATCACCCTGCCAAAGATCCCCCTTCCTTGGTCACCCCTCCCTCTGTGCTGCCCTACCATTTCTTCTGTGACACTTAGATACAGTCCTAAAATCACCCTTATGTATTTTTTGGGTCCCCGACCCTCACCCCCTCCTCAGCCCCAACCCACAGTCAAGATTTTTAGAAATAATAAAGCATGTGCAAACCATAGGCATCAAGAATTAATAACCATAGCCACCACGTTCAAGTCCAAGTCACCAAGTTCAAGTCCAAATCCCCAGCACCTCCAGCGTCAGTAGTCCAAGATTAAGTTCCCATCACCTCCAGTGTCAGTAGTCTCGACCCAGTTCATTTCACCTCAATTTCAGCTCTTTTGTGAAGGATTTCTTAGTGTCTGTGTCAATTTCCGATATCCACCGAGGTTAAAGTCCAAGTCCCCTGTGGAGAAATGCAGGACCCAGTTCCTTTGCTGTAAACCAGCTCCTCGCAGTGATTTCCTTAGCTCAGGACGCTCCTTGCTCCCACTTTTAGTCCTTCCATTGGTCTGGCTGGCTATTTTTAATGCCTACCACCTTGGCATCTCTCTTCCTGATTGGCCTGATCCTACACCGCTGTCTGCGGTTGGCCGTCTGTCTCTGCTTCAGTCGCTGGACTGCCACCTGTGCCCCTTTCTAGCTCAGCTCCAAACAGCTCAGCTCTCCTTCCTCTTATCACCAACCTCAACCCCGCTGCTGACTGCAGCCACAGCTCCATGTAGCTCTCCACTCTCCTTTTTCTGGTCACCAACAGCGACCCCCTCCCCCACTGCTGACACAGCTAACAAACACAGGAATGCACAGTCCAATTTCTTTCTGTGCCACCTGGGCTATTGCTACAACTTATGACAGAGGTCACCCAGGGTCCCAGCTAGGCAGGGATAGACAAGAGGCTTTGTCTATGCAAGACCTTGCAGGCATGCACTCCCCAGCCCCATTACCATTATTTTTAAAGGCTTTGACCAAGGGAGCCCACTTCAAATAATCATGTAAGGAGTTCCACAGGATAGGCACAGCCACCTCAAATGCTCTGTCCCTCAAATACCACAGCCTAACCCTGGAAACCCCAAGGAAGCCTCCCTTGGTAGAACAGAGTGCCCAGGCCAGACAGTAACGAACAAGGAGATCTGGCAAATAGACAGGATCCCCTTCATGCAGGGTCTTATAGGTAAGGAGCCTGTGATATTCCACCTGACTGGCAGCCAGTGAAGTACACGGAGGACTGGGGTAATATGCTCACATCTCATTACTCCAGTCAAAAGTCTTGCCGCCATGTTTTGCACCAGCTACAGCCTGCGGAGGTTGCTCCCAGATAACCCAAGGTACAGGACATTACAGTAATCCTGCCTGGAAGTGATGAAAGCATGTATCAGTGTGGTCAGGACCTCAGGAGGGAGCAGGGCTCGGATTCAGGAGATGTTCCTAAGATGACAGAATCCACTTTTGACCATGGTCGACACCTGAGCATCAAGTGTCAGACCTTCATCTAGGATCACACCCAAATCCTTCACCTGTCTAGAATGGACAAGGGGAGCACCCTCCAATACCCCCATCCCCCTCTCCTTCACGATGATCCGGCTCCACCACCAGTACCTCAGTCTTGTCTGGGTTAAGCCTAAGTCAATTGTGAGTCATCCACAACTGGATTTCCTCGAGACAGCTGTTAAATATGGAGTCTGACACCTGAGAATCATGTGCACAGGACAGGTACAGCTGGGTATCATCTGCATAGTAGTGAAAATCCAGCCAGCACCACCTGATAATGTCCCCCAATGGCTGCATATACACCGTGAACAATAGGGGGGACAAGACTGACCCCTGCAGAACCCCACAGTTCAGAGGCTTCGGGCTAGATGAGGCAAGTCCCATTTTTACCCTCTGCACTCTGTCTGTCACGTATGACCTGAACCAGTTTATGACATTACCAGACAGGCCACACCAGAACCACAGGCAGTCAAGCAGCACCTCATGGTCCATGATGTCAAATGCAAAAGACAGACCCAGGAGAACCAAGATTGTACAGGATCTCCTGTCCCTTGCCATCAGGAGATTATTAAGCACCCTTACCAGGACAGTCTCCATACTATGCCCCACCCAGAACCCAGACTGGAAAGGCTCAAAGGCTGAAGAAGATGCAAGATGTCTCTGAAACTGAATGGCCACCACCTTCTCTATAACTTTTCCTAAGAACGGGAGGTTCGAGTCAAAATGGAATCATAGTGGAAAGGAAGAGGGGAGGGAGCAAGAGCTGTAGAGCGGGCATGGTCTACAGTAATAATTTATGTAGGGAGAAAAGGGAGGCAGTATAGCACAGTGGCTTAAGGCTCTGAGCTGCAAATGTGGAGATCTGAGTTTGAATCCCACAGCCCCCACTTGCATACTATATGAACCTGAGCAAGTCACTTAACTGCCTTGTGTTCCCAGGTCACACCTGAAAACAAGCTTCAGCTTGGTGTGTCTCTCCTGGTTAAAAAAAAAAACCAAAACAGGCAGACTGGATAAGCAAAGCAGTCCTTACGTGCTATCAGATTTTCTGTTTCTATGTTGAACCTGTGAGTTAAAGCATTTAGACACTGGCCTGCAGCATGCATACAAGGAACATTGGGCTGGATTTTCAGAGCCCTTGAAAAATCTCACAGCTGCAAGAACAAATTCTTGTCAGATCCACCACGGCTGCATAATGAAGTTGTGAAGAAAATGGGCAGACTAGGATGGTCCCTGTGGTCCTTACCTAGTGTCAAATTGAATGTTTATGAGCGCAATGTAGTCAGTAGCTGTGGAAAATATGGAATATTAATACACCAACAGCTATCTTTTCTGTGTCATATTGCCAATTCTGATGGTAAATTCTGTTTAAATTACACCTAGACTAGATGTAATAAAATATATTGTTACAAAACTAGGGCACTTAACATCACCTGCTGAAAGCCAGGAGATTAGCTGGGGATAAATAATAGTGTGCTAAAGACTCATATTTAGTCCATTGTGTGATCCCTAACATTGTACTGCTAGGTGCAAGATCTTAAGGAGCCATTAAGCACACCTGGGCCAAGTCCCCAACAGGTACAAACATAATTTTTAATTTACCAAGAGGGAAAAAACTAGACAAAATTAAAAACTCTACATATATGTCAACAAGTCACCAACAGTTACAAACATAAAAAGACAGCATCACTCTATTTGGCTCTGTTTACAAAGCTGTTTGTTTGTTTTTTTCTCCAGCTCTTTGTCCTCGCTTCCCCTTTCATCTAAGCCACCTGCAAAAAGAGTGGGCTCTAAGGAGTAAAAGCCAGAGCCACGGGTTCAGGGCTCAGGGGGGCACAATTCTGGCTGAAGGGTCTGGTGTAGGGCTGGGAACACAGTCGTTACCAGAGTTCTGTACACAACACCTGTAAAGAATGGGGTGGGCTTTCTTCCACCACATTCTAGAACTGGGATCGGAGGAGGGTTTTTCAAGATTCAGGGAGAATGTCAGTGGGGAAACGACACATTCCAAACCAAACTCCATGATACCTTCTGACAAAACACGGAGATAGAGAGAGCGTCCCTCTAGGGTTCCGAGGGCGAATCGTTGGCAGTACAGGCTGGGGAGGCAGGCCCGCAATGAATGGAAGGCTGAGCTGGCAGGAATAAGGAAATCAGACTGCTGCCCGCCAGCAACGGGAACCTGCCAAAGTGCTGCACAGACTGGGTGAGTCGTCCAAACAGTCCAGCTGCCAGACATCTGTGTGTTGAGGCCTTGAAACCAGAGGGCCAGTGTTATTAAACTGTTCGTGTCTTAATGTCATTTTTAAAAGTTTACAAAACAACTCTGAATTAGTCCTCACCCCTTTCCCAAGAATGCCACCAGAACCCCAGGACGGGAGTGCAGTAGTTTCTGAACTGTCCCGTTCCACTTCACTCTCAGGTGAGACCCTCGGAGGGCAGCGGCACTATGCTGAGTAGTTTCTACTTAGCAAGGTGAACAAGTCACTCATTTTCAAATGAAATGCTGTAAATACTCAGCAATCACTCACCAAGCAGAAGTAATTTCAGCTCCCTGCGAGCTTGATTCTTGTCTCTTTTGAGCTGTCTCTCAATTTCTGTATTTATCCTTTTACGTTCCTTCTTTTCTGGAGACAGGCAGCACCCCGCCATGGTATTTATGTGTGTCTTTTCCTTTGTGTAAGAAGTCTGTATCTGATGTAATCTGTTTGTTTGTGCCAGTCTGTCTCTAACAAAATTTGAACTGTGCATCCAGGAGGCGAGTACTCACCTTCCTCCCAATTCCAGGATTTCCCTTCCACCTGAAACTTGTGGCAGCAGCAGCTCACAACATGGGCAACCATGGGAGAACCCCACCGCTGTGTCTCTCTCTTCTCTCACAGCAGATGAAGGTCACTGCCTGCCTGCTGCTGCTGACCCGCAGCCTCACTTCAGCTCCCTCAGACTTTGCTGCTGAACCCATACCGAGAGCTACTGCTTGCGCTCAGAGTGGCCGCCGCAGTCACTGAAGTTTTTTCCATGTCGGGAATCACATGAGATGAGAGGCAGGGAGGGGTGGACTTTCACCTTCATTTACACTGGGGATGGGTTTCGGAACCGGGGAAGGAGACAGACCGAACAATGACACCTTCCTGACCCTCGCATTCCAGCAAGCCGATTCTGAAATTATTGACCCGCAGCCTCACTTCAGCTCCCTCAGACTTTGCTGCTGAATCCGTACTGAGAACTACTACTTGCGCTTGGAGTGGCCGCCGCAGTCACTGAAGTTTTTTTCCCTGTCAGGAATCGCATGAGATGAGAGGGCAGGGAGGGGTGGAGTCTCACCTTCATTTACACTGGGGCTGGGTTTCTGAACCGGGGAAGGAGACAGACCGAACAATGACACTCTTCCTGACTCGTGATTCCAGTAAGCCGATTCTGAAATTACTGCTGTTGTCTGTCGCTTATTTCACATACACACATTACACTTTTGTGAAGGTCATCGGTGAGTTTAGTACAATTGTGTCGACGGCTGATGTTGCCATCATTCGTCCGTGCAGTTTTGGCATGCCAGACATATCGGTAGCAATGCCCTTGCTGTTAAGGGGAGGAGACAGAAATGGCAGGGATGCAGAAATGTACAAAAAACGCCCATAAAAAAAAAAAAAAAACACCCACTGCGATACAGTGCAGTGCTGCAGTCCATAGGGACAACATGGGCGGATTGCTTCTTGGGGGACGGTCAGGCAGAGGAAAAACAGTTCCACGGAAGGAAAACATGACGTCAGCCCTTTTCTACATGCAAAACATCTGCAGGGCTCTGCCCATACAGCCGTAAAAACCTGCCACAAGTGGGTTGTCACTTGCAGAGCAGCAGTTTTTCCAGTAGCTGAGGTATTTTCAAAGGTGGAGGTTGTTTACTACTGGCTCCATGACTTATGGCAGATTGCCGTTGTTTTTTTTTTGTATTTTTTTTACACAGCTGCAGGAAATTCTTAGGTCTGGTACGACCAAGTGTAACATTTCCTGCAGATATGGCGAACTGAAAATATAAACCTTTGCAGCTGCAGAGATTTCAGACTGCAACTGCAGTTGCAGAGTAAGACTTAAGTCCCACTTCGCTTTGAAAATCTGGCCCATTGTTTGCAGGCTCTTCACTACCTACTTCCAGTTATCTACAAATTTGCCTCTGCCTGACTCTAGAACTATGAATTGGGGGTCACATTCAGTCACTTCACTACCAGTCTAACATTGCATATAAAGCACTTTGGGATACACTGTGTATGAAAAGTGCTATATAAATACTGATTCTTCTTCTTCTAGAATAATTAATTTGGAGAATGCATGTTTGGCCAGGGCCTTGGTGAGCAACTCAAGGGCTTGGTTGGCCACTTTATGGGGGTTGTACAAGCAGCCTATCAGAAAAGACTTTGAATGCCCTAGGATAATCTTCACAAATAACAATTCACTGCCAGTGCAGTCATTAAGCTGTAACGAGGCGAGTGATACATCAACAGTGTCTTTGGAGTATATGAGTACATCTCCCCCTTTTTTATCCTCCCTGCCATTCCTGAAGGCATTATATACTGGTAAATCAGTCATGTGAGATAGGATGTGGGGCTTTAACCAGGTCATCGATACAGCTTCTAAAGATCTTCCCAGGCTTGTAGCTCTAGTATTTTAGGGCACAGGCTACAGACATTCATGTGGGTTAGCTGAAAACCCATGGGGGAGACCAAGTTTGGGTCATGGGGGGAGCCAACAGTGAAATTTGTTACTGGGAGACCAGGGTTGGATTGGATGTCCCCTGACAGGAGGAGCAAAAGGAGAGGGATAAGCGTCATGGGATACTGAGGAGTATATCCCTACCTCCCTCATCTTTGGTACCATGAAACATAAGGTAGCAGGCCCCTTTTCTAGTTTGACCATACAACACCCATGTTAATTTGACTGCCTTGGCTGACTTTTGAGGTTGCAGGAATGGTTGTTGGTGGACTGACGGTTTCTCAGAGGAGCTGTGGTCTTCTATTGTGACCAGTAGGTGGTCAACACTTACAAACAGACAGAAGTAGGGAGAGTCAGGATTGGGTCCCAAAGAGACACGTCTATGGGCACCTTGCCTGGCAGAGGGGGGAAGTGAGTACTGAATGTTGCCAGGCATTGGAATTGATATACCTGCCTCTGGGGCTGGTCCTGGACACACTAGGACAAGTCAGAAGAGAGTGTAGCAGGAGTCACTAACAACTTAAGCACAACAAATATGAATCAACAGGTTATACCTATGCCAGAACAGGTTTTATCCAGTCACTAACACTGCCATTGAATGCCCAGTCTAGTTTTGGCTGTTGTGGAGACCTTAGCTTTCAAGGAAGTGAGAGTAGGTATAGTCACAGGAGTCAACATTCAGTAACTACACAGTCAGAAACATATCTTAGGTTATGCCTGTTACTACAGGTTATGACTGACCATAAACACTGCCATTTTACCAGGCCCAGCTAAGTTGCTATAGGATCCGTGACCTATCCAGGTGTGCTGGCTGCAGGGACTGTCTCAGTTACTCACAACCGAGCCATACTGTGACAGTAGGATTTATAGCTGACCTCTAACAGTATAGCTCAACGGATCCTATATAGGCATTTCTTTTAACCTTGGGTTGTCAAGTCTATTCGCTACAGGGAGTGTGAGGGATACAAATCAGTTGCTAGAGATGATTGTCTGAGTAGCTTCCTGTTGTTTAGAATACCCCTTAGTTATCTCTTAGTGATATGACAACTCAGGCAATTCCAAGTTCAGGCCTATGCACTGAACATCCTTCAGTTTAGTGACTGCCTTCCCCTTTTGGCATTAACCAGTCATTGTCTTACCTTGCGTATTTAATAGAAGTTGGGGCCCAGGAACGGTGGGACAAACCAGCTTCAGAGCAAGAACTTGGAATGATGCAGAAATCTGGACCAGTGCAGGAGTCAGAGTCTTGCTGGGGCTGGGAGCAGCCACTTAGATTCTCCGGAAGTGAGCAGGTGTCGCTGATGCAGGGCTTAATTGCTAGTTACTTCAGTTAGACATGTCAAACTAAATAAAATGAGAAATAACACACTACAGACCAAAAATGTAACCATCTCAAAAGAATTCAAAGAAATTGCATAAATGTCTCCAAGATTTATAGTTAGAAGCATAACCTGTAGAGAATAGCAGTACAATGCTGTAGACTAGGATAACACCTTAACCTGTTCATTTACCACATGGCATCCTCTGTATGTGTAGTGTTACATGTAAAGGTCAGCACATCCAAGGTTTATTGAGGATATATTTATTTGCCCATAGATTTGCTTTAGGATTTTGATTTGGATTTTTGTTCTTATTTTGTTATTTTAAGAAATGCATTAATTTGTGACATTTTGGTTGAACTTTTTTTTCAATGGAAACAGTCAGCACAAACGGCCCCACATCCATGTATGGGGCTGATCCCAATGTAGTAGTAGTAGTAAAAAGGTCTATTTTTAACCAGGATACAGATCTTACATTCACATCTTTAGGCCAAACGGCCTTTTTTCAAGATGGTCCTGACAAACACATTTCAAATCTTAAAACACCTTGGCCTGGATATTCAGACTGCACCAGGCAGTGGCGCAAGCCTGAACGCAGTGCAACTGGGATGCACCGTGGCCAGTATGAGGTGATATTCACCTGTAATGTGCCATGGCACAGCACCATTGAATATGGCAAAGACAGCGCACCCACTGCACATGGCACAGTGGCACTGTGCCGCACAAGCCACAGATAGGGAGCACAGAG
Source organism: Neoceratodus forsteri (assembly GCA_016271365.2). Lineage (NCBI taxonomy): Eukaryota > Metazoa > Chordata > Ceratodontiformes > Ceratodontidae > Neoceratodus > Neoceratodus forsteri. The sequence goes on from CM057449.1 coordinate 659,971,621, forward strand.
ATGCGCCAGCACAAACGCAGTTGCATTGGGTGCACCACCCATGATATTCAGTGGAGGGCATGCAAATGAGGCCATAATATATGAAAGGTGCAAACGGGGTCATTTGCATGTCATTATGGCCCCATTTGCATGGCATGCACAGGGCAGCCCAGCGACTACCGCCTGCCGCCATGCACAGCATGACATGTGCAGTGGGGATCCTGAGGCATCCCCTGCCCTGTAGCCGCGATTGCAGTAAATGTAAAACCAAACATTCCCTGGTAGTCTAGTAGAACCCCCTCCCTCTCGAGTCCCTGACTCCAAGATATATGTACTATATGAGTCTCCCTGGTAGTCTAGTGGTCCCCCCTTCCTCCCGTGTCCCCGATTGCTGTAAACTACTGTAGAAGTCAGCCCTGGTAGTCTAGTGGAGCCCCCACCATCCCAAACCCCTGATCGCCTCCCTGCCCATTGGTGTGATTGCAGTACATCTCTGTATATTATTTCCTGATAATCCAGTGGCACACCCCACCCTCCCACCCATGCAGCACCTCTTGCTCACCCCGCCCCCATCATCGGCGGGTGGCTGCAACCACCCAGATACCGCCCAGCCACCGGCTAGTGACAGGTGCATGGCCTCAAGCCCATTGGCCCACAGTAGATTCAATGGCTTGCAGGGCTTATTGTACTAGACAGTCCCAAATATGTAAATGAAGTCATTCACATATCTGGCACTGTCTAGTACAGTATGTCCTGCAAGCCCATACTGTACCTGTCATTCAGTGGGTGGCCAGGCTGTATGCTAGTGGGTTGCAGCCACCCACAGATGATGGGGGGAGCGGGGTGGGCAAAGGGTGCTATGTGGGTGGGATGGGTGGTGGGTGCCATTGGATCACCAGGGAAATAATATACTGAGATGTACCATGATCTTGGCAATGGGGGGGTACCACTAGACTACCAGGGTATCTATATTTTGCCTTTTACCAGCGATCAGGGGTTCAGGAGGGTGGGGGGGTCCACTAGACCTCCTGGGACTGTTTGTATCTCCATTAACCAGTGATTGGGCACTCGGGAGGGTGGGGGTCCACTAGCCCACCAAGGAATGATGTCTTCTATGTTTACCAGTGAATGGGAAGGTGGGGGCTACCTCTCAACCACCAGGGAGATGTGGGTGCTAGTGCACAGTGTTCTGGGTGGGTGGGTGGCCACCCACTGCTGACAGCTGATGTGTTATGCCCTGCAATATGGCAGCCCACCTGAGGATGGCCAGGAGATGTTTAAACATTTCACGGGCTCATCTTTGAGCCCCCCCATGCGGCGCACTGCAGGGTTGCACCAGCATATGTGCTGCACATCCCGGGTTGAATATCGAGATGTGCCGCATATGCATGGGCATACCCCCTGCATCTGTGCTGCACACATTATCATTGTGCCCCGGCGCATCGGGATTTGCACTGCACCAGGCAGCCTTCTCAATATCCCACTGGGGCACAATGCATTTTTGTTTTAACTATTTTTCCCTCCGGTCATGGCTTGTGGAACCTTCTCTGGGGCATCCTGTCCATTTCCTGCCCACCTGAGGGCTCTCTGGTTTGTGCCTCCTCTTCCTCCCCACAGCCAGCACCCCTGGTTTAACCCAGCTAGGGTGGGTCACCCCTCTTCTTGGGCGCTCTTCCATGTCAGACTCCGGCTGTAGGTAAGGGCCTAGGTGGAGGACCTGGAAGGCCAGTCAGAGTGAGCATGGTGGTGGGCATGGGAGACAGATGCTGTTGTCTGCTCCATGAGCCAGTGTTTTCCCTGTTCTGTGCTCTCCCCCCTGTACATAGTGCACACCTGACACTCTGGCACACGGCAACCCTGCCTGTGTTGGCCACGCTAATTACATGCTGCCTAGCTTGCTGCAGTGTCCTCAGTCTCCACCAGGGGCTGCTGGCATGCTGGTTCATCCCCACCATGCTTTCCCAGGGAGGAGAGCACCACAAGGGCACTCATCTTCAACCCTCCCCTGCTGACCCCTGGCACCCTGAGTTCACTCCCGAACCTGGGTCGCCAGCGTAGCACGAGGTGTGGTGTCCAGTGCCTCATCCCTCAGTGCCACTGGGCCAGCTAGCAATGCAGGGTTGTGCCAGACACAACCCCTTTCCATATCCGGGTCAATACAAAAATACATAAATGTCTACAATTGACAAATTTAAAATAAAATACACAGGTACACTTAAGCATTAACAGACAAATAAAATCATGAATTCCCCTAGCTATGATTTTCACAACATTTTTACATCATTTCACCCATTGCACATGCATCTAAAGCTCAGTTCTTCTTTTAAGGAATTTACAAACAAAGTAGGTTTATAGTCAATTTTTATTAAGATGTCATTTACCAAAGACCAGTTTAAGGCATAGACTTCCCCGAATGTCATGTGAGTAAAGAATTGTTTTAACTTTTGGCCTAAGGGGTGTATTTTTAAATTTTCTTAACTGATATTTGTATTTAGGGGTATTTCCTTCTATTTTGCCCATTAAATACTTAGATTTTCCTGTCTTCAAAAGTTTGTGTATATGAGTGGCCCAAATTAGGTTCCTGCTATTTTAGGGCATTAGCTATCCCAAGCTTTGGTACAGGTCACAATGTTGAGTTCTGGGGTCACACCAGAGATTGAATCTAACTAAATTGTTGTAGGTGACATCTACGCTTTTTAAAAGGGATTTGGTGGCCTATCTATATATATGACTGTCATAATCAATGTTAGGAATAAGTAACTGCTTCACGACTGTTTTCTGCATTTTTATGTCAGTAGAGAAGCTGGTCCTTTGAAAGGTTCCAAGTTTCTCCTTTATTTTATTTATAATGTCTGTTATTTGTACCTCAAATTTAAGTCCCTGATCAACCCACACCCTTAAATATTTATGAGGGACCTGTTTCAAAACTTCATGTTTTGAGGTGATTATGTTTAGTCCTTGTTTTAAATCTGACTTTCCCTTCCTCAATGAATTGAAGGCCATTGTTTTTGTTTTTTTACTTTTTAATTATTACTTTGAATGAACTAACCAATTTTCTGATCCTGGAAAGTCTATTTGAAGTCCCCTTTCCACCTCACTGACGTTTTCCCCGTGTGCAAGCAGGACTGTATCATTCGCATATAGTTTAATCCTAGTTTGGGTTGCAATTTTCACTAGATCGTTTACATAAACCAATATGCACTTTGTGTGCAAAAATATTGCCTTCGAGGATGTCAGCAGGAGCCATGAAGAGGAAGAAAAGTGAGCACAAGAAGCATGATTACTGAACCTGTTTAAATTACTGTTTGTTTTTTTCAGCTTCTGCCATACAGTGCTGTGCTGCATCAGTGTGGAGAAGGAAGGGAAAGAAGGGAGGAAGGGGTCAGATGGTGGGCTGTTGGAAGGTTAAGAGATGCCGTGAGCACTACCATTGTTGGTGAGAGAGCCTCATACAGTAACTTTGGCCCCTATGTACTACCCAGAGGGCCAAGTTACCCCTCGTGAGTAACCTCAAAGCATAAGTACTGTAAAGCAGGTGTGTGACATCTGTCTCAGTGCTATATGTGAGCATCACCAGAACTTCTGCAGGGAGGACCACAGGCCACAGACCATGCTGCTCAACTGAGGGTAAGTAAGGTAAAGTGGGGAAGAGAGAGAAGGTTTACACAGTAAAGGGACTGTAGAAACCGAGACGCAATGTAACATCAGAAAGGGACTTCAGGAGACAAGGAAAGAGGATAGGGTGGTACTGCCTATCAGGGGTAAATCTTCATAGTAGAGTATAAGGCAAGCTACATCAAATGTCAAAGGGCACCAGAGTACTCCCATGTGGAGTAGGTTCTAAGCACAAGGTAATGGAGAAATTGTGGTGTAACTCTGTTCTGGGGTAATCAGTGATTCCATAAGGAACAAACAAACAAGGGATACTGAAGGGTTGCATCTAATTTCTTTCCAGGGTCTGCTCACAAATGAGTTAGCAGACAAGGGATTTGAAGGGAATGTAGCTAGTTCCTATCTAGGGTCTGCTGACTGAGTAAACTAGGGGTTGTTTACAAATGGGTTAGCAGGCAAGTGATTTGGAAGGAATGCAGTTTGTTTCTATCTAGGATCTTGTTATAGGGTGAACTAGGGGTTGCTTACAAAAGATTTAGCAGACTAGGGATGTGGAGGTAATGCAACTACAGTCAGTTATGGTTGTATGCACAAGCTTGGGTTGGGGTCAAGGAAACGCATGCATACAACCAGAATGGCACACAAGCAGGAACAGCTGTCCTGTCAGTTTGATGCATATTGAAGTATACTGAAATAATGCTGTAAGCTGTTTAGCATGAAAAGAGGTTTTATTATACATACCACAGCACTTAATTGCTTAAAACATTTAAAATGTAAAAAAAAAAACTTATAATAAGTATAGTACTGTGTTTAAAAAAATAAAATAAAACAGTAAAACATGCATCAAAGAGAACCATTAAAACTTCTAAAATAAGTAAAGCTGATTAAATCTTTAAATGTCTGTACTATAATAGTCTTTTACAAATCTCTCACTCACAGTCTTACTCTGGAAGGTGTTTGAGTGAATCCAGTTAGTAATCGAGAGCTGCTTAGTGCCAACGTTTGAGAGTGATGTTGCATGCCCCATTCCTCTACTGTTGTCTATAGGTTTTCTAGTTCCTTGTCATCATTCGTCTTGTCCGCTCTTTGGGTTGTTTTTGTTGATGATTTTACTGCAGATTTCAGCCTCTGTCATCTCACCAATAGTTGGTTCCTGTGAGTCAACAGTGACGTACTCTTGGAAGTCAAAGTGTTGCATTCCAGTTGGTGGTTCCACAGTCATGTTAGTGTGGGACTCCAACTCATTCAAGATGGCAAGTTTAATTAAACAGTTTCTAATTGTCTCTTCCTTGACTTCGGACCATGCAGTATGGACCAAGTGCATCAAGCAGGGAGATTGACTTGGCAGCGTTATGGAATTGGTGTTTCCTTGTACCTCCATCAATGATACCCAGTAGCCTGTTCATGGTGCACTTTTGATAATGGTGTTTTAAATTGTTTATTACCCACTGATCCATCGGTTAGATCAGGGCAGTACAGTTCAGGGGTAGAAATATTAAAGTGATGTTTAAGAGGTTTATGGGCTTGTGGGCAGGACAGTTATCAATGATCATTGCAATCTTTCTTCTGCAGATTCTCATGTTTTTATTAAGCTACTTTAACCATTCAGGAAAAATGTTGGCAGTCATCCATGCATTATCACTACAGCTGTACTGGACTGGTAGAGCATCAGTACTGATGTTCATAAAACAACATTTTTTTTAGGACTTGCTGATTAAAAGGAGAGGAAATTTTTGTGTGCCCAGGCTGTTTGCACAGACCATTATAGAAACCTTCTTCTTCACTATTTTGTGTCCACTAGGGGTTTGGCTTTAAAAACTAAGTATCTCATCTGGAGTTACTTTGAAAATAGAGCAGTCTTATTTCCACTGAAGATGTCATGAGAGGAAAGTCAGTGAGACGATCAGGCAGTACTGATGCATTCACTCTTCTGCAGACATTAATTTGTTCTTGGCTTCTTCACTGTGGATCCAATGGTAACATACTGTATAGCAGTTTGAATTGAAGCCTGATATATTTCGCGGTGTGTCTGCTACCGCACCTATGCGCTCCTACTAGAATTTGCGCTTGAGTCACCAGCAAACACGCCAAATATTGTGATACTGTGCTGTCAAGCGCCAGTCTCCCTAATTGAAACTCTAAATGATCACTGCATTGATATAAACACACCCTGACACACCCTGTATCTTTTTTTTCACGTCTCAGTTGCTGCTCGGTGTCTGTTCAGACTCTATCGCAACATGTCATTATTAAAGTGGATTAAATCGCAGCCCTCAAAATGCAAATACCCATTGGATGCAAGCACTGTTTCGGGTGCAGACCTGGCAGAGAGTTCAGGGGTTGAGCTAGGAGACGCTGGCTCCAGAACAGTTTCAAACAACTTGCTGCAAGAACTGATGACATTGTTCGTGGATTTAAGCAGTCAGGAATTCTGAAAGTGCATACCAACTGTCTCTCTCAGGTAAGCCAACAATATGCTACTGCATGATAATACAGACTTAGGGTTTGGGGTAGTAAGTAAAATGTTCTTCTTTCATTTGCAGGGCTTGGTGGGAGCTTCAGCACAGAAGTAGCAGAACACAGAACGACGCGGATGCTATCGGATCATTTCTTTCTTTTTATTCATTTTTTTGAACCCCCTTCCCCAACTTAAGTACTGATAAAGCTGTGTGGATTTTAACATGCATTGAACACAGTAGTCATTGCCTCATTTACTGCCTAGAATTACAACTAACATACCCTGTTGTACCAAGTTATATTCACGCTCAGATTATTTTCGCGTTTTTTTGAAGTCAGCTAATATAGCGAAAACATTCTGACCGCGAATATAACCTGCTGTACAGTATTTTGTTCTACTCCTTCTAGAGGAAAAGCCATCCTGCTATCAGCTTGAACTGGACTCCCAGAGATGCTGACAGGATACATGCCTTTCTTCATTTGCCTATCTCCGGATAGAGTCTGGGGTCAATCTTAACCTTTTTTTGCACTAGCCAGCAGGGCAAGTTGATTCAAAATTGCACTAGCCTGCAGATGGTTGCACTAGCCCTTAATTATAATGGTAAATTTTGATCACTTATACAAGAAACAATGCAAGCAAAGCCAAGAAATACTCTGACTATTGCACATTTATCCTGCTCCTACATTGCTTCCAACTCCCCAGCAGAAAAAAATACTGCAATGTCAACCATCACAGACAGTGATTACCCCCCCCCCCATTGTTTTGTACCATGGACTCCTCTCTTCCTCTTTCTGCCCTCCCATGCAACACACACACCAAGCAGAGGATATCACAACAGCAAATGTTCAATCAAGCAGTGCTAGCTCTGCACACGTAATAGCTGACGTCATCATGTACCTCACCACACTGTCACCAACACCCACAGGGCAATGAACAGAGTCAGGCAGAGAAAGACACTTTCGGTCCCCACCCTATAGTCAACTGGAGACCTGCACTTTTGAAAGTTTCTGTACAGTCTCAAGTGAGCCAGGAGCACATCTAAGATTTCTTTGGGGTTGGGGCTAGACAAACCTAAAGGGCTTGGGAAATAGAAAACTATGACAGTTTTATTTGTAAAAGCATTGATTTTAATATCCTCTGCCCCAACAATAACAGATTTTTCTTTAACATTGTCCTTTTATCAGCCCAGGGGAAACTGTACACAAGCATAACACTATACTATTTCTATTTCTGTATGGGATTATATATGCACCCCAGGAATGCCTATTTCAATGTTCCAAATTATGTATTTTATCAAGGTTTATTTTTGTACCATACATGATTCAAAGCTTTGTTTTTATGCTGAAAGGACATGCTGAGTGGGATAAGGGTGGAACTGTATGGATGGTGGTGGCTGGCATGGTCCATTTAGAAGAGCTGGGGACCTCTACACTTGCCAATAATAGCAGCTATGAATCTATGGATGGTCACTTCAGACTCTGGTCTGCAGTGGTGTCCAGGGAAAGAACAGAGTTAAGAGATTTTGAGGGGAGAGGGAATTTACAGTGAGGCTGGGATAAAACCCACCACCTGCAGGGCCGATCCTGTATACCTCTTTGCATTTTGTCACTGAAATGTTGGATATAAACACTCAAAATGTAGAGAAATGAGGGGCACTGGTCTTAATAATATTGGACAAATTGTTAGACAGAGACACAGTCAGAAAACTGGAACCTAGTGATTTAATAGCACTCTACCCTTGATCACACCCTGGACACTAGCTGAAAGTCTTAACAATGGAGTGATAATGACTCACGCTGAGTCTTTTGTGGATCCCTCTCTTGAACTGCCAGATAATTGCAGCTCTTAATGAGTAGTTAATCACACCTGACCATCTGGAACATTGAGAGAGATTAGCATGAGGACTAGAGAATGCTAAAGTAGAGACTTTTTAACTTCATTAACAGCCATGAAAATCTGCACTAGTCAAGACAGACAAATAGTGAGTTAGCTGCACTAGCCCTGGTCAATTTACATAGATACACAGATACATAGACAGTGTCGGCAGATAAGGGCCTATGGCCCACCCAGTCTGCCCATTTGAGCTTGTAAGTTCAGTTTATGTTTTCCTAGAAGTCTGTTGCCCCTTACCCCTGACCTCCAGAATTTCTTTATGTCTATCCCATGCATTCTTAAATCCCGTGATTGTTTCAGCCCCCACCACTTCCTCTGGCAGGGTGTTCCACTTGTCCACCACCCATTCTGTGAAGAAATCTTCCTCACGCTTCCTCTGAATCATCCTCCTCCATTTCATCCCATGCCCTCTAGTCCTGGAACATCTTTTCACTTAAAATAGTGTATTCCTGCACCCTGTTCCTCCCTGTAAGATACTTGTATGTCTCTATCATATCCCCTCTCTCCCTCCTCTCCTCCAGGGAGTACATGTTCAGTTCCTTCAACCTGTCCTCATAGGACTTGTGATGCAATCCATGTACCATCTTTGTTGCCCTCCTCTGAACCTTCTCTACCCTGTCTATGTCCTTATGTAGGTAAGGTCTCTAGAACTGTACACTGTACTCCAGGTGGGGCCTCACTAGTGTCTTGTATAGTGGAATTATGACCTCCCTTTTCCTGATGGTGATGCCCCTGCCTATGCATCCCAGCATCCTATTTGCTTTACCTGCTGCATTGTCACACTGTTTCCTTACCTTGAGGTCATCAGAGATGATAACCCCAATATCCCTTTCCTGCTTGGTGCATGCTATATCCTCACCCCCAAGTGATATATTGTGCCAGGGTTTTGTGCCCCATATGCGTTATCTTGCACTTCTTTGCATTGAATTTCAACTGCCAAACCCCTGACCATTCTTCAAGTTTCTGCAGGTCCCTTCTCAGTCTATCTACACCCTCTGGTGTGTCTACTCTGTTACAGAGCTTTGTGTCATCAGCGAACAGTGAAATGTTGCCTTCTAGGTCCTGCGCAATGTCACTGATGAAAATGTTGAATAGGACCAGTCCCAGCACTGATCCCTGTGGTACCCCATTGGTCACTCTTCCCTCTGTGGAGTGACAGCCATTTATCACCACCCTCTGTGTCCTGCCACCAAGCCAGTTACCTACCCACCACACTACTGTCCTGCCCATACCCATATTCCCCAGTTTGTGCAATAGTCTTCTATGTGGCACAGTGTCAAAGGCCTTTCTGAAGTCCAGATAGGCCATGTCCACTGCCCTCCCCTGATCCACCCTCTAGTCACCCACTCAAAAATTCAATGAGGTTGGTCTGACATGACCTCCTCCTGGTGAAACCATGCTGCCTTGGGTCCTGTAGTCCATTGACAACCAGATGTTCCACCAATCTTCCTTCAGTAGTGCTTCCATGATCTTCCCCACTACTGAGGTGAGGCTGACTGATCTGTAGTTCCCCGCCTCTTTGTTCCCACTTTTGTATAAGGGGACTACATCTGCTGTCCTCCAGTCTTTGGTACCTCCCTATTTCCAGTGATCAGCTAAACAGGATAGCCAGAGGTTCAGCCACCACCTCTCTTAGTTCTTTAAGGACCCTGGGGTGCACCCCATCTGGCCCCATTGCTTTATCAACTCTTATTACTTCCAGTTCCTTTAGGACCCTTTCTCGTGTAAAGGGACTTGTGTCCATTTCTGCACCATTCTCACCCCTTGTACTCCCTTCAGACCCATTACCTTCCTCTTCCTCAGTAAAGACTGAGCAAAAATACCTGTTCAATATGTCAGCTTTACTGTTGTCATCCTCCACGCGGTCCCCATCCTCCCCCTTCAGTCTCACTATCCCTCCCTTTGCCTTTCTTTTTTCACTTATGTACCTGTAAAAGGTTTTGTCCCCTCTACCCACTGATTTTGCAATGTGTTCTTCTGTCTGAGCTTTGGCTTCCCTTACTGACCTCCCTGCCTCCCTTTGCTTTTCCTGGTACTTCTCCCTATCCTCTTCTGCCTGTGTCTTTTTGTATTGCCTGAATTTGCGCTAGTGTTTGGGCTAGTAAAACAATGTTAAGATTGACCCCTGGATAGAGGTACCCCACTCTCTGGCAGCTGTAAATCAGCAAAGTAGGGGCTTCCTCCATCTGCTGATCTTTGCCATCCCACTTTCACTTATGGTTTGCATTGCCACCACTGCTCCACTCCTCCAGTATCTGTTTGTGTTGTCTGACAAACCTTAGAATGCTGGAAATGTCTATACAAACTTGGCTACAACTTCTTTTCTAGCAATACCAGGCAGAGCAACCTTCTCCAGTGCCTTGACCTTTTTAGCCAAAGTGAGAACATTGTGCTTTGACTTGATCATTTTTTTGTGGGGGGGGGGCTTCAGAGCTTCCTGTAGGGACTAGATCACCAGGCCTTTGAACTTACAAGACATTGACACCTACAGTTTGCACCTACTATGCTTAAGTAAGATGCTAACAAGCTGACAGGGTTGGATTTTAAGCATCATTAGCCAAATGTCTTAGGGAGAAAAAATACAGCCAAAATTTCACAGATTTATAACTGGATATAACTGCATTGAGGACATAAGAGAAAATCATGATCCAGCAAAAAACATTATACAAATGAAAAAGGCATCACTTTGAATGGCATACAAGTGAAAGTGACTGTAGTTCCCATCTAGGGTCTGTTGATAGAATAAACTAGGGGTTGCTGCTTTACAGTCAACCCCATCTGGGTTTAACTACAGGTAGTTTCTCTCTAGGGTCACTTGTCAGAACAAACTAAGAGTTGCAGCTTTGCAGCCATCCTCATCTATGTTCAACCTGCAAGGGCCTACAGCTGACACAGTGCACAGAGGGATTGCAGCTTTCCAACCAACCCCATCTAGGGTCAGTAGCATAAGAACTGCAGCTGGTCCCTATTTAGAGTCAGCTGATGTAGTTATTGGATATTTTGTAGCTTTGCAGCCATCTCCTATCTAGGGCCAGCTCAAAAAGTAGTGGAGTGAATGGACCTGGATTCAGGTAACATATGGGGGAGTGTAAGCATGTACAGGGCAGCAGGCAACAGGGAGTTAGGTGATATGTTGTAGGGATTTCAGGAGGACAGTATTCCTGGGGACACTGTGGGAGGCGGGTGGTTGTCCAGTGTGCAGGAATCTGAATCACCTGATGGCAGAGGAGGGACAGATCAGATGGGAGTTAGGAAAGCTAGTGCAGAATGGAGGGGAGAGGATGAGGCTGGGGCTGGGGAGGGATAGGCAAGTGGGGGTAGCCCAGGTTAGGGAGACATGGAGACAAGGGAGGGTGGATGAAGGGAAGACCCAGTTGCCATTGATACCTCTACCATAGATGGTGAGGGAGAGGGGTCCTAGATGGAAAATTGGGGGGTAGAAGTGGGGTTGCAAGGGGTGGGACTGGAGTAGTAGTAGCTTGAAATGTGCCAATATGGAACAGATTCCTCCCACTGACTCATGTTGGAGAAGGGAGAAGAAGGAGCAGGGATGTGCAGGTACAAGTACTGGGGACTGGGGGTTAGGCAGGGAAAGGGGGATGGAAAGATACATGGGAGCAAAGGAGGAGGGAGAAGATTGTACAAGGAGAGTGAGGTGAAAATGGGGGAAGGGGGAAGGGAGAGAAGGCAAGAGAGGGGGTTGAAGGGGACAGAGAAGGGAACAGTCAGATGGGAGGTGAGAAGCAGGGTGGAGTAGTGTGCAAGGTACAGGGAAAAGACATGCAAAAGAAAAGCTTGACAGATAGTCATTGGGGGAGCCAGGAATGTAGTATGGGGGAAGGGTTGCAATTCTCAGGGGCTCCATAGTTAAAGGTATTCAATGGGAGACCAAAGGGGACCCATATATGAGATACAGGGTGATATGCATGCTGGTGATGACAGCCGAGAAGGTGTTCCCAAGGATAGATGAACTAGTGCAGGGGGTTGGGGGCCTCATGTAATTATCCATATAGGTACAAATGACAAAGCTGTAGGGGCTGTAGCCAGACCAGTTACATTGGAAAGGGTGTTGCAAGTGTCAAGGGCCAGCACACTCTGGAAAAAAATGAATGGAAGAATTTAATGGCTGGCTGTAGGAATGGTGCAAGGAGGAAGGTTATGGCTATGTTGGGGGCTAGGGGAGACCAGGTTAGACACATCTCTCTATGCACCATACAGACTTATCTCAGCAGGTTGGGTTCAAGAGTCCTTAGATAATAATTGAGAGGTACATATCCAGGGACCTTAATTTAAACTGTTGGAGGGGGGCAGAATGTAGTTTCAGTCCCTGAGTCTTTGGGAGGAGGAGGAGGTTGGGAGGCCTCCTGCCTGTAAAGGGTGGGGAGAATTGGAGGTAGATCTGGAGCAGAAGTGATGGGAGAGGTAGAGGGTGGGGAAGAGAAGCAGACAAAGGGGAGCATGATGGAGGACAGAAGGAATGGTGGGGCTCATATAGGGGTGTGCGAAAAACAAATTCCAACAGCGGTATTTCTGTGAAACTGTGAATTTTGCATCTACAAAAGTTCAGAAATCATTTTCACAACTTTCACAGAAATTATGTCTTAAAACTGAAGAATAAATATACAAACTGTGGGTTAATTTATTAAACTACAAGAAAAAAATCCACAGAACGAATCACTGCCAGTGGCCAGTTCTGAGGCTTTTTTCAATCACAGTTTAATTCATAAATTCACCTCCCCTACTGATCAGGGGTCCCAGTAAATAAATAAATAAATAAATACCTCCAATCTCTCCCTCGGACCCTCCTGGTGTCTAGTGGTCCCCCCCCCACCCACCGATTATGGCCTCCAGAAACATTTTATTTCCCTTGTGTCTAGCGGACCTCCCTCCCTTTCCTGGATTCCTTAATCCACAAATAAACAGCTGGCAGTCTGCAGAATCATCCCCCCATTCCCATTTAGCCCTGGTGTCTAGTGGCCCCCATCCCTGATCCCTTATAAAAAAAGTAATCACAATTCTATGGTGTCTAGTGGACCCCCACCCCCCTACCCTGACAATTCATCCACCACTCCACCCCCTTCCCTGAGTGGCCACGGTGTAGCTCTCCACTCCTCCACTACCAGTGGCCCACTGAATTGTCAGTGAATGACCGCATGGTTGTACAAGCACACACTCTTTCAATGACAGTTCATTAAACTATGGAGAAAACAAATTCTGCAGTTTATTTGCATTTTTCTGCAGTTCACCAAAAAAGACAGTGGAACTCGGCAAAAATACGTGGAAAATCCCAGTTTCGCCAATGGCGAAAGTTCCAAAATTTCTGAAATTTCACGGAAGTTCCGCGAAAGCGGAATTCACAACTTTCACCCACACCTAGTTCTCATAATATAGATGGAAGGTGGTGTCTCTGAATGCAAGAAGTATCAGAAATAAGATGGATACTTGCCAGCATTGTTGGCAGACAGGAGTGTGGACATTGCGATGGTGACTGAGACATGGGCTACCCTTAAACTTAACTAGGACCTCTTAAAATCTAGGTACAAGCTATGTAGGAGGGACAGAGGGGTAGGAAAAGTATGGGGGTTGTGGATTACATAATGAAGTGTATAACTTATACAAAGGACGAATAAGAATAGGGGAAGGCAGATGTGATGTGGGTGCTGTTACTTTCCAACAATGGGAGGAGGTTGAGACTGGGGATGGTATACAGGGTGCCCAACCAGCAGGAAGAAAAGGGATAGGGAAGTGGGTTTGGCCATCAAAACAGTTACAGGGACAGGTGTGGTGGTTATTGTAGGGGCCATCAAGCTGCCTAAGACCTGCGTCAGGAGCAAGGCAATCCTGGATGCGGTACAAAGTGTCAACCTCCTGGCTGACCTGTTCAATACTTCTCTGGAGCTGTGGGTGGTACCTCAGTACTGGAATGGCACGTGTAGTGCTGATCCTTAACAGCAGTACTAAAGATGACCTGGGCAACTACAAACCTGCCAGCCTGATCTTAATTGTGTGCAAGTTCATGGAGGCCATACTTAAGGAGAGACTAGTAGGAAACTAGAAAAGAATGGCCTCCAGGGTGAGTGGCAACATGGCTTTGTGGCTGGGAGATCATACCATACAAACTTGATTAACATTTTGACTGGTCAGTAAATCAGTGGACAAAAGCCAGGTGGTAACTATCCTGTACTTTGACTTCAGCAAAGCCCTGATTCTGTGCCCCACAAGAGATTGTTCAGGAAATGGGTGGATCTGGGGCTAGGACAGAATCTGTCTGAGTGGGTAGCTAGCTGACTAAATGTCAGAACCCAGGGTGTGGTGGAGGGTGTACTCCTGGGTGTTAAGGATTTCACCAGAGAGATACCACAGGGCTTGGTGATTGGTCATGTGCTTTTTAGTGTCTTCATCAGTGACACTGGAGAGGGCATAAATGGCACAAAAGGCAAGATGTGTTTATTCACAGAAGACACCAAGCTTTGTAGAGGGTGAATATAGCAGAGGGAATGCAAGTTGTAAAGGATGATCTGTCAAGGCTTGAGAGATGGTCAGTATTTGACAACTTGACTTCAGTGCAAAAAAAGTAAGGTTTTGGACATTCAAGCTGAGAACCCGAAAAAGGTGTACAGCCTGGGAGGAGTCATGGTAACCAAGTCTGAAAAGGAAAAGGATCTGGAAGTGTTTATCACTAGTGACCTGAAGCATTCTATGCAATGCAGGAAGGCAGCAGTAAAGGCAAACTGAATGCTGTGCTGTATTGCTAGAGGGATCAGCAGTAAGTGGGAGAAGGTACTGTAATACTGCCATTATAGAGGTCATTGATGCTGCCACACCTGGAATAGAGTGTGTGATACTGGCCTCCATACCTTAAGAAAGACATAAACCTGCCTGAGATGGCCCAAAGGAGAACAAGGATGATTAGGGATCAGCAACATGTGTCATATGAAGAGATGCTGGATGTCCTGAACATGTACTCCCAGAAGGGGAGGAGGACATGATTGAGCCGTTCATGTATGTGAAAGGTATAAACAGGGTGGACAATGAGGCCTCTTCAAGCTCAGTAGGAACAAAACAAAAGAGATAATTGTCTTAAATTGGAGGGAGGGAGATTTAGGAGAAAGACCAGGAGGCACTTCTTCATGGAGAGGGTGGTGGTGGGTGGGAATGAGATCCCCGAGGAAGAGGTATTACTTATTACAGGGGATGGCTTCAAAAGAGGTTTGGAGAGTGTAAAGGGTAGAGTCAGAGTTAAGAGGGAGGTTGCAAGAAAGAGGGGGTTAGTTGGGGGGGTGCAGAGTCCTTAGCTGGCAGTGGGGACTCTGCAATACAGTACAATCAGACTCAATAGACTGTAAGGCTTTTTTCTGCTGGCATCTTTCATGTTCTTAAACATTTTGCTTTAATTACTGCTTACAGTAGTAGAGTAGATTGATTCAGACAAATTTTGCTTACTTCCAGGCTGGCATCTTCTGTATCTACTTATCCCAGAATCTCCAGCAGCTGACAATAATCAGAGCATGATCACAGCAGATTCAATAGCCCAGTAGTGAATGTTAGAGTTTATATAATCTCTGATCTGTTGTTTGCTTGGTCCCACTGCCCTCCGAAGGCTCAGTACTGGATGTTATTATTATGTATATATTGCTCCCTCTTGTACTGTCCCAGGTTGTTCCTGAAATAGGCATTTACTTATCTAGTGTACCTTATCTAGTAATCAAAAACTAAATAAATAAAATAAAAATAAATGAAGTACAGTCACAGAGAACTGTACTTAGCCCCTGGAGAAAAGCAGAACAGGAAAATATCTGATCAAAGCTATTAAAAGCTCTAAAACACTCTGTAGGCTGTTGAATCTCTAAATGCTGCAGTCTTGCTCTGATGTCAGATTCAGGGGATTCTGAGTTTTGTAGTTACAGAAGATGTCAGCCTACAAGTAAGCAAAAATAGTCTGAAACAATCTACTCTACTACAATCAACAGTAAGTAAAGCAAAATGTTTTTGCACACAGCGTGCACATTGGGACCAACCCCATTTGGTTTTGGGCCCTTTGTGGTGACTGTTTCCCTTTAACATGCACTCTCTGTGGCTTTATTGTTTACTTATCTGTCTTCTCTATTAAGCAAAATCCTTAAGTCCAGTTTCCAGCCTTGACCCACATCTAAACAACCCTATCACTGTTGCCTTTTACTGGATATTTTTTGTAACCCATGAATGCTAATATTATTTGAAAGAAGAAGAACATGCTTTTATATAGCATAACCATTTGTTGTGTATGACAGAGTTACAGTATTCAGAATGACTTACAATTAGAAATATAAACATGAAAAGAGGATCTAATATAACCTGTCCCGCTGAGGTGGCCTCTTATTTTTGTAGAACATCCTCCTTAGTGTCCTATATCCACATCCCTAACCACAGTTTTCAATTTTTAGAGATTTCAGCCCTTATAAAAATGCTGTCGTGGTGGGGTTCTTATTTGGTCATCAAAATAAATAAAAGCCACACACTACTAAAAAGGTTCTTTTATACTATTCTCCTTTGGTGCTCTAAGCTATTCATGCCTCCGTGTCAATGGAGGGTAGCCATGCAGTATCAATCAAGTCATGGTGGGGTTCTTATTTGGTAACCAAAATACAGAAAGGTCACACACTAAGAGTTAAGTGTTCTTTTATACTATTCACCTTTAGTGCTCTAAGCTATGCATGCCTCTGTGCCAAGGGAGGGTAGACCATACAGTGTCAGTCAAGGAAGTGCTGCAACTGAACCACGTGAAACAATCTGAAATGTGGGAAAGGAAGGTCAAATGATCACCTAGCCTGGTAATGCGTGAAGGGAAGTGGGAGCAAGGGCAAGCTCCCACCACTCACAGCTACCATGCAGTTTGCCTGTTGAGTAAATCCAGATATGGTTAAGCCTTGCAGGCAGTTGAAAGGGAAGCAACCTTGAGAAAATATCTACTGTAGGGTGAGGGGAAGAGGAACAAGGAAAAAATGCAAGAAGCAGCAGCAACCTCACTTAATAGCAGGGCAGTCAATCTAAAGAGGCACTACTTGCAGCCTAGAATAATAACCTGGGTCCTTGTTCTTAAAGTGCAGCACTTCTTAAATGTTCTGCCACAAGGCACTTCTGTGTATGCCAAGGAAATAGCTTTTTGTGCTGGTGCAGCTGACGTTCTCTGTAGTCCTATATGCTGCAAAATAGCTTTCCTTAGATTAGCTTGGGATGGCTTCCAGAAAGGCAATTTAAAATGATAATGTCGGTACCTGATGCAAGTGGTTATACTTTACAGGAATTCTATCCATGAGCCTTTCACAGATGATGTGTTCAAAAACTGTTTGGTGTTCAGAGTAGAAATATACAAACATCCACAGAAACGAATATACGGGCACAAATGCAGTCATGGTGGGGTTCTTATTATCTACCACCCACACAGGCCAATGGGAGGGGTCAGAAGTCTGGGGTCAGAATCAGAAACCAGATACTCTGATGCTTGAGCTGCATGAACATAATTGCAAACAAAATGTTAAAATATTTGAAATTAATTTAAACAAATGATTAATCATATTGCTAATGCTGGACTAAATGTTGTACTGTATCAGTTGCACATTAAAATGTGATAGGAAATGAATCATGTTATACAGTGTTTCATGCAGTGCATAAAAACAAAATGAATTATAAATGTATCTCTTCAAAGGTAATAAAACAAAGAGGGTATTAATGTCTTCCCTGTTATCTATGAACTGCAGCTGCTACTCAACTCAGCAATATTTGTATTATTCACACACTGCAGCAGCCTTCTCGCAACAAGTACTGCTGTCATTTAGCTTGTCTTGCTGATGTTAGAATAGTGCCTTGAGGGATGACAGGAGAAGAAAGAACATGGCAAAATAATATGCACTGAAATATGAATAAAATATACAATTAAAAATGATCAAGAATTGCAACATACTGTAGATCTTATAGAGCTGTCCTCAAAATTAAAAGACCTGATTTATAAACAGTTGCATATAAACCATATATTTGAAATTTTTGATCAGCAAAGGAAGACTGAGTTGTAATAGTTTGCATTCAGGGTTACAAGCACCATATTTAACATGGTTAATTTTGGCCATGACAGCTGGGAAAGTCACCTATTGTATTTTGATACATGCCATGGGACCTTAATTTCCACCTGCATGGTCACCAGTGATGGGCAGAAAGGACACCATTTTAACATCTCACCCAAAGGATGGCACATGAAGAGTGCAGCACCTCTTCCTTACTGCACTAGAAAGTCAGTATTGGGTATTACTTCAATTACTTGGCGAGTTGCTAGAAACTATGACCTTCCAATCTTTCAGCCACAGAGTTGAGCATACTTCCCAATGAGTTAACAATACCATTAATTAAAATCTGATTTATCCTAAACAGTCTTTTTTATGTTTCTCAATACTTTGTCTGCATAAACATAGTCATGGATTGCCAGCTTTGCCAGCATCTACAGTGCATCTTAAACAGATCCCACATGGCAGATAGTTGGCATCAGTGGAATGCTTTGCAGCAGCCAGCCAGATGATACGGCATCACCTCAAAGGCAGGATTATCAGGTTTTATAAAACAAGACAAAAAAGCAGCACATCCACGAAGCCTGTGTTGGTGTGAAGCCAGGGCAGCTAAAATGTCATTAATGTGAACAATGCAGGCAACACTCATGAGACACCAAAAATACTCTATATGCGAGTAAATCTAACTGTGCATATTTAATTTAAGCAGCAAACCTGGTGGACACAGAAACAGAAATAAATAAAAACATCAGTTATTAACAATGTAAACTGAGAAGTATCTGTCAGCCAGTCAGTCACTAAGTCAGTCATTGTAGTTTTAATTACATTTTGCCCTCCAGGGTAGCTCCAAAAAATACAGCAGCTAATTCTTATGGAGGTCCCTAGGAAACAGAAGACAGAAAGCAAGAAGCTAGCTCCATGTATTCATCACAAAATATGACCAAATTACTATTAAAAAAATTGGAATATACTACAATGTTCATAAAAATTCATGCACAGCCAAGTTAATCACAGTGACAGCTTATTTATACAGTATAATAGTGTAGCTGGGTTTTTTAAACATACATTTGTTTTCAAGATTCCTTTCATTAGCTATGGGGGTAGTGGGTTTTGAGTTGTGACATTACAAGTCCTATTTTGCTTTTATCAAAGGCTCTTAGAAATAATTACAGGTTGTCATGAGCAATAGCACCTTTGCACTAACTCTTTAAAGAATTGCATATATTTTTATTTGTCTTGTATCCTTAAAAAATGAAATATTTAAAGTGCAACTACTGGACTTTGTTCCACCCCTTGACAAAGTGATAGTATACCACACAGCACCAGGGTCACATTTTTGTCTTCTAACTGTGTTGAGCTGCTCTTTATTTTCTGGATTTACACAGCAATAAATTTTATTTTTGCAGAAAACTTGCACTCTGTGCCTGACTAAGTGCACCATTTTATGATTTAGGGTTCTAACCTTACAATGCATGGGGAGAGTTTAAGGGCCTGATCAGCAAATATGTAGATACCACTTGTTTAGGACTGGAGGGCCGACAAAATGTGTATAGTGTCCCCACAGTATATGCTGGCACCTACAATAGCTGTTGTGCTGGCTTTCCACATCCAATCCCACTACATCCTCATGCCTGTTTAAGAAGCACGAATGAGTAGCACACAGGAGCATGGTCATGTTTCCCACAACACAATGAGAGTTTTCTATGCCACCATCATTGTGCATAGGGTGCCAGTGCTATACTAGGGGGAACTTGCAGTAATATCTGCACCATCCTGGAATGGCAACCCCTGACAGTTTTGGAGCCTCATTGATCCACCCCCACCTCTTTCACTCAGTTTTCCATGATGGCATTGAGTGTTGAGGTCATGTATTTTTTTTTTTATTGTAACAAATGTCCTGTTCAAGGATACAGTAGTTCTTCAAGTACTGCCATACCACACATCCCACAGTCTTGTGCTCCATGTGGCTCAGGAAATCCACTCAGGTGCCAACCTGGGTATCTGACTGTATACCCAGAGTCTGGCTCTACTCTTCACTCCCTGATCCTCTCTATACTATTATGAGGGGGCAGGCCTTTTGATTCTGGTATGTATGGCCATCTTAGGGCATGGAGGTTACATGTCTGGATACATGCCTTTTTAGGTAGACAGGCAGGACATATGGACACTATTCAACCAATTCTGTTATCCACAACATATGATTTATTTATGGTAAACCAAATTCCATCAGACCTGCTTAGATCCATCAATGTTTCACAACAAATGGCTTCTTTTGGATGGCAGATTCTAAAATATTGTTTTAAATATAAATATATTCCCTAACAAATATTCAAAAAAGTTTAAACTGTGGATACAAAAAATGAAAAAAACATAGGACCTTGCATTGTACCTGAATCAGAATTAGCTACCTTCACCTTATGGTATTTATGGATTACAGCACTATGAATTAGATAAATAGAGGTACTTGGTATGCAGGTCATTGAACAGGACAGTTTTTCTTATACTTTACTTGAGCAGCTAATATTCACTGAAAAAAATAAAATTTAAGGCAAATGTATCTGATTATGATTCAGGTATGAGGCCCTGTGGTCTGCAGTTATTTTTTGTCAGTCAAGAATGGATGTCATAAATGCATGTACTAGAAATAATGGTAGGCCTTCTGGGGTGATCAAGGCTTTGATATGGGTGATGCTCCTGATATGATTAAAGTCATTCCATACTACTGCTGACACTTGAGCCACAAATGTCAACCACTCATCCAGAATGAACACCAGATTCTTCACTTTAGTGACAGTACCAACCTAGAGGGACCAATCAGAAGCCCAGTCACCTATTTGGTTTCCATCGTGCCTCAGTTCTGACCAGACTCAATCAGTAATACCTCCATTTTATCCAGGAAAGACAGAAACACAGAAACATAAAATTTGACAGCAGATAAGGACTGCTTGTCCCACCCAGTCTGCCCATTTCCCTACCTAATGGATAAGCTGCAGATCCTAGTTAACCAACAGCCTACTTCTTCCTACCCCCACATTATAGAATTGCCTTATGACTGTCCCATGCATTCTTGAAATCTACCACTGTTTTTGGCTCAGCTGGATTACATAATGGCATGTTTTAGTATATAGTTTATAAATGGATTTAGTCTGAAGAAATTAAAAACTGATTGTTCCATTTAAAAATTATGCAGAGCCCTACTTTTGTCCCAAGTTATTTAAGACCTGAGAACAAATATTTTTATTGAAGCTGAAATTGGTCCTATCTCTTTAACTTTTGGGTGGGTTAGTATGTTACAGCTCACAGGTCTTTTAAGTTATTTCTCTATGGGATTATTTAGCCCTCGGATGGGGATTAACCAGTGCTTAAATTAGCCTTACACACTGGTTACTTTCGTAAGGGAATCAGGCAGTCTGGAAACAGGTGGCTTTGGGAATTACCATCCATAGGCTATGTGGCAAAGTTAGGGAGATAACTTAAATATTGTTTAGGCAGATAAAGTCATGAATATTAATGTTGTAAAGGTTGTCTCCCATGAATCAGTTCCATGTTCTTGAATAGGTTATTAGTACCCTGGCCCAAGTCTTATTCTGTCAGTGATTTCTTTTGGGTAAGATTTGTCGGGGAGTTGATACCCATCTCCAGCCAGGGGTGATGGTCAGATGTCTCCCAGGTACATCAGCATGGAGAGACACTGACCGCATTGCTAAAATTGTTCACAAAGCAGGAGAAAACATTGATGTCCTAGTACACATAGGGACTAATGATCTCGCCAGCCGGTCAGTTGTGGAGACCAAGGAACACCTGACTAGGCTGGGTGACAAACTATAATCTATTTAATCCGGCATCTCCTTCTCTGAGATCCTGCCAGTCTGGGAGAGGGGAGCAGATGGACGGACAGTCAGAGAAGGAGAGACAGGGGAGCTAAACATGTGGCTCAAGGGCTGGTGCCAGGAAAAAGGACACAGATTTGTAGGGAACTGGCAACAGTTCTGGGAGCGAAAGTTCTTTAAATTTGATGGACTGCATCTGACTAAAGAGGAGTCAGTGCATTGGGGCAGAAGTTTGATGTCTTTGCAGAATATTTAAACTAGCAAATGGGAGAGGGTGCAGCACCCCATCAGCCGAATGGGAAGAACACCCCTACCCCCCTCAGCTAGTGGTCAAACAGGAATTCAGCATGTTTGCCATTCATTTGCATCACCAGGTAAGAAAAAGGTTTGTCTCCCATACGACGCACAGGGTAACGCCAAACTTCACCCAACAACCAACACACCAAAATCTGGCCAATGGAAAATCATGTACACAAATGCTCACAGCCTGGGAAATAAGATCCCAGACCTGCAGGCAATAATGTCAGAGGCTAAACTGGACATAGCAATTAGTGAGATGTGGTTTACCAGTAACCACACTTGGGAGACTTCAGTACCTGGCTATGGATTGTTCAGAAGAGACCGAGGTGCAAAAAGGGGGGGAGGAGTGGCCCTGTATGTTAATGAAAATATCAAAGCTACAGAAATTCAGAATACACATAAGGAGCCAGAAGAACTGTGGGTCACCCTGGAAACAGGAAATGGGACAGCCATAAGAACTGGGGTTGTCTACAGGCCCCAGACCAGAGGGAGGACATAGACACATTACTGTTAGAAGATATACAAAACATGACAGCTAAAGGGAGGTTCTGATAATGGAGACTTCAACATGCTGGATACAGATTGGTCAATACCAGCAGGAACATCTGCCAGAACTAGACTCATAGTGGATTCCCTGCAGGGAGGGCCTCAAACAACTGGTACAGCAACCCACAAGAGACAGGGCTATCCTAGATCTAGTACTGACTAACAAAGAAGGGATCACAGATCTCCAGGTAGAAGGTCACCTGAGGTGCAGTGACCATCACATGGTATGGTTCAATTTGGCTACTACATCTAAATCATCCCATTCCAAGGCAAAATATGGGACTTCAGAGGAGCTGACTTTGATAAGATGGCCAACAGAGTTAAGCTAGCCCTGGCAAAAGAAACACAGGTGAAGGGTACAGGCAAAGTGGGCAAGCATTAGGATGCAATACTTGAAGCAACATCCCATTGTGTTAGACAGAAAAGGAAGTGCAAAAGAAGAAGGAAACCACTTTGGTTCTCAAATACAGTAGCAGAAAAGGTCAGAGCCAAAGGCTGGCCTTCAGGAAATATAAGGGAACACAGCGGGATGAAGATAGGGAGGCATACCAAACTGCCCTAAGGAAGCAGGTAAGGCAGTAAGGCAGGCAAAGTCCCAAACTGAGGAAACACTAGCACGAACAGTAAAAGAAGGTGACAAGACTTTCTATAGATACATTAGTGAAAGGAGAAAGTCCAGAGGGGGTATTGCTGTTAATGGAGAAGAGATGTGAGGAGGAGGACCTGTAAAGGCATCTATCCTAAATTGATACTTTTGCTCAGTATTTACTGAAGAGAAGGTAGGGGGGCCCACAGCTCAGCATCATGGACACAGGGGAGGGAGGTGAGCACTACTCCCTTCACAAAAGAAAGGGTCCTACAAGAGCTTGCTAAGCTCAGGGTGGATAAGGCAATGGGACCTGATGGCATACATCCTCAGGGTACTTAGGAGCTAAAGGAGGAACTAGCAGAGCCATTAGCAGAATTGTTTAGTGAGTCTCTGAGCACAGGAGAGGTCCCAGAAGACTGGAGAAGGGCTCATGTGATCCCACCCACAAGAGAGGTAGCAGGAGGAGGTGGGGAACTACAGACCGGTCAGTCTTACCTCAGTAGTGGGCAAGATTATGGAGGCACTCCTAAGGAAAGGATAGTGCAACACCTGGAATCCATAGGGCACAGGATCCAAGAAGGCATGGGTTTACAAAGGAAGGTCCTGTCAAACTAATCTCATAGATTTCTTTGACTGGGTAACCAGAGTGGTGGACCAAGGGGCAGTTGATGTCGCCTACCTTGACTTCCAGCAAAGCTTTTGACACTGTTCCACACAGAAGATTAATAAATAAGCTGGGTAGGCTCGGGGTGGGTCAGAAGTTGGTAAACTGGGTGGCAAACTGGTTGACGGGCAGAAAACAGAGAGTGGTGGTAAATGGTATACAGTCAGAAGATATGCAAGTCACAAGTGGGGTACCTCAGGGATCAGTCCTGGGGCCAGTCCTCTTCAACATCTTCATTAGTGACCTTGCAGATGGACTAGAGGGTAAGGCTTGTCTGTTTGCAGATGACACCAAGATCTGCAGCAGAGTAGATGATCCAGATGGGGTAGGCAGAATGAGAAGAGATCTGGATAAACTAGCAGAATGGTCAGAAGAGTGGCAACTGGGATTTAATGCAAAGAAGTGCAAAATCATGCACATAGGGAAGAGAAACCCTGAAGCCACCTATAGGCTGGGAGGGGAGTTGCTAGCAGTCACAAAGGAAGAAAGAGACTTGGGCATCATCATCACTGATGACCTAAAATCATCCAAGCAGACCTCTAAAGCAGTAGGTAAGGCTAGGGGGTGTTAAGGTGTATTAGTAGGGGTATCACAAGTCGTAAGAGGGAGGTAATAATCCCTCTGTACAAGACACTGGTTAGGCCCCATCTGGAGTACTGTGTGCAGTATTGGAGGCCACACCTTCACAAGGGCATTAACCAAATTGAGGCAGTCCAGAGAAGAGCAACCAAAATGGT
Organism: Neoceratodus forsteri; assembly: GCA_016271365.2. NCBI lineage: Eukaryota > Metazoa > Chordata > Ceratodontiformes > Ceratodontidae > Neoceratodus > Neoceratodus forsteri. The sequence goes on from CM057449.1 coordinate 659,996,263, forward strand.
GCAGGGACTGCATCAGAAGACATATGAGGACAGATTAATGGAGCTCAATATGTATACCCTTGAGCAAAGGAGGGAGAGAGGTGATACGATCGAGGCATTCAAACACCTTAAGGGCATAAACAAGGTGAATGAGTCTAACATGTTTAAATATAAGAAAAATAGCAGGACAAGAGGACACAGCATGATTAGAGGGAGGCCGATTAAGGGGGAATGTGAGGAAATTCTTTTCACAGAAAGGGTGGTGGTTGCATGGAATGGCTTACCACAAGAAGTGGTGGCTATGAATACAGTGCAGGGCTTCAAACAGGCATGGGATAGGCATAAGGGAGCAATACAAATGACTATGAATAGATAGGCCACTGACAGAGCAAAGGCCGATGGCACATTTTTAAGGTAGAAAAAGAAATGAGCAGACTGGATGGGCCTTGAGGTCCTTATCTGCCGTCAACTTCTATGTTTCTATGTTTCTATTATAATTGTTATAGGTGTATCAGATATTCTGGTCTTCCTATGGAGTGTTGTGGATCCTTATGAGAATATTTAACGATGGGGACCCTGTGAGCTTTTTTTTAGTATCATCTTATTTTTAGGGTGATACAGGTCTAAAGCTGATTCCACTGCATGAAAATGAAATTATGAAGCATTTCTATATGTTGATTTTTTTTGATTCTTCATAGTAAGGTCAACTTTAGTCTGCCTCAAGATGAATATGAACTTTCTCAGCAGAAGTTAAAGTGAGCATACATAAGGACCATGTATATGTTTTCAGTGATGGCATTATTTACTTTATGACTAATGGCATTTAGGTGTGCTGTAATGCTGTTATTAGTATAATACTTTATGAATTATCTAGGATCGCTACAGTGCCTTCAGTTTTAAAAACACTTTCAAAATTCCTTCTGTTTATATTGCATTTTTTTTGTTGTAATGTTGTAATAAACTTGATACTGATACACTGAGTGTAGTGAACTATCACTGTCACTTTCTCTTCAAGCCTCACAATTGGAGTTCTCAGTAATGTTATGGCATCTGTCTAGGTGCCTTTTCAGTGCTGAAGTTCCAAATGCTCCTTTCTTATTATCCCTGCTGATTGGTCGCTTACAAATAGCACATATAGCCACCAACTCATTTGAAGCACTACTGTAGAAGTATGACCAAACAAAAGATCATTTTTTTAGATTTTTTCCCAGGAAGGCTTTGCACCTCAATCACCTTTCCAGGGTCCCCCCAACTCAGATTTCTTCTTGGGCATGTTCTTCTTGTAGTTTATTCCTATTGTCCCCCTCCACAACCAAAACATTTCTGTCTGTTTCTTCCTCATCTGCAATTTCCAGCCCCTCGAGTAAACCTTGTGCTGCCTGATCATTTTCTTCATCTTTATTATTCGTTTTACTCTCATTGAGCTTAACCTCAGAAGAATCATATGAGGGACTGGCAATAGCATAGTATGCAACTGAACCATACCTTTGGGTGCCTCTGTGTTTGGTACCCACCAAGCCTTTGGTTTTAACTACATAACTTTTTTTTTTACTTGGGACTAATGATGATCCGAAGAATGCACCTTTTTTAGATTCAAGCTTTCACTTGGAAGTCAAAATCTTAGACATGAAAAAATCACTTCTTGGGGTTTTATCCCAGGGTTTGATTTTGTTTTCCCTTTTCAGGCTGATTGCTGTCTATTGCAGTGCCACTGTCTACCTGAGAAATAGAATGTACCTCATCAACACTTTGATCCATTTTTGAGTTTGTTGTGGTGCACAGATAAACTCATTGCTATAAGGTGCTTTGCAGGGGTGTGCCCAAAGGAGAGTTCCATTTCTAGCAGCAGGCAAATCAGTCGGCAGGCTGGCGATGACTCACTTTCAGCTGTTCAGGCTGAGTTGGACAACTTTTCAAAGGACGGAGCCACACCAATAGTGGCACGGCTCGGTCCTTTGAAGTCGCATTCCTGCATTGCATTCCTGATTGCACGTTCACACTGCTGTAGCTTACAGCATTGTGAATGCTCTGAGCCCAGGACTTCCCCATGCCCCCTTGCAGTTAAAAAAAAACAAAAAAAACAAAGGAGTGCATATCTCTGAAGTCGGCATTATGCCCTCTGCAATTTGTTGTGTGCCAGACTTTAAACACACACAAACTGACGGGGGTGCCCAATCCCCTTGTTGGCATGCCCCCTCCCAGTTCATTTGCTGATGGGGAGCCCACTACCCATTGGCATAATGTCCCCTCCAATTTGCTATTCTTACCCCCCAACACTCGGTATGTGTCAACGGGGGTGCCCAATCCCCGTCAGCTACAGTCCCCACTCCCAAACATTCAGGCGGCATGCTGGGAGCCCACCCCAGCACGCCAAAAGACCCAGTAAAAAAAAAAACTTCCCATGATGGGTTTAAATACTTTTTTAAAACCTCTAAACCAGAAAACGGTCCCTCTTTGAATCTCTTGCCCCCTCCTCCAACCCACACCCATCTACTGCGCACCCCACCTCCCCACACCCCTCTCACCCCATACTTAACTCCAGAGCCTGGCGCAACAATCTTCGGTGGACCAGGAGCATGTCTGCACTCTTCAAAGCTGGCCATGAACTGAAGAAATGTCGGTAAGCTGCATAATGGCATAAATGTTTGTTTTTTCAACTTTGGTGCCTATCTTGACCATTGTTGCAAATTTTGGCACCAAATTTTCAACACGGGGTTCTTGTGATCCCACTTCATGAATTCAGTCACTGTCATCTGGTTATTCAGTCCCAAAAGGTGATTTTGCTGTCACTGCTTGGAATCACTTTTCAGGACTGATTAATAGAATGAAACTGTCACTGTTCATGAGGTGGGCTCCCAAAAAGCCTATGTTGAAAATTTGGTGAAAAAATTCCAAACAATTACTGTGTTATGAGCTTGTATTGCTCAGTTTCAATGCATACTTGTAATGTCACAAATATGTAATATTTTCACTCCAAATTTTCAACATTGGTATTTTTTTATACCTCCTCATGAACAGTACAGCTGCCACTTTTCACATCCTGGCCTAAATGTTTTTTCACACATCCAGTGCAGAATAGCACGGTCCCTGGGGGAAATCAGTGTTTGAGACAGATTACAAAAATCACAGTGACACTGTTCATGAGCAGAGGTCTCAAAATACCTATGTTGAAAATTTGGTGACAAAAGTCCATATAATGACTGTTATGAGCATGCGTTCTGCAGTTTCAATGCACACACGTGACTTCGTGAGTTTGTAATATTTTCACTCCAGATTTTCAAGATTGGCATTTTTTTGCACCTCCTTATGAACAGTACAGCTGTCATTTTTCACATCCTGACTGAAATGTGTTTTTGTGCATCCTGTGCAGAATAGCGCAGTCACTGTGGGAAATCAGTGTTCAGAACAGATTAAGAAAATCACAGTGACACTCTTCATGAGTAGAGGTCCCAAAATGCCTATGTTGAAAATTTGGTGACAAAACTCCATATAATGACTGTGTTACAAGCTTTCATTTTGCAGTTTCCACTTACACTTGCAATGTCGAGAATTTACAATATTTTCACTCCAGATTGTCAACATTGTCAGTTGTGCACACCTCCTTATGAACAGTACTGCTGTCATTTTTCACATCCTTGCAGAAATGTGTTTTCACACATCTGGCACACAATGCTGTGGGAAATCAATGTTTTGGACAGATTAAGAAAATCATAGTGACAGTGTTCATGAGCAGAGGTCACAAAATGCCTGTGTTGAAATTTTGGTGAAATTATTCCACTAAATGACCGTTATGAGTGTGCTTTGTGCAGTTTCCACATACGCTTGTGCTTTTGAGAATTTTTTATATTTTCACTCCAGATGTCTAAAATTGCCATCTCTCCACACCCCCCCCCCCCATGAATGGTACAACTGTAATTTTTCACATCCTGCCCGAACTGTGTTTTTGCACATATGGTGTAGAATGGTGTGGTCACTGTCAGAAATCAACGTTTGGGGCTGATTAACAAAATCACAGTGCCACTGTTCATGAACAGAGGTCCCAAATGCTTTCATAAGGTGGGGGTCACAAAAGCCATGTTGAAAATTTGTAGTGCAAATACCAACTAACGCCGAGGGCTTTAGGGTCTCTAACCATAATGTCCCCCCAACCCATGGCAGGGCTCCACTGCCCTCATCTTCTCTGAACCACAGACACATCATCACTCTTCAAACCTGATCATGATTTGAGGAAACAGGTATACACTTCATTGTATTTCAACAGGAATGTGAACTTGGTGGCATAACTTGTTCTTTCTGCTAGGAACTGTAGTCCTGCCAATCGGTGCATACCAAAAGCAGTCCCAATGATGAACTCCAGCATTGACAAATGTTTGATTCTTAGTAGTCTAACCTGTAAAAAAAAAGATCCCTCTAACTAAGATGATGTCCTTCTGATGATGACTCAAACCCACACCCACAAACCAGGGCCAAATATACTGTTGTGACTCGTGACTGTACACAGCATGCTGACAGCACAGCAGTCCTCCACCACTTCCTTCCAAGATTACCTGACTGACTCCAACAATTGCTGTTCAGTGAGAAAATTCAGCAACTGTTAAGTGTGCCTCAGAGTTTGAATCGGAGATGCAAACACATCTGGTGCATGGCCACATGCAGCACAGTATCACTCTGGGATTGGTTAATGCTTATATTTCATGTAACATAATATACTATAAAACTAATGATAAGGAGGAATGATGGGGAAGAAATGATGATGATGATGATGACTCTTGTGTGTACTTTACTTGTGTTGTAGTGTAAACAAGAGCTGGGTTAGGTGAGAGACCAACAATGGTGTGATCATTTAATATTGCTCATATAAGTGGGTCAAACAGAAAGTATATAATAAAGGACTGAGATGTCAACCCTGCCTAACTCCCCATTTAACAGCTACAGGATCACCCAACAAACCATGAAGAGAGGGAACAGCTGCAGAATTCTTATAAAACAACTTAATCCAACTAATCAAACATGAAGAAATACCATATTCTTGTAAAACCCGGAATAAAAAATCATGAGACTCATTATCAAATGCTTTACATTGATCAAGTGGAATTAAAAAACCTTGTAATTTCTGTTATGCACTAAATTTGCAAATGTCCCTCAAGTCACAAAGTCAAATTATCTCTTGGGACACACACGGATAGCAGCATAGACACATCAACTTGTATGTTGTTTGCCCGAACAGTATTTTTTTAATACATGAAATCGTGAATGAATGTTAACAAGTGCTCATGATTGGATGGCACAAGTCAAAAACTTTGATTTAGGATTGTTGGGACTGTTAAATTTCTCGTGGGCCTCCCGCAATCTCTCTTTCTTTCTCTCTCTCTCTCTCTCTCTCTCTCTCTCTCTCCACTGGATGGCACTAGTCAAAGATTTATTTTGCCAGCCCGCCCTTGCCCTGTACACACAATCACACTGAAGCCAGAAAAAAAAGAAACTTTTAATTAGGATTTCTGGGACTGTTAAATTTTGTGTGCCCCCCGCCCTGCAATCTCTCTACTGTCTGGATGGCACAAGTCAGAGATTTATTTTGATAGCCTATCCTTGCTATGTACACACATCCACATTGAACACAGGGAAAACAAAGAAAAAAAGAAACTTCTATTTGGTATTTTTGGGACTGTTAAATTTCTCATGCCCCCCCCCCGTAGTCTCTCTCTCTCTCTCTCTCTCTCTCTCTCCCCTCTGGATGGAACAAGTCAAAGATTTATTTTGCCAGTCTGCCTTGTACTATGCAGCATCCTTTATGCATGTGCAAGGTTCCCCAGGGTCCCCTTTTTATTTAAATTTGGTATTAAAGTTCTTAGTGGGGAGTATCCCAGTGACCAGAATCCTGAGAAAGACTATATTTTGGGGGGAAACTGCTACCCACAAATACTGTTGTTGATAATAAAGTACTGAAATCTCTTGTTTCTTTATTTCTGTTTTTTTTATTTCTGCTTCTTTTATAAACATCTCTGTTTGCTCCCTTTAAGTGTTTACGTACATTTCAGTACTTCTTGTGCCTTCATCAGAACTCACTTGGGGCTGTATAAATAAACACAGACATAATACACAATATTTAGAACTGAGTATTCTTAATATAACAGTATTTCCAAAATATCATAATCAACTTGAAAACATGTATTTCATTCAAGTCATTATGCAGGTCGAACATACCTGCTTCTTGAACTTGTACCCTCTAAAATATAACAACTTTTTGTTTTCATTTCTTGGTGTTTTTTATATTAGTGTAGTAGGACCATTTGTAGTAAGATGCAAAAGGGGTGGAGAACAATATGAATAACCAGAAGCTTAACTGAAAAGTTATTTATTATCTCAATTCTTATGCATCTGTTTTACGTCTTAGTTTTTATATCCTTTTAAAAAAGTTTTTACTACAAGCGAGTCTTTGTTTATATAAAATAAGTACAGTTTTTCAACTGTCATTTTAAAAAGGAAACAATTCAAAATGCCTGTATTGTTCTCTTATCCACCTCAAATGGTTCTATGTGAATTGCTTTTGCTAAATATCCCCTTCCTTTTCATACGGTCTTAACCTGTTGTGAAGAGACACAATGCCTCGTTATTTCTGAATCTTTCTAAAGAAAGTTTTCAAGTTAACTGCCCCAACTAGGGATGCATTCAAAAAGATACCCACCATATCAGATGTGCTCTTTAGTGTAACCCACTTTCCAAAAGGTGCAGTTTGCAATAAGATCCCTGGGGTTTGCAATAAGATTCCTGCGGTAGCACCCGCTATTAACTAAAATACTACCGGCATTTCTCCTCCTCAGCTGCTTCTCTGTGCAGCATGGAAGGGGCCATGGCTCACTCCCAGCATCACCTGGAGGAGGAGGAGGTGTGCAGTGGGCATTGCTGCCAGTTGTCCCATGGCCACGGCACTGACTACCAGGTATGGGGAATGGGGTGGTGTGGTCAGTGCCACAGTGGGGCTGTAGACCACTACACAGGGGCAGAGGTGCCAGGATTGGGGTCACAGAGGCATCAGGGGTTGTGGGAATGATGCCCTCAATGCCCATATTGGTGTGCAGTGATGCACATTACTGTGACTGATGGACAGTAGCAGGGGTCACCCATGCAGTCCCATCACCTGGGGCAAGTGGACCAATATGTGGTTGATGGGACTGCCCCAACAATGGGTAGTGCTGTATTGGCTGGGGGGCACCACAGTGGGGATGGGGCAAGGACCTGTGGTGGGGTACAGCAGTCAATGGGCTGGTGCCCCACTGTGTGTTGGGGGGCAGTGCTGGGGACGGGGCACCAATGTGTTCAGGGGCAATGGGGGGGCACCAGGGGACCAGGGAGAGTGCTTCACCATGCTGGGGGGGCAGTTGTGCACCAGGCAGTGGGGGGTGCCACTGAGGCAAGCTTCAGGCTGTGGGGGGCTTTACCACTGATGGTGACAATTCACGCATTCCACGGTTGCTTGAGTGCAATGCAAGATCCAGATCCTGCACTGTCAGGTGCAGATGATCCACTCAGAGACATGGGCTGGGCATTTGATTGGCCATCCACCTGGATGTGCAGCTCTGCCCCCATCCACCCTGCACATACTTGGGGTGGAGCCATGGACAGGTGGCGTCTGTTGTGAATACTGACCTATGCGCACCTGTCCACAGGTGAGGAGCTATGGAGGTAGGATTGGCACCTCTGGTGTGTACTTTCCACCCATTAGTGAATTGCCCCCATTGTTTTTATGTTTCTATGAACCTCTTCCCCTTACGCTTGATTTTTGGAGCAGTGGCATACCATATCTCTGAAGGTGTCCAAAGAGTTTGGGAGAATGTACAATATGTGTAATAGAGGTACTTGTACTGGATCTGGCAAAGTTTGTTGGATTGCAAGCATGTGACGGCATGGGGTATGGCACTATTACATGATTTCTGTGAAACTGGCTACCTTCTTCCAAGGTTCTCTATAGTAACTCAGATTAGGACTGTATCCCCCTCTTATCATTTTGTTGAATGCTGAGAGGATCCTAGTTCCTGGCTGTGGTGCTACCATTATGTTTTCTGCTGGGGAACAGCTTTGTACATCCAGCCTCAACCGATCAATTTTTACAGCTGCAGTGGGCATAATCGCTGCAGACATTTTGCATTCAGAAAAGGGCTGATGTTATTTTTGCTACCAAACAACATGATAAGTGTTAAAAATAGAGTTCTTCACTAGAGCTGCATTGCTACTCTGCCTCTGTGTGTATAGGAGCTGGAGAACACTATTTTTCCTCTGGCTTAAGAACAGTAGCGGAGCCAGGTTTGGGATCATTTGGGAGCCAGGGAGGGCCATTCAGTCAATGACAGGCTCCACAATGGGCACTAAACAGTGAATAAAGATGGTGGCAGGCCGCCACTATTCACACTGGGGCAGCCAGGAGGGGCAACCACCCCCCAGCCCCCCGGCTCTGCCACTGCTTGAGGAGTTAATTGAGCCCTCCCTCAGCAGAGTCTCAGACATTCTACACTACAGTCAGCAAACACAGAAAGTTAACTCATTATCTTCTGGCACTCATTTTGTGTCAGGTTACTAGTGGATAGTAGACATCATACAACACTATTGGAAGTAGAATGGGTTAAACACTTCCTGGAGTTTTCTGCATAACAAATAAGCACTGCTGTGCCCTCAACCCATGTGACACCTCATTAAGCCATTTGACACCTCCATCTTAACAGCAACCATTCTGCTACTTTGTAAGACATTCCATAACAAGGAGTTCCAGTGATGCCTGCTCCCAAATAATAAGCATCCTACTAATTTGTAAGACATTCCATGGCAAAGAGTTCCAGTGATGCCAGTTCCCAAATAATAAACACATTTAAAGTGTTAAATACTAACTTCATTTTCTCAAGCAGGCAGTTCTGGGGAGATATTAGTACCTGACATTTAATGATTACTTGTCTGTTTTATTACTAGAATTTCAACTCTGTCTGTCTGTTTCTTTGTGGAGAAAGAAGAAAGCTGTTATTGTTCTAAGCTATTATTTCCCTCACCCTGGATAGTGCAGGACACTCCTTTACCCATCAACTGTGCACCCTTCCCCCAAATTCACAGGATAATCTCCCAGGTGTGTAGTGTGCTGTACAAATGATATAAGATAATGACAACTGAGTAGTTTGCTCATGCTACACAAGGAGTAAAATCTACAACAAATACAAAACACCCAGATGATCATTTAGCCCCATAAACAGATGTTTACTGAACTGTTAGAACTAGTTGACTTTCTTTTTTCTTCCACATCTAGCAAGCTAGACGTTGTTTCGTAGGTGACCCCCCTGAAAAAAGAGAAATACGTATTTTATGTTTTTGGAATTGCTTTTACAATTTAGCACATTTAAAATATTACACACCTCAGATGGATAAAGAAAAATAAACATCAATACATACATATTCAGAGGCAGAAAATAAAATGCTGTAATACAGTCTAACAATGCATTTTACACCACCAGTTATGCCAGATAAACAGTCATGCAATGACTCACTGGCTGAATAAATGTGAATTGCTTGAAAACAGACTGCCAAAGAAATTATCATTCCATGTAACACAGTCTGTACTGAAAAATTTACTAAGGTAGCATCAGTGAGTCACAGCTCCACTTGAAACCTTCATGCAATATGTGATAACTATAACTGCATGCTATACTTTTGGTGAACTTTATTATTGCTGCTTTTAAAAACAACACAAGCCACATGATAATGACAGCATTGTCAGTGCAACTCTGTAAATTTCTATCTCCATCAGCCTCTCCCTCTGTCTGTCTGTCTCTGTCTCTCCACATCTCTTGGTTCTGTGTGATAATGGTGATTGTGGAATAATGATCGCCATTTAGGTGAGTCTACATCACCAAAAATTAATTTCGGCGATGTAGACTTGAGGCGAAAAGCAAGAGGTGCCCGAGATGTGAGTTTGTTGTATTTATGCAGGGGGATGTGCCCCCCGCATCCCCCACTTAAGGATTCTCAACTCCAAGGGGGTGCATGTCAGGGGGAGTGCAAAGTAAAATAAAAAAAATTAAAAAAAAATCTCAAAAACCACGCGCACACCCATGACTGAACCCAGCACTCTCCTAACCATAGCCTCCACCAACCCACCATGCCACAATGCCAGCTCAGCAGCACACCACTGCACTACACCCCACAAACCCTCCCTCCCCTTCTGCCCATCGCATGGCATTGTTCCTCCCCACTCCTTACATGAACATGTATACATAGTGACATCACGTCGCTATATTCGCCGAACCCCCTATCCGGTCACCCCCCCCTCGCCAGGTAGCCCTGTGCATAGGTGCCGTGATTGAGTCACTCTTTTTGAAAGTGCTCAATCACAGTCGCCTTGTACATGGGATACCCACCTCTCACAGTAAACATCCTGAATGTCAGGAGCTTAAAAAAATATTAGATTTAATTTATGTATATATTTTGACATGACAGTATAGCTGTTTGTGAATTTCTGTGTTGAAATCAATTGTAAAAATACTTAAATCTCTGCAAGATATGTATAGATGGCAGATATGTAACTGTGCCTTTCAATTTGATGATCAATTCAGTTGGAGTGGCACAATTTTGCACTATAAATACAATTTTTATTTCCGCTTCTGACGTTCTTGGTGAATATTGTGAGACATGTGGGGGAAGGGTGGATAGAGAAATTTACACAGGTGTGCTGACATTATCATTTGGCTTGCTTTTTTTTAGGAACTATAATAAAGTTACCTAAAACTCTAGTGTGGAGTCAGAGATGTCATACCTTTCATGGAGGTCCTGAGTGGAGCCTCGATTCCTTCAGTACAGATATGGTATGCTTATTTCTTTGTCAGACAGTCTGTTTAGAAGCAATTCACATTTCTTCAGCTAGTGAGTAATTGAGTGACAGTACTTAGTGTAAATCCTATACTCTATAATGTATATACTGAGGTACTTTTCTTAACAATATTGTAAGAAGATATAGTATTAATATGCCCCATTTACAGTGAACTGTGTTCTCTTGTTAAAGTAACAACATAGCTAGCGCAGTTTAAGTTACATAGTGTTGACCATTGTAAACATAATAGTACAGTCTTGTAAGGGGTTATCTGAAATGAGAAGTTAGGAACTTGAAGCCAGGTGCAAAATAGTGACAGTAACAGTAATGCCTGTACTGGTGTTTTTGCAGGAAAAAGAATATTTTCATTAAGAGGATACCGGTCTCCTTTGACCTTGCTGACCTCCAGTTGACTGGAGCAATGGAATTAGGTTGCTGATCTGTGCGAAATATGTTGTTGCCTTAGGTGTAATGAATTACATCTCTTTTCAAGTACACAGCAGATTCATGTGGCTGATGCATGATAGGAAGCGTGGTTCTGACTCGGTCATCCACCAGGCACTGCAGCCTGAGGTTCTATGGTTAGGAATACATTTGATTGTGTTTATAATAATAGTATGAATTGATGTTTAGTACTATATTATAATAACTGGCAGGTGCTTTTTCCCTAAGAAAACCCAGGTTGATATTTGCCATAATAACCAGCTGGTTATTACAGCAATCATGCACTGGGTTTCCCTGACTGCACGCGTGCACCAGCTGCTCTCTCCCTTTAATCTTGCTGGACACCTGCTGTAACCACTACTCAGTAGTAAGTGAAACCAAAGATCTCTTTTTTTTTCATGTAACTGCTGTGGCAAAAAAGTGCCCACCAGCAATTATATAAAATAAAAGATGGGACAGTGTGTAAAACTTGATTTTACACACACCCTCAGTGTGGGATGTCACAAACCCACTCAGCAGGTCAGGCCCTCTGCTCCCACACTGCCAACCTCCTAGCGCTGTCTTGTGAACAGGAAACAGAAACAGGGTAACCAGCCTGTCTGTTTTGTGGGTTCAAATCAACCTTTGCTCTGTTCTACTGGGGGAATGTTCCTCTCCTAACATACTGTGCACACACAGACACATAACCAAAGCCTCTTCTATAGCCACAGACTCAATTATCTCACTGTCAGGGCAAGCAGAAGAGCTTTCCCTGGTGAGCATGGTAAAGACAGATGAGGGATTTTTCACTGTCAGCAAAGAAACAGTTGTAATGAAAGCTATTAATAACTCTTAATGTTTGTAATGTGTTAATGTGTGTAAGGAGGGTGTGATGATAAAGGAAACAACATTTAATTAATTTGTTTTATTTTTTTATTTAAGGTAGTTTTATTTTTAGGGTCCAGTTGAAGATATTTACAGTGTAAAGGCAGCAGCCATGTTTGTGATGGAAGATCAGTTCTGGTTGTAGGGGGACTGATTGTAGATAGTTCTGGTAGTTGGAGGACTGATTTGCTCATTGTGTAATGTGATTTAGGACCAGGATGATTGTTTGTTTATAGAGATTTAATGTACGGTCAGCTGACATCTCTTGGCCAATGAGATTTCTAGATTTTTTCCTTGACATTTTATAATAGTATTTATATAAAATGGGTTGGAAGTTTTCTGCATCCTGACTGGCTAAGGCATGCCAGTTGCTGTGTCCTTATCAGAGCATATTGTGCCAAGTGGTACTTCTTTAGCCAACCAGGATGCAGAGCATCCAAAAGATCCATTCCTGTCACAAGGTTTTTCCATTGTGGATCAAGCATCAACTCTACAGTTGGTAATGCCACACTCCCCCCAACCACCCTCATGAATGTATGATGCAGTTGTGGCTTCCTCCTAATACAATCACGTAGTGATACAGGCTGAACAGCCGCAATATTGTCCAGCCAGGAAAGCCCAATTTCTTCAACTCAACACTCATTTGTTCATTCAGAGGTCCAGCTCCTGCTGCTCAAAATGCTGCCCAGTACACACAGACCATTTCTGCCATGTCTGGTCACCATTCCTTGCCCCACCAATCCTTAATTGTGAACCACAGAAACCCAGAAATCCCTATCTGAAACTGCCATGTTACCACAAAACCCAAAATACTTTTTTTACCCCATACTGTAACTGTTAAACTTTGAGAAACACAAAGCAAGAAACCGCTGTGTATGGTGCCTGCTAAGGGACACTCTCATTCCCACTCAAACCAACTGCTCAATAAAATGAAATTAATGGACAGAAAGGTAAAAGAAAAAAAAAAAAACTAAAAAAAATACCACCCCAAATGCTTTTTCTGTCTCAGGGAGTGGGTAAAGAAACATCATCGGACACGCAACTAACAGTGACACATGTAGCCAAAGAAACTCCAAAGGTGAAAGACACCCTAAAAGATATATAAAACAAACAAAAAATAAATAAAACAAAAACTTGCAACAGTTTATTTCCTTGTGGTGTGGGTGGGGGGGGCAGAGACAGACACACATCACCTCCCAGTAATGTTAAAAACATTATGCAGTACTGTATTACAAGGGACTACTTTTTTCAAACCTAAGAAACAAGTGAAATAAAGGGAAAAATAAAGTAATATTTATCTTTTTTACATTTTTTAAAGTTTACTCATGGGACCCATTTTATAAGTGTAATAAGACATTCCGAGGTATGGTTTATGGACTGATAAAAGCATTTCCCCAGTGCTAAAGGCACTTGGCGCAAGTGTCTCATGCCTCATTATGCACCTGGGGCATGCTCTTATCAGCCCATGAACCATACCTAGCCATGTCTTAATCCTTACCTAATACTGTTACGGATATGGTCTTACTGTTTTTCTTTTTCTGCAGCTCAAGTGTTAAGTCTAATTTGAATTTTTTGCCACTAGCTGCGACTTAATTTTCCATTCCTGTTTCATGTAGTATCATGTTGGAAAGTGCTACTCTTTGTGAGGCACGGCACTTGATCACTTTACTTGTTTTAGCTCATATATCACTACAAATCTACTCTACAGTGAGCTGTATTTTATTTATTTTTCTTTACTATTGTATATGCTATGTTATTTTTGCCTACGTACCCACCAGAGATGCAGAGCAATATTTGTCCCCCTTTCATTTTATAGCTACTTCTCTTCTTCCATTCCACTTTCTGTTTTATTTTTATTAACTTCATTCCTCTCACTTAAATTATGTGTTATGTGGAATAACTCTTTTTGTTATAATTATTTTACAAAAATTGTCAGTTGTGGAGATGCATTTGTAAAAAAATTAATTATAATAGTGAGACTTTTTGAAATGTTATTTTACTTACCATACTCATGCTTGTCTACCCACTTGCTCAGTCTCCTACTTGTTTCTGTTCTTGTACTAACTAATTCCTGTTACTTCATATCAAGGAGTTGTTGATTTTCATATTGTGTGTGCCTGTGGTGGAGCAGCAATAAAAGATATACTATACAATGCCCTCAATTACACACCTACCCCAGTTTACTTTTACCTAACACCCATTTTTTGGCATTGTACATTAAGATCTTCCTTCAGGAGAACAACATGTAATGAAATGTGCAAGATTTATATTGACATTTGGTTATATGCACTTTTGTATAATACTGATTCTGTGTGTGTGTGTGTGTGTGTGTTGTATAACAAACTCTAAAAAAAATCAATGAAACATATCAAATGTCTTTGTAAACATGTCTCAACATTGTGTTTATCTTCCACCTTATTACAACATATAGGGCCAGATATTCAAAACTTTGTGCTGGGCGCAAACCATTTGATCCATGTTTGTGCTGGGTTTGTGTGGGTCCTCAATATTCAAAAGTTGAAATAGCATGGGAAAACTGCAGTAGCACTGGGCAAAAGTATAATGTATGCAATGTGCAAAGAAAGGGTGTGTGTACATGACTACAGGCACTAAGCTACTGTATATTCAGTGCTTTAGCACTGTGCAAAGTGTATTTGCACAACTTTGCACGATACTTTGCATGGTTCAAATTACCACCCAGGAAAAGGTAGTCTTAAATTTGGGCAAACTAAAGATGGGGGGTTTGGACATAGCAATAACAGGCTACAGGGCATAAATACACAATGTGAGATAAATCTGCACTCTGTACAAAGGTAGGGGTGCTCTATTTACTTGAGTCCAGAGCAGGGCTCACAAACAAGACATGCAACTCCCTTTGTGTAAAACACAAAGAAAAGGTGAGCAACAGGTGTAGATCAGGATGCACAGTTAATGTAAACAGCAGCACACTGAGGCAAAAATCCAACAACAGGTAGATATGTGCAACAATCACAGTGTACATCCAAAGTGTATAATAGTACACATGCAGCACTGGAGGGAAGAAGGGTGTTGAGCAGAGGGTGTACAGGTGGCTAAGCTGTAAGACATACTAATGGCTAGCCAAACAGCTAAAGCCATCCACACAGTGCACATGTACCAGTGTTTAGAATGCCCCTGACATTGGTGTACCTGTCTGACGGTACATGTCTGCCCCCCCTCCCAAGGCACATACCGCACACCTGCACAGACACCAAGGCACACATGGACAGCCATGTGTATGGTACTGTGGGATAACCACACCACTGATGCAGCTTGGGGGGGGGATAGGACAGCATAACAGTGATGTCCACTGTCAGAACACACCAGCCAGTTGGTCCTGTTACTGTGGTGTACAGCAGTCAGTGATGCCTGCCAGACAGTAGGGATTGCTGTGTCCCTCATGAAACCACCACTATGGTATTGTAGCATCTGCTGTGCACTGTAGTAGGGACTACAATATGTCCATGGCATGCAGCACACCATCCGTGGCAGTGGTGCTAGTCCCTTGGGGCACACTTGACTCTGCTGCTGTGTACAAACATAGCCTGCAGCTACCAACATGTTCCTCCAGTCTGACATACAGGTGGTGCTGTGGAGACACAACTTGTGGCTACTAACCTGTAGTTCCAGTCTGACCTACAGGTAGAGTTGTGTGCACCATGGAATCTTCATGCTAATGTATGCTAAGTAGGCCTTAATGAGATGCTAATTTGTCTTTTTGCACACAGATTGCTTAAGTAGGCTCATTCGCTTAGGAGCTTTGAACATACCAAACTTTTGCCCAGGGCTAATGTGTTTGCACCGGGCTAATGTGTTAGCACTGTGCAATCGGGTTAGCCCCAGGCAAACCTTTCACAAGCATAGCACAGTTCTGCAGTGTGTGGCCTGCATTGTTGTTTACAGTTGTGAAACACTTCATTGCTATCACACACATTGACCACCAACTTCAGCTGTGCCTTACTCCACCTCTGTGTCCACAGAGCTGCTGTTGCATTTCACACTTCCCTGTTGCTACTGTATATTCAGAGCTGTTTTATTTCCTGGGCTATTTTAGCACTGCACTCCCAGCCCTGTTTGCACTGCTTCCTTTGCATGCTATATTCAGCAGGTTTAGGCCCAGGTGCTGTTCATCTGAATATAGCTTGCTACTGGTTCAAGGTTAATTTAGCATGCTGTGCAGTGCGAATTTAGCCCTGGGGATAATTTTTTAAATATCTGGCCCATAATTATCTCAGCAGTGTTTGCAGTTAAGGTACAGTACCTTCATGTATATGATGGCCTGGTTCTATCGTTCTGATTGCTATAACAGTGCATAGAATAAAATGTAAAACATATAGGTAACTGTAATACAGACGGTGGCATTATTTCTTTTATCTGCCCTTTCTCAATGTACCATACTTTGATTCGGTTAGTGTATGTAACAGCAATTCAGGTATATCTGCAGCCCATGAAACACCCTTATCTAGTTAATGCATTTGCAGCCATAGTGGTTCTGCCAGTGTTCGTAATTTATAGAGTGCAAATCTCATTATGAACCAATGCACTTTATGTAAAACATTTAAATAACATGGATACAAATAAAACCATGAATAATCCTTATTAAAACAATAAAAACTATTTATATTCTGGGAATGCTAAAATAAATAAATAGGTTTTCAGCGCCCTCTTAAAGTGCTCTAAATTCTGACTCTTTTGTATAGGTCGAGGCAGAGAGTTCCAGAATGTGGGGCCATATATGCAAAGGAACAGGCCCCTGATGACTTTAAACAAACTCCGGGAACCTCCAGCAATCCCTCGTCCATGGAGCGGAGGGGGCACGAAGGGTGGTAACATTGGAGGAGGTCTTGCATGTAGCTGGGCCCCTGCCCATGTTCAGTAGGATCTTATAGGTCAGCAGACCAACTTTATAGGGAACATTGTTTAACCAGGAGTAGCACACTAAGCCGAAGCTTGTTTCCAGATGTGACCTGGGAGCACAAGGAAGTTAAGTGACTTGCTCAGGATCACACAGTATGCACCTAGGTGGCTATGGGATTCAAACCCAGGTCTCCAGATCTGCAGCTCAGAGCCTTAACCCAGTGCGCTATACTGTCTCCATCCTTATACTATGGTTTTTATACTACAGCATATAAGGAGCAAGAAAGCTATTAGCTCATGAGTGCTCCTATACAGTCACAATGAGCTTAATAATATTTCTGGTTTGTATCTGTGAGCAGAAACGCATCTAGGCATTTTTTAAATTCCTGTTTAGTTTTACTGATAATTATTTCTATGGACAAATTGTTCCATGGTTTTATAACCTAAAAAGTAAAAAATAATTTTCTGTTGTTATAATGAAAATACTTTCCCTCTAATTGTAGTGGGTGTCCTCTAGTGTTGTACTTACTTTTTTTAAAGATTAGTCCTAGTTCAGACATTAGATATGGATCATTTATGATGTCAAATAGGAACAATAGGTACTCCCTAAATCGTTGCGTCTCTAGCAACATCAAATTCAGAGTAATAAGTCTATCATTATATGATGTATTAAAAGGACCATTTTAATGTTTTGTGAATTTTCTTTGTACTTTCTCTAGTTGGGTACAGGTTGTTTTCTTGTATGAGCACCATAGCTGGGATGCATATTCCAAATGCGGTCTGACATGACCCCATTATAGGAGCATCAAAATATTGGGATCCAGTGACTTTATATTGCATCTAATGGACCAAATTACTTTGTTGGTTCTACAGATAACCTAATTACCCTGATTTGAGTTTTTCATGTTATTTGAAATAATAATGCCTAGATCTTTTTCATCCATTGTGATTAGTGAAGGAGATCCACCACCTTACTGGCAGACAGTGTATATAGTGGAGCACAGGAGTAATATGACATGACATGGATAGAGAGTCTTCCATTAGCTTCCTCAAACATAAGTTCACATAACAAGAGTTGATCACTAGGTGAACTGAACATGTCAATGACAAAACGGTTACCATTTTGCCCTCTTCGATTAAGTCCTTAAACTGTCCAAGCCACTGTGCCTTCCAGGCCAAAAAAAAACCTTAATTCATTAACACCGTGTACCCTTTATGTCCCTTAAAAGACTGGGTTAAGTCTGGCAGTGGCAGTGTCCCCTTCTTATGTTCTATATGACAGTGGATCTTTGTCCAAATACCTGGGGTAAGTCTTATGAAGGGGTTCCTTACCCTATTGAGTATATTTTTACCCAATGCTGGACCTAAGAGATTCCCCAGGATATCCCTCCAAGGACCTGATCCTCCATTAACTTCCAGGATACCCTCTGTGAAACCTTGCCTCCACCTTATGTCAATTGTGGCAGCAAGTAGGTACTGCAGCACATAGGGGACAGCCAGACCCCCATTCTTAATATGTTCTTGTAGAGTGGACATCTAGATTCTAATCTTTTAACCCACCCTAAGAACATCTGCCATAATCCAAATCTTTCATCACATTTTGGAGGTACCCCCATTCAAAGCAGTCAAACATTTTTTCAGCATCTAGTGCCAGGATACCTGCAGAATCCCCTTTTGCCCTGTCCAACTTCCATAAGATGTTTAATGTTATCCTAATGTTGCCCTTACTTTTTCTACCTCTCATAAAGTCTGACTAGTCTGGGTGAATGATGACAAGGAGAATGATTCCGGCCTGGACGCAATTATTTTTGCCAGGATTTTGTAATCTGCTGGTAACAGAGATTGACCAATAAGAGGTGCACAACCTTCTCCAGTTTTGAAAAAACTACAATAGTTGCAGACAGCATGGATGGGGGGCAGCTCACTTGTAGTCATTCCTTCTTGCAGCATCTCCATGAGGACTTCCTTTATCTCCTTCATGAAAATTTAATACAAATCAATGGGGAGACCGTTCTATCTGGTGCTTTCACCCCTGCCAACCCAATTGCTCTCCTTACCTCCTCCCATGAAGTAGGAGTTTCTAAAATTATCTGTCTGTCTGTCTGTCTATCTATCTATCTATCTATCTATCTATCTATCTATCTATCTATCTATCTATCCATCCCTATTAATCAATCTATCTATCTATCTATCTATCTATCTATCTATCTATCTATTCTCAATATCCTTTATCTCAGGCACCAGAGCTTTCAAAAAGGAAGGAGTCCAGCTGATCCTTACTGGGGTTTCACTCAGAGGTGTAAAGGGAACTATAGTACTCTGAGAGAGCTGATTTTACCTCCCTAGTCTCACATGTCTTGGACCTGTCCTCCTTCCTGATTTCAGGAACCATTGCTTGTCCCACTCTCACATTTAATTGCCTTAAAAGCCACTTCCTGCCTTTATCCCCTCAATGTTGGCTTTAGCCTTAGCTACCAAAATTTGTCTTTCTAGCTCTGTGTGTTTAAGGTATGATATTCACATTTGGCCTTCTGCAACTCTAAAGAGCTCTTCCTATCCTGACATTCTTCGTGGGCTTTTTTTTTTCCAGATCATTTTTTATCCTCCATCGCAGGCCACTGTTTATGTCCTCCAACCTTCACCAGCTCTGGGGTTGTTTGGGCACTTACCCATGCTTTGCATGTTCCGGTGGATCCCCAGAGCCAGCCCAGAGACTTCATCCTGCCATGACCCCCATAATTTCCTCATTTTCTCCCCGTTACCCGAGGCCCCGGAACCTAGTAGTAGTGCATGCGCATGGAGGCACACACACATATGCACCGTCGCTCCAGTGATGGCCTTTTTCTCCATCCCCTAGTCTAACACCAGGGCACCTTGACATGGCACTGCTGCCCAGCCTCCACCAGGAGGCAGCCAAGCACTGAGGAAACACTCCTCAACCCACCCAAGGAGGACAGCTGGCAGCTGGATCAGCTCCTCAACCTCCCCCCAGGCAGACCCCCAGTGGCCCGAGCTCAAGGCTGAACCCGGGTCACTGGCACGGTGCAAGGTGTGGCATCCAGTGCCTCAATCCTTAGCACCACTGTGCTGGCCCATTTCATTGGCCTTTTTTAATCTATTAATTGCTTCTTTTAATGATTTCAGCTGATCTATGGCCTTCTTGTTTTTGTGATGTGCAAATAAGATCATTTCCCCTATAGAGTGATCTTTAGTGTCTCCTGTCAAGCCCATTCAAATGTGTCACCTGCCCTATTATCTGACAAAAAATTCTTGATAGCTTTGTGCATGTGAGTTCAATAAACAGCATATTTTTGAAGGTTTGGATCTAGTCTCCAAGGTCATCTCTTTCGCCCAGTGTGTAACCCTTTACTCTCTAGCATCACATAGGCATGGTCAGAATGCAAAACAGGGCCATGAGTCACTTTGTGCACCCTTTGTAGCACGCTCTGTGAGACCAGAACCATGTCTGTTCTAACATATGAATTGT
This sequence comes from Neoceratodus forsteri, assembly GCA_016271365.2. NCBI lineage: Eukaryota > Metazoa > Chordata > Ceratodontiformes > Ceratodontidae > Neoceratodus > Neoceratodus forsteri. Next base: position 660,016,755 of record CM057449.1, read on the forward strand.
GGGTATCGGAGTAGAATGTGAAATCCCTTCCAGCTGGGATTTTGAATCTCCAGGTGGAAGTTAGTTTGTGGACTGACAATAGGGCCTGCAGTGCACCTGGGCCTTTTGTGAATTTGTAGTGGGCTTGGGAAGAATGGCTCATAACCCCATCTAGGAAACAGTTTGCACACCCTGCCAGAAGTCAGTCCCCACTGAACCCTGCAGTCTCCACTGACAACTTACTGAAACTTATGGTTTTAGAAGGACCCCACTAACCCCATTTTACTGATACCCAAACAGATTTCCATCAAGCAGCACCGACACCTTGGACTGTCAGCCATCTTGGGAACAGAGGCCTGTATGTTTGGCCTTAACCAAATTATGGTGCCCCTGGCTTTGGTATAAAAGGTGGTACCTGTCCATGCTATCCCCCAGTTCTGTCTTAAATGAGTCAGTTCACTTGGGGTGGTATGTGTTTCCTGGAAGCACACTATGGCCGTGATTCTCTAAGGGGCAGGTTTCACATGCAAAATGCACATACCCTGCCCACACGGATCCGCACTTGCAGACAGGTGTGTGCCTGCTGAAATTCACTAGCACCAGTCACCTGTCCATGGCCCCAACTCCCCTGGCATGCAGGTTCATGGTGGGGTGGATGGGTGCAGAGCTGTGGACTCAGGCAGGCATCCAATGGGATGCCTGTCCTGGGTCCCTGACAAAATCCCTTGCACCGTGGGAGAAGGGATGTGTGGGTAGGTGTGGATATCACTGTCAGGCACTACAGAGTACACACACCTGACTGACTTCCCCAGCCCACCCGTCACCTCAGTGGGCTGGGGTTCCATCAAAGGGTGACCACGTGATCCCACCATGGCTGTCAGCTGCCTTCCATGGTGGTTACGCAATGGATACTCCTTGGACTCCACAGCATATATTGCATCCCTGGTACCTGGCACTCTATACCTTTGAGACTGGCGTGGAGCATGGACATCCCCCCAACATGCCCCCATCCCTCCACTGGCACAGGGCCCCATGGTCAGCTGCGGATTAAGTGTGCAGGGTACTAGTGTGCCCATTGGTGAATGCCATGGGGGTGCATAGGACACCACTGAGTTGCATTTAGTCATCAGAATGCCTATGCACTATCGTTATGCGATGCGTAGGCATTTGAGAATCGCAGCCTATATTGGGTACCTGTTTTTTTAAGATTCCCAGGATCTTTTTCCTTTTTTTAAGAAATTTAAGACCATTGACATTCCATGACATCAGCTTAAAGAGGACAGGAAATCATTTCTATTTGGCAGATGTTTATAAAGTTCTTATTCTCAGAAATGATATTCATTCCTTTAAATTATTCATATTTAACAGTACCTGAATAAAAAGCACTACAAAAAACTGTATTTTGCATTGTTTTGTTTTTTTGGGCAGTATGTGGTTGCTGTTCTCTTCAAGGAACAAGTAATTTGGAGTTTTAACTATGTCACAGTTTGTGCACAGAACTATGAGCAAGGTTCTGATGGGTCATAATTAGCACCCTGTGCACATACCATAAGATAGTAGAGACTCCAAATTATAAGTTCCATGAAGAGAACTGTAATAGAATGCAAAATCACACATGCCCACTCAATGCAAAGCATCATGTGCTGCATATGCAAATCACCACAGAATGTTATGCTGGTTCAACTTTAAGCAGAATTGCATGGTGCCGAAAGGCCTCTCACACAGTTTGCAAAGGGTGCTAACAGATGACACAGACTCGTGTTTCATGTTACTAGGACTCATCAGTATGCCTCGTCTGTTTGACACCCCAGCAGAATGAACCAGGTACCCTAAGACGGTCTGTCTGGGTTATGTTGTGGTGAACCCATTAAAATGAAAAACTATTTAAAAGACAAAGAACCTCTGTGTGCAAACACTGAGGCAAGGGTTACCCCAAAGGGCATTTGGCTGGGAAGCCAAGTTTCAAGAAAATACAAAATCACACATGCCCACACAATGCAAAGCATCATGTGCTGCATATGCAAATCACCACAGAATGTTATGCCGGTTCAACTTTAAGCAGAATTGCATGGTGTCGAAAGGCCTCTCACACAGTTTGCAAAGGGTGCTAACAGATGACATAGACACGTGTTTCATCCTACCAGGACTCATCAGTGTGTCTTGTCTGTTTGACACCCCAGTGGAATGAACCAGGTAGCCTAAGACGGTCTGTGATAGAATGCAGCCCATAAAAACAAAACAATGCAAAAATGCTCATATTGCTTTATTCAGATACAGTTACATTTTGATAATTTAAGGGAATGCATATAATTTCTCAGAACAGGAGCTTTATAAACAGATGCCAATTAGCATAAATTTCCTGTTCCCTTTACTACATTCTGACATAATAACTTGGACAAACATTTTCAAAGCCATTATGTAATAAGCACGATTGTATTTATTTATTTATTTCAATCTAGGATTACAATATCTTTGAGCCGAGGCTCTTTTACAAAGGTTCCATGTCAGCGTGTGCAACAGTCATCATTTTTAGTTACAAACATATAGTCATTGACTTACAGACATGTAATAACCAGTACAAGACTTGAACTATGAGCAAGACAAGGGAAAGAGGAGGGTGGGAGGGTGGGGGGTGAAGTGGAGGTAGGAGATCGAGGGGAGGAGGTGCAGGGGTAGAGGGAGTACTGGAGGTGGTTGGGAGCCGGGGCAGGAGTGGAGATATGGGGAGGTGGGTGAGGGTGGGAGACAGTTCAGCCAGGAGGCCTTGTCGAGGGAATAGACAGGTAAGGTGCTAGGGGTGCAAAAACTGATTGTAAGTGTTGGGTGCTGGGGCATGTGCAGCTGGAACGGTGGAAATGTTAAGATGGGCAATCACAGGATACAAGCAGTGAGAGGTGCAGCTTGGACTTGAAGAGACTGAGTGTTGGAGCGGCCCCATGTCACTGCCAAGAGAGCTGAGCCAGTTGGATGCCCAATAGGTGAATGATCTTTGTCCTTGGGTGGTGTGACATCATGGGATATGTAGTAGATGGGAATTGGATCTCCTTGTAGTGATGTTCCTATGTCTAGGCTTAAGGAGGGCACAGACTCCAGGTGGGGCAAGCCCCATTATAATTTTCTTGGCCGTGATGCAGGTTTGGTATTTTATGCGTTTGTCCAGTTGAAGCCATCTAGATTGGGAATAAAGGTCACGTGTGGGTATGGTGATGTGAGCCAGTGATGAGATGACAGGCCTTATTCAGGGAGGTTGCAATACATTTGAGAGCAGTGGTATTGCCCCAAAGTATGGCTGGGAAAGCAGACCAAGGGAGCCTCAGGGAGGGAAAAGGTTAATCTCCCCCTCACTCACCCCATACATAGCCAGCTGGCTTGCTAACCAAGGAGGGAACAAGTGGGCAAAGTACCCACCAGACCTAATAAGGGGCATAGCGTAGCATGAGCCCCAGGGGCTGAGGTTTGGTGCCAGATCGGAAACACAAGCAGGCAGAAGCAGCCAGAGAGACAGAAATGCAGATTAGAGTCGGCTAAAGAGGGGCATATCAGCCTGAATTTGCACTGATAGAAAGGGGGGGGCAGGGCCAAAAACAAGGCCCTCACAGTTGTGTGCAGAGAAGGTGGGGCTAAGCCCAGGCCCACTGCACTGAAAGGCGGCAGACCTAAATTAATAATTATTAGGGATGGGGTCCAAGACTAAAGGCCCTCTGACTGCATTCTGTGAGGTGGAGCTAAGTTGGGGTATACTGTGTAGCCAGGCCACAGCCTTCTCCTACATATTCAAGAGAGGTGGCCTGGGCCAGCTAGCCCCTGGCAGATCTGTAGAGGGAATTCTTCAGGAACCTAAAAGGACAGCACCCCTATTTTTGGAAAAGTCACCCCAGAGATCCAAGCCTTGTCCCTGGGGACCCCAAACACCTCCTATCAGCTACCCCATCCCCCCAAACTGCTTGTTGATAGCTGTTGTGCCTGCAGATCAAGGGCACAACAAGGCCTACGCTGTACTGCCTGCCACCCAGACCTTGGTCGTAGGCGGACACAGCACCTTGTACTAAAAATTGTATTTGCCAATGTCAGTGTCTTACCCAGGATTGTACTCTGGGATACAATATGAACAGAAAAGTCAGACTGTTTGCCTCACGGCCTGAACTGAAGTACAGCAGGGCTTGAACTGCCTGCCATGCACCCACTGAAAACTGTTATTTGTATTGGGGCTGGTCTTGCTTGCCCTGCACCTCAATCATTTTGGTTCCCGAAACTTTCCTCATTGGGGCATGAACTGTCTGCCCCACAACCAACTGTGGTCACCTGCATCAGTCCCCTTCCCCCAAGATTAAACTGTTGCCTTGGGGAAGCGGACGGGCTGCCCAGCTACAGTAGTCCATCTCCTAAACTGTTTCCCCTATGACAGACTGCAATTGCCTGCATCCTTAAGCTCAGGGGCCATCTTCCTTTCTAGGTGGCAAAGCTTCCAGTGCCTTCTCCCCAGCCTGCCGATGATCTCTGAAGACATTGAAGACTGCGGTAGCCAGAGCAGCGATAGTGAGTTACCCATTAAAGTTAGCCTAGGAGCCACCCGGGCTCAAGGCAGTAATGTCCCCTCCACAGTACGGTGATTAGGAAGTTGTTCCATTTTTATATTGCTTTTTCTAGGTGGCTATAGTCCCCTTCTTTGGCTGGGCAGCAACCCATCAGTGACCTTCCCAAGGACCCTCCACCACAGCAGATGGATACCTCTTTGACCAGCTCCCATCCCTTCATCACCTGCCTATTCAACTTCTGGACCTGTCTTCATCCTTCATCCTCTTCATCTCCCTAATCCTCTTCATATTGATGCTTCTTCTTCTCCTGCTGGCCAATGAGACTGATCGGTCTATAAGGAACTGTAATGATCATTCTCCAAGCTAGCTGCCAACACTGGCTCCTTACTAGAAAGACGGGCATGCACTTTTTTTTTGTGTGTCACGCTGCTCTGGTTCGTGGCCTTCACCCTGGATACAGGGCAAATAGTTCTTAACTTAGCATAGTACTCCATGATAATAGACTATATATAAAGATATACTGAGGTGGGGGGGGTTCTGTACTTCCGCCTCCCCTGGGGGGGATGCATGAAGGAGATTTGTATTGTTTGGGGTACCCTTTCACAGAGGTCCACTTGTTTTTGGGAGGGGAGCAGCAGGATGCAGAGGGATTGCATGTTAGATCCCACCCTAATAAGGGGGATATAGGTTAGTCTTGTTGGTTGGGGGGGTTGTTCATGTATCAAAAGAGGATTTTTGCAACTCCAGGTGGAGTTGCTTTGTTGTTTTTTCTGCTATTTGGGACCAGACTTTGTTGACCAGGGTGGGAGGGAGAGAGAGGTTTGTGTGTTGGGGAGTATGGGGGGTGGGGGGGGCCATGTTGTATTAACTGTTCTTAGACATGAGTTCCTTGTATGGTTTGCGAGGGATGGGGGATAGTAGAGTTCAAACTGTGTTTTTCCATTACAGGTGTTTACAGAAGAACTGAATCAAGCAAAAATCGATTTGTGTTGATGGGTGTTGTTCCTACGAATGGGGGTGAGTGGGAAGGGGGTGAGAAAGGGTAGTTATGGCTATTGTTGTATTTTTTCACAAAATGTAAAATGTTGAGTTTTATTTTATACAGATACACTAGGATAAAGGTAATAGAAAACTCTGAAAGAATGTGCTGGAACAGGCAACATCAGCTACAGGAACACCTCCCCACTGTTATTCATGGGGAGGGGTGTGTGAATATATACAAGAGGAGCTATGGCTAAGGCAAGGGATCTCACTATAGTTTTTTGGGAATGTGAGGGGATCTCATCCCCAGTGAAATGGATGAGTATTTTAGCTGCCCTGAGGAAAAAGGGCACACAGGTGGTGATGTTACAGAAAACACATCTCACTAATATAGAACATGCCAAGCTGATTAGAGGATGGGTTCGGATGTGTCATTTTGCTTCTTTTAATAGTCACAAAAGAGGGAGTGGCCATTTTGTTTCATAAGAATCTTCCCCTGCAGGTTAAGTGGGTGGTGGCAGACCCTGTGAATGTCAAATGTTTTTGTTAGCAGGGAGCACTTCGGGGAGACCATCACCTTTGGGTGTATATATGCCCCAGCACTTTTTGACCCAATCTTTTTTCAAAATACACTGCACATCCTGATAAGGGAGCAATTTCAGGGCCTGGTGCTGGGAGGGGATCTAAACTGTACAGTGGAACCCCTGCTGGACTATTCTGAAGGGAAGGGTCAAACCCGAGGAGCCCTGTGGTGCTGGCAAGTAGGTATGGGTGACTTGGAGTTAGTGGATAGCTGGCTCACTGCTAATCCAGGGGCAAAGAAGTTCACCTTCTATTCAAACCCACATGGTACGTAGTCTAGAGTAGAATACATTTTTTTTGCAAATAACTTTATTTTTCTGAGAACAAATTTTAACATAAGCATATAAAAAAAGCACAAAACAAAATTCCATCATGGCTGGACAAACACAGACATGTTCATATTACAATAATCATAAGCGACATAAAAAAAAAAACTAAGAATAAGTAACCCCTTCCCACCCTGCAGCAGCCCCCTCTTCCCTAGCCCAGTTACCCCTGTGACAGATATCATATAAACAAATTAGACCCTTGTAAAGTCTCATGTAAAGATTCAAGTACAGATTCATGGCACAACCCTTTAACCGCTACAACACCAAATGTTGCGAAAAGGGGAGAGAAAAAAAAATAACCTAAAAACAGAAACGAAAAAAAAAGAAAATACTGAAGGATATTATGGCCCCCCCATATAAGCATAGTGATAAAGCTATCACCTCAGCAGAAAATCACCTGTCAGTATAGATATATAAGAGGGGTCCTAGGCCTTGACAGGAGGAAAGGGGGGGGGGAGAACTGGTGGGAGCTAATTCAATATCCAAATTTATCCTTAAGGATTGAAAAAAGCTCACCCCAGCATTCCTGGAACTTCTCACCAGAGTGGGAGAACCTAGCTACACATCTTTCTGCATTTAAAGTGGTAAGAAATTCCACCCACCATTCTCTAAAAGAGGGTTCCCATTCCTCCTTCCAATGTCTAAGAATTACCAACTTTGTGACCAAATCCATCAATGCTAAGTGCACTTTTTGAAAATAAGTAGGAACAGATGAGTACATACCTAAAAGGCAAGTGTCCTCATCAAAATATGGGGCAATTTTAAGATAAGGTGCCACCCGCCTTTTAACCGTGTCCCAAAATTTAGCTATTCTGGGGCACGACCACAATTTATGGTGTAATGTAGCAAAATCAGAGCCACAGTCCTTACATTCTGCAGAGGGCAACCTCCCTATCCTATATAATTTACTAGACATATAATATAAATTGTGAAGAATATTGAACTGAATGTTCCTCAATCAGTCTTGCTTAATTTGAAGATAATTGTCAGTCCAGATCTTTTCCCATGTTTTATCTGGAAAGTCCTTGGTATAATTATATTTCCAGTAATAAGCTATGGGGGAGAACTTTAACACTGCGTGCCTTATAATTCCCTTATACAATTTAGCTATTGATTTACAACCCCTAGACAGTGCCCAAAGGGTGTTTAAAACTTCCCCCGCATAATCCAACAATGGAGGTTTGCCCAGAAAATGTTTGATACACTGACATATTTGAATTAACTGAAACCGAAATTTCAAGGGCACTTTGAACCTATTTTGCAAGTTAGAAATGGATACCATCGAGTTTCCCGAAATAAAATCTTTTAAATATAACTCATTATGAGATCCCCTGAGGAAGGTTTTAACTATTTTCTTATCTGTTTTTAAGTTTGGATTATTAAACAAAGGTTGCTTCAGGTCTTTTATAGTATGGATCTGAAGCAAAGAACATAATTGTTGTAAAGCTCTCACATCCCACCCGAGAGGACAGTTTCTGAGTTTTAATGGGATATTTGATCATGGATTAAACAACAAAGCCACCAGGGCCATATTTCAAGAACAAGACTGCTGGTTATCCAAAAGAAACCAAGAGGGGCTCACCAGAATACTGGCCGTTGACGTAAACCAATGTAAAAATCTGTTAGCATGAGTTGCCAGGTAATAAACATAAAAATCTGGTACTTGTAGCCCCCCCATTGCCCTAGGGCATGTAAGTTTCCTATAAGCCCTACGCGAGACCTTCCCCTTCCATAGGAAATCCGAACATATCCTCTGAAGAGACATAAAAAAGGATTTAGGGAGATAAATGTTAAGATTATTAAGGGGGTTAAAAAATCTGGGCAAAATTTTCATTTTCAGGACATTTGACCTCCCCCAAAAGGATAACAGTAAATTATTCCATCTGGCCAGATCTTCTTTAGTTGTTTTTATCAAGGGATCCAAATTAAGTTCCTTAAGTCTAGAAGTATCTTTAGAAATTTTGATACCCAAGTAAGTTAGGTACTCTTTCTCCCATTGGAGACCCATACTTTCAATTAGGTCCCTTGTAAGAAGAGGAGATAAGGAATATACCATAGTTTTATTTTTATTGAGTTTGTAACCTGAGAACTCACTAAATTGAGATATAGTTTGGAGGGCATGGGGGAGGGACTGCCTACTGCTAGAAATATGTAAAAGTATATCATCAGCGAACAGGGATAACTTAAATTCCAAATGTTCTAATTGTATACCTCTTATCCCCTGTTCTAAGTTGAGAACTCTAGCTAAAGGTTCTATATACAAATTAAACAAATGGGGGAAAGAGGGCATCCCTGCCACGTGCCTTGACAAAGTGGGAAGGAATCTGAAATATGATTATTGCACTGCAATCTTGCTGTTGGACAATGATACAAAACTCAGATTTGTTCAACAAAGGACTGTGGAATGCCAAATTTTGACAGGACCTCAAACAAGTATGCCCACTCTACCCTATCAAATGTTTTTTCTGCATCCAGGGACACCAAGACAGCTTCCAGCTCAGGGTCCCTGGATGCAGAAATCAGGTGGAATAGTTTCCTAAAATGGTCTGATAAAGTACGCCCCGACACAAACCCTGCTTGTTCCAGGCTTATCAAACACTTCCATACTCCCTCCAACCTGTTGGCCAAAATTTTTGCATTTATTTTAACATCAATATTCAGCAGGGAAATAAGCCGGTAATTGCTGTTCACTGTAGGATCCTTCCCTGGTTTGGGCAGGAGAATTATTCTCTCTTCAAATAATGACTGGTCCTGAACTGGGAAGGAACTCCAGTAAGTATACAGCTGAAGCAGCAAAGGAATGAGATACTTTTTGAAAGTTTTATAGAACAGGCTCATAAAGCCATCTGGGCCCGATGCCTTATCTGGATTTAAAGAATCAATCACCGCCGAGATTTCCTCCACAGTGATTGGGGCTGTTAAGTGGGTCTGGTTATCTCCCGATAAGGTGGTCAAATCTGCTCTAGTTTTAAATGCTGACATTTTTTCATAATGAACACCCAATAATGGGTCCGGGGAATATAATGCCTTATAATACTCTCTAAAGAGATTTAACATCTCCGGTGGACTAACCACCAAGGAACCTGATTGAGGTTGTTTAATAGCTGCAATCCATTTTGATGTTGACTGTTGCTTTAATTGCCAAGCAAGTAGTTTATTTGCTTTACTGCTCTGGCCAATATAAGAAGGTTTTAGTAGAGAAGCCGACCTCTCTACTTTCTCTAGTAAAGTACTTGCATAGTATGCTCTTAGCCTAGTAAGTTCCTGATCTTCTAGAGGTGAAAGGTTGTCCACTCCCTTATTTTCCAAAATCTTAATTCTCTGCAAACAAATACTGGTTTGAAATGTCTTTTTCCTTTTTGTACTGTAGCAATACGTATAAGTCCCCCCCCCCATGTAGCTTTTAAAGCTGCCCAAACCAGATCCACAGCAAGGATTGAGTTATAATCGACCTGAATGGAGTCCTGCAAAAATTGTTGGAATCCTGAAGTAATTTGTTTATCCTTTAATAAACTATTATTTAACGACTACGTATGCGACCTGATAGGAACGTTGGGTATTTCTAAATGAACTACAATTAAGGAGTGGTTGGAAATTACCCGGACTAATATTTTGGATTCGGTAATTCATGAAATTAACTGATGACTGACTAAAAAATAATCAATGCGGGAGTAACTTTTGTGTACTGGGGAAAAAAAGTAAACTCTTTACTTGATGGGTTAAGTAATCTCCAAGGGTCTATAAGACCCAATGAGGAGATAAATTCCCCTAAAGCCTTTTGAGCTGAAGATAGTCCCACCCCTCTAAGATAAGTACAATCCAGATCACTTACTTGAACTAAATTCCAATCCCCACCAATTATAATAGGATATTGCAAAAAGAGAGCCAATACCAGTGCTAAATGTGTATAGAAGGAAGGGGTTTCCACATTGGGGCCATAAACTGATCCTAATACTATATCAAGGTTTCCCAATTAACCTACAACAAACATAAACTTCCCCTCAGGATCACTAACCGTATCTACCAGAATAAAGGGTAGTCTTTTGGCTAGCAACAAGGCCACACCCCACTTACTACAGCTAAATCCTGCTCCAAAAACCTGGCCCAACCAGTTTTTTAAAAAAAAACTTTAGCTGTTCTGGAAGCATGTGTGTTTCTTGGAGAAACACTATCATAGGGTCGAATTTAGCAAGATGGTTTAGAATAACATATTTTTTCCTGTTGTCTTCCCCCCATTAATGTTCCATGAAAAAAGATTCAGACTGTTATGCATAGGTTAATACATGGTTGTGCCATGCAGTGGAAATGGGTTGAAGGGCTGTGCTGCTACCACCCCCCCCAAGAAAAGAAAAGGGCTACCCCAAATATATCCCCCGAACACACTAAAACTAAGCTAGATAACAAAATCCTTGGACTATATACAGGTCTCCTTACCCGGGCCCTAAGCCCCCTCCCTACATCGTGGTCCATGATACTCTCAAAGGGAGAGCAATGCTCTAACACCTCCCCAACCTCTAAAAAAAGGAAAGAACACAGGAATAACTTCTGTCACACCCTCCGTCATCCCACCAGTAGAGACCTCCCCTGCACAGGGTGTAGGAGTAATTCAAAAGATGGGATGATATATACCGCAACTCAACACTGGCTAAGTAACAAACTCCCTCAGTTGAGCATACAAATGGGAAAATAAAATAAACCACCATACTTCCCAGCAGAGATAATTGCTGGAATTTTTACATCCTAGCTTTGACTGGATCCCAAGAAACCAATAAAGAGAAAGCTCCAGGAGGACAAATAATATTGTAATCAAAGCTTAGGATCCTGTCAGAGACTAGGTTCCAATAATGAACCTTGCAATTCCATATGTAAAGAAGGCTCCAAAAATGTTTTCTAAATCCTACTGTAAACACAGTTTAAGCTTATATCCAGAGCTACCTCATAGACTGTGAATCGCACGTCTAAACAGTCTGTACGTGCTGTAAATTATGCTAAATTGATTAACCCAACTAGTAGAAAAGGGACAAAAAAAACCCTGGCAAAACTGCATGAGACTGGGCTGTCTCAGCTGGGATTCCTCTCACTTAATATCATTTCTCTCCCAAGAAATTGCTATCCAGTACCCCTGTAAATCCCCCCAAAAAATTATATTTAGCTCACTCTAAACTTATAACTCACTGAGGCATATGGAATGCTTAGTTATAAAGTCTTGATCTTATTTTACAAAAGGGAATGATAAAGGGAAAAACAAACAGAGGGCAAAGACACAGAAAGCTTTGAAACATAGTTTAAAGATCTTGGCAATAATCACTTGCCTATTAAGCAGAAAGTGTTTGGGACCATCTAGTGGGTGAAACCGAGCAGCAAGGTTCACAGCAGCTTCTTAATGAAATTAACTAGAGTGTGAATAAAAGCAGAAATTAGACTTAAAAAACAACTGTGCAATGGTGCCTCTACAACCATACTTTGCCTTCTCTAGTAGGTAACTTCTTGTAACTCTCTACCAAACCGTCGAATACAACAGATCGCACAGAGACGATGAAGCAATGTAGTACTACTCTGTCTCTTCTCGAATGTTCTTTATAACTGACTCTTTAGTCCCATGTTTAACTATACTACATCTCTCTCATTTGGGAAACAAGTCAGGGTAGCTTTTCCTCAGAGTCTTTATGGCATCATCCACCGAGGCAAAATGCTTGGCACCTTCTATTAGGGTAACCTCTAATCGGGCTGGATATAGAAGATGATGCTTTATGCCAGCTGCCCACAGCTTTGAAGTAATGGGATGAAATGAAGCTTATAACTGGCGAGTTTTCAACTTTAAATCTGGCACCAGCCTCAGTTTTTTACCCTCCCAAAGGATAGCCGATTGCTTCTTAGCTTCCTTATGGATAAATTCCTGGTCTAAGTAATTTAACAGTTTGAAGATAATTGGCCTAGGCGGGTCAGCCGGGGAGGGTTTTGATCTAAGAGATCTATGTGCTCTTTCAATAATAAACTCTGGGCCATTCGGGGAGAGACCCACAGTTTTTTTCAAAAACCACTGCAGAAACTGTATAGTGTTAGGGCCCTCTTCACCTTCGGGAAGGCCTATCAGCACCAGATTATTCCTCCTGTTCCTCCCCTCCAGGCCGTCAAAACGGTCCTCCAGTTTAGATAAACTCCTTTTTATTTCCACCACCTTGGGCTCCATCTTATCTTGCTTTCTCTGAATGGAGGCTACTCTGGCTTCCGCGTTAGTAACTCTGCGGGCTAGCTGTGTAAGCGCTGGCTTAAAATCCACTACATCTTCAATAAGTTTCAACAAAGTCTCCTTAATGGTTCTGAGCTCCGAATAGATACGTGAGGATGAAAGCTTCTCTGGAGGTATTTGGGGAGAAGAGCTGCGGCAGGGGTGCTTGGCCTCTGATTCTTGTGTGGCCTCCTCAGTTAGTTGCTGCGTAGACATATTTAAGGGAATGTCTGTCTTCAAATACCGACAAAACACCACCTCTGCATTTCCCGATTACTTAAACTTCCAAAAGATAGAATAATAAACGGAATAAAGCTGGTGTTTATGGCGATTTAGGTCAGTGAAAGAACGGAGCACCGATGAACACGTCCTATCCCTTGCACAGCATCACGTGACTCCTCTAGAATAGATTATATTTATATACCACTGGGTTGGTTCCTGCGGTTGTGGTTCTATAGATATCTCTGACCATGCCATGGTAATCATTACCATCTCAGTTAATGGACCATGGGAGGGTCTGCCCAATGGAAATTCCCAACATACCTGATAGGTAATAAGGAATGTAAATCATTCCTTACAGAACAGTGGAAAATCATCTCTCCTTTAATGAACATTCCCCGACTACTAAAGCAACCATCTGGGATGCTGGGAAAGGTGCCATCATAAACTTTGTGGCTCACTACAAAAGACAGAGGGAGTAGAAGAGGGTGGCACTAGAGAGGAATCTCAAAGAGTTAGAAAGAAAGGTGGAGGGGGATGGTGGGGAGGAATTCAGACATCTGCTGGAGGCCACAAGAGAGGCCTTAAATGCCTTGGCTATTATGGTTATTCTGTAGAAAGCAAATATTTGAATGGGTCAACAATCTGGGACCACTGTTTGTTCACCTTGTACAGGGGAGAGGTATGGAAGCCAACTCTGAATACAAGTATTAAAAATAGTACAGGACAGAGGCTTATTCACAAGAAACAGATTAAGAATAGGTTCAGGGAATTTTTTCAAAAGCTCTATGAGGCAGAATGTAAGGGTACTAAGGACCTGGTCAGAGAGTTTCTAGACCAAGTGCAGCTGACCACCGTCTCCAACAAACAGAGGGATATAGTGGGAGCTCCTATTACCAAGGAGGAAGTTCAGAGAGCAATTCAGGGAATGAAAATTGGGAAAGCCAGTGGGCTGGATGGGTTTCCAACTGAATACTATAAGCACCTGGTGGCACACCTCGCGGAACCATTGAGTGCTGTGTTTAGAGAGGTGATGGGGAAGGGGGGGCTCCCTGCCTCCTATTTTGATGTGGTAACATGCTTGATCTCCAAGCCTGGCAAAGACCTGGGGGAGTGTGCATTGCACCACCATATTTTCTTGCTGAATTGCAATCTTAAGGTATTGGCCAAAACCCTAGCAAATAGGTTTGAGATAGTTTTGACGGAGGTGACTCATCCAGACCAGACTGGCTTTATTAAAGGGGCAGTCCTCTTATCACAACATTCGCAGGCTGCTGAATGTGGTTTGAGGTGCTAATTGAGCATGGGAGGACACCTGTATTTTTTCTATAGATGATGAGAAGGCATTTGATCGGATTGAGTAAGATTATCTAGTTAAGTGCCAGGGCCAGTTTGGTCTCGGTGAAAACTTTGTGGGGATGGTTTGGGTGATGCTTAGCTCCACTAGGGCATGGGTTCTGGTTAATGGCCTGTTCACAGACAGGTTTGAGCTGTTCCGGGGCATGAGGCAGGGATGCCCCCTTTCCCCTTTGTTGTTTGCATTGGCACTGGAGCCCTTTGCTGTGGCTATGTGGCAGGACCTGAGGATTGACAGTGTCTGGGAGTGTTGGGGCAATCTCACAAACTCGCCCTATATGCTGATGACATACTGCTCCTTATTAGATACCCTAGAACATTGGTTCCTATCCTATTGAAGCCAATTGAATCATTTGCACATTTTTTGGGATATAAAATCAATGACCAGAAGTTGGAGCTGCTACACATAGGGGGAGATGGAAGGGGGTAACCAAGCGGGACCAGTTAGGGGTTCGTGGGGATTTCAGGCTGTGGTCCAAATGCTTCATCCATTTGGGTGTACAGGTAGGGAGAGGCCTGGGATCCCTTTATGACCACAATTATATCCCTACTATTGAAAAGGTAGAGACAGCTCACCATAGGTGGGCATCTCTTCCCATAACATGGCTGGGCAGAATCAATTTAATAAAAATGATCATCCTGCCCAGGCTTCTATACCCTATGCAGATGTTACCCATTGGACTTACGTGCAAGGATAAGCATAGGCTGGAGACGATCTTCACAATATTTATTTGGTGGGAAAGGGGCCCAGAGTATGTCTCCAATACCTAAAGGGGAGAGTAGATTAAGGGGGCCTCAAGTTTCCAGATTTATTCACCTCAATCAATCAATCAATCAAATCAATCAAAATCTTTATTTATCCAGGCGAAACACTGTTGAGCAAGCTCATTTTCAAGGTGGACCTGCATCACACAAGGTTGAAGCAAAACAAAAGATAAAATTAGAGAGATTACAAGCATACATAGAAACAGATTACATACTTAAAATACATGTACATAAGCCATTACATACATTCACAAATGCATAATAACATAACTGATGGCTATAGAATAGGAGAGGAAGGAGGGAGAGGGAAATGGAGCAAATGTAATTACCCTTAAGGTGAAAGTGTGGACAAGGACATATACAATACAGAAGTCCATAAGTGCCCTGCCTGGTGCTAAGGATGGAAGGTAGATGTGGGTCATGGAACAGGGATGGGTAGAAGATTTGAATAGGTGACATCAATTGGAAAAGGGAAATAGATGTATGTAGCCTGTCGACAATAGGCAATAGGTACTCAACTAGGGGCGGTGGAAGCCGTTGCAGACTACAGAGACGGCTTTGGTGTACAGTGATTTGAACACAGCAAGAATGACTGGAGTTCTTAATTTTAAGGATTTCTGTAGTTTATTCCAGAGTGAGGGCAGTACAAAGCTTATGGCTGATCTCCCAAATCGTGTGCCGGCCCTTGGCACTATCAAAGTGATCAATGAGTTACTTCTCAATGTGTAGTTGCCTATCAAGTTTAGGGGCAAGCAGTTAACAATGTATTGCAGAAGTTTATTAGTAATGGCTCTGTAAACCCAGAGTGCGGCATTCTTGCTCCTCCAGTGCTGCAGGGAGGTCCATCCCACTGCAGCATAAAGGGAGCAGTGATGGGTGGATAAGGGAAGAGCAGTAATGAATCTCAACGGTCTGTGGTAAAGTGTATCCAGCTTGCCAAGGTAAGAGGCAGTACACTGGCTGTAGATAAAGTCAGCATAGTCAATTAAGGATAGGAACTTCATCTGAAATAGTTGCTTTTTAGTGTCAGAGGTCAGAAAATGATTTATCCTGAAGAAGAAACTGAGTCTCTGTCTAAGTTTTTTTAACAAGTCCTCTATGTGGTCAATGAAGGAGAGTTTATAGTTGAGCCAGACCCCCAAATACTTAAACTTTGGTATGAATTCCAATTTCTCTTCTAGAAGAGTGGTAATAGGGGGAAGCATGCTGATGGAAGCAGGAAATGTACAATTGACTGGTGAAAATAGCATCACTTTCGTTTTCTTTGCATTTAGGAGGAGTTTTTCGTTAATAAACTGATGTAGTAGCAAGTTAAAATCACTTTGCAAGTCTTCGCAGGCAGCTACAGGAGATGTACAGCTTAAATATAGCACAGTATCATCTGTGAATAAATGAATGCTAGACTCCTTGATGTCAACATCAATGCTATTAATATAAATGGAAAAAAGCAGGGGCCCTAGGATGGAACCCTGAGGAACCACTCTTGTCAGGGGCTTAAGAGGGGAAAGCTGGCCTCCGGCCATGACCTGCTGATGCCTGTTGGTAAGGCAGTCATTAAACCGGCAAAGGGATGGTTGGTCCAGGCCAGTCAAGTTTAACGCAGAGAGTAGAAGACCATGATCTATGGTATCAAAGGCCTTACTAAGGTCCAAGAAAACAGCACAGACAAATTTTTTGTTATCCAATTCACATTGCCAACCATTCGTGACTTTAGCCAGTGCCGAAATAGTACTATAATTAGCTCTGAACCCAGACTGCATAGGATTTAGGATATTTGTTGTTCCAAGCAAAGTTCTCAACTGGGCATTCACAATTTTTTCCAGGAGTTTTGACAATACAGGTAATAGGGAAATCGGCTGGTAATTGTTTAGATCACTAGGATCCCCTGCTTTGAACAGAGGAATGACATAAGCACTTTTCCATAAGCGGGGAATGGACCCTTGTGATAGGGACAGATTGAACAGATGGGTTATTGGTACTGCAAGGACATGGTAAGCAAGCTTCAGAAAGAAGGGATCAAAGGAGTCAGCACCAGCACTTTTCTTTATAACCAGCTGAAGAATGAGGTCTTCGACATCTTTCAGGGAGACAGGTGAGAACGAAAAGATAATGTTCAAGATATTAGTTGCTGGCAGCTGTAATGCGGCTGGTGAGCATAGCTTACAAGCAGGAGAATTATCAAACACAAGGCCAACAGTAGCAAAATGATTGTTAAAGTACTGTAAGATCTCTGTTCTGTCCTGAATGGTACCCTTGTCAGAATTCATTTTTGATGGAAGCACATTGCCTGCCGTATGACCAGACAGATCTTTTATTGTGGCCCAGAATTTAGTAGGGCAGTTTGAAATGGAGTCCAGTTCTGCATGGAATAATTTGACCTTAGTCTCTCTAGTTAGTTTAGCACAGTGATTTCTAGCTGCTCTAAAGTGGCACCAGTCTACGGGGGAATGAGACAGGCAAGCTTTTTTCCAAAGCTTATCTCTATTTGTCAGAGCAGCCTTGAGGTCTTTAGTGCACCAGCGTTGAGGTCTGGCCTTTATTCACATTTTTACCATCGGGGTGTAGGTATTAAGGGCATTCATAACAATTTTGTGGAAGATGTCGTAGGCAGTGCTTACTGAATTGGCTAGATAGACGCTCTGCCAGAGTTGGGAGGTTTTTAAATCATTCATGTAGCCAATTGGATCAAAGTTTCACCTGGATCTTTTAGTCATGAACCTGGCTGCTGACTGAGGTTTGGGATCAGCCCTGACCCCAGCTATAAAGCAGTGATTGCTAATATCTGCAGAGAAAATACCCGCATGGGAGAAAGAGTATGGTTTGCTTCTGAGAAGGACATCCAGTAAGGTGCTGTTCTGAGGACTTTTCTTGTTAACACACATTGGTTCATTGATAAGTTGAGTAAACCCATACGTGTCACAGAAGGACTTGAGAGGTAAGGAAACATTTGACAAGCAGTCATAATTAAGGTCCCCCAAGATAATAGTTTCAAGGGAGCCAGGGCCCATGATAGTGGAGAGATAGGATAGTAGCTGGGACCCTGCTGAAGGAGGTCTATAGCATCCTATGACACAGAAGGCCAGTGCAGGTGAAATTTCTGCTTTGATAGTTAGGTATTTGAATTCATTAGCAACAGAGGAGGAGTCAATGATGGAGGTATTGAACTTGTCCTTAGCATAGATGGCAACCCCACCACCCCTTGACTGCCTATCGGTTCTGAACAGCTGATAGTTGGGAATATTAACCTTCTTATCAGGAGTGGAAGGCCAAAGCCAAGATTCTGAGATCACCAGTACATCTGTTGCAGTATAAAATACCCAAGCCTCGATAGAAGTGAGCTTCTTTAGGAGGCTGCAGACATTTACATGCATAAAACTAATGCCTTTAAGTCCCAAAAGCTCTGAAGGTGAAGTAACAGCTTTTATGGGGCCAGGATTAAGTTCGTTGCCTGAGCATAGGAGGAGAAGCACAATTTTCTGCAGGGCAGCAAAAGATAGTTTGAAAGCTCTGGCCTTTAAGCGACTAGATGGGAATTCAGTGCATTGGGGCAGAGTACTAATGTTTGCCTTGTAAAGTCCTAGTGAAACATATCCCAGTACATATCAGAAAGGCACCAGCGGGTAAAAGGTCCAGGATGCTGAGGCGGTATTCCTTGCGTAGAAGGCGAGGTGCTGGTCCCTCTTTGTTGAAGAAACTCTATTAAGTGTAAGTGCGGAGATGCAGGGAAACAGCCCAAGCTACAAAGTGGAGCTAATTATAAGCAGAATTGGAGTCAAGGGCACATCTCCTTTTGAAGGTGAATATCGCCTGAAGGGAGAAGGATCCTAGGTCCCATGAGAAAGAAGGTAAGGAGACCAAGCCAGAATATAGCAGACATGTTTCAGTAATAGGTCGAGTAGCGGTTTGGGGATACACTAGTCAGGTAATTTTGGTAGGAAGGGTTATAACACGCAACACTCAATGCAAGATGTTAGAAAGGGTCAACAATAGGGGTTCTATAAGGCCAGATTTGCGTGAGAGCGTTAATTAAAAGAAATTAGGGGTCAGCAACAGCAGGATCTAGCAGACCAATATCACATAGAATTAGGCAGAGGTTTGCGTATGGCAGCAGAAATGGTAGATCCACCCACTAGGAGTGGAAGTGGAGAGCGTTAGAGGCCTAGGTCCACACAGCAAGGAGTGGCTGTTGAGAGAACCGGGGATGGAACAATGGCAGGAAAAGGTGGGGAAGGATGGTCTATAAAGTAAAAGCTCCGGAGAAGGGGGGATGGGTGGATGATTACTTAGCAGCCCAATGTTGTTATATAAAAGACTGGGTTATGGTACCACCTGAGGCTAGTTGGGTAGACCTTGAATGACAGGATTGCATGGGTTAGGTGCCAGTCTATCTGGTCAAGGATGGTCGAAGGGTATATGCATCCCTTAAAGCAGAAAATACGATGGTAAAGACTGTCCTAGCCAGCTGGCGGTATATGTGGGACAAATGGAGAGAAGCTGATAGAGAAACAATGCTCTTACCGGTGGCCAGAAATCCTTTTTTTTTGGCCGAGATTAGAGGATCCCGGGTTCCGGAAGTGGGAAAATAAGGGAATTTGCAGCTTGGGGGACCTGTGTACCAGAGATGGTCTATGCTCCTTTGGAGATTTATTTTATTTATTTATTTCAGTTTAGGATTAATACCTTTGAGTCCAGGACTTATTTTCAAAGGTTCCAGGTCATTGTTGAACAAACATTACAAACATAACAGTGTTTACAGAGACTAGAAAACAGTTCCACAGACATTCAAATACCAAAGAAATCTTATACATCCATCTAAAGGTTGAAGAGGATAGGGTAAATAGGGTTCAACCTTGTAGTTCACTATTTGGTTGGTCAATCTAGTCTAAGGGGGGTCGGGGGGTCAGCCAGGGATGGCGTTGTCGTGGTGGAAGTGGTCTGTCAGCTGAGTGTGCCTCGTTCGGGGATGGGGGGGATGATGAGATAAAAAGGGGGGGTGAAAGGGAGAAGGTTGGGTGGCTGAAATGCTGCAATATTAGTGCAGGCAAGCACAATTCTTTTTTGTGTCAAGAAGGGATCTGAGCCCAGATTTGAAGGTACTAATCTTGGGTGATTCTGTAAGGTCAGCAGGTAACTCATTGTACCATTATGGTCCTTGGTACAGGATGGAGTTCTGGGTGAGCTTCATCCTTTTGAAGGGAATCACCAACCTGTCTGTAGCCGTGCTTCTTGTTGATTTGGTGGGAACTGCCGATGTAAAGAGGCAGCCCAGTGCAGGAGGAGAAATCCCAAAAAGCACTTTTTTCAGAAGTAGGCAGGTTTGGTATTGTGATTTAAGATGGAGTGGGAGCCACCCAGTTTTGGTGTAGAGCGTGCAGGTGTGGGTGTCCTGGGCAGCCCCTATAGATAGTCGACAGGCCTTATTTAGTAGTGTGCTGACCCTGTTTAGGGCAGTTTTAGTGCCTGCCCCATAGATACTGTAGGCAGCACATAATCTATGGAGGACATCAGTGAACTACTGATGGCAAGTTTCAGAGCATCTG
The DNA here is from genome assembly GCA_016271365.2 of Neoceratodus forsteri. NCBI lineage: Eukaryota > Metazoa > Chordata > Ceratodontiformes > Ceratodontidae > Neoceratodus > Neoceratodus forsteri. The sequence continues at coordinate 660,037,270 of CM057449.1, forward strand.
GTCTCATAGAGTGCTTATTGTGGTAGAGGACCCCAAGTTTTGTATTTGCTGACTTGACGACTGAGTCTATACGACCGGAGTAGGTTAGTGTATCATCAAAGGTGATGTCCAAGTATTTGAACTTTGTTACTTGTTCCAGTGTTTCACCATTGTGGTTCTGGATGAGTAAAGGCTGGTATTTCTTTCTGCTTTTGGAGGTAGAGAAGAATAGACTTTTCATTTATTATGGTTTGTTTTGTGTGAACCAGGATTCAAGCTTGAGGAAGCTGTCTTAGGAGTTCAGTTGTGATGTAGTTGTGATCTTTCCCAGCGACAGATATGACTGCATCATCAGCAGAGAGAATAGTGCATGCTGTACATGCAGATGGTGCAGAGTTGATGAAGAGGCTGAAAAGCAGTGGGCCAAGAATAGAGCCCTGTGGGAACCGGAGGGATACTGCCCTAGGAGATGATAGGGTGTCTCCAATTTTGATTCATTGTGACCTGTTTGTGAGTTAGCTTCTGAACCACAGTACCGTGTCCGGGGATAGACCTGTTGAATGGAGGCAGTTTAGGAGTAGTTTGTGGTTTACAGAGTCAAAGGCCTTCATAGGGTTGATGAAGACTGAGCCAACTGCTTCCCCATTATTTAAGGCATCATAAAGCTGGGAAGAGTAATCAACAAGGGCGGTAAGTGTGGAGTGCTTTTTTCGGAACCCATGCTGCTGTGGGCAAAGTAGGTTATATTTATCAAGATACTCTGTAAGCTGCTCTGAGACCATTCTTTCAAGTGCTTTGGAGAGGGGTGGTAGAATTGATATTGGTCTGTAGCTGGACGTTAGAGTTTTGTCCCCAGCTTTAAAGACAGGTGTGACATTGGCTAACTTCCATAATTTTGGAAACATCCTCGTTCTTAGAGATGCATTAAACACCATTGAGAGGGGACCCACCAATTAATTTAGGAGAAGATCCATGAGTTTCATATCCACTAGATCAGCTCTCATCCTAGTTTTGCCAAGAACTCTCTTAATATGACATATGCAGTGAATATTGGGGCTGGGCAGAACACACTTGTTCAGGTATTTACAGATGAGAGCATATGCCCAAACGATGAGTGGGGAGGAGGGGTGGAGCCTCCCAGTTAGTCCCAATAGAACAGTTGATGTTCTCTGTGAAAAGGGACACAAGGGGCATCATGCATAAAGCAGCCCACCTGCGTAAGCAACATCTCCTAGATCTCATGCAGAAAACAAGTAGATAATGGGAAAGGGATTTAGGAGTACAGATCGGGGACGATAACTGGAATCTTTTGTTAACACTGCAGCAAGGCATTCTGATCTGTAACAAATACAACCAATCTTATTTTAAATTTGTTCACATACTCTAGTGTCCCCACAGATAGTTCATAAATATGATGCTGCGGTGTTGCCATTATGTGGAAGATGAGGAGAGGTGATAGGCACTTATTTCCACTGTTTTTGGGAATATCTGGTTATGCAGACATTTTGGAAGGGGGGTTTTGGCAGAAGTGGCTAGGGTGACTGGATTACTCCTTCCAGTTTAACCCCTGGTTGGGTTATTTGGGGTGGAAGATGCTGAAGGGGGGAATGGACCCCCTCATCCTAAATGAATCAGAGTGTTGCTTGTCTTGGCCCGCCAATGCATACAGAATACCTGGGTCTCTAATAATGTGCCCACATTAGGCCAATGGTGTAAGTTAGCACTCCAGGTGCTTGCCATGGAGAGGCTTGCTCTTATAATACAGGGAAAGGGAGATAAATTTTATAGAATATGGGAGCCCTTTTTGGCATCCCTAACATTTGGAGAGGCACAGCTTTTAATGGCAGGCTTGGATGAGGGATGACATTCCTAGCAGGTGAAAGTCCCTGCCTGATGTATGGGTTTGTGTGGCTCTGATTACACCTGTATTGAGATGTGCAATTGTCATGGGTGTTAATATTTATAATATGAGATATGGAGATGTTCTCTTGAATGTGATGTTAAGATGGTATTGTATCCTGTGTATCTAAATTGTTTTTGGTTGTTTTAATTTATTTTTAATAAAAAGATTATGCAAAACAAAAATCCTAATTCAAACTCTTGGACCAGGTAACCCTAGTCCAGTGATTACTGTGTGTGCAACACGTTTGCCCTGGGTAGGGCAAAGTCTGTGGCATGCATAATGTTGGTTTGCCCTCCCCCCCATAGCCAGTGCTACTCTCCTACCCTACCACATATCCATAGCTACCCCCAAAGTATTGATTCCAAGTCACAATTTTTGCTAGGTGCTACTACTCCATAGGCTTCTTAAAATCTGTCAACCAGTTTGGGCAACCTTGTGTTTCAGATTTTCTCCATGTACAGCTATTCAATAAAATAGCCCCCATGTGGTCTTGCGGCCCAAACGTTGTAGCGCACCCTGCCTTAATGGATTTCATTGGAGTCATGACTGCAAACAGAGCGGGTGAGGGGAAGATGGAGCCTAGGGGAAACCTCTGGCAAGCCCACACAATACCTGCTATTTTTGCGAACATTTGGACATATCATGTGACAAGTGCGGTGATCCCCATCTACAGCCTTCCTGCTCCTTTGAGTTCCTCCCAGTTTATGTAATCCTCTGCATCATATACTGCTGTAATCAAATGTGGAGGCTGCACAGGCTTGGAGATCTTGAGTGTTGAGTGGTATATGTGCTGCTGTAATCAGCCCATGCAACAGAGACGAGTCTTGAGTTTGCTGAGCTTCTGGCACTCCATTTGTAGGTCATTGCTGTAATCAGGAAAGACAAACACCTTGTAGTCCCCATTTTTTTGAGGCATATCATGGATCTGCAGCAGGTTTAATGTTTATAGGATTTAAAAAAGTAGAAATTGGTTTTAGATGGGGCAATTTGGGACAGATGTTGCTGCAGTGTGAAGCCTATTGGATTTACACATTGGAAACTGTGAAACCAAATGGACCGAATGACAGGTTGATTTTACATTCTTATGTATGAACTATTTATGGACTATTTATGCATTATTGATGAACTATTTGAGACCTGTTACTTATGACTTGTTTTTAACAATTTCTCTGCAGGACGTTTGAACCCTTTTGATATTTCCCTTTTGAATATGTATTATCTGCTGAGTCTGAAATGTGATGCCATTTGTGTGTGTATTTGTCTTTGTCTTTGAATGTCTAAGCACTTTTAAGCATTTTCAACACTTTTGTCTGCTTTTATGACATTTTGCTATCAGCACTTTATATGATACACTTTACATGTTGCACTTTAAATGCTGTCCTGTGTATTTAATATCCTGCCTTATAAGGAGGCATGGTAATTCAGCATGCCACTTATGATGAAGACATCAGTATTATGAAGAAAGGTTAAGGGTATGGCTATACACAGGTTGCTTGGTCTTTGGGGATAGCAAGGTGAATTGAGTGTAATGCCTGGATTCTATATGGGGCCACAAAGTTGAGCCAAGGTGCTGTTAATACATGATGGCTATTTGGAGTGAATATGCTATATCACCTGCAGAATTTTAAAATTTTTGGACTAGATAGCCAATAGCTTCACACTATAAGGGAGCGGTATGTTGTAAAATAATTAATAATAAATGCAAAAGTAAAGTGAGTTGCTGCTATGACTGATGTATGAATATAATTGAACTCTGCATTTTAAAGTGAAGGTGCTTTTATCGTGTTCTGTCAGTCCACGGGCTGCAGTCTGTTTTCTGATGTAGTATTCCTTATTTGAATAGGCCCTTTATACCTGACTACACAAAGAACAGTGTCTCTGTCCTGGTACCTTAAAAATGTTGCCAAGAAGTGGTATAGTCGGTCTACAGGTTTCGGTCTGTCCCCTGGGGTTCAGTGTGTTCAGTCTACTTCATAAGATCTACCTGAACAACCCAACTCCAGTTTCTCAATTAGTCATTTAACATAGAAACATGGAATTTGATGGCAGGTAAGGACCTCTTGGTCTGCCCATTTCCCTACCTAATGGATAAGCTTCAGAGCCTAGTTAACCAACAACCTACTTCATCCTTCCCCCCTCTAGAATTGCCTTATGTCTGTCCCATACATTCTTGATTTCCCAGATTGTTTTTGACTCTATGACCTCCTCATGAAGGCCGTTCCATGCATCTACAACCCTCTATGTGAAGAAATACTTCCTCACATTACCTCTGAGCCATCCCCCCTCTATTTTCAAATTGTGCTCCCTTGTTCTTGCACATCTCTTTTCTGAAAGATGCTACCCTCTTGGACTTTGTTGATTTCCTTGATATACTTAAAAGTTTCTACGATGTCCCCCCTCTCCCTCCTTTCCTCGAGGCTATACATCTTAAGCTCCTTTAGTTTTTTGTCATATATTTTCTGGTGCAGACCCTGCACCATTTTAGTTGCCCTCTTCTGGACAGCCTCCACCCTGTCTATGTCTTTGTGGAGATTGGGTCTCCAGAACAGTACACAGTACTCCAGATGTGGTCTTACCAACTGTCTGTACAGAGGGCCAACAACTTCCTGTTTTCTACTGGTGATGCCTCTCCCTATGCATCCCAGTATCCCCCATCCCTCCTTACTGCCTTCTCATATTGCTGGCCTACCGTTAGGTCTTCTGATATGACTACCCCACAGGTCCTTTTCCAGTTTTGTTGTTGTCAGTATCTCAGCTCCCCATTGTGTACTCTTCCTCTGGGCTTTTGTTTCCCAGGTGCATTACTTTGCACTTCTTTGAGTTGAATCTAAGCTGCCATACATTTGACCATACCTCCAACCTTGCAAAGTCCCTTTTCATCCTTTCCACTCCATCTTGTGTATCAACCCTGTTGCCAATCTTTGTGTCATCTGCAAAGAGACATACTTTCCCTTCCAGTCCTGCTGCAATAACAATTATAAAGACATTAAAAAGGACTGGCCCCAGTACTGAACCTTGTGGTACCCCACTAGTAACCCCCCTTTCTTCACTGTGGACTCCATTTACTATTACCTGCTGTGTCCTGTTGTCCAACCAGTGTTTTACCCAGACTACCACCCTGGGACCCACTCCAAGGCTGGATAATTTGTTTATTAATCTTTTGTGCGGGACTGTTTTAAATGCCTTGCTAAAGCCTAGGTAGGCCATGTCCACAGCCCCTTCCTGGTCTACTACTTTGGTCACCCAGTCAAAGAAGTCAATTATATTTGTCTGACATGACCTTCCTGTTGTGAATCCATGCTTCCTTGGGTCCTGTGCCCCACTGGCCTCTAGGTACTCAACAATTCTTTCCTTCAGAAGTGATTCCATCATTTTCCATACCACTGAGGTCAAACTGACAGGTCTGTAGTTTCCTGCCTCTGTCTTGCTCCCACTTTTGTAAAGGGGAATCACATCTGCCCTCCTCCAGTCCTCAGATACCACACCATCCTCCAATGATTTATTAAAAAGGGTAGTCAGTGGTGTTACTAGTTTTTCCCTTAGTTCTTTTAGAATTCTGGGGTGAATCCCATCAGACCCCATTGCTTCATCCACCTTCAGTTTTAAGAGTTCTTTCAGTACCCTTTCTTCTATGAAAGGACTAATACCAGAGTGCTTCTATTGACAGGATTAGGTATCTCCCCCTGCTTTTCCATTGTGAATACTGAGCAGAAGTATTTGTTTGGTATCCCTGCATTTTCACTGTTGCACTCTGCCCAACCACCTTCCTCTTTATTCAGCCTCATTATCCCTGCCTTAGTCTTTCTTTGCTCCCTAATGTACCTATAAATGGTTTTATCCCCCTTATTAACTGAGTTGGCTATCTTTTCCTTGGTTTGGGCTTGTTCTATTCTGACTGCCTTCCCCACTTCCTTCTGGTTTAACTGGTTCAGTTCTCTGTCCTGCTCCTTCTGTGTTTCCTTATACTTCCTGAATGCTATCTTTTTCTCCCTTACCTTCCCCGCCACTTCTTTTGAGAACCATAGTGTTTGTTTCTTTCATTTTGATTTGTTTATTTGTTTCACACAAAGGCTTGTTGCCTCTGTAATGGCGGTTTTGATGTTTCTCCATTGTTGCTCCACCCCACCTTTTTGACTGTTTGCTAATGCTTCTCTGAGGCACTCTCCCATTTTGACAGAACCAGCCCTCCTGAAGTCCAGTACCCTTCACTTTTGTGTGGCTTGACTCTACAGCTAAGTTTATTGTGAACCACACTGTTTGGTGGTCGCTTGTTCCCAGATGGCTACCCACTTCAAGATCAGAGATCCTCTCTCCATCCCTATTTGAGAGTACCAAGTCTATGATTGCTCCCTTCCGAGTGGGTTCCAAAACTAGCTGTCTGAGGCATGCCCCTGTAGGGCGTCAAGAATGGCCCTGCTCTTGGATGTGGCTGCAGCAAAGGTGTTCCAGTTAACATCTGGCATATTCAGGTCCCCCATCAGCAATGTCTTCCCTTTCTCTGCCATCCCAAGGATGCCTTCTATCATTTCCATGTCCATTTCCTCCCCTTGAGATGGGGGTATGTATACAACCCTTTGTGCGGATTGTGGAGTCATTTCCAGTCTCCAGGGATAAAGGTCTCTGGATCCCTCCCTTCAAAGTCATCGGGTAAGCCAACAATATGTATGTTAGAGCATCTTGCCCTGTTTAATTGATCATCCTCCTTGGCTTGGAGACTATGCAACAAATTTAGCAGTTTTTTCATGTTCTGCTTTCCAGTCAGCCACCTGGTCCTCCACTCCACTGATTCTCATATCAGCTTTAGTGAGTCAAGTAGCATGTGAGGCTGGGTTTTCACTGAGGCCCTCCACTATGACCAGGATGCTTGCCATTTGTGCGATAAGATTAGAGAACCCAGCCCTCATTTTAGTCCTTGTGTTAAAGAGTAGGGCTTTAACTGAACTGTTTGAGTCTTTTGTTTGCTCTGCTGGACTGCCTGCCACCTCCTTTTCCTCCTACTCCACCATCATACTGTTCACTTGGGCCTGAGTTTCTGGTGGGTTTCCTGACTTTTCTACACTGCTGAAGTTAAGCTGAGGCTGATTTTTTTCTTGTGCCTCGGACATGCTGCTGTATCACACACTGCTGTGTAAGTGGTTTCTGATGAGCTTACATTATGGATTCTGCTGATGGTGAGGGGATTTCTGTTATCATGCAGGCAGCTCTGTCCTTAGGCATCTGCCATGATCGCCATCTGGCCATGCTGTACCTTGACACTGAACATCTTGAATAAGATTTTATTCATTTGTTTTAATCCACCAGGCCCTCCCAGTCTTAGATTAGGATTTTAGACTATATTGATCAATAATTTGGTATCATTATACAGTGGTGTACACTGTCAGGTTCTTTCTTCTCTAGTCATGTTGTGACACTATTGTCACAATGGGCCATATGCACTAATGGGTGGAGTGCCTACGTGCTTCATATCTGTGGCACGCAGATGATCTACACCCACTGCACCCCCCCACATGGGATGCACAAAGGGAGGGTGTGCAGATCCAATGCACCCGATCAGCTGTGGCCATGGACCGCACCACTTGGGGGGTGGGCTAGTGCATGCCAGCACTATGCACCATGCACAACAGTGCATGGTGCTTGCCTTGGTGTGTGGAGGAGGGGACAGTGTACAACAGGAAGAACCCTACCGTAAGCCCCCTATGCACTCTGCTCACTCAACTGGACATTGCCTGGATGGGTGGATAGCCTATACTGCCACTGGGACCACTGCGGCCAGACCTCCCCATGGCCACCCGGTGCCACCCAGGGCACATCGGTGCACAGCCCTTGTCAGGCACCCTCTTCACCAAACCCACACACCACACTGCGGCACCGTCCCATGGATGCTGCCTTCAGCATGGCACTGCCAGCCAACCCCCACCACTGGTCCCCCCTGGCATGTGGTAGGGTACTGTGCCCCCCGGCATTGCCAACAGGCCCCCCACCCTGTCACTGTAACCCGCTCTGGGGCCACATCATGGGATGGTAGGTGGCTTTGCCCTCCTCTCACCATCACAGCCACTGGCTGTAGGACTTCCACGGGGCATGCTGCCAGTGTTAACCACACCGTGTAGGGGATCCACTCTGTGTCCCAGTCTAGTCATCTAATTGGATGCTGAGCTGGGTCCACATCCTCACCCTTAGCTGCCCTGTTGAGTTCTGTGAGCAGATGGGGCATGGCCGTGGATAGGTGGCTGCCGGTAGTGAATAATGGATGGTTTACACCTGTCCGCAGTGCGCAGCTACGTGGGCGGGGTAAGCACTGATTCCACATACCCCAGTCCCAATAGTGCATAGAGGCCAATATCCTGAGTGATGTATAGACATATTAATTGTAAACACATAGCAATTAAAGAATTAGCATTGATGGCTCTATCCATTCTTGCCAGTTCATGCTCGAAGGTGTTGTTGGCAAGACTTGGCTAGAAAAAACATGACACTGAGCTTCATGATACTTTTTGTAATTTGAGTTTAGCGTGCATTAATGATATTGGCCATCTGATTGTCTGAGTTAAATATCTACTGTATTGTAACAATTTAGATTGTACTGGCACTCTGATCCTTGGCAGGGCACCAAATACAAATACAATTCCTTCCTTCCTACCTTTCATCTAACTTTCAGAAAGGGAGTGCAGGTAGAACAACCTGTCCGGAAGTCAGATTGCACAGGGTACAGCATGTTTTGGAAACTAGTTAGCTGTTTGTAGATCAGGTTGTCTAGTGCTTGTGGCAGTAAAGTAAGGATCACTAGAGAGCTGTATTACTTTAAGTCAGTTTTGTTCTCCATTTTCTGTAAAGGTAGGGCCCAGTATGTTTCCTGAAGTCCATTGTTTAACACACATAGTGTTCAGTTCTGTAATAGGTGAGCTATGGGTAGGGCAGCCAGTCTGAGTTTTGACTCAGTGGTGTCAGGTCCAGCATTATCATTTCATTTCATTTGCCACAGGGTTTGTAGATACTGTATCTAGACAATGGATGGGTTGGATCTGAAATTTTGATGGCTCATGGTCATTAACCAATGTGGGGCTGTAATGCATGTCATATGCAGAGGGCAATCAATTCATTTTTTTTAGCTATCATGATTGTCATATGCAGTGGCCAATCAATTCACTTTTTTTAGCAATCATTAAGTTGGTGAAGTGTGAGCTGAATTTATTAGCAGTTGAGTTAAAATGAGTGATGCGCTTTCTGTTGGTCAACAAGATCTGGTTGCTCAGCTCTGAGTGGCCATGGTTGAATAGGCTTCTGATACCAGACCAAACTCTTCTAGGAAAATGTTTATTATGTTCCCATTAACTATGGCTTTATTAGATGTTGGCCTGCTTAGTAACAACTTTTTTTTTTAATTTTAAGGCTGCGTATAGAACTGACCATCAGAAGGGGATATGTTTTTCTGTATTTGGTCAAGGCTAGTGTTTTTAGGGTATATAGTTCAACGATCTCATTGATAATCCAGGGTTAGTGCTTCTCTTTACACTTAAAGATCTGCTAGGGCATGCTTGCCAAAGATTTTCTGACATTTAACAAAGATGCACTACCCAATCTTCAATGCTGTTTATTTTGACCATTGTACTTGGCACAGCAAAACTCTGCTGCAGGATTTCATTTGTACCATGTTTGCACTGTTTCCCAGTTTGTGCACTTATCCTGCCCTGTATTATTTTACTGTTCCATTATTCTTACTACATGCTCATTGTTGTACTCTGTTGTATTGTTATATTTTATTGCATTTCCCCCATACACCTTCCTCCAGATGCCTCTGGAAATGCAGTAAGTTATTTTCAACTCAGTAAGCCGTTCCTGGGAAAACATCAATTATCTTATCACTGACACTCTTCTCTCCCTGACCTTTTGCCTGACCCAGTAAAACAAATAATCCCCCAACCCAACACCTTCCTCCATTCACAATCCTCTTTCTCCCCCACTCCCCACCAAAAAAAGATATGGAATTTTAATCATTAAATTGATGCAAACCAAGGTTGAGAGAGGGCTGTACTGGTTGCTCACTGATGGACATAAGGTATACTTTTTTGGTGGTGAGTGGGTGCAATGGGGATGGGTGCCAAAGGATGGGTGGCGAGGGTCATAAATTGAACTGGGCAAGGATGGGGAAGGAGGGTGGGAGGCGATATACTTTTATGGTTCAAGTTCTGACTTGGGAACCAAAAGATTGGAGGTTTAAACTCTGCAAGATGCAAAATGCTCACTGTATGTCCTTGGGCAAGTCACTTAACCTCTTAGGGCTCCAATCCACTCAGCTGCAGGAATGGGTAAAAACAGGATCCCATTGACACTGAGATGTTGCATCTCATCGGGTGGGACAAGCAAATGGGATTAGTTAGGAAAAGGGGGCAGAAACCAAGGGGAGTGATGGACACTAGGGCAAGTATAGTGCACAGTGCACCAGCCTGGATGCAATGCAGTTATGCTGCCGTATATGACAAAATGCTGCAGTATGCTGTAGGGAACAATATAATTCAATGTCAATTGGCCCTTTTTTACTGCATTATTTTGTGTAATGTCATTTACTGCATGTTACTGCATTGCATCGTGGCTGGCTCCACTATAGTTAGATATGGTGGCAGACTGGATAGGAAGACAGGCCTTTTTCTGCCGTCATCATCTATTTATTTACAGTATGTATCAGCTGGGCTACCCCGCATATATGAATTGTACACACAGTGCTTGTTATGGACACTGGGAGCCAACATTCATATATTGGTGGTACTATGGATCTCAAAGAGAAAACTGGCATGCTGGTTTGGAATTATGATTTCAGTTTGTTTGCAATTGACATTGAGGCTGTGTGTACCTGTATTGGTCATGATTTTGAAATGCATTCAGCAGAACAGATGCTTGAATAATAAGCCCCTACCAATGTTATCAATCCTGCCTATTTATTAAGTTGTTTAGAACTGGTACTAGCAAAACATATTTACACATTTGGTAGCAAATACTATTACCAACACTGGGGCACAGCCATGGGCATGGCATTAGTTCCATCTTACATGAATCTGGTACAAGGGTGGGTGGAACAGAATGTTATTCTTAGTGATAAGAACCCAATTGTAAAAAGCTTAAGTACTATTGTTATACTGATGATAGTTTAGTAATTTGGGCAGGGTCCAGAGTCATTGGTTCAATAATTTATTACATGGCTAAACTATAACACTTGGAGCTTGAAGTCCACATATGTCCAAAACAACAGTACTGTAGCTTGTGGACTTTAAGTTCATGAGTAGGGTAGGAGAAATCATAGACACCACCAACTTTAGAAAAAGTAATGCACAGTTACAAGCCTCAAGGCACACTCCAAGAAATTAATCAAAGGCATTCCATCTGGGCATTTTTTTATGTTTAAAGCAAACTTGTTCAAATGAAACATCTTACAGAAGTGAAGCAATGGATCTTATAAACTATAGAATCTCACTGTTTTGTAAAAGTACTGGCAGTGGACAGAGTTTATTAGTTACAAAATCCAAAAATAAAACTCCACAAAAAAGAAAATTTTCATAGCAGAATATAATCAAATTTCTCACAAGATAGTGTGAATAATATGTAACAATTGAAAAATGTTATCTAGTGATCCTAAACTAAACAAATCAATAGATGAACATCCACTTACTGCATATATAAGAGGGACATCCTTTGCAGATATTCTGTGTTTGAGTCGCTTCACTAGTCTTAGGAATACACAACTAGGAATGATTCAGAATTTCCTCAAAAGTTTCCACCGTTGTGGAAACTGCTCCTTTTGAAAAAAATGAACTCAGTGGAAAAACATTTAAACATCCTGCCATTTACAATAAAACCATATACATTAGATGTCTCTTAAATTGTAGAAGTGCTCTTGGAATTTGGTGTAGTTGTGCAAAATTATATTTAGGGAAAACAACACTTGCTGCAAAAGTAGGAGTCTAGGAACACATTAGGGTTGTCCACAGTGAAACATGTGACAGTAGTGTAGACAGACACTTTAAAGTAATACATACTTCAGATGCCTGGGACCCAATATTCAAAATCTCATAAAGCAGAGCTCAAAATTTGAGCTGCACCTTGTGATAGCCCTGGTGCACAAAGATGCTATAGTCAGTCGAATAGCACACTGGCATTATTCAACTGAATATTGCATGATGTTGGTGCAGGGCTAAGCCACTTAGCATTGCCATGACAGGTTTCCCAAACTATGCCACCAGAATGGGTAGTTTCAGAGCGCTATCTGCAATATTCAAAGAGACCCATGCAAATGAACTCCTTGGACATGCAAAGTGCTGAGGGGCCATTTGCATGGGTAGAGAGGCAGGTTACTGCAGTGCACCCCTTCAATTGCCCAGTCCCATAGCAGTGTTGTTATCCCTGGTGCTAGTAGTCTCCCCTCCCTCCAATCGTAAGCCTGTATGTTAGAATCACAATCCCTGCTGCTAGAGGTCCCCCCTTCTAGTCACCAGCCCATATGTTCTGGAGACCTTACCTACATAAGGACATAGACAGGGTAGATAAGGTTCAGAGGAGGGCAACAAAGATGGTGCATGGATTGCATCACAAGTCCTATGAGGACAGGTTGAAGGCACTGAACATGTACTCCCTGGAGGAGAGGAGGGAGAGAGGGGATATGATAGAGACATACAAGTATCTTACAGGGAGGAACAGGGTACAGGAATGCACTATTTTTAAGCGAAAAAGATGCTCCAGGACTAGAGGGCATGGGATGAAGTTGGAGGGAGGACGATTCAGAGGAAACGTGAGGAAGAATTTCTTCACAGAACGGTGGTGGACAAGTGGAACACCCTGCCAGAGGAAGTGGTGGGGGCTGAAACAATCACGGGTTTTAAGAATGCATGGGATAGACATAAAGGAATTCTGGAGGTCAGGGGTAAGGGGCAACAGACTTCCTGGAAAACATAAACTGAACTTACAAACTTAAATGGGCAGACTGGGTGGGCCATAGGCCCTTATCTGCTGACACTGTCTATGTATCTATGTATGTATCTATGTCAGAATCACAGTCCCTGGTGCTAGTGGTCCCACCTTCCTCTGATCACCAGCCCATATATCAGAATCACAATCCCTGGTAATGTAAGGTAAGGTAAAGTTTATTGATCAGCATTATGACTTTACACGATTTGTACAGAAATTCTTATAACAGTTTACTTATAAAAATATATTGTCCATTGAGAAAATAATTTATATTATTCCTCCGACTCAAATTCTTCTCATTAGTAGAATCATTTTTCCACTTTTATCCATTAAAATCGTCACTGATCAGTGCGAGTTATAAATATCTCTGCTATTCAAGATCACCACTTGGTAGCTTATCATCATTACAGTTTGAGGAAATATAGAACATTTATACAACATGGTAAGTATGTGCACATCATGTGAAGTAAACACGAAAACTATTAATTCCTCAGAGGGGAGACCAAGGGTTTCCAATACAGAAGCCAACTAGTTTTATCCTTTTTGTTAGGGCTGTCCTCTTGGGAGGACTAGAAAAGCAGCTTGTGAACCCAGAACCTCATGAGGTGTCAAAAGTGCCTCCGAGACTGTGCACCATGGTCCTACTCCACTGTTGCAATACTTTTTTTCCCCCTTTTCTTTAAAGTTTGCACTAGACAAAAAAACAATCAGTAAGAAGCACTCCCTCCAATAAGCAAGGATTCTGATCCCTGATCCCTTTGTTATGAGCCAAATAAAAAAAAAATAACAATCATTAAGGCACACAACTTGAAAAGCTAGCTTTGGAGACTGTAACACATAAGACTAAAAACAAAATTGAAGATCAATCCCTCCAACAAGCAATCCTGAACACAGTTAATCAGTAGTTAATCAGTAGTACCTCTCCATTCTTCTCCTGGTCACTAGCTCAGTGTGTCATTTCCTCCCTGGTATGTCTTCCCATCCCCACGTTCTCCATGCTGTCCACACTCCTCCTGTTCGGCCCCAAACAAGGAACCAATGGGCCACAACTGATGCAGGTAAGGCAGCCCCCTGCATCCTGTCCCTTCTTCCTTGACAGCAGTGCGCCCCCCTTCCCCACTGTCCCACCATGAGGGCCTAGGAGGTAGAGTGTGCCATGCAGTCTGCATCTCAAGAGTTTCCCCATGAAGCCCCAGTATCAAGGGCCCTGCTCCTTCCCTGCCAGGACCAGAAGGGTGCTTCTGGAGTCCTGCCCGACACAATCCGTTTGCTGTTGCACTACTATTTTTTTTCTTTTCTTTAAGGTTCTAAGACAGTTTCTTTACTGTACGGGGTTTTGTGATTTTCTTAGGGGACTTTTTCTGAGACTTTATAATGTTGGCAACAGTCTTTTCTACTGTGTCTGAGAACACTGAAAGTGAGAGAGTAGGAGAGAAAGAGAGTGAGACTGTGAAACTGAGAGAGTGCTTAGTATTTTAAATTAAAACAAGCTTTCACTTGCCGCATCACGGCTATTATAGAAGGCAGGGGGAGGGTCAGAGGAGTGAGGACCGGGGAGAGAGAGTGTGCCAGGTGTCAGGAGCTGCCAATAAGTAAAGCTATATAGTGGCTAATGTTGAAGTGGGGTGGGGCAGAGGAGCAAGGACAAAGGACTGAGGAGAGAGAGAGAGAGATATAGCAGCACTGTGCCTAATGCTGAAGTTGGGAGAGGGGGCAGAGGAGCAGGGAGAGCCGAATCATGGCTAATGTTGAAGCTGAGAAGCACTGGAGCTCCATCTCTCACAGCCAACAACCCAGTTTAGCAGCTGACCAGCAGAAGAAAGAGGGTCTCTGTGTGAAAAAGAAGTACCTCTCTCGTTTCTGCTTTCAGCATTTGTCGTCAGTGTCTGAATTCTAACCCCTATGTTTATTAATAGATCACTGTGATTAATGAACAGTATATTTTTGGAGCCTTTTTGTTGTTCTTAGGCCAATATTTTTGTGTGAAGTAACCAATAATAATATTTACCAGGGAGAAGTGCACTTTTTTTTAGCAATTCCATGCCTACCTTTCCAGGAGCTCTCGCCGAGTTTTTTTTTTTTGGGGGGGAGGGTCCAACAGCTGGGAAGTCATGGATCCCTTTTTAAGAAAAGTGATGTATGGCAAAAATGAAATGCATACAGCTTTTCTCTTGTGCATTTTAATGCTGTTTTGCATTGTAACAATGTAACAAATCTAAATATTTCATCCAATGTTCTGCTCTTACTTGTGACAAGCAAATCAACATTCTGTTTTGGAGGCTCATAATGTTATCCTCCCTGCCTGTGTTTCAGACTATCTGGCAAATGATACTCTGGCAGTAGCTACTGTATGCAGTAGAACTGAAAAGTTGAGGAAAGTCAGTGCTTTTCTTATATGTTTTGAAATTTATTTCCAGCTCTCCCTGATTTCCGGGGATCCCCCAGATTTTTGACAACAAATTAATTTTTATCTTCTTCCTGAAATTGTTATCTCTGTCACTGCACAGCAGGGAGAGGCACACACATGTCAAATATTTACAGTAAGTTACAATCCTGTTATTTTAGAAGTTCGATTTTTACAGGAATAAGTTATTCTTAAAGCTTCCTGAGTTATTTTTAAAATCTCAGTTGTACTGTTAATGATACATATGTCCTTGTTTTTAACAGACAGTTGTGTGGCACTGTCAGGGGATAGAGGCAAATGTTGGATACAAGGAAGACACCCTTGTCATAAAGCTGTCAATTTTCTTATAGACCTTCATGTGACTTTTTGTCGATGTTCAGCTTGCTGCCATTAAGTGCTTTATAAAACCATTTTTGCACTATGCAATCCATCACTAGTGGCTATCAGATTCCCAAGAATCCCTTGAATAAATCCAATATTACCTGCATTGTGGTGCGGTAAGTAAGTGTGAGGTGTGGGGATTTTGCTTTTAGTTTGAAACCATGGGGAGTAAGAAGAGGAGGAGGGAGGGGTTAGGGAGGTGTCAGAAATGTGGCACACTTCCTTAAAGGGCAAGGCTGCTACTCACATTTCCATTATATATTTTTAAAGAAATGAAAGGCGTGGTGGAATGCAGACCACCTGTCTGCCAACAAAAGAAAAACCCCATTTATAATTGTTCCTGCTGATATTGTATACACCAGCCACGTTACAGAGGTAATAGAGAGCTACTGGACCATTCTTTGATAAATTCCTATGCATTTTGTATTATTCTCTTGATTTTCCTTTCCAAAGTTGAATACATTTTTTGCAAGATGCTTTGCCGATCATTCACTTGCCACACCACGGCTATTGTAGAAGGTGTGGGAGGGGTCAGAGGATCAGGGGCTGGGGAGAGAGAGCAGCATGGCTGCTAATG
Organism: Neoceratodus forsteri; assembly: GCA_016271365.2. Lineage (NCBI taxonomy): Eukaryota > Metazoa > Chordata > Ceratodontiformes > Ceratodontidae > Neoceratodus > Neoceratodus forsteri. The sequence continues at coordinate 660,053,467 of CM057449.1, forward strand.
TTGAAGTCTTGAGGGGGTCAGAGGAGCCAGGATGGGGGAGAGAGAGTGTGGCATTCAGCAGGAGCCGCCTATGTAAAAGCTGTAGCCATAACTCCAGCCATGCACATAAGTGTCAACTCTGATGCATGTGGCCTGAGTTATGGCTACAGAAAAAAAAAATAAGCACTCTCTCATTGAAACAGTTAATTTCTTTCAACTACAGAAAATGCCACGTCAGCAAGCAGAACTACTGTCATGACCAGAGTGCTTGGTCATTGGTGTACACTGCCAAGCCCATTGCTGTTTCAGCTGTAATTGGCTCGGCAGTGACACACTTCTAAAATGCCATTGGTAGCAAGACAATTTATATATACAGGAAAACAGGGTCACTGTCCCTATGACTTCATCTATTCTGGTTATCTACACCAGACATCTCAGTCCTGTGTTTATGACATCACATTTAATTTCTTAATCAATAGGCTGTGATGTTACAATCAGCGGATTGTTATAAAGTCATGTTATAACAGCTGCATGCCCAAGGCAGTCTGTTGTTAAAATGACAGATATTAACAGTATACTGTACTTGTAAACTCATCAAATCATGTAGTATTTTAGATTTTAGAAAACTGTCTACATTTCAGATCAGCTGCTACCAGCATAGCAAGTAGGGAAGTTCATGTTTGAGGAATGCTGGCCCTGGAGAGGAATGACATGTCCATAGTTAACAATACTTGACCAAAGCTGGCAGCTCTGGGTCGAATATGTTTCTTTCAAACAATTTTCAAGAGCAATGAACACAGCTGGATTTGTTTAATAAGTGTGTGGCATCTGATCTTCCGGCTGTACTTTTTTTTTTCTTAAAGCAGTTTTTAGGAGGTAGCAGTGTGACAAGAAACAAAAGGCAGAACAGGAACCTGAGGTTAATTAAAATACTTTTGCTTGGTGCCCCTCTTCTGATTACTGTCAATTAATGCTGAGAGGAAGCCATCATCTTCCTTTGCTTCGGCACAGACAGATGTTCAAGACTCCTTTAACATCTTGTCCGGTTATGGTAGGCCATTTCTATACGACTGTACAATGTAAGACAAGGCAATTGCAATTTTTAAAGCACAGTATTCCAAAAATTCTTGGTTCTGTACAATGCATGCATTAGTGCAAGCAATGATACAACACAGTACCATGCAGTAAATGACATGCCACAAAATAATGCATGACAAAAGAGCGTAACCTTTGCTCTGCTGGAGATGGATATATCCATCCAAATTTCCTACATGTTCAAATTATGTTAGCAGCCTAATTAATTGCCATTGAATTACACTGTTCATGCAGTGCATACTGCAACTCACTGCAGTAATACAGCAAGGTACCATATTGCATCCTGGCTGGTGCCACTGTACATACAGTGCATGCATACAAACACTGTGTAAATAGCATATAATGTACAGGAGTTAAAAGCAAAAAATTAATCAAGTACGAATAGTGTAAACAAGGAACAAAATTGCTTGACTCTTCATTGGACAGGGAAGGTTTCTAAAAAAAAGAGGGAATTGTAGAACTTTTTTAAATGTCTCCAGTGAGAAGCAAAAATGCAGCTGACTGGGGAGAAAATTCCACAGTATATGGGCCTGCATCACAAATGCCCTCTCCTCTGATGTCTTTATGTGGGCAAACTGTGAGAAACTATTCTGCATAAGTAGCAAATCAAGAACACTAGGGCATGAGTGGAAACTGGGGTGGGGGTTCAGGAGGGAAGTGAGAAAGTTTTATTTCACACAAAGAGTGGTGGAGATGTGGAACCATCTTCCATCTGATATAATGGGCACCAAAATGATCAATTGTTTTAGACATGACTGAGACAGAGTGATGGGTGTAGTGGTTGCTCAAGGTGCCTTTGTACCCTCTAGTTAGGCTCTACCTTACTGCTACCTCACTGTTAATCTTCCAGACAATGCCTTTGCTTGGGCTGTGGCATCTACTAGCTGCGCTAGTCTTCCACGCCACAAAGTACAGTCAGTGCTAGCCTGTGCCTAACGTACGATAATAACAGTTCGATATCTGTTAAAATGCCATACTCTGCCTAACTATTCAAACTGTTTCTATGAAACTTCTTTGTATGTAACCATTATCATGTACTACTGCAGTTATTATAATTTTGTGTGTAAACCTAGTGTAATTCCAGCCTGTTGTTACTTTGTATTCTGTAAGTCCAGTGTTTATGTACTCTGATGTGGAGCCTTTGTAAATGAGTCCCTGACTCAAAAGTTGTAATCCTAAATTCTGTTAAATAAATAAATAACAATAAGATGGTAGCAGTAGGGTAAGGAGCATGGGGATTGAAAATGTGAGTTACAACCATGAATAGACAATAAACTTAGGTAATATTCAATATTTTTACCCCAGCTTTTCAAAATAGCCATTTCTTTATAGCACCTCATGCATGTTAGAGCTGTCATTTTTCAACTCCTGCCAAAAATGTGCTTCTGTGTCTTGAAAGTTGATTTTGCAGTCCCTGCGCAAAATCACCTTTAGCCCAATAGTTGCATATTTTCTCTGCCCTTCTTCATAAGGTGGGGTCATAGCAAGGCTATGTTGAATATTTGGTGTACAAATATTAAAAAGCTAATTTTCAATATTTTTCCACAAATAACTCAGCTGCAGCCCTATCGGCTTTGGCCAAAGCTTGTGCCATACTGTGGGCAATGCAATGTAATACTATGTGGTTAAGGTCATCTTCCATTCCATACAAGCACTTGCATTTTGTACTGCTATTCCAGGTCTTTTCTGTTCAGAAAAAAATATAATTGGCTACATATAACTCACATTGGTACCTAGTTATAATTCTCAGTTTATCAGGATTTTTTAAGATGAACAGATATGGTTCCAGATTATGTTGTGTTTTTTATAATTTTATACCATCTGTAGTGTTTGAGTTAAATTTTTTCTTGATCCTGCAGAATTATTACATCTTGTAACCTCCTTTTTACCTGCTCTGATATTTATGTGGGGTTAGTAACGTATATTTCATATAGTAAATTACCCAGGCCCATTGGTAGGATATATTCTTTAATAGTCTTAATAGTACTTGAGGTAAAATTCATTTGATGATAGTTTATTTCTTTCTTGAGACATTTCCTAGGCAGTCTGTGCTCCTAGAGAAGAAACAGGTTCAGTGTGAATATTATTATTTTTTCCAGTGCCTTTGTTGCTTCTGGATATTGTCCTAGTTCTTTTCCTAATATTTCTGCCAGAACTGACTGTTGCACTTTTAAAATGTATCAGTACATTTTATTTATTTCTGTTTCCCAGTGGTTTTATATGAGAAGGAAGTCCAACTTTCAGTGCCATATTAGACACTTGTTTTGATTTTAATATGTATTACCTTTAGTAGGACTTTAATTGAACTCTGTCCCATTTTCATATTGAATCTTTTAAAGGCATTAAATGAAGTTTTCAGTTTTCACATCATTAATTTTATTTGTGGGGTCCACGAGAGACTTTGTACAAATCTTAACCCTGAGTAGTCATAATATGTGGTTGTTTTAACTTTATTTTTATCAATATATAGTAGTGGGACTTCCCCTGGTGTTAGTGGTCCCCCATCTCTCTGATTGTCAGCCCATATGTTAGAATCACAATCCCTGCTGCCTCCCTCTGACCACCAGCCTGTATGTCAGAATTACAATCCCTAGTGATAGTGATCCCCATCAATCACCATCCCATTTGTTAGAATCTTAGTCCCTGGTGCTAGTGGTCCCCATTCCCTCTGATTGACAACATGTATGTCAGAATCACTATCTCTGGTGATAGTGGTCTCCACCTTCCTCTCATCATCAGCCCATATGTCAGAATCACAGTCCCTTGTGCCAGTGGTCCCTGTGATAATGTGGGTATAAGGAGGACACCAGATGCAGATATGATTTTCAAGCAAAACAAAATATTTATTTCTTTAACCAAAAGGCGGACTTGGTACGACAAATAAAATAAACAGAGAAACATAACAGGCCAATCAAATTTAAGCAGAAGAGGTACCAACACTAGAAAACAGCTAGTGTTCTTGAAGAACAGGACCTGAAATGTGTAGTCCTTCTGAAGTCTCTCTAACAAATGACACAAGTCTTCTTTTATACAATTTAGTCAGGTGACCTATGAAGCTCCATCTCCTTTTCCACAGGCTGTTGCTAAGTAGTAAATAACTGTTTTAATTTTACATTCTAATATCTCAATAATGTTCATATTAATTGAAAACATAATCACCATTTGAAACTTTCACAAATTAAGCTAAAACAAAGAAACTAAGATACAGGGTGCTGAGGAAGCCCTGCCCCCCTTTTAAACTTGTCTATAAAATAGGGCAGAAAAGGGCCGGCTGGCTCTTCAGAGAACATAGACAGCAGGGTTTAAACATGGCTTCTCCAGATGGTTCTTTGAGATACCTCAGATGAATACACCTTTCTCAGATTATTTGTACTTATATTTATATATTTTATTCTTTCAAAATCATGAAAATACTCCCTTTAATTGTAAAATTCAATTCTAATTCAGTACTGACATCTAATTCATGTGTAAACCTTTATTGTATTTTACTTCCCTTATAGCTATATGTTCTGGGTTTAATCATTCTAAAAGTCAGTACTCCTGTCTTGTACCACAACCAGAGTTAGATGAACATTACTCTACCTAATTAGTTTCTAACAGCAGTAAAATCAGGTATATTTGGAATGAAGAGCCGATGGCTTTTGATTAGCTGAACGTCGGCTGATATTCCTCTAGAAAGCGCACAGTCGAGGAGGCGCTTCTTTCTCTGTGAAGTGTTTAAAGCTAATTTTAGGCTTACGTTGCTGCAAACACACACCAGGCAAGACCGCTGACTTCACGGCACTGCAGGCTTAGTTTCTCCCCCATTTCCAAACCCGCGGTTTGACAATTGCCGAAAACGGCAGAATAACCATACGGAGGGTCATACAGCACTTGAACAGTACACAAACCCTTTGCTGTTTTGATTCTGTAGTAGGTTTGTTTTCTAAACTTTCCAGGCAGAAAGAAGTATTAGGATGATGGTAATGAAGAGGGGGGGGGGGGGCACAGAGAAGGAGAAAGGATTGTGGAAATACAAAGAGCAGAGGATTGTATCCACTAAGTACATGTTTTATATACAGATGGCCAGTCTGTATACAGCATAATGGGACATGTATTTATGAATGCAAACCCTCTCTAGTAAGAGAAAAAAAATGTTTTATTTTTTTTTTCACAGTACACAGACACTAAAAGAAAGCAAACAGAAGACATGCTGTTGCAACAGACTTGACATCAAAACAACATCGAAGAGAGAAAAGAAAAAAAAAGAAAAAAGATATTTCAGAAATGTATACCAACATCACAGTCCCCCTTCTTCCAATTGCCAGCCTTTATTAAAAATTGCAACACTCCAAGGGGTCCAGCAGTTCCACCCCCCCTCCGCTGATCCATGGTATCGCCTGTCACAACTTCCCACTTTCTGATATCTAGCCCCTCCCCACTATGGCACTGAATACCAATCTCCCCATCACCTTACCAGTATCCTCAATGCCATGGGTGCATATGCCAACTGATGAAGCCCTCTGCACACATTCTTGGCCAGCCACCATATGTCCAGGCATGGAGCATGCCCTATATTTATACGACAGGGTGTGGCACCTTGTTTGGGCTCACTAAATGTTTGGTCCAGGAGCAAATTAGTGCCTGCAGCAAACCAGAGGTATATTGGAACATGCTAGGGCACTACTAAAGGCATCTTCCAATATACCAGTCAAACACTGTTCAGACTGAGAACACAAGCCTCGGTCCGCTACTGGGCACTAGAAGTGTCAGGCCAATAGGGTCCCAGGGGGATTGCGATTGTAATCTGAGTGTTAGGGCCCAGTAATGGTGATTGCTACACTGAGAGATACCTGTTATAATTGTACCTTAAGATGCAAATGACTCCATAGCACTAGAAAGGTGTTTTGGGGCAGTTGCAACTCATTAGGGCCTACTATAAACCACAAGCAAACAAAGTTTGTGACTCTCACCAGTGCCTATCAGAGCTGCCTATATACTGATGGTTTAGTAGCCCCTTGCTGAAACAACAGTTTTCCATGAGGCCCAGTGATTGCTCACCAATCCTGAATACCCCACCAACATTCTTTCCATCTTTCCCTGGTATCCAGTGATAACCCCTGCACCCGAACCCCCTACCAATATTCACTTAATCTTTTTCTGGTTTCCAGTAGTCCCCACCCACCCTGAAAACCCCACCAACATTCATTCAATTTTTCCCTGGTATCCAGTGATAACCCCCACACCCGAATACCCCACCAACATTCATTTAATCTTTCTCTGGTTTCCAGTAATCCCCCCACCCAGAGCACCCCACTGATATGTATTCAATCTTTCCCTGGTATCCAGTGATAACCCCTGCACTTGAACACACTGCTGACATTCTTTTAATCTTTCTCTGGTTTCTAGTGGTCCCCCTGTCTCCAAACACCCTACTGACATTCATTCAGGCTTTCCCAGGTGTCAAGTGATTCTCCCTGCCCCTCAAAACGCCACAAACATTAACAAATCTTTCCCTGGTGTCCAGCAGTCACCCCACCCTGGAACACCTCACTGACATTCATTTAATCTTTCCACTTTCCCAGATGACCAGTGGTCCCCTACACCCAAGAAGACTTCATCAAAATTCATTCAATCTTTCTCTGGTGTCCAGTAATAACCCCCACCCCTGAACACTCAGCCAACATTACAGCATTTATTCAATCTTTCCCTTGTGTCCAGTGATCCATCTATCACAAACACCCAGCCAAGATTTATTCAGTCTTTCTCTGTATCCAGTGATAACCCCCATAACTGAATACCCCACCAACATTCATTTAATCTTTCCCTGGTTTCAAGTGTCCCCCCCACCCACAAACACCTCGCCCAAATTCCTTCAATCTTTCCCTGGTATCCAATGATAACTCCTACACCTGAACACCCTGCTAACATTCATTTAATCTTTCTCTGGGTTCCAGTGGTCCCCCTGCCCCCGAACACCCCACTGAAGTTCATTAAATCTTTCCCTGATGTCAAGTCATTCCCCTACCCCTGGACACTCCACCAACATTCATTCAATCTTGCCCTGATGTCCAGTGATCTCTCACATCCCTGAGCACCCTACCAACATTCATTCAATCTTTCCTGATGTCCAGTGGTCCTACTCCCTCAAACATCTTGCCAACATTCATTTAATCTTTCTCTGTTTTCCAGTTGTTCCCCCACCCCTGAACCCCTCAATAACATTCATTCAGTCTTTACCTGGTGTCAGCAGCCCCCATGCCCGAACACTCTGCCAGCATTCATTCAGTCTTTCCCTAGTGTCCAGCGCCCCCCCAGAGTCTGAATCACCTCCAGTCGACCTAGTCACCCTGTCCAGAGCACTACTCCCAATGACTTGTGGTATCTCAGTAATTGAAAGCTATTTTGTGCCCTAAATAAATGGACACATTGAATTTATTTAGCCAACATTCTTGTCTGTTTTGTGTGCAGCTTTTTTGGATTCTTTCTAACATTTGGGGTAGTTAGCATTTTCGCTTGCACCAACCAGATTTAAACTGGAGAACCAGTTCAAATTGTGGATATACTCCTCCCAAAAGGCCAGCATCCTCTCTAAACATGTCTGCCCTGTCCCCAGAGACCAGCCCTTGGTTACCGGCACATACATTATATTCATTTCCATGGCTGGTCAACAACTGACAGTATGTGATCATAAGCCTACTATACCTGCTGGTGATTGTAGCCTTGAACTCTCAGTTGGCAGCCTGCTGTGGAGGTGAGTGAAGGGTCTGTGCCAGTCACTCACGGAGGGAGCTGAGGACAGGGCTGGTGGGTCAGTGTGGGAGAGACGGACCCCCTGGGAGTGTACACCAGGGACAGAATGGGTTGGTTGTGTGGAGGGATTTATACCCAGGGGTGTGGAGGCCACTGGACACCAGGGAAATACTGAACAAATATCAGTGCCATGTTTGGGGGCAAGGTGACTGGTGGACACCAGGGAATGACTGAATGAATGTCGGCATGGATTTTTCAGGTGGGGAGGCCGCAGGACACCAGTGAATATTTACACATTATCAGCAGTGTGCTCTGGGCAAGGGGCCATGGTTTGGTGGCACAGTCTATAAGACCTGATTTGGGGAGGTGGTAATTGGTGTAGCACTGACTTCAACTTACTGCATCTCCCAAACTTAACAATTTGTCAGTTTACCTATTTGCAAGGCACTATCAGTTGCTTTGCATAGATACACCCATTTATTTTGGCACCTTTTACAAATGGGTTAGCAACTTGATAATCATGCCATCCAATATGGCATTTTGCAATCATCTCCTGCTTTGGGTTTGTGCATCATTAACCCAATTTGTGATTTCAAAATCTATTTAAATATCCCTACCATAATGCACAGATCTATGGTAAGGGATATACTGTAAAAACATATAGACACATTACTATGATCAAAGCAGTCTTATAGTACATACAATACCAGGTTTTGTAAATCAGATTCATTAACATAGTCAAAAAGCAAAATGTGAAAAATTGTTTATAAATTCAGTATTTAGAATTTGTTTAAATAACATGAGTAATTGAATATTTCTAATATCATTATTTATGGCATTCCGCCTCTTTTTAATAAAACGTTACATCATTTGCCATAGTTACATTGGATGTTTGTGATAGTTAATCTCCTATTTTTAATTTCTCTTAATCTGTGTCCATGTGTTGCAATATTATATTAAGTACTAGTTTTGTCTAAATTGTATCCCCTAATTTGTTAATAAGTAACCACCACATTTGATTTCTACCTCCTAACCGACAGAGAGTCCCTCTTTGGTTTGACATAGATATGGCAATGCTGGGTATCATAAGGGCAATGTGGCAAAATCAGGATAGCTTATTTTATGCTGTATCAAGTTTTCCTAATAGTATTCCACTTACAGATTGATAGACCATGTCTCTATATTCCAGTACTGACAATATAAGCTTGGTGATAATGGTTAACCTGGGGTCATATGGGCTGGAAAAGGCCTTACGTCTAAATATTCCTATTCTAGAGTTCTCATTTTTCACAATTTTGTTTACATGTATGTCAAAATACAGTAGATTATCTACAGTTAGTCCTAAATACTGGCATTCATTGGTTGTGTTGAGGTAAGTCCCATTTAGTTGTCCAATTTTTAACTCCTCTGATTCTTTATATCCTTTCTTTGATTTATCAAATAAGATTGTGTTTTTTAGAGATTAGTACCATTTTGTAGAAGACAAACCATCTCTGAGGTGGTAAACTCAGGTTGTAGGTTTGTTTCCATGTCTCTGAGATGTTTAGCTTTAACCACCAGAACTGTGTCATCTATGCAGAGTTTTATATTAGCATGAACCATCTGGGGAATATAATTTACATATACTAAGAACAGAATAGGTCCCAAAATTGAACCTTGTGACACACCTCTATGCAGCTGTCTCACTTCTAATGAAATGTTTTGTATTGTCAGTTTTTGGGTCCTACAGTACCACTCAAGTATGACTGAAACAAGCATCTTATATCCACCAAGATTCAAACCATTGTTACACGAGTTCCCTGCACCGTAATTGGTACCCCAGAGGCACACCACCGACAGGTAGCATTTATGTACATGTTATACTAACAAATAGGGCCAAGGGCATCTACCATATGAGAGCAGATGTCAGGATATGTACACATACAATTGCTATATGCTTTACTTTCTAATATACATATGCATTTCTTGCGTACAAGATGTTAGGACACCTGTGTCCATATACTGTTATGATATATGAGTCAGCATTGCCGTCTTCTGATGATTTGTATTACTACATTGCTATGTACAAACTGTACTTCTTTGTTTCCACGAAGTGATGACTATAACAAAATTATATAATGTTATCTAGGTCTGAGGAGCCCCCTCTAATTTAGCCAATAGGGCTCATCTCTGTAACTAGAAATGTTTCTATATTACAGTAAGCATGGTAATTATCTTAGGTATATAATGTAAGACATTACGTTTTCTACCTTGGAGACCCCAGGAGACACAGAGATTCCTCGAGGTATAGGGAACACTTAGCATTGTCTCCCAATTCCTAATGGTAAGAACTGCTTAGGGCAACTGTGATTTTCCTTTTGGTAGTAATAAACAAGCTTTATTACTCTTATACAATATGTCTGTGATTCCTTGCATTCCCACTGTTGCCAAGGACCTGAGCATGAGGTTTAAACCTCCTGACACCATCTTCATTCTCATATGCCTTTAAGAGGTCCACAAAATCCTGTACACATAGATTCAGTCTGTTCAAGTCTGAAAGTGACTAGATCTATGAAATCCAATAGTGCAGTGTCTGTGGACCTCCCTGACCTAAATCCTAACTGATGTAGGGTCAACAGGCCATAGGATTCTAAGAGGCCATAACATTAGTTACACACTAGTCTTTCAAAAATCTTTGATATGACTGAGAGGAGAGGAGAGCTATTAGCTGATAGTTTGGTGGGTTGCTTGCCTCTCCACCATTACAATAATGGGCACTACCTTAGCACAGTTCCAAACATCTAGAAACATACCTTCTGTCAGATTTCTGTTAAAAATGTTCAGTAATATATAATAGGTGAAATACACTTGGTAGCTGCCTTCAAGAATTTTGTTTCCACTTGGTCCAGTCCAGGGTACGTCTTTGGATTTACTTTGTTTATAACTTTTTTGTTTTCACTTGGTGCAGGCCACATATTTATTTTGATTTACTTTGTTTATACCTTTAAGTACTTTAAGTTTTGTGATATGTTATACCAAAAAATGTGTCACACTCTCTCTGTTTATTTGGTTTGCAGTGCTCACCTCAAGATCAGAAATGTGATCTTGAAGCAAAATGTCCAGGAGTGTACCAAAATATCTGCTCAGTATGTCAGCAGTTTCAATTGGGGCTTGTTGCATACTATTATTTTTTTAACTTTAAAATTTGGATTTACAGATTCGCACAATTTATTATTTTATTACTTTGCAGTAGTCATGTGGTTAGTTGTCGTCTCAATCTTGTTTTCATAAAACATATATATATATATATATGTTTTTAATTTGAGATTTTACATTTAAAATTTGCTCAGTCTTCAAAGTCTTGTGTTTGGTTTTCTTTCACATATACCTAGCATAAACTCATATGTTTTTGATGTTTCAGTTACCAAGAACCATGCTGGTTGCAAATGTAAAAAAAAAGAAAAAAAGAAAAAAAAAAACATGGATTAGTAAGATTTGCTATAGCAAGGTTTGTTTCAGAAATTAGGTCAAGTCTATGCCTATTTGCAGTTTAGTAAAAAGGTTTGATAAATCACATGATGCTGCAAATGTTATGATGAAGAGGATATTTCTTCAGACATTGATTGATAATGCTCTCATGCAACATATACACACATGGATACCAGAGGAATGCCATACTTCACCTTATTATTGGTTACCTGGGTGAGGATTATATATACTGTATATATATATATATATATATATATATATATATATATACAGTATATAAAATTTATTTTTTATTCATTTATTTGTATCCCCACCCACTTCTTTCTTTGAGGGGGGAGTCACAAAAGTCCCAATCATTTTCCCAGGTGTGCAGTGGTACCCCCCTCCAATTTCCCCCGTATAATTGGTGGCAGTAGAGATATCCCCCCACCATAGTCCACTTCTTTATATTTTGTCCCTGAAATGAAAAAAATGTCCCTTGATGTCTGTTTGTATTTCTCATCCCATGGAAAAAGAAAGTCCATCGCTGATCTCACCCATACTCCCCACCCAACCCCCCACTATGCACCCACCTCCCCACACCACTGTGACGTCCCCACAGACCACCATTCACTATGAAGGTCCCAGGTTTGATACCCGCTCCACCGATTAAAGACACATCTTGCTGCTGGAACCAGCGGTGTCCGCAATATGAAATACAGTAAGGTAAATGCACTTCAATGTATTTCAGTGAGGGGTGGGTTCGACTTTTAGTGATAACTCAGCCATTTTTCATGATTTTGGTCAGAGATTTTCAAGGACTGTTGTTAGGCAACTCCCACCAGAAAGTTGATTTCACAGTTGGTTGGTGAAAACACATTTCCTGTGGGATTTGTGTAATGACAGTCATACGGTTCATGACTTGGGGCCATAAAATGGCTACGTTGAAAATCTGGGGTCAAACTTAAAAAAAAATGGCTGTGTTATGAGCATTTGTTGCAGTCTTGCTATGCACACTTATAACTTTGGACATTTTCAATATTTTCACCATATTTTCAACATAGACTTGTTATTATCCCTCCTCTTGTATGTGATAACTGTAATTTTTTAAATCCTGGCCAAAATATGTTTTGCACTTATGACACAGAATGGTATTGCAGTTGTGCAGAATTACATTTGTGCAGTGCTTTGAACATTTTCTATACTGAATATATGCAGTGTGGTGATAAGAAGGCTATGTTGAAAATTTGAGGCCAAAATGAATAAAAATGGTAGAGTTATGACAATGTTCATAATTTCACTATGCCTACTTCTAACTTTGGAAATTTTAAATATTTTGAGCCCAAATTTTCAACATAGCCTTGTTATTACAAATGCCTCATGTATGTCACAGCTATCATTTTTCAAATCCTGTCCAAAATGTGTTTTTGCACCTGCACTGTGGATTGGTGATGCACTTGTGCAGAGTTACATTTTGGCAGGGATTGAAAGTTTCTGCACCAAGAACATGAGGTGGGCAACAACATGGCTATAGTGACAATTTGGTGACTGTTGTGCTATAACTGGAAGCACAGTGGCTGGAGGTCCTTGTGCTTCCATAGCTAGATATCTAAACGCATCAATGGAGGGATGGGAGGTCAGGGTCCACAGGACTCTGCACTCCCACAGTAATATAAGGATATTATTATACTATCTCAAAAAATAACAAAATAAATTGCAATAAAACTTTGTTAATGCACCATTAGGGTTGAGGCATCAAAAGTAGGGAAATATGAACTTAGGGTTCCCATGCCTAAGACCCTATACCCACCCTCAACTTCCAACCCTAATACCCCACCTCTACCCTGCATGCAAGAACAGGTGTGAGGGGTTTCACTGGTGGCTGCAAACTGGATGGTGATCGGAGGGTGAGGAGGACCACTGGACACCTGGGAAAGTTTGAAAACTATACAGGATGGGAGTCACATGATGCACCCAAGCAAGATGGCAGCAGGGCTTAGGAGCTCTGCTTCACCAGGAATGATTTTGTCCTTTATTCCCTCTTTTTTGTGCATTTTGAGTCTCAAAATAGTTTTATTTGCCTGCCTAGACCTGGAATGTCTGCATTGGCTGAGGGAGATAAATCTTTGGCAGCAGCGAAGAAGAAGTATAAACTATCGGCTTCAGCACAGGAGCAAATGGCCTCGGCATTCATGGTAGACCCCCTGGTATAACATGAGTTGGACGCCAGTCTAGTTGCTCAAGAGCAGGCCAAGATCAAGGCCTTTATTGGGGGTATGCACCCAGATCTCAGCCCAATAACAGTGCAGTTAACAGTGGTGAGGATATCAATAGAAGCCCTGGCATACCGCACAGAACACGTGGAAAAACAAGTGAGTCAGCTGGAGGATTGGGCCGTGCAGGTGAAGCAGCATTTAAGCCTTCTAGACCATGATGTCTGTGCCATTTCAGACAAGTTAGATGACATGGAGTCCCTGGACAGGTGCAGTAATGTGTGTCTATTCGGGCTGCCAGACGGAGGCAAGGGGACCGATATGATTGTCTATCTCCAGGCAAAGTTGCCGATTTGGCTTATGGGGGATCCTGGCACTTTGGCTGAAAAAGAGCAGGACCACAGGGTTTCCTCAGCCTCCCCACCCCAGAATGACAGCCTAACTCATCCCAAACCTGTGTTTTTCAAATTACTGCGATTTCTGGATTGTCAGCGTATCTTGAGGGAGGCGTGGGCAGAAAAGGACATCTGAGTGAATGGTGCTCAGTTACATTTTTGGCATGACTTTCCTCAGAGGGTCCTGCAGCAGAGGAATGCATTTGGTAAACCTAGGAATTTAGCTAGAGCTAAAAACTTAAAGGTATTCCTAATTCCCCCAACAACACTGATGGTTCTGCATTGGGATGGCCCCCATTACTTCACTTCACCAGCTGAAGCTGCACAGTTTCTTCAAGCCCTCAGAGTGGCGCATAGTGCTTCGGAGAAAAGAAGCCCCAGGAAGGAGTTGGCAGTTTCTTCACTTCTGAAGACCAGAGAAGGGACAGTGTAGGGAGCATGTCTGGATGCAGCTGGTACACTACTGGCATTGATTGTGGCTTCCCCAGGGCATTGTTTGGCGGACAGAGAGGAAGATTCCATGGACTGACAGTGGCAGTAGCTCGGGGATTTTTTTTTCTTCTGGGCCTGTGGTCTATCTATTCCAGGTAAGGGCTGTGGCCTTGAGTGATTTACCTGGCTAGGGTTAGGTTTTTTTTTGGGGGCTGCCTTTTTGTTGGTTTTGGGAGGTGGGGGTAGAGGAGTCCTTATAGTGGGGGTTGGTGTGTTGGTTTTCTGGCTGGTGTGGATTGGGGATTGATATGCTTGGTGCTTGGGGACTGTTGCCTCATGGGGGGGCAGTTTCAGGCTTACTGGTGTTTGACTGAGTCCCTTATGTACATATGGCAGATGGTGAATGGGAGGTCGGGGGGTGGGTAAGAGGGTCCTGCATACTGGAGATTGGGTAATGTTCCTATTTTGTAAGCTGGCAGTCACTGGGGCATTCTAGAGTTTTCAATGAGCTGGGTCAGGATGTTTGATTTGATGGGAGAGCCCTCTTGAGGTGGCTGGATTGGGAATAGCTCGGGAAATGTGGGTCTGGCTGCAAGGGAATAGTTGTTGGTTGGGTAGGTATTTGGGACTTATTTGGGGTAGGTAGTGAGTGTTGGGAAGGGGGGCTATTGGTCCTTTTCTGTGACCTACCACCCTTTAGTAAGAGGAAAGAAGGGTTGGTACTCGCTAATGGGGGGGGTGCTTTCGATTGTTCCCTGGGGCTATTGGGGTGGGGATCAGACCTATGGGCTGTTTCCCAGCATGGATGGCCTCATGGTCCTCCATCCTAGAGGTGGTGTCACCTTGTTCCCTCTTCTGTTGAGGGGTTTCTTTTTACCAGCAATTAAAGAACAGTTAATGCCGTATGGCTTTTTGGAAGTGCTTTGGGGGGTCCGGGGGGGGTTGTGTGGTTGGTTGCACTGGGAGGGATTTGGGGTATTCATATCCTACCTGTTGACTTGGGAGTGTGTGTGGGGGCTTATGTTGGTCATGGGCCTTGGTGTGGGGCTTCCATCTCAGGATGGGAGGGTGAGCTGAATGGTAGGGTGGCCAGGAGCTCCCCCCCTCACCATGAGGCAGGAGTGTTTTCTAACTTTTTCTGTTAGTTTTGTCTTTATAGCCTAAGCATCAAGTGGATGGCAGTGGAGGGCATATGACCGCACTGCAGGGACTAGTGTTATGATTTGGTCCAGCTCCATGAAGAAGTTTCACTGTCCTCTCCAGATGGGGGTTCAGAATGGCTGCCATTCAACTTATGGACTTGGGGATGAGGTATTTTTCTCTTTTGACATGGATACTGGGGGTGGCAGGGGTTAGGGTGCTACCTCTGTTTGGGCAGGGTAGTTTTGGTTTGCTTTTATGTTTAGATGTTACCTTTGTGTGTGGGGGCCTGGGTTGGGTTGCTGCATTTGTTTTGTGCTCTAAATATTCGTTTGAACTTATGCAAGCTTTTTTGGGGGGGGCAGGGAAGAGGAATTATATGTACTGCATGTTACTTAGGACAAATGAATCCTAGGGAGTTACTTTGTATATTGTAGGGTTTCTTTGGTGTGTTATAGTGGGAAATCTTGAGCTATCATGCCGTAAGTTAGTAACGGCTGGGCCAGGCTATGGCAGGGGTGGGGAGGGGTTGGTGAGAAGGGGTCTGTATTTCCTTAGTTATTAAAGTGTGGTGGGGCACGTGGTTCATAGAGTACCTGAGGGGAGACATGTCTGTCATGCAGAGAGCAGTTATATTATCTTTGTATGTAAATAGTTCTTGGGGAGTGGGGGGAGTTGTTGTTGGGGAGTAGTTTTGGTGTTTGTTTTTTTTCTTATTCTAACTTTCTCAACTGAGGGCTACGGCACACCACTTTTCCTGGTCCAGAAGGGGGGCTGGGAGGCCTGGAGGGTGGTTTAGGGCAGGTTGGATGCTTGTGGTTGTCATGACAGTTTATCATTTGTATCCTGGAATATACAGGGATTGAATGGGCCTATTAAATGGGGGAAGGTTCTTGGCCATATTAAGAGGCTTGTTAGGCAAATTGTATACTAGCAGAAGTCCCATCTTCTAAGTAAGGATGTCAGGCAGGTTCAGAGTATTTGTTGGGGTCCGCTTTTTGCAGCCTCTCATTCTTCAAAGTGGCCAGGGGTGCTAATTTTGATAGCTAGAGGCTTGATTTGGGTAAAGAAAATGGTGGTGAGAGACCCCCAAGGCCGTGGCAGTTAGTAACAGGTATCTTGGATAGGCAAGTGTATACTTTAGTATGGGTGTATGCACCCAATGAAGATGGTACCCCTTTCTTCAATAGTTTGCCTCAGATGTTACAAGACAAGGGAGAGGGGCACCTGATTGTGTGAGCGGTGGGATTTAATGAAGTCCCTGACCCAGTTTGTGATCGTAGTGGGGTGCCAACTCATTTGCACACACTGGGGTCTTGAGCCTTAGTGCAATTGCTGGAGGATCGGGGTCTTGGGGATATTTGGTGATTACACATCCAAAAGGTAGGGACTATATGTTCTTTTCATCAGTGCATCAAACCTGTAGTTGGATATATTTGGTGCTGGTGTCTCAGGCATTACTTGGGGACTCCAGCCAAATTAGTATCGAACCTTTTGTGATTTTCAATCACGCTTCCCTGACATGGACTTTTGCCGGGGTCCCTGATGGTGCTGGGGCAGTTAGGTGGCATTGTAATATCTGCTTTTTTGGGAATGCATCTTTTCATGAATGGATCCAGAAAGAAATATCGGGGAATTCGGAACTTAACCAGACTGGAGACATTGCCTCACAATGGGTTTGGGAGGGGCTAAAGGCTTTTATCTGGGGTAGATTTATCTCATACTCATCAGCACGGACGAAAGAGAGGGAGGCGGTGATGCAGGCTCTCTTAGTCCAGTTCGTTATGCTTGAGGCCCAGCACAAAGTGGGATCTAAGGGGACCTCACTTATTCAACAGCTTCAGGAGGTCAGATTTCAACTTAATTCCCTAACTACGCAACATGTTGAATTGAGTTTATATTGCACTTGGCAGGCGTTTTGGGTTTGAGGAGAAATGGCGGGGCACTTGTTAGCCTATTGGCTCTGGAAAATAGAAATGGAGGCAGACAGAGTCATAACTGGGGTCAGAACAGAGAAGGGCCTTGTGCTGGACCCAGAGGGGATTAATCAGGAGTTTATGGCTTTTATCAGGGATTATACTCTTCGACAATGAGAAAGAATGTGGGTACCCAGGAGATTAAAGCTTTTTTGGACTCAATTGATTTACCTTGTTTGTTGGAGGAGCAAAGGAGCCGGCTGGAGCAACTGGTGACAGAGCAGGAGATGAGGGAGGCGATAGGGCAGTTCATGGAGGGAAAAGTCCTGGGTTGGATGGGTTTCCCATTGAGTTTTACAAGGTAGTGTTAGACCAGATTCTTCCTCTGCTTATATCAGTTTTGGAGGTGGCATGGTGGGGGTGGGAGGCAACTGCCTCCAATAATGTATGACGTGATTATTTCTGTATTTCCAAAAAAGGATAAGGATCCTTTTTTTGCACAAACTATAGGCTGGTCTCGCTACAGAACGTTGATTATAAGGTCTTGGCCAAGGTTTTGGCCAACCAAATGGCACCAGTGTTGTCTTCTCTTATCCATCCTGATCAGGTAGGCATTGTGGGGAGGGCAGGATGGTGCAGACCATATGCAGAGGCTCATGGACCTTTTCTGTGTTTCCTACCCTGCTACTTCAGTTCTTGTGGTGGTAGGGCTGGACATGGTCACACAAAAAAGCCCTTTGATTCTGTTGAGTGTCCTTATCTTTTTGTGGTGTTGGATAAGTTTGGCTTTGGGCCTAATTTCATATGTTGGGTGCAACTTATCTATTTCAGCCCAAAGGCATCAGTCCTAATGAACAACAGACTGTTGCTGTTATTTGTGTTGTCAAAGGGCATTCAACAGGGGTGCCCTCTCTCCCGGCCCTCTTTCTGTTGATCATTGAGCCCCTTACCCAAAAGATACAAGACTCAGCAGATACTGAAGGGGTTAAGGTGGTTCCCAGAATTATAAGACTATGCTTGTTGCTGATGACACTTTGCTAACTCTTATGCATGTGTCTGCTTCTCTCCCTTTTTTGGTTCATTTCCTGGAGCACTTCCAGAAAATCTCAGGACTCTGGAATAATCGGGCCCAAACCTGTATACTTCTGATTGTGCAGTTGCTACTTAGTTTGCCCCCATTAGGGTCAGGTTTTAACTGGATGAAGGTCCCGTCAAATATTTAGGGGTATACATCTCACCAAAGCTGATGGAATGGCCAGCCTTGAATTTAGCTCCCTTGTTGGATTGTCTTTAAAGTAACGTGGCTCCATGGCTCTTTCTTTGCTTATTTTTATGGGACAAGGTACAAGCATTGAGAATGATTTTTCTGCTGTGGATACTTTATGTTTTGCACTATCTCCCCCTCAAGCTTTCAGATAGCTGGTGGAAACAATTTGGGTAAGTCATATCCTTGTTTTACTGGGAAGGGAAAAAGCTGCGTATTTCTAAAGAACATCTGATGGGGCCTTATCATAAAGTCGGCTTTGCTGCCTCATGGCTTACGGGATATTATATAGCTTCAGGACTCTGGCATATTTGGTTTTGGCTCCATGTGGAACGTTACAGGGGCACGATGCACTTGCCTCAGTTAGAGCAGGATTGGTATTCTCCCCACCCCCCTGGGAATGCAGTTTGCTAAGAGCAAAGCTGTCCCTGCCTTTGTTGGCTACCTCGGATTATGTGTTTCAAGTGTGGCACCAGTCCCAATTACTGCTGGGCTCATGGTGGGCTGTTCCTCCATTGCTTTGGCCTCTTTGGGGGTAATGCTAAGCTTATCATTAGTGGGGAAAGTACTTTCTTGGGCTAAATGGGTGCAGGGGCTGATATGGGGGGGTGGGAGATCTGTTTTCTTCTCACCAGAGCTGTTTTAAAACCTTTCAGGATCTGCAATGTCAGGCAGCTCTGGCAAGGTGTGAGCACTGGAGGCATATGATACATTGCTCAGTGGCTGAGAAAGGTGGATTGCCTCAGACTGTTCAGTGGGACAAGATTTTTGGAGTGAAGTGTTCTGCGGTGAGAGATCATGCTCCCCCGAAGGTGGGTTATATTAATAGGGGGCTGAGAGAACACATTGCTACAGACACTCAAAAGATTCAGCAGAAGTAGGAGAACATGTTGGGGTTCCACCTAGGAGATGGGGACTGGGAGAAAATTTGGCAGAATGCCTATGGAATGGTACGGGATTCAGGGGAGGCTTAAGCACCTCAAAACTCTACTGTTGTGGTATAGGATGCCTGAGGTGCTTTACTCCATGCGGTTGCTCCATCACTCAAGGTGCTGGAGGTGTGATAGGTCAGAAGGGGCATTGCTGCATATTCTCAGGGGCTGTCCCCTTCTAAAGGGGTGGTGGTGGCAGGCAGTGATCAATGTATTGGGGAATGTGCTGAAATGGTCCATTTCTCAGAGACCCTTCTCTTTTCATCTTAGGCAACACATGTAGGTTAGGGCCCTTGTCAGTGAACCGAATGGCTTGGTTTCTCACAGCAATCACAGAAACTAAGCATTTACTACTTAGATGGTGATGGTCGGTGCATATTCCTTCTGTAGAGGAGTGGTTTGAATGCTTGCTCAAAGTGGTGGGGTTCAAAAGATTGTCTCATATTGTGATAAACAGAACTGAGCAGTTCTTGGAGGTTTGGGCCCCCTTTTTGGCATTTCTGAATGTTTTGTTGCCCCGTGGAAAGGTGTGGTTGCCTCCCTGTCTACATTCCAGAAATTTCTCCCCTATGGGGCATTTGGATCCTTTACAAGGTGCTTAGGAGGGTGTGCAGGACCCTTTACCTCCCCTTTATGGACCCCTTTCTTGTCTTGCCCTTAGCTTGGGGGAAGGGTGGATGGGCTATTGGCTCCCGGTCATGGTTTTTCATTGTTCTTATTGTTCGACTTGTGGTTTGCTAATTTTATTGCCTCCTGATCTTACTGTTAGGGTGCTTTGTTTGTATTATACGTTTGTGTTACACTCAAGGCACTCTTAGATTGTATCTCCATGGAGAGTTACTCCAGCTAGGAATCCAAGCTAGTATTTATGTAGTATCTGTATGTTTTGCAATGTATGTCTTTATAAAAATTCAATAAAGTGTTAAAAAAAAGAAAACTATACAGGACAGTGATCAGGAATTGGGGGACCACTGGACACCAGAGACTTACTGTGTTTTAATGGGGCTGGAGCTCAGATGGTAGGGGTGCCACTTGCCAACAGGTAACTGGTGTGCTCCCCCACTGTAAATGTACTTGTTGGCTGCAGTGGCTCCACTGGCCGCCAGAGTTGCATTGAGTAAGTTGGGCTTCTTCTCAGTGGAATCTGCACTGTGCAAAGTGGCCTACACTAACCCTTTTGCACAGCACAAATGTGCTGAATATTGTACTGCCCCAGTATTCCTGCCCCCCTTTGCCTGGCACACACACTATTTTGTTGTGCACACTAACCTTGTTAGTGAATCCAAAAGCCTCCTCTGTATATTGCACAGGTGCAAACCCCAGGCAAATGGTGCAATCACTCTTCCCACCAGGCAAAGTTTTTTTTTTTTTTTATAGTTGCTGTTTATACGGCCCCTCAGCACTGCATCTACCCCTTCTATCAGTGACTCCCTAAGCATCCTGTAGGGCTCTGCCAGGCGTCTCGGGGTTGCTTCAGAGGACTGGCCCCCATCCAGCTGTGGATTTTCCCCCAGGCAGGGAAGGAGGGAGACCTCTGGTAGTCCCTCCTCAATCCAATTTATCGCACTGGGTGGTCCAACTGAGTTCACCCCCCCAGAGCCTGTTCATGTGACTGAGGCACCGAGGACAATCTCTAGGTGCAGATGTGGGGACTTTCTGTGTTTCTGGTGTCCCTCTTCCCCTCAAGGATGACAGAACACGAGGAGGTCCAAGGAGATGAGGGCATGCCAAGACATGCCACCTCTCTGGACATCAACTGACATCCTCCCCTTCCGGCACTCTGTGATCCCACTTGTATCTCCACCCATGGTCACCCAGGTAGCGATATAGCAATGGGATCTGCAGCCCATGAGGAGGATAGCAGCCAGCTGGGCACTCAATCCTCCTCCCCCAGGCTGTCCATCCAGCAAACTGGGCTTGCTACCAAACCTGGGTCACTGAAGTCACAAGTGGTAGCTCTACAGCTGCGCAGGCAGGGCCAGCCTATCAGGCAAAGTTTTCAATATCTGTCCCAAGATGTTCTCTGGAATCAAATCCACCACAGCTGTGGTTGACAGTTTGGATGTCTGTACAGAACATGCCACCAGATGGTTTAAGAGTCTCCTTGTCCTGATATTAAGAAACACAAGTGTTTGTATAGAGCTTATGAGATTCACCAGTGGAAGCAATTTTGGTAATGAAAGCCACCCACCTAAATGTAACTTCTGCTGAATACTTGACCGCCTTGGAAGGAACATTTGGAAGCATTGGAAGTACTGAGGACCTTTATCTGTTATCGAAGGCAGTTTGGTAGAGAGAAAGGAAAAAAAATGTCTTTCTTATGAGACACAGGTGTTTCCTTCAGCAATTCTACCAGGAGGGAGGAGTGTCTCCTGCTGAGGTGGATCATCTGCGTGTTGATCAGGCTATGAAAGGTACTAATTACTTTGACATGCTGACAGTCAAGTTGCATCTGGAGGATAGTATGGATTCTCTTCTTCTTTACTGTGAGATCATACAGGAAGTTAGGACTACAGAGGAAAGAGATGCCTAGCAGAATATAGGGAATAGGAAATAATAATAATAATAATAATAATAATTGGTTAAAAGAATGCCCTCTAATCTTCCTCATGACCTTTTTATGAAAGACTAGTGGTGGTAGACTCCCCAGGATGGATGAACTGTTATACTGTAACAAGTGAAGGAGCTTCAAACTCATTTAAGCAGATTTCAGAAATGCTTAGTTGGGGCTGAGGATGAACAGGTCAGAATGCCTTTGGAGATGATCCTGTGATTGCAACCCAATGTAGTCATTTCAGTGGAGCCAGAAAGAGAGAGTTCCATAGAGACCATGGGCTCGATTTTCAAAAGTTGGGAGTGGTGCAAGGGGCTTGCAGCAACGAAAACAGTGCATGGGGCTCCTTGTGCCACACCATGCACCAGTCCCTATTATGGATGGGACCTTGTGCCACTGGGGATGGTCACCTGCTCCAAACCAAGCTGGCACTGTCCTTGCAATGGCTGTACTGGTGCACCATGGCAGAAGTGGACTAGAGTCATGGCAGGACTGAAGCATCCCCTATATTGGGAGTTTGAAAGTTCTGCCGTGGTTGCAACTCATGGCTGTGCCTAAACCAGCCAAGTGCTGGTCTAATAGCCCTTGCAGCAAAGGTTGGACCTGTATGGGGGAGGGGGCACCCTGCAGCAGGCATGGCACACTGAGCAGGCACCTGTGGGAGTGCCCTAAGGGGTGCTGTGTGCACGGACATCAGTACCAGGGCAAATGGAGGCACCAGGCAGGTGTTCCTGCATCAGGCTCACAGATCTGCAGATGTGGCACTGCGTAGTCGGCTTACTGTACAACATGCATAGTGAGCCTAATTATGCTGTACCCCATCTGTGGGTCTGTGAGCCTGATGCAGGAACACCTGCCTGGTGCAACTGTTTGCCCTGGCACTGCCATCTATGCACACAACACCTCTTAGGGCACTCCCATTGGTCCCTGCTTAGTGTCCCATGAAGGTTGCAGGGTGCCCTCCTTTCCACTGTGTTGCTGTACTGGTGCATGCTCTGTGCCGGGGGTGGCATGACATCATCTTCCTTCAGACACCTCCCATGCACCATCTCTTTGGCACAGCACCCCGCCTGTGGCAAATCTGGGGACTTTGGCACTGGTACCCCTGTTAATTGAGAATCTGGAACAGAGTCCCCTGTGCACCCAGGGTTGCAAGAGGCAGGGTTTCAGCAAAACTTGTACTGCTAAACAGTGCTCTTAAAATCAAGCCCCATGTGTTTTGTCATTGCTGTGGAGAGATTATTCACTTTCAGTTGGAGTGTAATGGACCTCCCATCTAATGAAAAGTGAGTGAAAAGTTCCAGCAGATGGCTGATATACAGGAAAAGGACAGTGGAAATCAATGAAAGAGTAAGCTGAGTTTCTGGAGAGAGCAAACTGCTTAAAACAATATGTTGTGAATTACATTATTACCAGTTGACTCCCCAAATGATTGATAGGTCCATCTGAGAAGTCTCTGTTAATACTTGAAAACATGAACTGTAAGGCAATCCAGGACAATCAGTCTCAGTTGACAATTGTTGCTTTTTCAAGATCAGTACCAAGGAAACCTAAAGTACTTGCCTATTCATCCCTAAGAGGGGGTCTTTGTTTGGGCATTACATGACCAGAGTTCCAATTACTATGGATGTGTTGTAATGAGATTTGAGTTTCCCTGAGAAGTTGCAATGATTCAGATACCTATAGAAACATGGGCTTTATGGTGTCCAGGGTCTTGCATGTACAGGACGAGCAAGTACTAACCTTGATTGGGATGACTGCCAGTATGTTTGGTAGGTCAGCCTAGTTTTGCCAGGAAATGAAAGGTTCTCAGTACTTGAAGTCATATCTATTAATTTATTACTGCACAAAGTGTAATACTGGAGTGAATGAACCAAAACAGATACTCCTTAGAAACCACTGGGCATTATACAGTGCTTTAAATCCGAAGCATTGAACTTTACCTCATAGACCTGAGTGTCCTGTTCCACCAGTGGTGAAATTGTCTGAGAAAGTGTGCCATCCAGTAAAGCTCCTCAGCATCAATACAGAGGAAAGTCTAAAAGTCTGAGGACAAGTTTTTCCTTTCTCTGAAGGACAAAATGTCAAGAAAATGACTGCAGCGATGAAGAACATCATGCCAAACAGTTTATCATTATAATAGGAAGGAAGCTCTATACCTCACCTGTGCCACATTACTGGACCTGTGCCAGATTACCGGAAGGTACTCTGGAGCAGCAGATGACCAAGAGACACAAAGTATTCCTGTTTACTGTATAGGATATTAGTGTTCATGGACAGGAGCACTGGATTATATTCAATGATGACTGACTTTGCCAGACATAATCCCACTGATTTGAACCTGCTGATGTGGCGGATGTGCAATACCACCTTCAGGAACTGATGGCTGCTGGTATTATCAAAGAATCAGTGAGCCTCGATGCATCCTCAATTGTTGCTTGAAAGAAGAACAGGGCTGTGTGTACGTGTGGTCTGCCAGAATCACACTATCAAACACATAATTTTGGATCAATACACAAGCCTCAGGTGAAAACTATCCTCAACTGCTTGACCTGGATCAAAAAGTTTGTAACTTCACATAAGGAGTGGATTCTATCCAAATTCTGTGACAGTGAAGCAGAAGGGGAAAACTGCTTTCATTCCCCCCTTGGTTTCCATCATGTTGAGTGAATGCCCCAAGGCACATTATAAATTTGTTCAATGTTTCAGCATCTTACAGAAAAAATAGTTGGTGATATGAGTTTGTTGGAAGGGATACTGAAATTTAATTTTAATGATCTTATTATTGAAATGACCTTGAAAGATCATGATGCAAGATTGAAGGTACTTGATTGACTCAAAGAGTGTTTTCATGAACGCATACATTTTGCAGCTGACATATACTTTGAAAATAAATCAGTTATAACAGATTATTAATTGTATATAATATGCATACATTTATACATAAGGGGATAATACATTTCAAAATTTATTTAGACACGTATTTTAAAAATACATTAAAAAAATAAATACTTTTTACTGTATTTTGTTTCCGTAAGGTCTATGCACCTATTTCATACAAACTGTCCAAATACACATTTGGAAAAGTTAAGCAAACTGGCATTAGGGGTGTTCAGGTAAGTTGTGCTAATTCTGATGATCAGGTTGGGTCAGGCAAATCAGAACCAGAACTAAAAGCACAACCAGAACCAAAAGTGTAATATACAGAAATAATTAGTGGTGCAATCAATACAGCAGCACCAGAGCAATGTTGCACAGCAGGTTTGGATCTGCTGCACTGACAAGGCTGATATGAACCAGTGCCATCATTTCTTCCTGCATCTCTTCCATTGCACCCACCTTGATCCACTGGTACAGTCTTACACAGGTGTAATAATGGCCTTGTCAATACAAGAGATGTTTGTCCTGTAGGGGAGGAATGGAATATGTGCATTGACAGCTACAAGCAGTACTATCTGTATGTACCTTTCTTTTAAAATCAGTGAAGAACATCTAACCATCACTATGTGTTATATCTTTTCAGTGATAGATACAGCAGGAAGAGATACAGTGCAGTGGTCTGGGGCATGTAGTAACATGCAACAAAATTATGCTGAAGAAATGAGAAGAGTATTCACATATGGAGAATTTACAACAGGAAGAGTGGCAGTGATCTGAGGCACCGAGTTGCAGCCAATAACCAAATTGTGAGATACTGTACATGTGAAGAGGAGTCAAATATGGGCAATTTACAACAGGAAGAGTAACAGAGGCCTGAGGTATGCAGTGGCAGCAGCACAACTGGAAATTATCGAGTCATATGGAATTTAGCTGTAATTGGCATAATGGCAGCTTGAATAGAAAATGAAACAGAAGACTTAGAGTAATAGTTGTGTTACACTCGCAGCAGGTGTGGATCTGCTGCACTGAAAAAGCTGATGTGAATGAACCAGTGGCATCATTTCTTACTCCATCTGTTCCACCTCACCCACCCTGCTTCACCTGTACAGTCTCATACAGGTGTAATATGTTGCCCTGGTCAGTGCAACAGATCTTTGACCTGTAGAGAGGAATGGAAGACATGCAATGATAGATAGAACAAGCAGTAATCTATGTATCATTCTTTACAAATCAGTGAAGGAGATGACATGTACCTGCTGCTTGTATGTGTGCTGAATATCTTATGACTTACAGTGTCAACAAAGGAACATGATTTTTATTTTGTTTGGTCAAAAATGAAGGGTTCTTTTCTTTAGCAACAGTTGCAGATGATGTAATTCCTAACCTATTTGAAAAACTCAGCAGCAGCAGCTTTTAAGTAAAGCTGACAGTTAGCATCCATGGTGCATTTTATCATCATGTACTTCTCGATCCAGGATAAAGTTGGGTAGCATATAGTTGTTATCTATCTTTTGGATATCAGACTCGTTTTCATCTTGCTGTACATGGGGTACATCATAACTGTAATTCAGTGTATGCAAGCTGACTTTTAAAAAAAGTGCCAGTTGTTCAACATGCTCATGGAGAAGAGTAGCTCTGGATGGAGCTACTGTGTCACTAGTGGCACTGAATATCCTTTCAGAAGGTATACTGGTAGGTGGACAAGCAAGATAATAATTGGCAAAGCTTGGACAAGAGGTTGCCAAAAGGATCTCTTTGACTTCCATTACAACAAAGGATCTGCTTCAGGGTTTGGGTCTGTGGGTTCATTAAGGTATGTAGTAAGTATTTCTTCAGCAGTGAAGTCCTCTTGTGACAACATTTCTAAATGTGGCCTTGTTTTTTCTTTCAGTCTAACATGAACAAATCCAAATGTTTTTGCCACATTGTGTGTTTGTGTGTCACTGTTCCTCTGCTTCTGTGCTAGAGACAGGCATACTTCTAGAGGATTAAGAATGGAAACTGGTACTTGATCCCTGTGCCTGGGCCTGAGGATTGTTTCTTTATTGTTCTGGATGAAGCAGAATGTTCAAGAGTGCTTGGGCCACTTGCACCTTTTGGATTATGTGCTCTTTATACTCCTGGAAATCAGTGGGATTCTGAAAAAGGAAGTCATCTCTAAAATGAGGATTTAATATTGTAGTCATGACATATTCTATATATTTCAATATGTCATCAAACTGCCTATGAAGCTCATCTTTCAATGTCTGTGCCAGTTGTTTTAAATCAGAAGAGTAGACCACATTGACCTTGGAAGATTAAGACTTACCTCCACTGGTAGTCTTCCTCACACCATCAGTCAGACTGCTAGAGTGACCACATCTACAGTTCCACTTCAAAAGAATAATGAGAAAAGAGGTCTTGCCCCTGCTAAAAAAAATAAAGGCTTAAGATTCTGCCAGGAATGACAAACTAGAGCCCAAACTTCTAAAAAATGCTGCCCTCACCATTGTTTGCCCCATTTCTATGCTGTTCAACAAATCCCTAGTTGAACATAAAATCCCTGACTGCTAAAATGTTGCCCTAGTGGTTCCGGTATGCCAATAAGTCATGTAATTTGGAAAGCAGCAAGATGCTTGAGTCAGATTTGGTCTCTAGATCAATTGACTGAGCTATAGTTAATTGTTTGGCTTTTGACAAAGGATTGGCCAGGAACTGGTGCTACTGCTTTGCCATGGCGGGGATTCTGACAAAAGGATTACTGTGTCAGCTGATGCTACCAAGTCTACAGAAGCTGGCCTTCTACTTGTCTGTGATGAAGGTGGATACCGTGTAACTGAACTCTCTCTGCCACCTTGATTGCCTGGGAAGGCAGACTGTTACTACTAACATGACCCAGCTCTGATTCATCAATATTTTCACCATTATCTGAATCCTGAAAGAACAGCTTAAACAAAAAGACAGAAAAACAGTCACTATGGTCTTCGGATCTAGAAAAAAGCTTGCCTCCCTATCTGTCCCCCCCCAGTAATCTCCACCCTGGATGGCTCTCCCCTTGACCTAATCCCCACCTTCAAATACCTGGGAGTCTGGCTAGATAGCCACCTCAATTTCGCTACCCACATAAAGGCTGTCTGCTCCAAACTGTGGCCCAAACTTGCCATCCTCTAACACCACAAAGACAGCCTTCCCCTTCCTGCCCACAGTGAAATCATATGTAAAATAATCTTACCTGTATTAGACTACATGGATATCATATACAGCACAGTACCAACCTCACCCCTATCCAAACTTGACATCTTACTAAACTCGCTCTGTCATTTTGCCACCGCCTCCCCCCTACTTACTGATCAATGCCCCCTCTACACCACTTTTTCTCTGGCCCTGCTCTCCCATAGGAGAACCATCCATAGCACCTCCCTCATAGCTAAATACTGGTTGGGCTCCCTGCCCCCTTATCTCACCTCCCATCTTGCATCAGCCAACTCCAAAGGCTACTCCTTCCTCCACAGGGATGCCCACACTTTCAACCTCCCGTGCCCTCACACTGCCTCCGGTCAAGCCGCCTTTTCATACTGTCTTCCCTTCCTATGGAACAACCTCCCACTCATCTTTCACCAGGCCTCCTCCCTCCCTCCCAGCAGTTAAGCAACTCCTCAGGCTCCTTACATCACATCCTTGCCAAAGATGCACCTTGGGACCCACCCCTACACGGGACAATTTCCTGCACTAGGAGGCCTCAGTTGGTCAAATACTGACTGTGCTTATCTAAAACTATTACTATTTCCTGCATCTCTACTGTACAACTCCTGCACCTGTTTATACCATACTGCAAGACAAATGTTTTTATTGTAAGCTTTAGATGTTGTACCTACTGTCTGTAACCAAGAATTGTTGTGCAATCTGTCTGTAACAATGACATTTTTGTACTTATTTTTTTCTGGAAAACTTCCATGTACACCTCTGTACCTGGGTCGCACCTGGAAATGAACCTCGGCTCAGTGGGCCTTTCCCGGTCACTAAATTTTTAATAAAATAAATAAAAAAGAAATTCTTATATGGCTCAGTGAGATCTGTAAGATGAGCACATGCATGAGGTTGCTACCACATTAGGTGTTGCCTCATGGCAGTGGTTCCCATGCAACCGAGTTTCTTCCTCCTTCTACATGTTGTTTTACAGTACACACATAATGCTTTAAGTTCATTCGTGGAACTTATCAAAAAGTGATTCCACACCATTGCCCCTATGCGCGAATCTGTGGAGTGGCTACGCTCCACTTATTTTGGGCGCATAGTCACTCTGCACACAATGTGCACCCCCCTGCTGGATGCACCAGTGGGGGGTGCGTATCCCCAATGCACCCAATCCTCCAAGTCTATGGACCACACCAAGTTGGGGGCAGTCAAGGGGCATGCCATAACTATGCGCCATGCACAATGGTGCATAGTGCTGACTGTGGTGGAGCAGAGGAGGGCGCAGAGTACACCAGGGAGAACCCTACCATAATCCACTATGCACCTCATGCACATATCCTGTCTCTGCCTAGACAGGGCATATAGCCCACTGTATTACTGAGACTACTGTGGCCAGACCCCACTATGGCTGCCTGGCACCACCCACCACAGCACACATTAGTGCACAGCCCCTACCAGGTGCCCCCCTCCTAACACACACAACCCAGGGGCACCGGCCCATGGATACTTCCCCTCCAAATGGCATAGCTGGACCACACCCACTGCCGGTCCCTCCAGGCATATGATGGGGTATGGTGCCCCCCGGCACTGTCAACAGACCCCCCATCTCATCCCTGCACCCATCTCTGGTGACACATTCAGAAGGATCGGCAGCTTTGTCCTCTTCTTATCTCCACAGCCATCAATCAATGGTCATCAGCCAGGTGCACTGCCAACACGTGCTCCACCATGTAAGGGATCCACTCAGTGACTTGATCCAGGCATCCAATTAGACACCTGGCCAGGTCCACAATTCTGCCCCCAGCCACCCTACGGTGTCCTGTGCACCGGGGGGTGGGGCTGTGGACAGGTGGTGGCTGGTAGTGTATATAAGCCAATGTGCACCTATCCACAGGTGTGGAGCTCCGCAGGTGGGTTACATGCCTCCAGTACTTATTACCCTCCAATTAGTGCATAAAAGCCCCATCAATGTACATTCTTTGGTTTTAAAACCAGTTTGTCTGATCACTGCAATCACTGTGGCACTAGCCAAGGAGGAAAAGCAAAGGATTTCACTCTTGTCACAGCAGGGTATGATTGTGGCTGCACTATTGTCATGTGACACTACGTCATCATCATCATCATCATCAGACACAGATTCATCAACATCCTCATCACCATGATCAGGGTCAAAATCAATAGTATATAGTTTCTGTTTGATGTATGTGAGGAATCTGCACCATTATCATAGAAATTGCCACCATTCTCAGGATGGAGTCAGATTCAGAATCAGACAGAGGGTTTAATTCAGCCTTAACCACTGCTGGTGCCAAATCTGTACATGGTAGAACTGGAGAAGAGGGCACTTGAACTGGAGCAGGAAGCTGAGATGATGCAAAACAAACTGCAGTTTGGTTCTTCATAGGTGATGTAGGATTTCTAATATGTAGATTTAATGAAGGTGATGAAGATCATGTTAATAATGTAGGGGTGGCATCTGACGTCATTGGCAGTCATGAATGTTTCACAGGGCTGAAGCTTTTGGACTTTATAACCCAACCTGACATGATAAGTTTTACCAATTGGAGTGGACCTGATATTGTCTTCTTTGCTGCTTGTGCTTGTTTTATAGAATCAGCCTCTGAAGGTCATTTACTTTTGATTTTGGTTCTAGATATAATCGAGAATGCATGGCAGGCAGGTGACTTTTTCCATTATCTTTCCAAGTCTGCCCCCTAGAGTTTAGAATCTTTAAGCTGCGGGGTGCTTGGGGACTTGTCCTCCACAGAGAGGTGGGGGGGGCATAGCCCCCCACATAAAAATATTGTTTTTACACCTGGTAGTGGGAGTTTTATGCAACTGCCGCTGTTTGCGGCAGTCACTCTTATGTTATTCACTGTGGTGTGTTTGGGTGTTTTTTAGTGACTATTATTGGTCAGTGACTGAAAAAACTCACCCATATCACATAAAACCACTGCAACTAGGCCCTCAGGAAACTGTGAGAGAGCAGTACACAGATGACGTGACAGGAGGTACATAGGCATGCTACAGTAGGTGGCAACAATTAGAGGCTTACTACACTGACAGACCGGTCCTACACATTTTTTGTTTGTTTTCTTAGGAAAAATAGTCAAGTGCTTAAACTGCAACTAGCCCTTTGGGCAACTGAGTTACAGTTGTACTCAAGTGGACATAATAGCTAACACACAGGCATGCTATGTAGCAACAGTCAGAGGTATGCTACACTGGCCAACTGGTTCTACTTCTGTTGTTTTTTGTATTTTTGTTAGGAAAAATAGTCAGGTGCTTAAACTGCAACTAGCCTTTTGGACAACTGTGAGAGAGTAATTCTCAAGTGGCTGTGACAGCAGACACACAGGCATGCTAGGTGACAAAAAGCAGGATGTGTACTTCACTGATTGACAGGTCCTACAACTTTTTTGTTGTTGTTTTTTGTTTGGTAAGGAGAAATAGTCAAGTGATTAAACTACAACTAGTCATTTTGGCAACTGTAATAAAGTAGTACTCAAGTGAAGACTAATAAGACTTTTACCCATTTGGGTACTTTACTGGGGAAGAGGCCACTTACTGGCTAGTTTCACTTGCCCTCTCTGGTGTTTTTGCTCTACTTTACTCAAGTGTTACAGCTCTTTTGGACTTTGTATACTGTTAAACTGCATTTTATAGGTACAAAAAACTGTTTAGTAATTGCTGTTTAAACCGAAACTGTGTTGTTAAAATTCTCTCTTTCTACCTCTTCCTTCTGTAAGCTCTCTTTGCTCTCCTCCTGCTAGCCCACCCCCTATTCCCACCTATTCTACCTAAATGTACATTTGATTGCCTACCTGTTAACCCACCCCATCTGCTTTTTTTTTTGTTACTAGTTTTCCATCAGTAGATTATATGTGTCTACCACTAGAGGGCCTCGTTATTTTTTTTACTGTAATCCCTGCCTCACTTCCCTTGCTAACATCACTTTCAAGCACTGTGGGATTGTGATGCCTCACAACTCTATCATGCTACTAAAAGCAATGGATTTTCTTCACACCACACTAGAAACAGTTCTCTTAATTGTTGTGTTCAGCCAAGGTACACCTGGTAATGGCATCTTTAAACATGATAGACTCAAGAACAAGGGGGTGGCTGTGCCATATACATCAAGGATGCACTCATGGGACATACATTATCTATGGAAAGCCTAGGCAATGTCACTCAGGCATTAGCTGTCAATGTTCTACTTGGGGCCCACAATAAAGCTCTAACAATTGTGTCCATCTACATACCACCTAAGGACCAATTCACAGGCTTCCATAGCTTGATGGAGTATGTGACGAACCTGCCCCATAATGCTGAGATGATAATTATGGGTGACTTCAATGTCAACTGGCATTCCCCTGAAGTAGGTTCCTTTAAAAATGCAATCTCCACACTCAACCTTACCCAGCCTGTCCCATCACCTACTAGGGCTAATTATTGGACAAGTATGAGTACCCCTGATCCAGATCGGATCACAAAAGTGAATGTTCTCACTGATGCATTAAGCAACCACTCTCCTATTACCTGTAACTTGTCAAATAAATTCAATAAACTTCCCCCTAAAACAATTTTCAGCAGGGTGCTAACAGGGACACCTGGAATGCCTGAAACAACACCTGCATAGCATTTACTGGTCATTACTTGATGCCACAAATTATATAAATATAGCTCTGGACCACTTCATCAAGCACTTTAATGAAACTTGCTATATCCATGCCCCCTTGAAAAGGATGAAAATCCGAAGCACCATCAATGCCTAGCTATCCGCCAAACTCATTAGTCAGGTGAATCACAGAGATTACCTCTGGTGTCATACAAAGGCTACTGGCAAGCATGCAGATGTACAAGAATATACAACTGCCGGGAATAAGTGCACTAGAGGTGGGCAAAGTGGCAAAAATTCGCTCTGCGAAGCAATTCATGGAGTAATGCAGAATCCACGAAGTAATCCACAATGCGAAACAAAGTACTTAATGTCATAATGAGGAATGCAAAGTCCATTGATAACAATGACTTTGCATTACTCCTCCTTCCCCTAACCACTTCTGTACCAATTTTAATGTGAAGTACATAGAAATCAATGTACTTTCCATCACTTCACCTTGTTATTGAGCTCCAAGTCGAATTTTGCAGTGATTCATGGGATTGCGGTTACATGGACTTTAGATTCCTCTGCACAGCCTCAATTCTGTGTAATGTGTGGGTAGTGGTAGATGGAGACTGTTTCCTCTCAGAGCTCTGTGATTCACATCCTCTAAAAGCTGTTAAAAAAGCCTTTTTGAGCCATTTTGTTGCTCAAAATTTAGTACATCGATTGTAGGAAACCTTCCTGTGCTCATATCATCGAGTGTTTATTGTTTGAGTGTGGATTTTGAATATTAATTTAGAACATTCAGTCTGTGTACTGACAGACACTTGAAGTGTGCTTTGGGGGAGGGGTGTATGTGTGGTGGAGGTAGGTTAAAACTGGGAGAAAAAGGCAGTCTTTCTGTTTTGGTTACATTTTTCTTGTATAACTGTGTTAATGTAGACAGTAATATTTTCAGTAATTATTGACATTTGTTTTACTGATTGTTGTGGTTCAGCAGTGCATAATTTCAGTTTGATTAAAAGATTTGGTTATATTACTGAAGTTTTCAATTTGCTACGAATTATTTGTAGTGTGTGTGAGTGTGTGTGTGATGTGTGCCATCAAATCAGACACATTTTATTGTGCCAGAGTAATTGCAGCAGTGTGAACCTGCTATCCACAGCACCTGCATGATTTTGTACTGCTTTGTGGTATCTTGGTTTTGGACTGTTACTGTAGTACAGTGCCCCCTACCCCCAAATCGGCAATTCTTTTCTAGATTGGATTGTGACTTGTGAGCACTGGTTTGGGTGTTGTGACTTTGCATCTGCATCTATTCTTGATTGCACAGTGCAATCTTTTTTTTTTTTTTTTTAAACTTCTTTATTACAGTTTTATTATTTCCAACATTGAAACATACATACAAACACCCCAGGTTACATGCCTGGGACCATATCCCCAAACTGGATATGGATACTATATAC
This sequence comes from Neoceratodus forsteri, assembly GCA_016271365.2. Taxonomy (NCBI): domain Eukaryota; kingdom Metazoa; phylum Chordata; order Ceratodontiformes; family Ceratodontidae; genus Neoceratodus; species Neoceratodus forsteri. The sequence continues at coordinate 660,087,689 of CM057449.1, forward strand.
ATTCTCCAAAACTATTTACAATCACAGTTAAATATTATCACCACCAAACACTTTGGTCCATTTGCATTGTCAGTGTCAGTGGCTCAGTAGGTAGCATACTCACCTCTGAGGCCGGGAGATCAGAGAGTTGTGGGTTCAGTTCCCACACCTGGCACATGGGCTAATATCCCAGTACTGACACTGCAGTGCAGCATAAGAGGGGTGCTGCACTTCTGAGGTGCCATCTTTCGGATGAGACGTTAAATCGAGGTCCCATCTGCCTGGATTGGTGGTAGTTCAGGTGGATGTTAAAGATCCCATGGCACTTATCGAAAAGATTAGGGGTATATTTATTTAAAAACAAAACATATGTACAGACTTTTTTAGAAACAAAACAGAAATACAGCAATAATACAAATTTCAAAACCAAAAAAACATCAAAAATGTGAAAAAATACAGGAAAGAAAACATTTCATAAGAAAACAACACAGTGAATAAAAAGAAATTCCAATATCGTTCCCATATGCCTGTCTTAAGGGTTTTCTTTCTTTCTTTAAAGTAATCAAGGTAATTCAATATTTTGCAAATAATTTGTCAGGGTGAAATAACGCTGCTGAAATAAAACCAACATCTAATCTGCCACACCCAGTATAATATTAAAACTGCCACTATGTTTAAAGTACTAGGATTGCAAGATGCCCAAGTATCTGGAAAAAGACCAAAGAAAAGAGCTTCTGATCCCAGTGGATCATACCTTGTTCCAAAAATGGGCCATAAAAACCAGAAACGAAGAATAAATGGGCAAGAAAAATATAAATGAGACATTGTTTCTACTGTATCTGTACAAGAATCACAGAACAATATCTGTCAGTTATTTGCTTGTGCTTCAGGTTACCGCGTACATTAATTCTACCGTGAACTCCTAACCAACTAATATCCCACATTGTGATAGGGATCCGTGGGTCAATTAGCGATTACCAACCTGTGTCCGCTCTGGTAATGTAAAGTCTGGAAAAACGTCTTCAGTAAAGTGGGATGTAATAATATGTGCATATAACTGTTTTCTAGTGAGGGTTTTGATCATCTGTACTGTTATATGCCATGTCTTTAACATGTCAAACGTTATCATCCAATCTGGAGATAAAACATAACGTCTTTTGTTCTTATGTAAAAAAATACCTACATTCCATTCCTGAAAAATTCCAGTGAGGGACATATGCACAAAGGGGATCCAAAGCTTTAGTGATTCTGTAACCAAAGGTTTCAAATTGGTAATAAAAAAAACAGAAAAAAAGAATACTATTGGGTGAATCATAGTCACACCTCCCTGACGACAGGACTGTAATAAAACATTGCGTTTAATGGGATTTAAACGACTACCCCAAAAACAAGAAAAGAAAAGACTAAGGAGAGGGACGAAAAAACATTTGGGCAACAGGAAAACATGTGCTACATGTAAAAAAATGGGTAACAAACAAGTCTTAATCAAAAAAATACGTTTCTTTTTTGCCTAGATACCATTTGTTCCATTTACATATCCTTTCCCTACCTTTGTTTATACACAGTTCCCAATTATATTTAGCCATATCTGGAATACCGAAGTAGAGTCCTAATAATTTATGTGGAGTATCCACTAGTCGAATGTCAGCAATCGAGCCTACATTTGCGATAGACACAGTTAAATTAAAACATACACTTTTTTGCAAATTTAACCTAGAGCCAATAACTGACAAAAAAATGGGTAATACTGTACATAGTAATTGCCCTATCGGGACCTTAGGGACAAGAACACATAAGTCATCTGCATAACAGATTACTTTTGGAATAGTTTTATCATGAAGGCCTAGAAGTCTTGGAGATTTGGAAAGAAGTCGAATTATAGGGTCTAAGGCAATAACAAATAATAAAGGGCTTAAAGGGCAACCCTGCCTTACCCCCCGGCGGATGTAGCAAGGGGAACCAATTCTACCATTAACATATGGTCTAACATAAGCTAGGGAATAGCATAAACGAAGCCAATTAATAAAAAGACTCAGAAACCCATAAGCATTAAGTGTCAACCAAATAAATTCCTGAGAAATACGATCAAAAGCTTTGGAGAGGTCAAAATTAAATAAATAACCTTTAAGGGCTCCCTGTTGACCTTGGGAAAACAATTCTCTAAGTAATAGCAAAGCATCATGAATAGATCTTCCAGTGACTGAACAATATTGGGATGGGGAGAGTACTGACGGTAAAAGTTTAGACAGCCGATTCCCTAACAATTTAGAAAAAATCTTATAATCAGTGTTAAGTAAAGTGATCGGTCTCCAATTTGTCAAGTCACATCTATCACCTTTTTTATAGAGAAATAGCATTAACCCTTCATACATCTGGTTTGTCAGTCGGTCTTCCTGCAGAAAGGCATTAAAAATAGCCAGTAACTGACTTGGCATATATTGCCATAAAGATTTATAAATTTCTGCTGAAAGACCATCTGACCCAGGAGATACCCTATCTTTAAAATTAAAAATAACCTGTCTCACTTCCTCAGAGGTAAAAGGTGCCAGAAGTTCAGACTTCTGTGATGTCGTTAAAGTCGGTACATCTAATGTCTGTAACAGAAGTGCCATATCGGGTGATTCAACAACAGGAGTCTCAAAAGTTGTTTTGATAAAAAATGTTACATATTCCATGAGGTTGTTTTGTTCAGTAATTACACGGTGTTGATCATCACGCAATTGGTGTATTTGTTTACTATGAAATTTGTCTGTAGCCAGTTCAAAGGGGTTAAATTGATACTGTGTCCCAGTGGTACGATATTTTTGTTCGAAGAGAATAGTTTTTTGTCTGTCATATTGTTCTTTAGCCAGAGCAACTTTAACTTCCTTAATACGGGCCGAACAATCAACATTATATATGTGGGATTTAGAGAACAATTCTAACAACTCAGCCCTTAAAAAACTTGCAGTACGGTGTCTTGTGTCAGCTATAAACCTAGCATAGTATTTAAAGTAAGAAATCACATAGTTTTTAGTGTCATTCCACCAGGCTATCATAGAATCATAAAGAATCTCCACAGAGATACGGTCTGTAATTAAGTCTTGAAACCCTTTAAGAAACTCAGGAAGTGATAGCAAGGACGAGTTTACTCTCCAAGTCCCCGGACCCTGTGCTATGGTTTCTCCTAACGGTATTTGTAGACCTATTAGATGGTGGTCCGAGGTAGCCATAGGTGTAGTAATACCAGTCGCAACCCTAACAGTCTGAGAACAAAACCAAAAATCTATTCTGGAGGTCAATTTTCCTTTTGAAAAGGTAGGTAACCGGGACTGGGCCAATATATCAATTAGATGTGTCTCTTTAATAATGGTACTTAAAACAGACGTATCACAATAGGTTTTCTTATTTGGGGGGGATATCCAAGCTGGTATTAAAATCACCACCCCATAAAATAGTTTGGTTAGTAAATAAAAATGGTTTGATCAAAACTCTGGTAGTTTTTTGTTGTGGTGCATAGATATTAATAAGTCTATATGGGGAATCATACCATAAAAGACCCAATATTAATACTCTTCCGGGAACTAAATCTACCATTTTTTTGCAAAAGGAAAATTGAAGAACGAAAACAAAAGCCCACACCAGAACATAGATCCTGCCCTAAAGACCAGTAAGAGGGCCCTAAACCCCAGTTCCATGAGGCAGTTGTGACTTCCTCCGCTGTATACAACCTAACATCTTGCAGCAAGTAAACATCATAATCTAAACTTTGTAATGCTGAAAAGGTTGCAGTACGCTTATATGGAGACCGAATGCTATTAACATTAAGACTGGCTAGTCGTAAAAAAGACATAAGCAAAGGGAAAAGGTAAACCACAGATAGCAATAAACACTTCATTTCTTTTTCCTAGTTCTGACTGACTTTTTTCACAGGAATCCCAGAAGTAGTGGCTAATGGCACTGAGGCAGCCATGGAAGGTTGGGAAGAGAGGAGTCATCCAAGTCCTCTTCTTCCATAGCATCGCCTCAACTTTGTAATGGGTCATAGGGATTTGAAACCGGATGGAGGCATAGTTATTGGGTCTACCTGTTTGGTAGAGCAAAGACAGTGAGTTGTTGGTGGGGGTGATGAATGATCCCTGAGCCTACAACTTCACTAACTGGAAGAGAAGTAGTGGTCTACAATTTGAGCTGGAACATCAGAAGTGGTGGGCAGCGTATTGCACACCGGAATCTCCATAGATTCGGGGTTGGGGAGGTCAACCATATCTGGTAAACCCTCAGAAGGAGGGAAACCTTACAGACTGATGTACCAAGTGGAGAGGCTTATATCTGTATTCCCAATAGTGTGCATGGAGCTTGAGGGGAGGTGTGCAGTAGCCGATGATTTGGCTATATATGAATCATGCTCAGTGTAATCCGTAGTATTATGGGCCGCCCATGGACATGTTTCAAAAATGTGTGAAAGATCACCACATAAGTTACAAGTGGGTGGTACTACAAGATAACACTGAATGACCTAGCAGACCACAAGAAGCACATTTCAATTGTTCACAGTCTGAACTTAAATGGGATAGCTAACCGCATCTATAACAAGAACGTGGCTGACCAGGATAAAACAATACACCCTGGTCCCTGCCTAGGTAGAAACAATTAGGAGGTGTTGCACCCTGCTTCAGTGATCTTAAGTTGTACAGTAAACTTCCACCCTCCGCCCAAAACCCATTGTCATCAATTACAGCATGTGGAACACCAGTCACTGTACAGCGTTGTTCTAACCAATATACAATATCTAGCACATTAACTCCTTCATTCCGAAAGAGAACAGTTACAATTTTAGCCATTGGTCTGGTAAGAGGAATAACAATAAAATGTTTCCAAACTGAGTCTGTCTGGACAGTATAATAAGCTGCCCAAAATTTATCTAATAATGCAGCAGTTCTGAATGAGATATCAAAGTTACGATCTCCTGAAGTGTGGATGAAGGCATAAACATCAGCAGGGCGAATCCCTAGACAGTCAATCAGTAGAGATTTGCCCACATAATGACGGTCAGGGGAGTTCCAAGCCCCTTTGTAATGAATTCGGGCAACAAAACATTTTCTGACTGGTGTGTCTTTATTTTTAAAGAGGAGCATAACTCACTGGTTTAAAGGCTGGTTTGTTGGGGGAGTCAGATGGAACAGTACCTGCAACAGAATTAGAGTCCCGATCAATACTCCGGTCTTGTGGCACAGGGTCCAATGTTGAAGTGTCCAAAATCTCTGTGGCCATGTTGTCTGGCGTTCCGGGTCTTCCATCGACGTTCTCTGTGGTACTAGGGTCCATTTTTGGCTGGGAAACATTGGGGCTCCTGGATTCAGCCGAGGAAGGCGGAAGTGACGTGGTGTTCCGGTCCATCACCAAAATTGGTCACTCCATCAACAGTGTACCCGAAAAACGTTCCTCCTGGGTCGTAGAAGCTGTTCCTGGCAATGGGATAGACGGATCTGGTATCCATGCCTAGGGGGTCTGTAGCCAACCTGCCGCCTGCAGTGCTCTTTCGGGGGACCATGAAGCAAAACGGGCTGAAAAGGGGAAAGAATCCCCATCCATTTCTGGAACGCCAGCAGCATCATCTTGCAGGTCAGCAGCGTTTGTCTTAACACTTTTTTTGCCATACTAGAGCAAACTGTTTGTCCATTCTCTAAACGCCTGCTTCTTATCCTCCTCAGTAGCTATATTCATAAAGGTATTGTTCTCACCTATGTTGGTGAATAAATCAGACTGAGGCAACTCCTCATTTAACACTGCAGAACCATACTGTAACTCCTTTGCTGAAGAAAATGCAACCTCCTCAAGTGTTGCATTGGGTTCCCTGAGGACCATCGTCCACCACCTCCACTCCTGCCGGTGACTGGAGATATTCTGAACCGAGTCCAGATGTCTCATGGGAAGGGTTCCCCAACCCTCAGAGTAGGGGAATTTCCCCGGTGTCCTCGCCAAATTTCCCTCATTCACTAAAAATACCACCAACAGCTTAATCTGATTCAAGGTTAGTTGGCATTCATCTATATCCCCCTTCCTCGGGTCGTGCCTGAAAATAGGCAGGATTTGTCTAGTGCACTTACCTGGTCAACAAAAACTAAATAAATAAATAAAAGTCTATTCTTTCTGTTTTGGTAATAGACTATTCTTTTACTTAGCCCGGATTACTCTGTATAGATTTCCCAACTTAGTGATGCTTATACTTTCTCCGGACTAAACCTTCATAACTGTGTCCCTAGGAGAGAGAGAGAATCCATCCTAACCAACCAGAAAGAGGCATACCATCTGATCTCAATAAACATCTTCATGAGAGTTTTATGTCTGTGCTCATAAAGGACATATCTTATGAAAAACATATGTTTCCATTCAGTCCTAGACCCTTCTTACATTTTCGCAAAAGAACATTACCGGCTATCTCCTTCAGACAGACAGATCTGTGTCCGAGGACCCTTCCGCTGCACTGAGTACACCGTCTCCAAAACCCCCCACCGTCTGTCATACAATTTCTTTTTCCCTACTAATAGTATATGCCTTTTAAGTCTATCCAGAACCTGTAGAAGGTCACTGACCCAATGATCATAAGAATAAATATTATCCTTCTTCCAATGTCTCAGGAAAAATGTTTTAACCAAGGTTGACATCAGAGACACATGATATTTAGCTGAGTCTTTCACTACAGCCTGCATATCTCCTAGTAGACATATATCTAGTTTAATGTACTCAGCGTAATTTAATAATGGATCCATTTATTTTCTAATTTGAACCCATAATGGGTGGATTCTGGAACAGGTCCACAAGACATGAAGTAAGTCCCCTGATTCCATTCCACACCTAAAACATCGATCTGTCTGTCTGAGTTTTCTAGAGCATAGCTTGACTGGGGTGTAGTAAATATTTGAGCAAATGAAAAATTGCATACTCCTATACTTTGGAATAGGCAAAACTTTGATGTTTTTCCAAATTTCTTTCCAGTCAGGCCTCTGGGGGTATAGAGTTTTATCCCAATATGTTACCTGAGATTCGGTTTCTAAGCTCACAAAATCCAGCAGTACTCTATACACTTTTGAGAGGGGATGCCGTAACAGATCAATCTCCTTCAAATGGTCCCAAGTAAATGAAGTTTGTCCCCCAATTTTATTATCTCGTATAAATTTCTGCATCAGTTTTGTAATTTGAATCCTTTTGGAAAAATCCCATTCCTTTGCCTGCATTGGTAAATTCACCCTATCTGGCAGTATGAAATCTGTCAATTTCAATTCAGACAGTTGTGGTGCCCATTGACGGGTAATTATTCGATTCCGCAGACGAAAATTAGGGTTTCCTATTATATGCTGATCTCTGGCCCCCCTTTGTGTTCTCCTCTGTGCCTGGTTTAATAACTCCCACCACCCCTTAACTGATTTATATATTGGAGAGTATTTTCCTATGTCTGGCAAGGCTTCCGGATCTGTAAACAATAGTGCCTTAGGGGAAAGTTTCACAACTTTTAAAATATGCTGTTCAATTCAAAGCCACGTTGGAATATAACCCCCCTCTTCCCCATTCCTTGCCCAATGCCCCATCAGACCCAATTGTCCTGTGACATAGTACAGTAGTAGATCCGGAAGCTTAATGCCTCCCCTAGGGTGAGAGAGGCGTAGAGTGGCCTGTTTCTTTCTTGGAGGTTTGGAGTCCCACAAGAAATATGAAATTATCCTCTGAATGCTAATGAACCTTCCCTTCGGTATGCTGTAGGGTGAAAGATAAAGTGGGTACAATAATCTAGGTAAAAGGTTCATTTTAATCAATCCCAATCTGGCGGTAAGATTTAGAGAAAGTCCCTTCCACCTTAAAATGTCATTTTTAATTGCAGTTATTAGACTACCCAAATTTTCCTCCACCCCAATTTCTGATCTAGCTAAAATCCAAATTCCCAAATATTTAATTTTTTCCAGGGCCCAGTTAATCTGTAGGTGGTCGAAGTCTGCTCTGTAGGTATAAACAGTAAGCGGGAGAACTTGGGTTTTACTTAAGTTTAATTTATAATTAGACACCTTCGAGAAATTCCCAATGATCTCCAAAGCATTTTGAAAACTGTCAGACAGATTACTTAAATGCAGCAATATATCGTCTGCAAATACCGAAAATTTAAGCTCCAGCCCTTGAACCTCAATCCCCTGGACCCTGGGTTCCATAGTAATTGATCTTAACAAAGGCTCCAAGAATATATTAAATAGAATTGGGGACAAGGGGCAGCCCTGCCTAGTTCCGTTTCGCAGGGGGATTTCTTTAGAAAGATAACCGTTACACAGGACTCTGGCTGTGGGAGCCTCATAAAGATTTTTAAGGCCCTGAGAAAAACCCTTGGGAACCCCATTCTTCCATTGTAAGGAATAAGATTTATGGAAACCCAATCTAAAGCTTTTCGCATCAAGTGCTATTAAAGCCATAGCACATTTTGAATTAGAAGCCCTATGTAAAATATGGTGCAATTTCCTTAACGCGCATGTGCCCTCCCTGGCATGAACCCAACTTGATCCTGACTAATGAGTGTCGGAGCAATTTTCAAAACCCTATTTGCCAGAATCTTAGTGAGTAACTTAATATCTTGATTTATTAAAGCAATGGGCCTATAATTACCTGGTATATCTCTAGGTTTATCTGGCTTTGGAATCAGTGTAATGTAAGCTTGGTATAGAGGAGGGTGGGGAACCCCACCATTCATAATATTAGAAAACAATTCTTTCAACAAAGGCAATATTGTCGCTGCGTGTACTTTATAGAATTTGGCCGACAGGCCATCCGGCCCTGGCGCCTTCCCATTTGGCAAGTCCTTGATTACCTCCATAATCTCAGAGTCCAATATAGGGGCAGCCAGTGCTTGGGCCTGTTCTGAATCTAGTTTGGGCAACGGTATTTCCTCGAGAAATCCACTAATTTCTGACTCTGAGCTAGAGGCCCCCCCTTGCTATATCATGGCATAGTAATCTGCAAAAGCATCAGCCAATCTTTGGGGCTCCGAAATTAACTCTCCTCCAAAATTTACAGCCAAAATCATTCTTTCCGCCTCCCGTTGCTTAATTCTATGGGCCAGTAACTGGTCCGGCACATCCCCCTGAAGCAGGTATGTAGCATTCAATCTTTCCAGCCATAGATCAGCCCTGCAGTTCAATATTCCCCTATATTCTTCTTTTAACACCCTTATCTCCTTATCAATCTCTATTGAGGAGCCCTCTAGAGGTGATAATGACTTAAGTTAGAAGACTGAGGACGTATACATACGTCCAGAATCTATATACGTTCACACATATTCAGTTCTCAAAGGGTTAATTAATGGCTCCCATTATGAATTCTTCCCGTGCTCTATTCAGTTTATTCCTTCGAGTGGTATATTCCAGTGCCTTTCCTGTATATATTACTTTGCAGACAGACCAAGCTAGTTTTTTATCCACTATAGTCGGAATTTGAGTTTGAATAATTTCTTTAATTGTGTCTTCTAGTTTAGTCACCATGTTATCCGATGCTAAAATCCCTTCATCCAATCGCCATCAGAATGGTTTAGGGGGAATATTATCCATCTCCCATAGCAGTTGGATTGGAAAATGGTCAGACAGCATTCTGTTAAAAGTATGCAATCCTGTAATACCCATTAAAACTTCTCTATTAACCAAAAAAAAATCGATCCTCGAATAGAAACATAGAAACATAGAAACATAGACTTGGACGGCAGATAAGGACCGCTAGACCCATCTAGTCTGCCCATTTCCCTACCTACAGGATAGGCTGCAGATCCTAGTTAACCAACAGCTTATATATTCCTGCCCCCCACAAGAATTGCCTTATGTCTGTCCCATGCATTCTTGAATTTTCCCACAGTTTTAGACCCCACAACTTCCTCAGGAAGGCTGTTCCATGCATCCACTACCCTCTCTGTGAAATAATACTTCCTCACATTGCCCCTGAACTGCCCTCCTTCTATCTTTAAATTGTGTCCCTTGTTCTTGCAAGTCTCTTTTTCTGAAACATGCTACCCTCTTGGACTTTGTTGATTCCACTGAGGTACTTAAAAGTTTCTATCATGTCCCCCCTCTCCCTTCTTTCCTCAAGGGTATACATGTTAAGCTCCTTTAGTCTCTCCTCATATGGCTTCTCTTGCGGACCCTGCACCATTTTAGTTGCCCTCCTCTAGACTGCCTCTATCCTGTCTATGTCCTTGCAGAGATGGGGTCTCCAGAACTGGACACAGTATTCCAAATGTGGTCTCACCAACTGTCTGTACAGAGGGATAACAACTTCCTGTTTTCTGCTGCTGATGCCTCTCCCTATACATCCCAGTATACCCCCAGCCCTCCCTACTGCCTTCTCACATTGCTTGCTAACCTTAAGGTCATCTGATATGATTACCCCCAGGTCCCTTTCCTGTTTTGTTGTTGTTACTACCTCCCCACCCACTGTGTATTCTTCCCCTGGGTTCTTGTTTCCCAGGTGCATTATTTTGCACTTTTTTGCATTGAATCCTAGCAGCCATATGTCTGACCATTCCTCCAACCTTGCCAAGTCCCTTTTCATCCTTTCCATGCCTCCTTGTGTATCAACCCTGCTGCAGATCTTTGTGTCATCTGCAAAAAGGCATACTTTTCCTTCCAGTCCCTCTGCAATGTCACTGATGAAGACATTAAAAAGGACTGGACCCAATACTGAACCCTGCGGTACCCCACTAGTAACCGCCCTTTCTTCAGAGTGGACTCCATTTACAATTACCTTCTGTGTCCTGTTGTCCAGCCAATGTTTTACCTAGGCTATCACCCTGGGACCCACTCCCAGGCTGGTTAATTTGACTAATAATCTTTTGTGGGACTGTGTCAAATGCCTTATAAAGTCTAGGTAGGCCATGTCCACAACCCCTCCCTGGTCTACTACTTTGGTGACCAAGTCAAAGAAATCTATTAGATTCATCTGACATGACCTTCCCGCTGTGAACCCATGCTGCCTTGGATCCTGTGCTCCACTGACCTGTAGGTACTCAACTATTCTTTCCTTCAGAAGTGACTCCATCACTTTCCCTACCACAGAGGTCAGACTGACAGGTCTGTAGTTTCCTGCCTCTGTCTTGGTCCCACTTTTGTGAAGGGGAATCACATCTGCCTTCCTCCAGTCCTCGGGTACCACACCATCCTCCCATGATTTATTAAAAGAGTAGCCAGTGGTTTCACTAGTTCCTTCCTTAATTTTTAGAATTCTGGGATGAATTCCATCAGGACCCATTGCTTTGTCCACCTTCAGTTTTAGGAGTTCTTGCATAACCCTTTCTTCTGTGAAAGGACTGGGATCGACCCCCTATCAAGAGTGCTTCTGTTAATTGGATTAGGCACTTCCTCCTCTTTTGTGAATACTGAGCAGAAATATTCGTTCAGTATTCCTGCTTTTCACTGTCCCCTCTGCCCACCCACCGCTTATTCTATTCAGCCTCACTATCCCTCCTTTGTCTTTCTCACTCGCTGATGTACCTATAAAGGTTTTATCCTCCTTCTTAACTGGAGTTGGCTATCTTTCTCAGTTTGGGCCTTTGCTATTCTGACTTCCTCCTGCTTCTTTCTGCCTTAACTGGTACAGCTCTCTGTCCTGCTCCTCTGTGTTTTCTTATACTTCTGGAATGCTATCTTTTCTTCCTGACTTTCACAGCCACCTCTTGAGAACCATAGTGGCTTTTCTTTCATTTGATTTGTTTATTTGCTTCACACAAAGGCTTGTTGCCTCTGTGATGGCAGTTTTGATAATTCCCTATTGTTGCTCCACCTCCTTCTAGCCTGTTTGCTAGTGCTTTTCTGAGGCACCTCCCATCTTGCCAAAGTCAGCCCTCCTAAAGTCCAGTACTCTCACTTTAGTATGGCTTGACTCTGTAGCTGAGTTTAACGTGAACCACACTGTTTGATGGTCACTTGTCCCCAGATGGCAACCCACTTCTAGATCTGAGATCCTCTCACTGCCCCCTGTTGAGAGTATGAGGTCTAAGATTGCTCCCTCACGAGTGGGTTCTGAAACTAGCTGTCTAATGCCTGCCACCTGTAGGCATCAAGAATGGCCCTGTTCTTGGATGTGGCAGCAGAAATGTGCTCAGTTAACATCTGGCATATTCAGATCTCCCATCAACAGTATCTCCCTTTCTCTGCCATTCTAAGAATGCCTTCCATCATATCCTTGTCCATTCCTTCCTGACATGGGGGTCTGTACACAACCCTGTGCAGATTGTGGTGACCTTTCCAGTCTCCAAGGTGACCCACAGTGCCTCCTCTCCTCCTGTTTACTCTTTGTTCAGTTGCTTTTATCCTTCCTTTACATAGAGAGCTACTCCTCCCCTCTTCTCCCTGCCTGTCTCTCTGTAGGTTATGTACCCTGGTATGTTAACATCCCAGTCATGGTTCTCTGTGTACCATGTTTCTGTGACTGCTACGATATCCAGGCATCCTCTTCCATTAAGGCCACCAGCTCAGGGAGCTTGTTGCCCAGACTACGGGCATTGGTACTCATTACCTCCATTTCCTGATGGCCTTACCCCTTTTGCCCCATCCCTGTCCTTCTTGCCTTTGTCACTTTCTCCATTTCCCTGACCTTTCCCTATTGACATCTCCATGTTGGTGTTTGCTACACTTACTCACTATGATTGTTTGGGGGCTAGGATTTTCCTGCTCCTTTCCAGTGCCTCCCCTTGGCTAGTTTAAAAGCTTGCCAATGAAGCATTTAAACCTGTCACCCAGGATCCTGGTTCCCCTCCCGGACAGATGCAGCCCATCATGCCAGTATAGGCTTGCATCACTCCAGGTGGACCCCCAGTCCCCAATGAAGCCAAATCACTGAGCTCCACACCAGTTTTTCAACCACTGATTGAATCCCATGGTATGGAACACCCTAGCATCTCCTATGCCATAGATGGGTAGCACCTTTGAGAAGGTTACCGTGTGCTACTTGACTAAGGCCCCTCCCCAATTCCACAAACTCTTCCTGCACTTCTCTAATCCCTTTCTTAGCCAGGTCATTTGTCCCTAGGTGGACAATGACATCCAGATCCCTCCCCTGTGCAGCTGCTCCGGCAATCCTGAGGATTCGCTCCCTGTCCCTCCAAGCCATGGCACCAGGCAGGCACCTTCCTCTCCCTTCCTTGCCCAGTTCTACCTTCCTAACAATGGAGTCCCCCACCAGGAGTTGTTTCTTCCCTTCAGGGTCCCCTGCCACCCTCCTGTGGGTCTCCTTGTGGAGGTTCCCAGCATCCTCCTTGGTCTCCACTGTGGGTGCCTCCATAGAGGAACCACACTTTGCCAGAATGGCATAGGAATTGTGGAGAGGTACTACTGGAGGGATGCGCCTCTGTTCCACCACCCTCACTCTCCCTGAGCCCACTGTGGTCCAACCGCTCCTCTTTCTTGGCAACCTCTGAGGCAATGGCAGTGGCACTGGTGGTCCCTGGATGGAAGAGGAGGTCCCACAAATCCTGGCCAACTCAGCCTGGAGATGAGCAACCTCCTCCCTCAGCCCAGAGAGGTGCCTGCAGATGGGACAACACCGCATCCTCCAGAACATCTCCCAGAAGACTGCTGCTCCACAGCCACTGCACTGCACCACTCCAATCATGTCTTATTTCTGGCCGCTTAACTGTTTGCAATCCTTACTCTTTCCTCTGTTTTTTTTTTCTCTCTCCTTACTTTCTGCCTGTGTGCCCTTTAAGCTCCTGATTGTCCTGTTCTGAGACAAGAATATCCTATATTTCTCAGTAGACCACTTACTTGTTCAGAGGCAGACCTCCAGCAGCTAGAGGGGGCCGGAGAGCTACTCTTGCCCTTCTAGGATGGTGGGTCCTTGGTGGTTCTGTGATCACTCACTTCCTGCCCCTAAACAGGAAGTTCCTGTTGTCAGTCAAATCCTGTGCCTATAAAAATAGAACTAGCTGGGTGGGGGTGGAGGGAGGAAGGAGGCAATATAGTCCCAGCAGAGAGTTCAGTCACACAGCAGTCCTTTCTCCTGGTGTCTTCTGCCAAGCTATTAGCAGAATCTTTCTAAGGCAGTCTTTAAATGTAGCTTCTTCTAGCTGCTACTCCCTACTTACCAGATCTTTCTACAAGTAATTTAAACCTCACAGCAGTTAAGTCCTTTCAGTCAACTGAGATTTACACCTAGATGACTTTTCAGTTACCCATTCAGTTCAGTTAATCCAAACACACACTTTTTTTTGTTTTGTATGTTAGTTTTTTTACCCTAAATTAAAGGTCCAAATACAAAAGTTCGTCTACTTTAGTCCCAGCAGAGAAGTTCAGTCACACAGCAGTCCTTTCTCCTGGTGTCTTCTGCCAAGCTATTAGCAGAATCTTTCTAAGGCAGTCTTTAAATGTAGCTTCCTTCTAGTTAAGCCACTCCCCCTACTTACCAGATCTTTCTACAAGTAATTTAAACCTCACAGCAGTTAAGTCCTTTCAGTCACCTGAGATTTACACCTAGATGACTTTTCAGTTACCCATTCAGTTCAGTTAACCCAAACACACACTTTTTTTGTTTTGTATGTTAGTTTTTTACCCTAAATTAAAGGTCCAAATACAAAAGTTCTTCTACTTTAGTCCCAGCAGAGAAGTTCAGTCACACAGCAGTCCTTTCTCCTGGTGTCTTCTGCCAAGCTATTAGCAGAATCTTTCTAAGGCAGTCTTTAAATGTAGCTTCCTTCTAGCTAAGCCACTCCCTCTACTTACCAGATCTTTCTACAAGTAATTTAAACCTCACAGCAGTTAAGTCCTTTCAGTCACCTGAGATTTACACCTAGATGACTTTTCAGTTACCCATTCAGTTCAGTTAACCCAAACACACACTTTTTTTTTGTTTTGTATGTTAGTTTTTTACCCTAAATTAAAGGTCCAAATACAAAAGTTCTTCTACTTTAGTCCCAGCAGAGAAGTTCAGTCACACAGCAGTCCTTTCTCCTGGTGTCTTCTGCCAAGCTATTAGCAGAATCTTTCTAAGGCAATCTTTAAATGTAGCTTCCTTCTAGCTAAGCCACTCCCCTTACTTACCAGATCTTTCTACAAGTAATTTAAACCTCACAGCAGTTAAGTCCTTTCAGTCACCTGAGATTTACACCTAGATGACTTTTCAGTTACCCATTCAGTTCAGTTAACCCAAACACACACTTTTTTTTTGTTTTCTGTTTTGTATGTTAATTTTTTTACCCTACTGAATGTGTCCTATGAACCCCTGAGTAGAAGGTCATCTCTGTATCCCCTTTTTTATACACCCTATATGGATCTACTAGATCTGTAGCTTCCAGAAGTCTATGTAAAGCTAGGTGTGGGGGACTGGGTAATCTGTTGGAAACAGGGGTCCTGTCCAGCCTATTATCAAAACAGATATTCCAATCACCTGCCATAATAAGTGAACCTTCGGGGAGCATAGCAATATCAGCCTCCAGAGAGGCAAAGAATTCTGATTTAGCCAGCGTAGGACCATAAATTGAAGCACATAATAATGGTCATCCCACAATTGAGCCCATCGCATATATCCCCCTACCATCCTCTCTTGCCTGGATTCGGTCTATTACGTATGGGCAGTCCCTCCTAACTAGTATGGCCACCACCCAATGCTTTTGCATTCCCAGCTCCAATTACTTTACCCACCCAGCCCTTCCTAAGGAGATGTAATTCCTCAATCAACAAGTGGGTTTCTTGAAGTGCAGCAATATATACCCCTAGCTGGTTTATATATCATAGCATGACCAATCTTTTCTTCCTCCCCCTGAGACCTTTAACATTCCACAAAAGAATTCTAATTGATACCATGCCTTATAATGCCACCCCTAACATTCACTCTCATACACTCTGCTTTTCTTATGTCATAAATCATGGATTCTCTCTCATTCCTTCCCCCCCATAATTCCCTTTCTTACCGCCCCTGATCCTATGATCGCCCTCCTTAAACTTCCCGAGACGTGTATGAGTCAGACCCCAAGCAGTCTCCATCCCCCCCGAGTCCCAGCGTGACCAATTAAGGAAGTCCACCTTATTTGCCCCCCCACTACAACTACACACTTTCCTATCCCCTTCCTTAGTTTTCATTTATATATATATAGAAGAAAATACTAGAATAGCCTATTAATATCTTATTGGCTTTCCTCCCCCAATCAAATTCCTCTAGGCATAATATAGGAAACTGAGGAGTCCCCCAGAGAGTTGCTCATTAGTCCCCTTCTTACCTTCCTTAGGAACTTCCCCTTTCCCCTTATGAGACCCCACCAATCTATCTAATTCCTGTGTCCTTTAGCCTATATACCGAGGGGCCCCTTTACTTCCCTACCTTGTGATCCCCAATAGATCCTAAGCCCCTTTGAGCTGCCCTGCTCATTATTTATCGAACCTTCTTATTCATATTAGTAAACTATGACACACCAACAGAGCATGAGTATCCATCCAACCCAACAAATACCTTCTCTGAGGGGCCTCAATTCACCACCGCAAACAGCCCCTTACCGTTATATCACCACTCGAAGAAGAAAGGAGATAGAGAAAAAAAAAAGGGGGGCCCTTCACCACAATCAGTTTCGTTTCCCAGGTCCAAACTAAAGTCAGGATGGGCAGCAAACTGTTCTGTCAACCATCGCAAAGTTTCCCAGCACTAATAATCCGGTAGACCTTGTGTTGCTTGCACCTTCACCAGTCCCATTTTCCTTTAAGTCCCCTACTTGAACAAGTCAGGTAGTTCCACTCTGAGACTTTCCAGGGCATCTGCTGCTGTAAGATATCTTCTGTCCCCTTTAGGCAATTTCACAGACAGTGTAGCTGGATATTGTAGTCTAAATTTCAAGCCCGCCATATACAGCTTCTTCTTGATATCCATGTACTTTTTCTGTTTCTCTCTCACCGACCGTACTAAATCTTGGAAGAGCCAGAGAGAAGCCCCATTCCACTGCAAGTTCCTATTAGCTTTAGCCTTATTCAAAACATGGGTTTTCTCTTTATAATTCAAAAACCTCATGATAATGACTAGGGGATGAGCTCTGGGTGGGGGGGTCTCTCTCAACAAGCGGTGGGCCCTCTCGATGTTGTAGGAATCACCAAATGGTGTTGGGCCAAATAGTTTCAGGAGAAGATCCTGGATAAATGCTACACTGTCTGAGCCTTCCGTTTTCTCAGGCAGACCTGCCATAATTAAATTATTCCTCCTGCTGCGTGATTCTTGATCCTCTAAATGGTCTTCTAATTTTTTAACCTGCCTTTTCAAGCCAATCACCTCCTGGTCTATGGTACCCATTTTTCTTTCCTGAGAAGCCACTCTGGCCTCTACATCTCCCACTCGTTGTGTAAGAGCATGCAGAGCAGGTTTTAATATGGTAAAGTCAGCCACCAGTCCTTGCAGAAGATGTTTAATTTCACTAATATCCTCCAACGTGGAATGCCCCCCTTGTCCTTCTATTCTCCGCTCCTCAGGCTCTTCTGGAGTCAGAGAGTGGGGCTTAGGGTGTTTAAGCGCCGGCATTCTGGCTGCCATAGGCTCGGGGCTTCCTTCCTCCATTTTGGCCATTTCGCGCTTTGAACCCACTGACGTTTCAAATTTAATTTTTTCTCCTCCGGTATTCAATTTGCAGTCACCCACTACGACCCCGGATCCTCCTGACACTCCAATCTGCTGTTAAAATCCAATTTGCTGGGTCGCAAGATGTTAAATTTTTATGTTTTAGTCACCGGGACTCGGGAGCTTTCTCGGAGACGTCTACTCCACGCTAGCTCATCACGTGATCCGCACAGTGCAATCTTAATCTGTCTGTGATTTTGCATCTGTTCAGTGCCCAGTCTCCATCTGCAAGTCACAGTTGTTGTTTTTTTTGGCTTCACATCCACCAGTCCAGACTGAAAGTTCAGAAATCTAAATTTGTGTAGAATTTTCTTGGTTACCCCCCCAAAATGCCTGCAAAGAGACGTGCAAGCAAAGCTGTTTCTGTCCATGGCACTGCTGCCAGTGGCAAGATTGTCCATGAGCATGGTAGTACACAGAAGTGCATAGGTGATGTTAGTAAAGGGATTTCTCCATCAATGTTTTTTTCAGCACAATCTGTAGCTTCTCTCATAGTTGATGGAGATGATGTTGTCCCAGCTGGTGGTGTTAGTGCAGTTTCTGCTGGCATGAGTATTGCTGCCTCAAGTTCCACTTCTGACCAGTTAACCATTTAAAAAAATATAACTGAGTCTAAAGCTGTGACTGACAGTGTAAATGATGTCATACTCCCCATTAACATCCCCATTGTAGTCGAACATGATTCTGATCCTGGCAATGATAACTCGCAATGTCACATTTCTTCCAGTGCTGTTGAGGTCATGCCTTTGCCATCCAATGATTCAAAGTGTGGTGCAAAAATATTGTGCGATGATGATGATGATGCTGTGGTTAGAACATGTTCTCCACATGACAGCATCCAAGCTGAAAATCCGGATGCGGATGATGTTGATGAATATGATATGATGTCAGTGACCCCTATTGGGAACCGGAGAAAAAGAAAGTCAAGGTGGTTGTGTCTGGGTCTGTTGGTGTTAAATCCCCCCCCTCAAAAAAGTTGTGATTTAGTGGTTCCTGTTGATGATAATGATGATGACCCAGTAATAATCATGGGTAGTCATGGTGGTCAGTTGGAGTCCAAGTGTGTCGAGCCTGAAAAAAAATGTAGCACACTCCCATTTCCAGACTTAAACAAACAGAGTCCAATAAGCAGCATCAGGGACATGTTAAACATAGGGCTCACAAACCCTTGTTCGGGATTTTTTTGTCCAAGATGCAAATGATGAGTCAGTTGTAATCTGCCAGCTTTGCCATGTGTGTGTGAGTCAAGGTAAAAAGGGGAGTCATCTGGGCATGGTGGGCCAGCATACACATCTTAAGAACAGACACATGGCACTGTGGACCCAGCATCAGATGGCAGTTAATGCCATAGTGGGGCATGCACCCTCTTCATCAATCTTACTGAGCATGTTATCCCTGTCCTTGAGTGTAATACCAAGTAGGATTGTCTGCAGTAGTGATGAAATAACACCAGAGGATTACTACAGGCATGATGAGGGGTAGGATTATGATTTAGAAATCTTGTCAAGTGGTGGTCAGAGTAGCAGTGGTGGTGGTGGTGGCGGTAAATGCAGTATGTTTAGTGCAAGTGATACATCAACCCCTGTAAGTAAAATAGGGAAAATATCTTCATTTGTGGACTTGTCACCTGTGCACCCCTCTTCATCACATGTCCAAACCCCACCACTGGCCATTCGCAGAGCCGAACCATTTGTCACACCACGTGCAAAACATGTAAGTCAGCCCATGTTGGAGAGTGTTTTTGCCCATAACCACTTGCCTGACTGCCTGAAGCATATGACCTACACTGTGTAAGCCATGTGATGTGTGTGGGCTGCCTGTGAATTCTCACACCGCCTTAAAGTGGAATAAGGCAGAGTGCATAATACAAAGTCATAATTACAATGCTAAGTGGTGAAGTGAGGGTTTAAAATGTTAAATGTTTAAAAAGTTTAAATTCAGCACAGCAGAATTCTAATGTGAAGTGGCCACTTTGTGACCACTTCATAGGTGGAATTTTACTTCACTGTGTCTCTAAAGTGCACCCAGACTATTCACATCAAAAAACACAAGTACCATAGGGAACAGCTTGCTAACACTTGGGGCGGCAGTAAGAACTTTTGGAACAATATAAAAGATGAAACAGGTAAAGATGCTAAGATTGCACCCATAATGCTAAATATTAATAGAACCCCTAACTTTGACCGACTGACCATAGTCAATGTTTATAATAACACATTCACTGGCCTGGGCAGTGTCCTCCCACCAGACTTCTTCAAGGATATCACTGAAAACACTGAACAGCGGGCAGATGATTCACTTCCTTCACCACCTCCTTTCTACTTCAGACAGGTCCTGCTGTATATGATCACAAAATACCTAATAAAAGTACTCAGGAAGTCAAGGCATAGCAGTGATACCTTAGACCTCAAATTAGTTGCCCTTACCATTGCAGAAATTCTGGTATGCTTTGCAAAGTTTCTAAACCTCTCACTGAGACTGGCACAGTTCCCCCAAATCTGGAAGTCAGCCCTTTTCACCCCTGTTCACAAAAGTGGAGACAGCACTATACACACAAACTATAGACCTATCTCTATACTTCCAACTCTGTCTAAGGCACTCGAGTGCATAGTTGCGGATCAGCTGGTGGAGTATATGGAAAAATACTTGATCCAGTGCCCCCAGCAGCATGGATTCAGAAAGTGACATAGCACAACCATAGAACTGCTAGAATTCACTGGTTTTATTCTCTGATCTCTGGATCAAGGTTGACTGGTGGGTGTGACCTTCATATACCTCACAAAGTCCTTTTATACAGTGAACCACACTCTACTTCTCAAGCGACTGTCCTGAATTGACCTATCAGTAGACACACTGTCCTGGTTCAAAAGCTATCTTGTAGGCCACTCCCAGTGGGTGAAGATAGCTCATGTCACTTCTTAACACCAACATGTCCGCTCTGGAGTACCAGAGGGCTCCATACTGGGTCCACTTCTCTTTAGCATATTTCTTAACAATCTCCCTTACTCCTGTCACCAGCAGATCCTCCTCTATATGGATGATGCCGTCATATACACTAGCAACATTGACCCTGAATCACTGGAACACCAACGTCAACTCATCTTTGAGGAAGTCGAGGACTGCTTCAGAAAACACAAGCTGATTCTGAACTAGAAAAAAACGAAAGTCATATTGTTCAGAGGTGCTCTCAGCAAACACAGATACAGTGCCCTAACCATCAGGAACTCCTCTGCTGTCCCGCTTGAACAAATTCAACATTTCAGGTATCTAGGGGTATCTAGGGGTACCCATTGATAGCTCATTATCATATGTCCAGCATGTTGAGAGTGTTGCCAGGTCTACCAATGTCAGGATAGGGTTACTCCATAGACATAAACGCAATCTAATGTCTAAAGCCCTTAGACTAGCTATCTATAGCTCCATAGTATTGCTCCTATTTGGAAGGGGATGGAACCACACATCATTAGGGCCGGCATCTTTGGGAGGGTGGTGGGGTGCACAGGGTGTGGAGCAGCCATGATACTGGACTGGCCTTGGAAGTTTGGTGGTTGCCCTGTATGCTACCAGCTAGCACAGCTTAGGGAGGAGGTTGCGGGGATGAGGAGAAAGCTGGGGGAAGGGGTGGTATGGTTGGGAAGGGGCTGGAAATCTCCCACAGGGTTGCACCAAGCACTGGGGGTGGGGTATAGGAAAGGGTGCAGGAGAATACTCAGGGGTCACATAGGGACCCTGGCAGAGGGTCCAAAGGACACTACCAAGGAAGCAGGCAGGTAACTGGGACCCTCACAAGGGGACGGAGGGACAACATTCTCAGGAAGTAGGCAGATGGCCAGGGCTGGACAGAAGGAAGCAATGCAGGAGGTGGATCAGACCTTATACTCAGTAACCGCTCAATTTCTTCTTCTGCTCAAGGATGAGGGGGTGATGTAGCCACGACAGAGGTGGTTAGAGACGGAAAGTGTGGGAGTGGGAGGCAGGAGGCAGGGGCCAGATAGCAGGAAGAACAGGGGGACCTGGAATGCAGGAGAATGGGGAGCAGTGAATCAGAGCAGGAGGGCAGGAAGAGGGAGGAAAGCAAAGAGAAGGACCAGTTGGGAGGAAAGGTAAAGGAGAAGGACCAGAGGTACAAGGAGGATTCAGTAAAGGAGCTGAGGGTTTAGGCCAGGGGCCACGACGAGCAAGGAGGAACTAAATGGAGACAGGAAGGAGGAGGATGAGTCAGGCTAGTTTAGCAGATGGGGGAGAAGGACCAGTTGTGAGCAGTGAGGGGGAATTAGCAAGGTACAGAAGGATACTCAGGAGGAGGAGAGCATAGGATTGGAGGAGGGAGTGGCCATGGTAAATAAGGAGGGGTGGCATGTGGCACCCAGATAGGAGGAACAAGGAGCCAGCTGGGTGGAGGGGCGGTAGAAAGGATGAGGGACATGGAAGGGGGAATGGAGGAAAAGGAGTGGTCAGAGTGCTCCTGCTGGGGATTCTATAAGAAGGGTATCAAATGGGATAGGGAGGAGAAGCCTGGCCAGTTGGAACAAGATGCTTCCCTGGACTAACGGTGCACAGAGCTAAGCACGAGGTATATCAGCTGGCAAAGGACTGTGGGGGTTCCCCAGACATACTGGTCCACCTGGGTACAAATGACATTGAGGAAAATAGCGAGCTAGAGATATAGGCAAGATTCAGGGAGCTCGCCAGGGTCTGTCATGACATAGGATGCACAGTTTCCTTCTCAGAAATCCTGCCAGTGCCAAGGGCTAGTGGGGAACACAAAAGGAAAATTAGGGAGATAAACCAGTGGCTCAGGGAGTGGTGTGAGGCCAGAGGGTATGGGTTGATGGGGGATTTTGGGGAGACCTGGGAGGATAAGGAGCTGTATGCTAGAGATAGACTACATCTCAATTTGGAGGGGAAGGGAATCCTTAAGTTGAAAATAGAGGAGTTCATTGGTGAAAAGTGGGGTTTAAACTTGTGAAGGGGGGTGGGATGGGAGAAAAGGCTGTCAAGGGGGTGCCGATAAAGGACGGACTCTGTCTCCACCCCCCTGGGGACCAGGAGGACTGCAGGAAAAGGCCAACTGGCAAAGTGCAGACCAGGAGGAAAAAGAATCCCCATGGGAACACGAGCAGGGGAAATGGAACTATAGGGAAAGGGTGGAAGGTAGTCCTGCTAAATGCCAGGAGCTTGGGTAATAAAATGCCTGAGCTCCAGGCGATGTTAACTGAGGGAGCAGTGGATGTGGCAGCGGTCACTGAGACTTGGGCCACTGCAAGACATGACTGGGACCTGAACCTGGAGGGTTACACTATGTTCAGGAAGGACAGGGGGGAGGGAAGGGGAGGAGGGGTAGCTATGATAGTCAAAAACTGTATTGGCATAGGGGGAGTAGAGGAGGCGGAGGGAACCGTGGAGGCGATTTGGGTCACCTTGATAACAAGGGGGGGCAAGAGAGTAAAAATAGGAGTGGAGCTGGAAGACAGTCTGGTGGCAGATGTTAGAAGACACTGCAGACTGGGCAGAGGAAAGGTGGTGGTGTTAGGGGACTTAAACATGCCAGGAACAGACTGGGAGACTATGACATCCTCTGTGACCAGGAACAGAGGTTGTTGGATGTCTTTCAAGGCATTCCCTAACTCAGCAGGTGAGGGAACCGACCAGGGAGAGCATGGGTACGGATGTGGTCCTGGCAGACAGTGACCAGATTGGGGCCTGGAGGTAAGGGACCCATTGGCGGGGAGTGACCATGCCACGTCTGGTTCTGCCTGGAACTAGGAGGTAGAAGGCTGCACAAAGATGGAAGTAACCGACTTCAGGGGGTTTAAGGAAATGGGAAGGATCCTTAAGGAGCATTTGGATGGGATTGGTCAGACATGTGGCGCTGATAGTAGGTGGGAAATCATCAGGAGAGGGGTGGGATGCTACCAGCACCTGTGCAAGAGTAAGGCAAAATGTGTAGGGCCCAAAACCCTGTTGGTGGACCAGGGAGGTCAGGAGGTGGTGTGGGGAAAAGAGCAGCCTATAAGAAATTCAAGTGCTCAAGGAGTGAAAGGGATCGAGGGAGTAGAGCTGATGGCTAGAAGGGCCACTAGAGTGGTGAGGGTGCTAAGGCAAGGAAGGAGCAGAACCTGGCCAGGGAAATTAGAGAGGAAAAAGGGTTCTTTAGATACATTGGGGAAAGACGATGGGTGAAGGGGCAGATTAGCAGGATTAATCAGGGAGAGATGGGCACAAGACCCAGGGGAGCAGGCTGAGGTACTAAATGAGTACTTCACCTCAGTTTCACCAGGAAAATGGGAATGCTGCATCATACATGTGAGAGACAGAGATAATGAGGAGGGGGACCCTTACCGATCGGCAGGTCTGGGGAGGGGGCATCACTGGCAGGTGGGGAGGGCTAAGCAGGAGAAGAGGTACCAGAAGTGAAATCACAGCAGAGAGTGAGGAGGCCCTCAGCTCCCTTAAGATGGAGAAAGCACCGGGCCAGATAAATTACATCCTAGAGTGCTGAAGGAACTTGCAGATGTCCTGGCGAAACCCCTGGCAGAGCTTTTCACCATCTCTCTGAGGACAGGGTGGGTGCTCCAAGACTGGAAGGTGGCGCATGTAGTGCCTATCCACAAGGGGGATCAAGGAGCTGGCAGGAACTACAGGCCTGTCAGCCTGACATCGGTGGTGGGCAAGGTGATGGAGGGCATTGTCAAGGAGAGGCTAGGGGGACCTGGATAAGTCAGGGTGCCTGGACGATGAGACAGCATGGCTTCATCCCAGGAAATCATGTCGAGACAAACCTGGTGGAGTTCTATGACAGGGTGACAAGTGCCTTGGACCTGGGTGACCAGTGGATGTCCTTTCTAGACTTCAACAAGGCATTTGACTCTGTTCTCACATGGGCCTGCTGGATAAGCTAGGAGAAATGGGGGTGAAACCAGATGATCAGATGGATAGCAATTGGCTCCAGGACCGGACCCAGAGGGGTCGTAGTTGGTGGATAGTCTCATCCCAAGGAGGGACATTAGTGGGGTCCCACAGGGATCAGTCCTTGGGCCCCTTCTGTTCCAACGCCTACGCATCTGACATAAGGACAGGAATCAGGAGTGAGATGAGTCTCTTTGCAGATGACTCGAAACTGGGGGCAGTGGTGGATGGGGAGGAGGGGAGGGTGGCCCTGCAGGGGGACCTGGAGGCTCTGGAAAGATGGTCTAGAAAGTGGAAGCTGAGGTTCAATGCAGGGAAATGCAAGGTACTCCACCTGGGGGCCAGAAACCCAGGCCAAGTGTACACCCTGGGGGGGAATACTACAAGTCTCAATGGCTGAGAGGGACCTGGGGGTGGTGGTGGATGTCAAGATGAACAACTCTGAGACTTGTAGGAGGGCAGCAGCCAAGGCCAACAGGATGCTGGGATGCATCACTAGGGGGATCACCTCCAGAAGGAGGGAAGTGATACTCCCTCTGTATAACTGCTTGGTGAGGCCGCACCTGGAGTACTGCGTGCAGTTTTGGAGGCCACACTTAAAGAGGGACATTAACCTCCTGGAGAGGGTCCAGAGGAGGGCAACCAAAATGATTTGGGGCTTGGGGGACAGGACCTATGAGGAGAGGCTCGAAGAGCTAAATATGTACACATTGGAAGAGAGAAGGGACCGGGGGGACATGATAGAGGTCTTCAGGTACATGAAGAGGGTAAATAGGGGAGGAACAGTCAGGGTGCTTCGAAGGAAGGAGGAAGGGACCACTAGAGGGCATGGGTGGAAGCTGGAGAGGGGAAGATTCAGGGGAGAAAGGAGGAGGTGCTACTTCACTGAGAGGGTGGTGGAGCCATGGAATGCACTACTTAGGGGGCTGGTGGAGGCAGAGACAGTGGAGGGGTTCAAGAGGGGGTGGGACAGGTACAGGGGAAGGGTTCAGGAAGCAAAATCCAATGCAGCAAGAATATCCGGAACTGGGAAGGGAGAAGCCAGAGAAGGCGAGGGGGACAGCAAGGTCAGCACCCAGAGTGGGGGCTGACCAAACGAGCAGACACGAAAGACCGTTAGGCCTATTCTGCTGGCATTTTAGTATGTTAGTATGTTAGTATCCATTGTTGACTATGGTCTGGATATCTATGGCTCAGCCTACACCACTACCCTCCACAGAATATCAGTGGTACTCAAAAAAGCATGCTGACTTCTTACTGATTCAGCAAGCCTTACCCACACATGTGAACTGTATGTGCAAAAACAGGTTGGCTTCAGCTAAATGGGAGTA
Organism: Neoceratodus forsteri; assembly: GCA_016271365.2. Taxonomy (NCBI): domain Eukaryota; kingdom Metazoa; phylum Chordata; order Ceratodontiformes; family Ceratodontidae; genus Neoceratodus; species Neoceratodus forsteri. Next base: position 660,113,494 of record CM057449.1, read on the forward strand.
TTCACTATCAAACTTACTTGCTAACTAAAAAGGTACTTCTTGGGCTCCAGCCTTCTGGTGTTACAAACTTACTCAACCCCTCTTGCAGCTCCCAGCACATGCATAGCTCAGTCAACCAACTCTTCTCTGTCCCAAGATGCTGGACTACACAAGGGCAATGATCATTTGCATATAAAGCACCACTATGGTTTAAAGCACTGTCCAGATACAGCATATCTCCTCCCTACCAAAACTGGAACCATTTAAAGGCACTCTTCATCAGTATCTCACAGCTAACAGTTCCTGTGACTGTTTCAACTGACATAGCACTACCTCAGCAGTATTCACACATCCTTGTGTACCTACTTCTCCCACTTTCTCTGCAAATGACCACTTTCACCCTAATTGCTCTGCCCTATTTTCTGCCTCCTTCCCCAATCCTTCTTTCACCTCACCCCTCTCACCCTCCACCTTCTTTCCACTGTTTATCTTCACTTACCTGAACTTTTGTTCCCCCAAATCTACCTATACCTGTTTGACAAAGCACCCTGGGCTGCCTCCATTTATTAAGTTATTTTTGATTTCCTACTGATTCACAGCTTTAATTTTAGCTGCAATGTTAATGTCATTTTAATACTTTCTTGTCAAAATTTTATGTAATACCATCCATTGCATGTCTGTCACCCTTCCCACTGATGTGGAACCTTTGTAAAAGAGCTGTTATGTGCTCAACGGTATTGTAATCCAAGAATGAATGAATGAATGAATGAATGAATAAATAAATGTATATGACAGCAGATGCACAGCCTTGCTAGGTGGCAATAAGCATGTGTGCACTACACTAATTGACAGGTCCTACAATTTGTTTTTTTTTCTCATTTATTTATTTATGTTTTGTTTTAGGAGAATAGACAAGAGCTTCAACTGCAACAAGATCTGTGGTCAACTGTGAGAGAGCAGTACAAAGGCACACATTACAGCAAAAAGACAGGCATGCTAGGTGGCAACAACAGAGGTGTATTACACAAGACTGCCTGCTCCTGCAATTTTTTTTTGGTAAGGAAAAATAGCCAAGTGCTCAAACTGCAACTAGCCCTGTGGGTAATTGTGAGAGAGCAGTACAAAAGTAGATATGACAGCAGACAGCCAAGCATGCTAGATGGCAACAAGCAGATATGTACTATACTTACAGACTGATCATACACATTTTTATGTTAATTGTGCGCATGCGCAAGAAACATGTTGAGGCAGCTTGCTACAGAAGCAGGTTGTGGAGGTGGGGCACACTGCCTTTGGAGGCTTGGCTCACTTTCCCCAAAGGGGTGGTACACTGCTGCTAACACTAGTTCTGCCAGTGTGCCACAACCTTGAAACATTTCACCTGCTGCAATCAGGGATCAACCCATCATTGCAGCATCAGCCATGCTTTGATGAGGGAGTGACCCGTCATTGCAGGGTGGTCCCTTGCCTTCCCCGACCCAGTTTGCAGATGGGAAGTCCAGTCCCCATGGGTTTCTGGTGTCTGCCGAGGGAGTGCCCAATCCCCCTCGGCATCACGTCCCTTCTCCGTTTCTTTGCTGATGGGGGTGCCCAATCCCTATTGGCATGTCCCCCTCATTTCTTCTGTGCCGAGGGGATACCCAATCCCCCTCAGCTCATAAGTTCCCCAGTATGTGCCAACAAATTGGCTCAGTCCCCCCACCCCAAACACGCCGGGTGGCATGCTGGGAGACCACACCCAGTGTGCCAAAAGTACCCTCTGCGAAATGGAAAAACATCCAGTGAAGTCTGTTTTTTACCCCTGTAAAAAAACAGTCCCTACTGTCTGCGCCCCTTCCGCAACACACACACCCACCCTCTGCGTACTCTGCCTCCCCACACCCCCCTCACCCCATACTCACCTGCGGAGCCAAGTGCAATGATCTTCTGTGAACTGGGAACACGTCTGCATTCTTCAAAGCCGACTGTGAACTGAAGAAATGCTGGTAATCTGTATAATGGCATAAATAGGGTTTTTTTTCAGCTTTGCTGCATATCTCAAGCATTTATTTTGAATGTTGGCACCAAATTTTCAACATGGGGTTATTGGGACCCCTCCTTATGAATTCAGGCACTGTCATTGCATTATTCAATCCCGAAAGGTGATTTCACGGTCACTGCATGGAATCATCTTTTGGGACTGATTAACGAAACGACAGTGCCTGCGTTCATGAGATGGGTTCTCAAAAAGCCTATGTTGCAAATTTGGTGGAGAAAATCCAAAAAATGACTGTTTTACTAGCATGCTTTGCACAGTTGCTACGAGCACTCGTAACTTTGCGAACTTGCAATATTTCCATGCCAGATTTTCAACAGTGGTATTTTTTCACACCTCCTTATGAACAGTACAGCTGTCATTTTTCCCATCCTGGCCAAAATGTTTTTTTCGCACTTCCGATGCAGAATAGTGCAGTCGCTGTGGGAAATCAGTGTTTGGGACAGATTAAGAAAATGACAGTGACACTGTTCATGAGCAGAGGTCCTAAAATCCCTATGTTAAAAATTTAGTGATGATAGTCCATCAAATGACTGTGTTACAAGTGTGCATTGAGCAGTTCCCATGCACCCTTGTAACTTCACAGATTTGTAATATTGCCACGCCAGATTTTCAACACTGGCATTTTTTCACACCTGCTTATGAACAGTACAGCTGTCATTTTCCACATACTGACCAAAATGTGTTTTTGCACTTCCGGTGCAAAATAGCATGGTCGCTGTGGGAAATAAGTGGTAGGGACAGAGTAAGAAAATGACAATGACACTGTTTATGAGCAGAGGTCTTAAAATCCCTATGTTGAAAATTTGGTGACGAAAGCCCATAAAATGACTGTGTTTCAGGAGTGCATTGAGCTGTTTCCACGCAGTCTTACAAATTCTCAAATTTGAAATATTTTCACTCTACATTTTCAAGACTGGCATTTTTTCATACTTCCTTATGAACAGTACAGCTGTCATTTTTCACATCCTAGCTGAAATACGGTTTTGAACTTGTGGCACAGAATAGCATGGTCACTGTGGGAAATCAGTGTTTAGGACAGATTAAGATTGAGCGAGTGAGAGGGGGGAGTGACCAAGCTCAACTGAGCTCTGTCATGATTACTGCAGATTTCTCTGTTGGCAGAAAAAATCCCAATGCAGGCAGGAGCCCAGTACAAAAGGGCAGCCTTGAGCACCGGGAGAAGCAGAATGAGAGCGAGTGAGGGAGGGGGACAGAGCGAGCTCAATGGAGCTCTGTCGGGACTACTGCAGATTTCTCTGTGGGCAGAAAAAGGCGTCAATGCAGGTAGGGGCCCAGTACAAAAGAGCAGCCTGCAGCGGTGGGAGAAACAGAACGAGTGAATAAGAGAGGGAGAGTGAGAGAGCTCAATGGAGCTCTATCAGGACTGATGCAGATTTCTTTGTTGGCAGAAAAAGGTGCCAATGAAGGCAGGAGCCCAGTGCAAAAGGACAGCCTGCAGTGCCAGGAGAAACAGAATGAGCAAGTGAGAGAGGGGGAGTGAGCGACCTCAAGGGAGTTCTGTAGGGACAGCTGTGAGCTTCTTTGTGGGCATAAAAAGGCACCAACACAGGCAAGAGCCCAGTACAAAAGTGCAGCCTGCAGCGCCATGAGAAACAGAATGCGTGAGTGAGAGAGGGGGAGTGAGCGAGCTCAATGGAGCTGTGTCGGGACTGCTGCGGATTTCCTTGTGGGCAGAAAAAGGCCACCAATGCAAGCAGGAGCCCAGTACAAAAGGGCAGCCTGCAGCGTTGGGAGAAATAGAACAAGCAAGTGAGAGAGGTGGAGTGAGCAAGCTCAACGGAGCTCTTTGGGACTACTGTGGATTTCTTTGTGAGCAGAAATATGTGCCAATGCAGGCAGGAGCCCAGTACAAAAGGACAGCCTGCAGTGCCAGGAGAAACAGAATGAGCAAGTGAGAGAGGGGGAGTGAGCGACCTCAAGGGAGCTCTGTAGGGACAGCTTTGAACTTCTTTGTGGGCATAAAAAGGCACCAACACAGGCAAGAGCCCCCCAGTACAAAAGTGTAGCCTGCAGCACCATGAGAAACAGAATGAGTGAGTGAGAGAGGGGGAGTGAGCCAGCTCAACAAAGCTGTGTTGGGACTGTGCGGATTTCTTTGTGTGCAGAAAGAGGCCACCAGTGCAAGCAGGAGCCCAGCACAAAAGGGCAGCCTGCAGTTTTGGGAGAAATAGAACAAGCAAGTGAGAGAGGGGGAGTGAGCGAGCTCAATGGCACTCTGCCGGGACTTTAGAGTTGCCCACCCTCCTGCCCAGAGTCTTCTGTTGTCCTATATTATAGCAGGGTCTCTGGAGTGGAGACAAAGCAGTGGTTGGATACTTTTAGGATTGCTGTAATAATACAGATTAAGTTGTTGTGTTTATTTGTCTAACTGAGCTAAGTTCTGAGCTATAGTGTTATGATTGCTGTAATAATACATATTTATTTGTTCTGTTTATTTCTCTAACTGAGCTGAGTAGTAAATTTGGTAGAAAAAATCAAAAACATGACTGTTTTACAAGTGTGCATTGCGCAGTTGCTACGCATGCTTGTAACATCATGAATTTTCAATATTTTCACTACAGATCTTCATCATTGGCATTTTTCCACACCTCCGTATTAAGAGTACAACTGTCATTTTTCACATCCTGGATGAAATGTGTTTTCGCACCTCAGGTGCAGAATAGAGCAGTCACTTTGGGAAGCCAATGTTTAGGACAGATTAGGATTGAGTGAGTGAAAGAGGGTGAGTGACCATGCTCAACTAAGCTCTGTCAGGACTGCTGCAGATTTCTTTGTGGACAGAAAAAGGCATCAATGCAGGCAGGGGCCCAGTACAAAAGGGCAGCCTGCAGTGGTGGGAGAAACGGAATGAGTGAGTGAGAGAGGGGGAGTGATCAAGCTCAATAGAGCTCTGTCTGGACTGCTGCACATTTCTTTGTGGGCAGAAAAAGGCACCAATGGAGGCAGGAGCCCAGTATAAAAGGGCAGCCTGCAGCACCAGGAGAAACAGAATGAGTGCGTGAGAGAGGGGGAGGGGGAGTGAGCGACCTCAACGGAGCTATGTTGGGACTGCTGAGGATTTCTTTGTGGGCAGAAAAAGGTGCTAATGCAAGCAGGAGCCCAGTACAAAAGGGCAGCCTGCAGCGTCGGGAGAAATAGAAAGAGCGAGTGAGAGCGGGGGAGTGAGTGAGCTCAATGGAGTTCTGCCAGGACTTTACAGTTGCCAACCTTCCTGCCCAAATCCTGTGTGGTCCTATATTACAGCAGGGTCTTTGGAGTAGAGACAAAGCAATGACTGGATACTTTAGGATTGCTGTAATAATACAGATTTAGTTGTTCTGTTTCTTTCTCTAACTGAGCTAAGTACTGAGCTATAGTGTTATGATTGTTGTAATAATACATATTTATTTGTTCTGTTTATTTCTCTGAGCTGAGTAATACTTGGAGTGCAATAGGATTTCTAACTGGGCTAAGTGAAACTATATGAGAGCTGAGAACAAAAAGTATGGTAGCTGAGGGGTGAAAAATGGACAAGGAGGCTTTGGGATTGCTACACTAATACAGTATCTAACGGATGAGATTTGAGACTGAATTACCCTGGTTGGCAAGGGGTCAATAGGGGAACTAGTGTGGGGGGGGACAGAAATTTGACTAAATAGGGGCCTAACAGTTGTAGTAGGGCACAGAACCTGGGAGTAAGAGCCCATAACATAAGAAGGGGGCCAAAATGGGGCAGGTGCTACATGTCAATAGGGTGGGTATCTTTAGAAGGGCGGAGGGGTGTACAGGGTGTGGGTGTGCCATGCTCCTGGACTGGGCTTGGAGGATGGGGGGTATGGTATGTAGATGACTGGCTAGTATGAGGGAGGAACTGTGGAGGTTATAGAGGAGTGTAAGTGGCAGGGCAGATAAGTATGGTAGGCATCCTGAGGAGGGGAATAGGGGATGGCAAAGGGGGATGGAGGAAGAATAACTAGGGACTGAAACTGACCCCAGCATCAGAGGCACTAGCAGAAAAGAGAGGAGAAGGGAGGGAGAGGGTGCCCAAGGCGAGGGTGGGGGGCCTTCTGATGGGGGAGGAAGAGAGGACGAGGAATACCAGGTGAGAACCTGGGGAGAGAGCAGATGGCTGCAGGTAGGGAGGGACCAGGGGTGGCATGGAGGGAAACACATAGGAGGGGGGAACCGATTGGGGGAAGAGATCTAGGACTGGTATCGACTACGAATAAATTCGAACCTCTGCTATGGGACAGAGATGGGGAGCAGAAACATACTGAAGGGGGAGGACAAGCATGGCATGAGAGGGATGGCAACAGGTAGGGGAAGAGATAGCGAGGATAAAAGGGTAGAAGGAGGCTAGTAAGGAAGGAGGGGGTGGTGACTGAAGGAGAGAATGCTACTGGAAGGGGAAAGGATGGGAAGGGCATCACTATCGGGGTAGAAGGGAATGGGGGCTCTAAATTGACAACAGCAGGGATAGGAGAGGGGTTGGAAATCAGCAGGGGAGGAGGGAAGGTCAACATGGGAAGCCCAGTAGGAAGTAGTTAGGCTGGAAAGGGGGTTCAAGGGGGATGGGAGGAATAAGGCAGAGAAAAGGGGTGAGGCAGAAGTAAGGGTACAGATATAGAAGTCACAGAGGGTGCAGTTGGTGGGGGTAAGGACAGGAAGAATGAATACTGGGGTGGTGGAAGGGGCATTAGAAGGGAAAGGGGGTAAGGGGTGGGGGGTACTCATCCTGGGGGATTCTATGCTGAAATGGGTGAAATGGCACAGAAAGGGGGAAAGGCACAGCCATATTTGGGTTGAAGCTGTCCCCAAGTTTACTTGCTGGATGGGCAGGGCAGGCACTGCTCAAGTGTGCACGGAGGGGGAGGAAGAAACCTCATTTACTGTTTCATGTGAGTACAAACGACTTGGCGGGGGACACTGTGGAAGTAGTGAGGGGGAGGTTTGAGTACTTGGGCAGGCAGTGTGAGGGGGGGGAAGTCAGTGGCATTCTTGGAGGTACTGCCGTTACCATGTGCAAGCATGGAAAGGAAGGGTAGGCTTAAGGAGTTCGAGTGGCTGAGGGATTGGTGACACACAAAACATTATGGGTTAGTGACTAACTGGGGTAGGGTTGGGAGGGGATAGTGACTTGTACATGGGGGAGAGGATACACTGGAGCAGGAAGGTGAGGGGCATATTAAAGCCAGCATTGCTGTCGGATCACTGGCAGTGAGGGTTGAGGTGCTGGACACCACACCTCGCACCACACTGGTGACCCGGGTTCAGGTGCAAGCCTGGCCTGCCAGGGGTTGGCAAGTGAGGGATAGGATTGAGCGTCCAGAGGACTGCGCTCCTATCATGGGGCAGGATCCAGGGACCCACTTGCTCTGTAGCAGCACCTGGTGATGACCGCGGGCACTACTATAGCAGTGTAGTAAAGGGTGGCAGACTGTGGCAGATGTTGGCACGCAGTGCCTAAGTGTCATTGCATGGCCGCACTCCGCAAAAGGGAGAAAAATGGAAAATGTGCTATGGTCAGGCAGCATGAGCTTCCAATCCCCTCACCCACCCCAAGTGGAGCCTCCTCAAGCAGATCCTGCTCCAGTGGGTCGACCTGGGAAGCTCCTCACCACCCCACCACGGGGGTAATCTGTGGAGTTGAGCAGATCAGCCTGATGTTGGGGACAGGGCTAGGGGGGTCAATCGGGATGACCAAGCCGACTGTAGCCCAGAGAGAAAAAAAGTAAAAAAAAAAAAAAAAAAAAGGCAGGATTAGAAGGGTGTAGCTTGACTAAGATGGATTTAAACAAATGGTGGGGGTTGGGGCCAAAAGACTGAAGTTGGTAAAATGGTCCGGACAGGGGAGCCTGATGAGCTCACCGCCCTAGATATAGGTAAAGGCAGAGGTGTAGTAACCCTGAAAGGGGGCCGGCAGAGTGGTCTGAGTGTAATACAGAAGGCACCACCACCTGGTAAGAATAAGGAGGAGAAAGAGTGCGGACTACTGAGAGCACGGACACAGACCAAGGAAGAAAAGAGTGAGGAGAAAGAGGGGTATGGGTGGAAGGTGGTCTGACTACATGGATAGAGAACTGGTTACAGTGGAGGTTGCAGAGGGTGGTGGATGGGTAGCTCTTGGCACCCACAGCAGTGACAAGCAGGGTGCCACAGGGCTCAGTGCTTGGCCCAATGCTATTTGGGCTCTTTATCTCTGATATATCACACGGAATGGGGAGCAGGGTTAATCTGTTCATACATTATACCAAATCAAAAGCAAATAGTTATAGTAACAGACCCCCCCCCCACACACACACACTCACATATACATTCTCCAAAAAACTGCTTAAAAGCTAGCAATTCATTAAAATCAGTTCCATTTTCTTACTTACTTGGGGTTCAATGACAACAAGTGTAAAATCGTGTACCTAGGGCATAGGAACCCCAATGCTGGGTATAGGATGGGGGAGTTACTGATACTCACTAGACATGAAAAGGTCCTTGAGGTTATTATATCAGAGGACCTCAAGATGCCAGTACAGTGTGACAAGGCTATGGGCAGGGCAAATAGGATTTGGGGGTGCATAAGGAGTGGCATCTCCAGTAGGAGGAGGAGAAGGGATGTGCTGCCATCGTATCACTCCCTGGTATACCCCTAGCTGGAGTACTGTGTCCAGTTTTAGAGTCCACACTTCAGGAAGGACATAAGGTGGAGGTTTTCCAAAGGAGGGCAACTAAAATGTTTCAGAATTTTCACAGGAATCCTTACAAGGAAAGGATGAAGAATCTCAACATGTACACTCTGGAAGAGAGGAGGGCGAGAGGTGACATGATCAAGACCTACAAAGTACCTCACAGGGGTAAAGAGGTAACAGTTGGGGAGTTTCCTTCAAATGAGGATGAGCACCCAAAATAAGGGACATACAATAAGCTAGGGGGGCATTCAGGAAAGATGTGAAGAAATATTTATTTACTGAAAGGGTGGTAGATACCTTGAACAGACTGCCAGAAGAAGTGGTGGAAGCTAAAATGGTAGGGGGCATGAAGCATGCATGGGGTAAACATGGGGTATATTAGAAAAAGGGGAAGGAGGGGGTCAACGGAGATCAATAGGGCTATGGAAGTGGAGTAGGTCCAAGTTTATTGCAGGAAAATTCCATTAAACAAGCTCATTCACACGAAGGTACTGATGGACACAGGCAGAATAAGACATGCAGTAACATATACAGGCAGGAGCTTCAAGTGGGTAGAGAACACTTTGGCAGACTGGGTGGGCTGAGCAGCCCTTTTCTGCTGACAAATTCTGTTTCTATGGCATTGTGTGTTAATTCAGGTGCATGTGTTTACTCAAAATTGGGCCTACCATACATCCAGATGTAAGGTACAGTGAATTACCAAATTAGATGCAGCCCACTTACAGTACAATAAACAGAACCCCAGTGCTTTGAGAAGCCTTTACTCTTCATAAGGCTGCTTAAAGAGCTGGGGTTCTATTTCAGCGTTCACACCAGAATGCTGATCTTAAAATCAATGCCGCATCTGAATGAGTACTTGATTCTTCCTCACTCCATTTCTTCCACACTTTGAAAAATGCTTGTCCTGAGTTAGTTTTGGGCTGGCAGTGCCTCGCCTGTCTTGGAAGATGACCAATAGGCGGCACTGAAAGACTTCAGACTTCACAGACTATGAAGGCAGCTGTTCATGGACAGACATAAGGCAATTCTACTGGGTGGTAGGAGGAAGTAAGCTGTTGATTAACTAGAATCTGCAGCTTATCCCTCAGGTAGGGAAATGGGCAGACTTGGTGGGCCAAGCGGTTCTTATCTGCCTTCAAATTCTATATCTCTATGTTTCTCACCCACCATCTTCCAAGAAGAAGGCTGCAGCTGTGGCCACTGATGACTATTTGGGTGTGGGGATGGGGGGACCAAAGGGGACAGACATAAGGAGATAAAATCATAATAAAAATTGTGAGACCATCACCAGCTTTCCAAAATGCTTACCAGGAAAAGAACACTCTATGAAGTTTTTCAAATGGCAACACAAGCTGGTGAGCTCTCTGTCTGCCATCTGACACCAGGCATCAGCCAGCATAATATTGCCTAAAGAAGGCAGTGTGGTCATGTGGTTACTGAAATACTGGAGATTACAGATTTATAAGAACAAAAGAATATCACACAGAAGCTGGCACATATGCCTATAGCAGCTGTCTCCTGCTTCTCAGTACTTATATTTATACCCTTGAGGTACTTGAATGGTTCTATCTTATCCCCTCTTTCCCTCCTCTCTTCCACTGAGTACATATTGAGGTCCCTTAATTTCTCCTCATAAGTCTTGTGTTGCAAGCTTTGTACCATCTCATTTACCTTTCTCTGGACCATCTCCAGCCTGTTAATATCCTTACGAAGGTGTGACCTCCAGAACTACACACAGTACTCTATGTTAAGCCTGACCATGGTTTTATATAATGGCATCACTACCTCCCTCCTTATGCTGGTGATACCCCTGGCTATGCACCCCAGCATGTCACTGGCCCTCTTAGCTGCCTTACTACTTTGACATTTTCAGGTCATCTGAAATAAGAACCCCCAGGTCCCTTTCCTTCTTTGTGACTGTCAGCAATTCTCTGTTCCCCCCCATCCTGTACCTTTCCCCAGGGTTTCTGTGTCCCAGGTGCATAACTTTGCACTTTTTTTAATTAAACTTCAGTTGCCAGTCCTCAGACCATTTCTCAAGCTTCCCCAGGTCGCTCCTCATTTTCTCCACCCCCTTTGGGGTATCCACTGTGTTACAGATCTTGGTGTAATCTGCAAACAGGCAGACCTTTCCCTTCAGACCTTCTGCAATGTCACTAATGAAGACATTGAACAGGACTGGCCCAAGGACCAATCCCTGCGGTACCCCATTGGTCACCCCCTCTCCCCAGACTGTGCCCCATTTACCACCACTCTCTGCCTCCTGTCTCTTACCCAGTTTCTAACCCACTTTAGCACCCTTTCACCCATGCCCAGCCTGCTCAGTTAATCAGCCTACTATGTGGGACGGTGTCACAGGCTTTGCTTACATCAAGGTAAGCATTGTCTACTGCCCCACCCTGATTTACTTCCTTTGTCACCCAGTCAAAGAGATCAACCAGATTTGTCTGACGTGACCTCCCCACTGTGAATCCATGTTGACTATGGTCCTGGCCTCCGATAGCTTCTATATGCCCCACTATCCTTTCTTTACCCAATGTCTCCATGATCTTCCCCACTACTGAAGTGAGGCTGACCAGCCTATAGTTCCCCGCCTCCTCCCTACTGCTGGATTTCTATTGAGGGACCACATGTGCCCTCCTCCAATTCTCTGGCACCACCCCTGTGCTGAATGACTCACTGAACATGGCTGCCAGAGGTACTGCTATTTCCCTTCACAGTTCTTTTAATATCCTTGGGTGTATGCCATCTGGTCCCCTCGCTTTATTCACCGTTAATTTACTCACCTTCTGCAGGATTCTTCTGCCTGTGAATGGACTATTGTCCACCTCTTCATACCTTTGCAACTCTGTGGCCCTTGCCCCTCCTACTCTTCTTTGAATACTGAACAAAAATACATAGTGGATGTCTTGGGGGCGGGGCACATGACAGTTCTTAGGCATGGTACTTTCACTTCCAAATACCTAAACAGCACATATAAGCAATCAACATTCAGCATTGACAAATGCTTGTTTTTTATTGTAGGAAAAATATCCAAGTGTTTAAACTGCAACTATCACTTTTGGCAATGATGAGAGAGTAGTGCTGAAGTGGATGTGACTGAAGACACACAGGCACACTAACTGGTAACAAGCAGAGGTGTACTACACTGGCCAACTGGTCCTACAATTTTTTGAAAGAAAAATAGCAAAGTACTTACAATGCAACTAGACCTTTGGGCAACTGTGAGAGAGTAGTACTCAAGTGCATGTGACAGCAGACACACAGGCAGGCTAGATGGCAACAAACAGAGGTATACTACACTGACCAACTGGACTAACATTTTTTTCTAAGTTAAAATAGCTAAGTTCTCAAACTATAACTAATGCTTTCGGCAGCTGTGCGGGAGCAGTACAAAAGTGAACATAACAGAGACAGCCAGGCATGCTAGGTGGTAACAGGCAGATACACACTACACTGATTGACTGAGCCAAAATGTTTTTTTAAATGAAAAGCCCATTGGTTCAGTGTCCTAGCAGCTATCTCCGAGCTTGAAAGCTGAGCCTCCTACCTCTGTCCTCTGCCTCATCATTTGACTGATGTCCCGTGCTGTCACTCTTAGCCTGTGAGAAACTGCCATCCTTTTCCCTGCCTCCTCTATCTCCTCCATCATGCACTGCTGCCAATGTGCCACTGCCATACAATGACTCATGCTCACCTTGTTTGCCGCCCCCTCAGATCCCAATTCCTCCCATGCAGACTCCATCCAGTCCCAGGCATCAGCTTGAACTGAGCTGTCTGCTGACTCCCTCTCTGACTCACCCAAGTTTGATCACTTGACATGGTGACAACATCAGCAAATTGGAGGAATCAGGGGGACTCACTCATTGTCTCTCTCCCCTCCCAACCCTTGATTTCAGCCCTACAACAAAAAGAAAATAACAAAAGAAAAAAGGACAAAAAGTAAAAATCCGGGTCCGGTTTGGAAACTGTTCGGACTGGCTATGATCTGATTTGTCCTAGTGGGATCAGGATGGACAATACCCTGTTGGTTCAAATCTCTGTCCCATCCATGTGCACACCCAATTTGTTAGCACATTGCTTTAACTGTGAAATATTGCAAACAGAGGAGCCATCAACTGTAATGATGAGGTACTATACTAATAAGTTATTTCTTTAAAATGTGTTGACCAGGAGAGGCATTCTGCACCAGAGCTGATATCCAGGTGAGACCCGGTGGGGGGGGAAGGTATTACATGGCAGTTAGACATACAAAAAATAGGAAGTGACAAAGGCAATATCCTACACTTATCTGACTGATACAATGTAAAATTAAGTATTGAAACACAAAAGGGTGTGGTATATTAAGAGATATCACCACACCTCACGTATATTGTAAAACATGAGATCACAGGCTGAGTGTTTCATGTACCCAAGAAGTGACAATATCTCATCATACACCTCAACCTGGAATGTATTATTGCTATTACGAACTGGATTCATGTTGTAAATTAAAAATAATAAAAACATTGTTCAACACTGTTTTTTTCATAATTGTTTTTAATGTGAATATGTACATGTTGAAAAAAGATCTTATTTTATCTAAGTTGATCAGTAGGTGGTGCTATAGCAGGTATGCTAGAAAATAACAAGACATGGTGCTTGTTTCTGTAGAGTTTGCCCCTCCCAAACATTTGTCTGCGTTTCACACATTTTTTATTGTGGAAAGACACTGCTGAAAATTGATATCAGGACTTGAAATTAAGTGTTGTAAATGACAGAGTTGATGGCAGTGCTGTATGCCCAAGTCAGGCTTAATGGTGAGCTGGCATTTGTGTGGGTGCCACAGACAATGGCAGTGTTGTTGGTTCAGGTGGGGCCTTGTAGATGTCATAATCAGCAGCACTGTTGTCCTGAGTGAGGTGTTCATGGATGTCACTGTTGACATAAGCACTGCAGGCCTGAGTGGACTTTGTGATGGGGATGATGCTTGCTGTGTAGTTTAGGTTGAAGTGTGTACAGAAGGGCCATTTATAGCCACGCATGTTCTGCATGAAGTAGATTTTATGTGATTAATTATGTTTTTGAACTGAGTGGTGCGAAATTGATTGTATATCAGTCGTACTATATATAGGAAAACTGTGGTCAGAGTTGTGTAGCATTTTCCAGATTGGTAAAAAAAAAATTAACTCTATCCCAAAAATTATTTTAATGTGTCTATGTGGTCAGATTTAATCATGGCTAAGAGGATCGTTCAGCCAGTCAGATTCCTAGATTCTTTATACTCAGTTCATAATGCACAGTATCAGATAATGTAAGGTACAGCACAGAAGTGGTGGCAGGGAAGAGGCTAGCAATTACAGGCCAATCAGCCTGTCTTTGGTGGTGGGTAAGTTAATGGAATTATTGTCGAAAGAAAGAATTATGGAATGTCCTGGATCCAATGGGTTGCAAGATCTGAGATAGTATGGATTCACAGTGGGGGTGGGCAGTGGAGGTCACATCAAACAAATCTGAGAGAGTTCTTTGACTGAGTGGCCAAGTAACTACATCAGGGTACAGCAGAGATGTTGCCTACCTAGATTTCAGGAAGGCAATAGGGTGGCTTAGGAGTGGGTCCAAAGGTGGTAAACTAGATAAGAAATTGGTTAGTGGATAGATGGCAGAGGGTGGTAGTAAACGGAATTCACTCTGGGAAAGGGGTGCCTCAGGAATCAGTACTGGAACCGGTCCTAGCATTGGGGCTTAAGATCTTTATAAGTGAGATTGCAGAGAAGCTGATGGGAAGGTCTGCCTCTTTGTGGATTATACCGAACTCAGCAAGAGGGTAGATCCGCCAGGGGGAGTGGAAAGGATGAGTAGAGACCTGAGGCAATTTGAGCGGTGATCTAGGGTATGGCAGCTGTGTTCAACATGAAAAAGTGCAAAGTAATGCACTTGGGGCACAGAAACCCAGGGTCAAAGTATTAAATGGAAGGAATGGTATTGGCTTCCACCTAGCAGGAAAGGGACCTGGAGGTGATCATTTCTGATGACATAAAGGCAGCCAAGCAGTACAACAAGGCAGTTGGGAGGGCTACTGGGATGTTGGCGTGCATATGGAGGGGTATCACCAGCAGAAAGAGAAAGGTGGTGTTGCCTCTGTTTAGATCACTGGTAAGGCTCCACATAAAGTACTGTGACTGGTTCTGGACACCACAGGCTCAATTTTCAAAAGGCGATGCAGGGCTTGTGTCAGATCTTTGTCAAACCCTTTCTTGCTGTAGCTGCCCCAAACACCTTTGATGCAACTGTGCCCAATTTTGGTAGATCGGGTGCAGTTGTGTTACTTGATTTACAGCAGCTTGTACTAAATATTTGGCACAAGCCCTGTAAAAAGGGTACTTTGGATTGCCGCATGCAACTAGGAATGCCTGCATTAAACGCAATCACTTCGCCAAAGCAAACTTTTATGTTTCTACCTTAGAACAGGCAAAAGGGAATTCTCATAAAATATGGAGGACTCTTAATTCTATTGAAGGATGGCAGGCTGCTCCCTCCATTCCAACCAAGATCTACACCAATGGTAAAGTTGTGGAAAATAATTGCCAAATCCTTGAAGAATTCAATTCCCATTTCGGCACTGCTGGCCTAGCTTTTGACTCCTCACCATATGCAGCTTGTGCTAATAACCAAGCCAATACTAACATCGCTCCATAAACTTCAGCCTGCCCATTCCAGCTGTTCTCTCTCAACTTCAAAGAAGTCGAAGATTAGCTCATTAATTTAGATACCAAGAAAAGCACCGGGGATGATGGACTGGAACCATTTTTCCTAAAATTAGTCTACTCCTATCTTACTGCCTCCATTCTCTATTTATTCAATCTCTCTATTACCACTGCTACAGTTCCTTCTTGTTGGAAATCTGCCCACATCATCCCCTTATTTAAATAGGGGGACCCATGTGATCTAAATAACTATATGCCCATTTCAGTCCTGTCTATCCTCTCAAAAGTCTTTGAAAAATTGACTTATACTCGGCTAAAATACCACATTGAAACCTATTCACTCTTAAACCCAGCACAATCTGGCTTTTGCCCTAACCGTAGCACCATCACTGTGTTGGCCAAAGTTACCAATGACTGGGTCTCTGCTACGGGTTCTAAGAAGATCACGGGTGCAGTCTTCTTAGACCTTAGTAAAGCATTTGACACCGTATATCACAACCTAATAGTGAGTAGCCTTACCAAAATAGCTGCCATCCCATCCACCACTCAGTGGTTTAATAATTACCTATCAGGAAGGACTCAGAAAATCAAAGCAGGTAGCCTGTTTTCAGCCTCCTTGCCAATTCTTAGAGGAGTCCCACAAGACTCCATCTTAGGTCATATCCTTGTCTCCTTATACATCAACAATCTCAATTCGCATATAACCAAGTCAAATCTGCATTTTTTTGCAGATGATACAGTTTTGTACACATCTGGCTCTACTTTGTCTGAAGTTAGGGACGTACTTCAAGCTGACTTTGCTCAGCTTGAATGTAATCTTATTAATGCCAAACTTCTCCTAAACACCAAGAAAACCAAGGCCATGATCTTCTCTTTTAATACCTCTTCTACCGCCCCCCTTGACTTATCCAAAGATGTTTTTGTCACCTCCTTAGTCAAACCATTGGAAGTTGTCTGCAAATTTAAATATCTTGGCATTTGGTTAGTCAACAAGCTCTCCTTTAACGTTCACCTTGACGACCTCTCCAGGAGATTAAAAGCTAGACTAGGTTTCTTCTTCTGCAACAGATATCTCTTTCCACCAGAGACCAGGATCAGGCTTGTCCAGGCCATATTCCTCCCCCTACTCGACTATAGGGACGTAATCTACACCGCTGCTACAATCACTAACCTTAATAAATTGGACAACCTTTAACATCATGCTCTGTGCTTCATTACAAACTCCCCGTACCAAACCCACCATTGTGATATGTATGCAGCTATTGGTTGGCTGTCATTTACCATTAGACGTACACTTCAGGCTGGTATCTGAATCCTAAAGCTTCCCCTGAACAAACTCCCGAGCTACCTAACATCTCTCATCTGCATCTCACGCAGTGCATACTCACTTAGGAAATCGGAATTTATCCTCCTCGACGTGCCCAGGACTCACACCTCCTTTGGCAAACATGCCATATCAAGTGCCCTTCCAACTATCTGGAATCAGCTTAATTCCTCATTGAAACTAACCAGCACTGTATCTGTCAGCTTCTATAGAAGGCTAGCTGCTTCTAAAATAAGACACTTGTAGCTGTTCCTAAATTCCCTCTCCACCACTATTCCCCACCCCATCCTCCCAACTATCCGGAATCAGCTCAAGTCCCTATGGAACCCTCCTAGCTTTCACACCTTACCTCTTCTTCTAATTGCCTATGGTGGCCAATCAAAATGATCCCTGTAGCTGTCCTCATGACTTTTCTCTGTCCTTATTTCTCTTCCACTATATTATGCTCCCCCTTACTCTCTCAAACCCTTTTCTTTTTCCCCTTTACCCTAATTTCCTTTTATCAGTTGATCAACCCTTTATCTTTATCTTTCCTTTCTCTATTTTCTCTCCCCCACACATTCCCTCTAGCACCTTAGCCTTCTAGCCCTCTTCTTGCCCCCCTTTTCTTCATCGCTTAACTCTTCCTTCTTATTTTTAACTTCTCTCTTCTGTTGACTCTACACTTTCCACCTCCAATGCTTCTCCCTAGGTTTATGCTTCCTATACCTACATTGTTATGTCTGAATTTGAGTATCATGTAGCATATGGGCCTAAACTGCACTTTAAGTACTGTTATGTTTATTCATTATATGTATTGTGTATTTGTCTGTATACAAGCTTCAGGACCTCCTTGTGAATGAGCTTGCTCAACTGAGTTTTCCTTCAATAAACTTGAACTTGAAGCTACATGAGGAAAAGTTGGTCAAACTTGCTGCAATTGGTGCATGGGATAGAAAATCCAGACTACCAGCTGGGAGAATGCTGCAGTCCCCATGTGCCATATGTTCAGTGCACCCAGGGCATGCAGCATTCAGGATCATCTGAAACTCTGGTCCCACATCTCCAGAACATGGAGAGAGTGGAGGTGGACAGGATGAGGGCAGCTAAAATGGTGCTGGATCTGCATTAGAATCCCTACAAGGAGAGACTAAACAACCTAAATATGTACACCCTGGAAGAGTGGAGGGGGGGATATAATAGAAACTAGTAAATACCTCACAAGGGTAAACAAGGTACAAGAGGGAAGTATTTTTTGGAAAAATGGTTCTCAAGAACAAAGGGACGTACTACGAAGCTAGAGTAGGGTAAATTCTGGACAGATGTAAGGAAGTATTTCTTCACAGAAAGAGTGGTGGATTCCTAGAACACCTTCCCAGAGGAGACAGTGGGGGCAAAAACAGTGACGGGGTTCAAGAATGCATGGGAAAGGCATAAGGGGATATTTGGGGAAAGGAAGCTGAAATGAGAATGAGCTGCAGATCAATTAGGATCTGCAGTGATACTGAAGGTGGGGAAAAATGGCAGACTGTGTGGGCTATGTGGTCCACATCTGCTGGCAAAGTCTGTGTTTCTATATTTCTATGAAACTTTCTTAGTTGTTTTTATTTATTTGTTAGTTTATTTATTTCAAACATTTTACCAGGAAAGTCATACTGAGCTGGTATCACCTCATCTCGAGATGCATCCTGGGGGAAGAGACAAGAAGTCAAGAGACACAAAGTAAAATATATAAAAAATACAATTCAAGAACATTAAAGACTAAATTGTCAAACAGTAACTTATCAGTTAGTGAATTATGGAATGGGAAAAAGAGCATTAAACAGTAAGCAACACAACAAACTAAGAAACAGGGAGAAATGACTGATACAAGGGGAGCGGGGCAGTTAGGAGTATTTCAGGTGAACAGGAGTCCACCTCAATATCAGAAGCAACTGCAGGAGTGAATAGAGAACATCACAGAGGAGAGATTTTAGAACAGAAAAGGAAGGAGTAGAACAAACTGAAGAGGGGAGAGAACCCCATAGTTTAGGGAAGCAGGAAAAAAAAGCAGCTTGAGCAGCAGTAAATTTCATTGGGGGGCAAGAGAGTGAAAGCAAGAATTACGAAGGGAGTACAATGAAGAAGCAGGGAAAGAGGGGAGAGAAGCAATATACGAGGGAAGTGACAACCCAATATTTGGAAATAAAGGAAGCCCTGTGGATAAGGCACCCGGCATCAAGAGATGGAAGGGAGAGGGAGAAGTACAGAGTAAAATGGCATGTACACGGGTTTGTCAAGGGCAAAGTGTGCAGGAAGTGGAATGCTTCTCTAATTTCTGTATAGCACCTCGAGCCAAGTTGTTAATGACAAAAAGGACTGTCCCAATGAGCTCTGTCACCAGAAATTAAGCAAAATCCAGTATTGTATGCAATCCTATTTATAGTGTGTTGTGATGTGAAGCCAATAGGCATGGGTGAAAGTTGCGAATTCCGTATTTGCAGAATTTTCGTGAGATTTCTGAAATTTCGCAAAACATTTTCAGAACTTTCTCCACTGGCAAAATTGGTATGTTCCTCAGATTTTCACCCGGTTCCGTGGACTTTTTTTGCTGAACTGCAGAATAATACATTAAAGTGTGGAATTTATTCTGTCTGCAGTTTAATGTATTATTTCATATCCTAGCTCAAAATAAAACACCCTAGAGGTGTCTAGTCTCCCCCTCCACCCACTGATCATGGCTTCCAAGAGAAAAAAGAAATCCCTGGTGCCTAGTGCCCCCTCACACCTGCTGATCATGTGTCCCTTCCATGTAAAAAAAAACCTCAGATCCTTAGTGTCTAGTACATCCCCACCCACTGATCGTGGGTCCCATGTAAACAAAAAATCTGATCCCTGGTGTCTTGTGGTTCTGCTACCCACACCCAATGACCAAGGGTCATGTAAAAAAAAGAAAAAAACCTCCATTCCTGAGTCTCTGGTGTCTAGTGGTCCTCCACTCACCAATCACAGCCCCTCAAAAAGTCATTATTCCCTGGAGTCTAGTGGACCCCCCTTCCTATCTAGGATCTCCTTAATACAAAAAAAGGCAGTACATCAATTTTTTCATCCCTACCGTAGTATTCCCTGGTGTCTAGTGGACACCCTCCCTATCCCCAATCCCCTGTAAAAAAACATAATTCCAATTCCCTGGCATCTAGTGGACCCCAACCCCACCACCCAGACAGTTAATTCCTAACCACCCTGCTCCCCAGCCCCTGACCCTGAGCAGGCCACCGGCACAGTCCTCCTCTCTCTCCTTCAGGACCGGCAGCCCACTGAACTGTCAATGAATGAGAACCTGTTTGTACACAAGCTCAGGATGTGGGGGAGCAGGTTGGTGGGGGACTAACTGTCTGGGTGGTGGGGTTGGAGGCCACTAGACACCAAGGAATTGGGATTACATTTTTTACAGGGGATCGGTGATAGGGAGGGGGGTCCAGTAGACATCAGGGAATAATAAAGTAAGGACAGAAAAATGGATGGACTGCCTTTTTATTAAGGGGATCCTGGAAAGGGGGGGTTGCTAGACACCAGGGAATTATGACTTTTTTGGGAGGCCACGATCAGCGGGTGGGGGAACCACTAGACACCAGGGCCTCAGGAGTGGAGTTTTTTTTTTACATGACCAGCGATTGGCAGGTGTGGGGGTGGCCACTGGACACCAGGGATCAGATTTTTTTTTTACAATGGACTTACAACCAGCAAGTGCAGGGGAGTCAAGAGACACCAGGGACTGGAGGTTTTTTACATGGGATCCACAATCAGTGGGTGGGTGGGGGCACTAGACACCAGTGAGATCTGAGTTTTTTGGTTTTATTTTTACATGGGAGAAACCCATGATTCATGGGGATGGGATTAATGTATTAAACTATGGGGAAAAAAAGCCTCAGAACTGACCACTGACAGTGATCAGTTCTGTGGATTATTTTGCCACAGTCTAATACATTAACCCACAGCTGGTACATTAATTATTTCCTTTTAAGGCAGAATTCAGCAAAAGTTGTGAGATTGATTTCCAAACTTTCACAGAAGCTAAAGTCACACTTTCGTGGAAATTTTGCCAGCAGAATTTTTTTTTCTCACACCCCTAGAAGCCAATCTGAGGTCCTCAACCAGCAAGCCAAATCATTAAGACAGTCCTTGAAAATGCAAGAAAGTTAACTTATAAAAAGGCCAATTTAACATTTGGGCTCAAAAGGGACATCATGGGTCTAACAGATACCTGTTGATCAAAAATGTTTTGTATAAAGAAATCAGTCTGGATGCTTACAATAAAGTCAAACTGGACAGGCCCAAATGAGCAAGTGGGACAACACTCTATATAAAAGAAGATCTAGGCAACATGGAAGCAATTTACTCTGGCACCCTCGAAAGTATAGAATGCCTGGTAGCTATAAGCTCCTTAGAACTAAACCTAGTGGTTGTTTATTTACAACCAAAAATAAAGCTACTTCTATTTGATTTGCTGGCCCAGACATAGCAAGATCCCATTAAAGGGGGAAGGGGAGTCAGCTGGTCCTTGTTGGGGACCAATGCAGCTTGTGGTGGCCCAAGGTGGGACAGACTGGCAGAATGCATGGCATCCCTGGGTATGTTCCACCAAGTTGATTCCCTAATAAGGAAAAGCTCATGCAGCAGTGCTGGGAATACTCTAGATTTAATATTCATCACATTACATTTCAAAATTTTATGTCACAGAGTACTAAGTATCAACCTGAGAGACCACAGCTCAAGAAAACAACTGTAAAATCTTATAGGCTCAAGAAAATAACTATAAAATCAATTAACAAAATTACAAAAGAAGTAGGTGCTACAGAAACTTCAGGAAGAAAAGCTTTAATCTCAGAGTGTCAAATGAGATGTGGGACAGGCTGTATCACATTCTGGATGTAAACATGGCTATCAAATAATTCACCAATTAATTTCTTGCACTGTGCAACAAGCATGCCCAATTAAAAACTAGTAGGAATAGAAAAAGCACATGCCATTGGTAACACAACTCTTAAAAAAGTGGAGTAGGATCAAGGACAGGGCATAGAGAAATGAGAAAAAGACAGCCAAAGGAGATGATTGGAAGAGGCTCGACAAACTAAGGAGAGACAGAAAACACAAATCAAAATGGCAAAAGCCAAATATTTTAAGAATAAAATGTAAACCACAACCAACCTCTCAATATACTGGAAAATAATAAAAAAAAATTGAGGACTGAAAAGGAAGTACTAACAGATTAACAGAGTCAAATTAATGAAGAACAACAAAACAGCTCAAGATCCAAAAATGGTATCAAATAGTTAAAGCAGTACTTCTGCATGCTCCCTGATGTAAAACTCCCACCTACATATACAGTATATCAACTGAATGCGACAAGGTAAACGGGCTAGAATGCAGAAGACACTGATGCAAACATACCCAGATTCCATTTTAAAATAATAAAAAACTAGGAAGAACAAAAAGAACTAAGCAAACTAAATGCGAACAATGTAGAAATTAAGTTCCTAAAAAGAACAGCAGCAGCCCATATATACCCAATCCTGACAAAACTCTGCAACATAAATCTAATAGAAGGATCCTTCCCTAAAACCTGGAAACCTGCAAAAGTCCCACTCTACAATGGAGGAGGGCCTAATGACTCCACTCACTACAGATGTATAACCCTGCTATCTGTGATATCAAAATGACTTGAAAAAAACTTATCTGCAAGCAACTAACCTTGTAGCTAGAAAAATACCACCTAGGTATGGTTTGCAAGTCACGACTCAAAGCAGCAGGTCCATGTCCACTGCACTCACAGACTTTATTGGGAAACGTGTGAAGGCCCTGAGTTATGTGGATTCTGTTAGAGAAAGGTGTGGACCACTGGAAGGCATTTCACATTGTGGACCACAACATCTGCCTAGAAAAACCAAGAAAAATGGAAACTGCAGAAGAACTGAACTCCTGGTTCACATCTTAGTGTCTTACTGCAGGCATTCAGTATCCATAGACAACACCCTTTCAAATGTGGGGTACCTTATCAGGAGGGTCCCACAACGATCAATACTGGGCCCCTGTTATTACTGGTTTATGTGAATGACCTCCCTCTCCAGATGCACCCTCCAAGATAAAACGATATGGCAATGACACAGTCCCCATCATGAGAGAGGTAGATTTCTCCAAAATGGAGAAAAATCTCCAGTCAGACCATATGGTTTGTCTCTGCAAAGATGATTATAAGTACTGTAGTACAAAAAACAAGTCTATGGCCTTCCAGAAAAAAGAATCAATAAACAAAGACACCAAGGAGCTAAAAGTCCAGCTCATAGATGTCTCCACCATAAAAAAACAACAAATAATACAAATACTTAGGAGTGGAAATCAATAATACCCCAACCTTTGATGTGCCAAATGTTAACTGGAACATCTATGCTGCAGCCACTACCAAGAGCAAAGACATCCTGGATGCCCTGCAGGTGGCATGCCTCAGACAGCTAGTGTTGAAGCCCACCTGGGAGGGAGCAATTTTAGACCTGGTTCTCACAAATGGTGACAGAATAACAAACCTATCAGTGGGCAACCATCAAGGGCCCAGCAACCACCACACAGTGTGGTTTAAGGTGAAGACAGTGGTAGAGTCAAGCCATACAAAGGTAAGGGTCATAGGGATGGCCACGGGAAAATCGTGGCAATGATTATATCACAGAAAGAGAGATTATCTGACACCCCCCGCTAAAATATGCGATCCCTGCAAAATATGGGCTCCTCACAAAACCTTCCCAGTAGAGCGTACTCACATGGGCTGAAGACATTTGTTGTGCCAGCTGTAGATTCCACCAGCCATCTGTCCTGATGTTTACACCGCCTTCTGCTACACAACGCCACTACAATCCTCTGTGCCTCCCCATCTCCTGAGTACTGCCCTTAGTCATCATCTCTTGGAGTCCCGACTCCGAGTGCTGCCTGAAGAACAAGTCCCATAATGGTAGAGGTATCCGGCTATAAAGATAAGAATTGTGTCCGATGAACAAGGGCACCGCATGGGTTTGCTGGCATGTGACACGCTACTGACATCACTACAGCGTGTCTGTGCCAGAATGAGGATTTTAAAACAGGCATTCTCTCATTATTTTCTATTTCACTCTGTCCTTTCCTCTTTCTTGTCTAACTATCCTCTATTTTCCCTATCAGGGTGGCCAACCTGATATCTACTTTCTTTTCTTTTCTTTTCTATTCCCTATTTGTTAAAATGCCTATGTTCCCATTTAAAAGCAGCTCCTGAAAAATATAACTGGTGCCTTAAAGAAAGAACAGTGGTTCCCTGCTGCTGCAAGCAGTATGTTGAATTGGGTCCCAGCTGTGCAATCGCAATGTGTGCACATTCGCACCATCACACATTCGTGTTGGAGAGCGTGTGCACAATCATGTAGAAAAAATGGAGAGAACAAGGAAATGATTGTTTAACCACCAGGAGTGGTTTCTTATAAAGAGGACATAGCTCTAAAGTGGAAAAATTGATGCAGAGTTCCAAAGAATGTATAAAATTTGCCCCTCTTGTTTCATACTCCTGTGTCTTGCAGCGAGTGTGCAGACTGAGCTAACTCAGTCAGGGAAACACAGAAAAACACTACCTTAGAAAGAAATGAAGGCAGTTTAAGCATATAAAGCCCTATGATGCTCATATAAAGAAATGCTGCAGGTATCAGGTACAGCAAAGAAGCTAGCTTTCCTGTCATACAAAACAGTGCTGAAAATGAAATGGGAGCCGACGGCTGAAAGTTTTCAGCCCACAGCTGTTTTGCAAAGCTAAGTATGGTACAGCAAAAGTTGTTTCTCAAATAAAAAGAAAGTATTTGTATAAATTACAAGCAGTTATTGTTCTAGCTATAAAGAAATGTATGCCTTGGAAATTGTTTTCTGTTTTGTATGTTTTCTTTAAAAAAGGTTTATTTCTCTTAAAAAAGCAGTAGGTTCCTAGTGCTTGCAAGAGTAAACAGATAAAGAGCGTGCCCTTTTCTGCTTACATTTTTCAAGCCTAGTGATACCTACTGAATATTTTTCTTCTGGTTTAAAATATTACAACGAGCCAGAAATAAAAGATGAAAGAGTCATTACCCATTGATGTTTCCAGAGGTCCTGCTATAGGGCTGGCAGCCCCTGAACTGACTGTATTTATGGGAGATGCAGTCAGTGATGTCATAGTAGGGGAGGAGTTAGCTCACAAGTGTGATGTCATGCCCCTGTAATTAAGGTTTTATTTAGCTTTTTTCTTCAGAATAGAGACACGTTAAGAGCCTGTATGGTGGACATAGAGAATAGCATTAAGCTAGGCAGGCTAGGACATTGTTTCATGAAATGCAGAGGCTTAAAATAAAGTGTCCCTGCTAACTGATGATGTCACTTGACCTCTGATGTCACATCAGGCTGCCATAAAAGGATGTCCACCAAAGGGCTAGAGATAGATAGGAGAGAGTATGGAAGATGGTCAGTTGCTTTCTGATCAGAGACTGAGCAAGAGCTAAGAAGAGCTGAGTGTGGAGGTTTACACACTGTCAAGAAGGAAGATCTCAGGAATTCTTTTGATTTTGATGCTTAATGGAAGAATAATGATGTCCTGATGATTTGCATTGGTGTGAAGAATTAACACCCTCTTATTTTCCTTTTTGTAAATATCCTTTATCTTCTTTATTTTGCTTTTTGGATAATAAATTGACAAATGCAGAATATGCATTTTTTTATGCACTATATTACAGTTGTCTGTCTAAATCTGTTATAAAGAATCCTCGCTACCACAGCGTCACACCAGCAAAACCCAGTTGAATGCCTGCTCCTTTGTTTGTTTGTTTGAGCCCTATATGCATGCTTTGTCCCCACTCAGGTCCACCAAAGTAGGCAAAATACAGTATAAATACAGGCAGACAGGTGAGGGGGAAGTCAGAGCAGAGCAGGTGTGTTCTTCTGAAGACAGGATGAACAGAGCGAGAGACAAACGGAGTGAGAGCGGAACAAGAGAGGAGTGAAAGAGAATGGAGAAGCATCCTGCCTGGTAGCTCAACTCTGCTGCCTACTGCTGGCTGGAAATACTTTTTCTGAAAAGAGCAAATCACTGCCAGCAGTGGGCACCTACTGTGCTTCCTACTGCTGTCTCCTGTAACAAGTGTCCAGCCAACCTGCCACTGAGAATTGCTGCTGGTGCTGCTCAACCTTTCTCAATACTGTTGCTGCTGTTGAATCAATATAGGTATGTTGTGCTGCAATATCTAATTCATATGTATATGAGGCTAATAAATAATGTAAGTGAGAATAAGATAGTGTTGGGGGGGATTTGAAGTAGTTCAAAATTGTGTTGCTCTGTTTTTTGGGGGGGGGGGTTGCTTTGGGGAGCCCAAGGGAGCAAGTAGTAAAAAAAAAAATGAAGAGGAATGGTGGGAGCCAAGGAAGGTCCAACTCCAGACTAGGGGGTCAAGTGCTTCAAAAATGTTCTTCATGGAGGAAGACTGGGAGCTAAGTTGGGGGTTCAGCTAAGAGGGACTGTCTTAATAAAAATGTTATTGATCATAGGGGTGCTCGGGGGAGCCCAGGAGGGGAAGTAGAAATAAAATAAAAGGAATGGTTGGAGCAAAGGAGGGTACTGATTAGGGGGTGAAGTGCTTTAAAACATTGGGCCCTCGGACAGAAGGGGATGCCATGTTTAAATGTACAGTTAATGTATAAAAATGTTTTTGGTTTTGTTTTATGTACATGTCAAACTGCATTGCTGTGGTTCTTCTGTGTTGGAGGGTCGAGGGACGTGCCTGGCAGACTAGCACATATGTTGGAAATAATTGTTCTGGCCTCTGGTGAGGGTGCCTTGTGGGGCGAGTGACCGGAGTGCCACAGAACTATTTTTTCCTGACCATGTATGGCAGTCATCTGGGTCCATCCCTCACTCCTGTGGTGTGACCATGACTCGCTGCTGTTGTTCCTTGGAGGTGGAGAGTGGAGGGGTGGACCTAGCAGACTGGCACACATGGTGGAAAAAATTGTTCTGCCTCTGGTGAGAGAGTGGGGTGGGGCAGAGTGAGGTAGGGCAGGAGGCCAAAAGGGCACAGAATAATTTTTTCTGATCATGTATGGCAGTCACCTGGGTCTGCCCCTCTCTCCTGTGGTGTGTCCAAGCCTCGCTGCTGTGGTTTCTCATTGATGGAGTGGAGTGGTGGGCCTGGCAGACTGGCACACATGGTGAAAAAAATTGGTCTGGCCTCTGGTAAGGGAGCAGGGTGTAGCGGGCAACCAGAATGGCACAGAACAATTTTTTACATCATGTATGGCAGTTGCCTGGGTCCGTCCCTTGCTCCCATGGTATGTCCATGCCTCGCTGTTGTGGTTCCTTGGAGGTGGAGAGTGGAGGGGTGGACCTAGTGGACTGGCTCACATGGTGAAAAAAATTGTTCTGGCATCTGGTGAGGGAGCAGGGTGGGGCAGGAAACCAGAATGGCATAGAACTATTTTTTCCATCATGTATGGCAGTTGCCTGGGTCCATCCTTTGCTCCCGTGGTGTGTCCATGCATCACTCCTGTGGTTCATCCATGCCTCGCTCCTGTGGTTCATCCATGTGTCGATCTTGTGGGTTGGAGAATGGATGAATGGGTTGAGCCGACATGTCACAATGCCTTGCTCCTGTGTTCTATACAGTACCCAGATTAAAAAGAAATTGAGAGGTAGCAAGAAAACTGAATTTCTGGAGTCTTTTGTTCCATGGATACTAGTAAGTCTATGGGCAAGCTCAGCGCCAAAATGAGGCAACTCCAGGAGCTGAAGTTTTGAAACCAATCTGCCCAGCTTGGAGGATGAAGCATCCCAAGGAAAGCTCTCCTCCCTTTATGCACTGATGCTGTCTTTCCAGTCTTAATTTTTTTTGGCTTAATTTTGTTTTAGTTAAACTACACCATGTCTACACTGCAACGAAAACACTTCCATCTTTCTCACGAAGAGGCCAAGGACTGTCATGTCTCTTATCTTGTGCATGCCCATGATTGGGTTAAGTTATAGCCAGAGGATTTTTACGAGGATGGAGGATTGCTGTTTGGTCATGCTTGCAACCACACAATCGACTTTGTGCAGAAGCATTCAGTTGACATGCACATGAAGTCACAGAAAGATAAGAAGCTGTAAAGAAAAACATACAAAGTACTAGTCGCACAGATGTTTGCAGTTATTTTATTTTTTACATAGTCTGTTTTTTCCCTTGGGTGACTGGTATCTGCTCTGTCCCTGCCTCCCAAGTCCATCTCATCTCTTTCTGGCACTGTGGAACCCCATGCCCCCCCAATGTGCACATGTGCCTTGTTCCTGCATCCCCACTTCCTTGCTGCTAGAGTTCAACACTACCACCTGGACTCTAAGAGCAAGGCAGCATATTCCCAACCCCACTTGGGAGAGGAGAGCAGCCAATTGGACACTTCATCCTCTCCCTTCCCGCTGGACTGATCTTGTTCTCAAACAGGTTGTCAGTGTGGCAGGAGGTAAGGCTCATAGCTCCTCATTCCTCCATTCCACTGGGCTGGCCTACAGTTTGTTTTTCCCTGTAAAATATTAAATCTTGTTTGCTTTTTTTTTCCAGGCACAGTTTATTTTTCCCTGTAAAATATTATATCTTGTTTTTTTAGGCTCACCTCTGTGATAGCAGTTGCTGACTTGTTGTTTCAGTCGAGCAATGGAATCGTCCATTGAACGGAAGGAATTTGTTCTGGATGTCATCCACTGTTTGACCCGTGCAGACATACCACTGGAGAAGGCTTCTGGCTTGCAAGAGTTCTTAAAGAAGCACACAAAACAAGGCAGTAGCCTTCCTGGACCAGCACAGCTTCAGAGCACATACCTCCAAGAACTTCGGCCTGATCATGAACAGTCCCTGAAAGAGGTGGTGGAGGATCAAGATGTCTTCATTTTTCTGGATGAGACAACAGATGCCTGTGGGCATAGTGTGTTGGCTATTTTGGCCCAGCCTTTGTTTAATGTTGAGGAGCAGCCACTCCTAATTGGTGTGGAGTTTTTGGATCGTGTGAACAACACCACAGTATCCCAAGCTCTACTAAAAGTGCTAAACACCAATGGGGTGAACTTCAATAAAGTCTTTGTCATTGTCATGGACAGTGCAAGTTATATGCACAACGATTTTGAAACTGTGCTGTCCTGTGTCCTACCAAATGTAGTGCATGTCACTTGCATTGCCCACCTCCTCAATTTGGTCTTGGAGGTCTGGGTGGACACACTGGAAGACGTAAATACTGCTGTTTCCCTTGTTAAAATAATATTTTGCCAGAGCCCAATGCATAGGCATCATTACTTTGTCTTCATAGAATCCAAGCATGGCATTGTACCCAAGATGCCGGTATATGCAGTGCTAATTCAATGGTACTCCTGGGTTAACGTTCAGTATTTGGCAGACTATTTGTCTGTGTTAACAGAATTTGTTGCAACACTATAATCTAATGCAGCATCCTTGAAGTGCCTGAAGTGCTTATTGAAAGGCAGAGCTGGTAACACAAGCCACTTTTGTGGTGGAACACTCTTCTGAACTTGTTAACCTTATTCTACAATTGCAGTCAAGCAGCTAGTGACAGGTACACTCCATATTTGGAAGGGTGCAAAATGTGCATATATTTTTGGACTTCTGTGCCACTGCAGGGGAAACTGAATACAGACCAAATACAGTAGAAATGCTGTCCCGCTGTCAGTTACATGAAAATCAAAACTGTGTGAACCTTTTTCAGAAGGTTATGTTGGACAGCAGTGAGAAACTGGACAACATTTTAAAATCTCATTACTCAGTCAGCACATTCAAAGCTGCCCGAATCTTTGATCCAAAGCAGCAGCCAACACTGGACAAGGAAAAAGCAAAACACACCCAGGAGCTGCCATCTCTGGCTGGTGTTTCAAACTTTGAATGGCATGAGTACAGAACTTTTGCCCAGACAGTACTCAGTGATGATTTTAATATTGCTGAGTGGTGGCAAACACAAAGGGATACACTTCCACATCTTGCTACTATGGCAAAAAGGTATATCTGGCTTCCTGTAAGAATAGCAGACGTTGAACAGACTTTTTAGCTGTATACAGACCTTTTAAAAGACAATCGGTGAAGTTTTGACAGATGACAACACTAGACTACTTCTTATGTTGAAGTACGATAAGAAATTCTAAAGATCTTAGTTGGATAACAGTTGCTGCTCATTCTATGATGTAAAAATCCTTTCTTGACAATCTGGTGTGGTGGTGATGGTGGTACTATACATTTACTGTAGAATACTAATAATGTTTATTGTTTGGATTATTAGAACTGATGGCAGCAGTACAGATTTGACAATGATGCTACTATTATAATGTATATTGTTTTTTGATCAGTCGTGTGTGTTTTAATAAAAACTTATACCTTTTGTGTGTGTCTGTTTGTTTTGTTTTGATTTAGAAAAACTTACACCTTTTTGATGGCTGGCTTTAATATGCATCACAAAGCAACTGAAATTGAAAACCCATACTTGTACCTCACAAAGGAAAATGTGTGTCCAGTAGCCTGCAAAATCCCTGCAAAATACATACAAAGTTCCGCAAAATCCCCACAAAATTTGGGAGAAAAAGTTCCACAAATTCCCCGCAAAATCTGCTACAAAATTCCTCAATTTCCCAGTGACTGTGGTCATAGGTAATTAGGTCATTAGTAACATGTCGATAGCTCTGCCCTGTTTTAGCTACCAAATGGATAATCATTAACCAGCGCTCATTGTGCATGTACTCTGTTTGATTGCTCACCCACATTTATTCTGTGTATGTACTGTATGAATGTCTAAGTTTTATTCTGACGTGGGGCCTCTGGAAACAAGTCTATGACTCAAAGGATTGTAATTCCAATTTCCAAAATAAATAAATAAAATAGATTTCAAGAGAGTCAACTTTTCAAAAATGGGGGAACACCTCAAGAAAATCCTTGTAAAGGGGGAGGGAGAGAGGGGGTAGAGGAACAGGGGGAAAAACATAAAGGAGCCATAGCAGAGGCAACAAGGCTCTGTGTAAAGCTAGTAAACAAAGCAAAATGAAAGAAAAAAACACTATGGTTTTCAAAAGAAGAGGTAGAGAAGGTTAGGGAAAAAACAGGCATTCAGAAAGCACAAGAAAATGCAGAAGGAGGGAGATAGGGAACTGTATCAGGCAAAACAGAAGGAGGCGGGGAAAGCAATTAGGAGTGCAAAGGCACTAACTCAAGAAAGAATAACCCAATCAGTAAAATAAGGTGGCAAAAACTTCTTCAGGTATATTAGGGAAAGTAAAAAGACCAGGGGAGGTATTGTGAGGCTTAATGGGGGGTAGGGGTGTGTGCAGAGGGGGACCTACAAAAGCAGAAATTCTAAACAAATACCTCTTCTCAGTATTTTCAAAAGAAGGGGAAGAGGAAGGACCAAAAATAGGGGGTAGAAACACACATGGAAGAGTGGTGGATGTCAGTTTGTTCACAGAGGAGAGACTCCTAAAGGAACTCTTGAAACTAAAAGTGGATAAGGCTATGGTGCCAGATGGGATGCATCCCAGAATTCTGAAAGAGCTCAGAGATATACTAGAGGCACCACTGACAGCCCTATCAACAAATCACTGGAGGAAGGAGTGGTACCAAAGGACTGGAGGATGGTGAATGTGTTACCGCGACACAAGAGTGGGAGCAAGATGGAAGCTGGGAATTACCTGCCAGTCAGTTTGACCTTAGTGGTGGGAAAATTACTAGAATCCATGCTTAAGGAAAGGATTGTGGCATATCTTGAGGCCAGCGGGACACAAGACCTGAGACAACATGGATTCACAGCAGGTAGATCTTGTCAAATAAATCTAATAGATTTCTTGACTGGATAACCAGGGTGGTTGATCATGGAGGGGCCGTAGACATGGCCTACCTAGATTTCAGCAAGGCATTCAACACCATTCCACACAGGAGGTTAGTACACAAGTTGAGCAGTCTGGGAGTGGGTCAAAAGGTGGCAAATATGGTTAGATATTGTCTAAGCAACAGGACACAGAGGATGGTGGTTAACAGAGTTCAATCCCAGCAGAGGGGAGGTGACCAGAGGTGTGCCGGAAGGCTCAGTGCTAGGGCCTGTCCTCTTCTATGTCTTCATTAGTGACACTGTGGAGGGGCTGGAAGGGAAGGTATGCCTCTTTGTAGGTGACACCAAGATCTGCAATAGGGTAGACATCCCAAATGGGGTAGAAAGAATGAGAAGAGACCTAGGCAGGTTGGAGGAGAGCTCAAGAGTGTGGCAGTTCAAATTCAATACAAAGAAGTGCAATGTTATGTAATTAGGGCACAGGAATCCAGGAGAGAAATACACAATAGGGGGAGGGGAGATACTAACAATAACAAAACTGGAAAGGGACCAGGAAGTGATCATAACGGATTACCTAAAACTGGCCTGGCAGTGTAAAATGGCAGTGAGGAGGGCCAGTGGGATGCGGGGGTGCATAGGGAGAGGCATCACCAGTAGAAAACAGGAGGTTGTGATGCCAATGTACAGGCAATTGGTGAGGCTACATCTGGAATACTGTACATAGACTGAATGGAGCTGGTCCTGAAAAGGGCAACAAAAATGGTGAAGGGAATGCAATATAAACTATATGAAGAAAGTCTGAAAGACCTCAATATGTATGCACTGGAGGAAAGAAGGGAGAGTGGGATATGATAGAGACATGCAAGTACCTCAATGGGATAAACAAGGTACAGAAAGGCAGTATCTTTCAAAAAAAGATGTGCAAGAACAAGAGGTCACAATATGAGGCTGGGAGGATTTACGGGTAACATGAGGAAGTATGTTTACACAGAAAGGGTGGTGGATGCATGTAACAGTCTTCCTGTGGAGGTCATAGAGGGAAAAACAATAGGTGAATTCAAGAATGCATGGGATAGACAGAAGGCAATCCTAGTGGTAGAAAGAAGAAGGTAAGCTGCAGACCCATTAGGATCTGCAGTTGAGAAAGGTAGGGAAATGGGCAGACTAGGTGGGCCAAGCAAGCCTTATCTGCTGTCACACTCTTTGTTTCTATGTTTCTGTATTAAACCGCTGTCAAAAAAGTGAATACCAGGTAGAAGCACTCCGCCAAAATGCCTACACCATACCCCAAAACACCAGAATGACTCCAGTGACCCAGTTGTTGTGGACAGTTCTAGAGTACAGAAGCAGAGTATACCAGTACGCAAACAACTGTTTACTAGAATGATAGGATGCAGCCCACCATAAGATGGCAAGATTCATCCTCGGATGCCCATACTGCATGCACCGTTGTGAAATGTTCGGTAAACTAACTGGAATTCTTTCAAAATCAAAAGGAAAGTCCAAGACAAGCATGGCTTACAAATAGTTAAGGGTCAGGTAACAGGATACCAAAAACGTAGTAAATACCTCATCCAAAAACAAGTACATTTTGCGAGAGATCAAAAATTGGGGCCTCCATATCCCCAGGGCCCAAACCAACTATGAAAAAATGACTCTTGATTTCTTCATCTCAAAAACTTGGAACTCCTTGTCACCTGCGTCACATAGAAACAAAACTCTGTCCAAACCGCATCACATTGCAAACAGAATGTACCTACATTTGTGATAGTAACTAACTAGATTGTTTGAGTGATCCTCCAACAGTGTAACAGACTTCCCTGGATCAACATGTGCTGTTTTGGTCCATACACTGTGTTTGTGCTCCTATATCTCAATGTCAATACTAATGTAATCAGTTTGCCCTCCTATTTGTAAATTTTGAAGCCCTTTTAACATACTTAATCACAGGGCAACTTTAAAAATATGCCCAGGGTAGTCCTAGCAGTTATTGTCCTGTCTAAAAATAAAACTTTATATCTGTCTGTCTGTCTGTCTATCTATCTATCTATCTGTCTGTCTGTCTGTCTGTCTGTCTGTCTGTCTATCTATCTATCTATCTATCTATCTATCTATCTATCTATCTATCTATCTATCTATCTATCTATCTTCTGTGGCACAGGCTTCTATTTTGCCCAGTAATTGCTACACCAATGCCTAGAAGGCACTGGCAAGATGACAGACAGTGCACTTATGGGGTATTCAGACTAGAAGATGAAGGAGGGTATTGGTGCAGAAGATCACCATGGCCTGAAGGTGGACACAAGTGATCATCAAAAGAATGGTAGCAAAGCAGTTGAGCACATGTAAAATAGACCACTTGGAGTTTTGGAAGCTTGGAGGGACAATAATTCTCACTAGCATGCAGGTCAACATGAAGTATAAACCTTTGAAAATAAGTGTGTTCAAGGGTCTAATTCACCTGGAGTTTAGGACTATGTGGAATCCATTGAAACCCGGTGGGTTAGACAATTAGAGGGCTATCACAATTGAGGCCTATAAGTTAGTCTGAAGGGCTAGGTATAGCAGAAAGGGATGGAGTTGATCTCTCTTTGTACAGTAAGGCGTTTCTGTGAAGAACAAAGAGAACATCATGGAGGTAAACAATATCACAGAGTCCAGTTGGGTTGAACTAGGAAAAAATGGGGGCAAAACAGACATACTGGGGATGTGCTATATACCACCAAACAGTATAGTGGAGCATGATGGCTATCTTGGTGGGTAAAGTGAGCAGCCAAATCAGATGCAGCTATAATCCTGTGAGCTCTAATGTCCTGGGCATAGATACATGTTTTGAAAAGGCTAATGGCAGAGCAGAGATCAAATTACTGTCCACCTTCAAAGATTGCTTCTGAGACAACCATGCCCAACAGGGTGCTGAGTTTGAGGCCACACTTGATCTAGTTCTCAGCAGCGTAGATGAGGGATCATTGGACGGTGGCAGCATCAGTGGTAGCCATGGTGCAACCAGTGGATACTATGCCTGACCTGGTAGCTGACTACCCGACAAAGATCAAACCAGTTGAGTTTCAATATGCAGAAGCGATACACCCCAGGATTATAGTGAAGTATAAGTAGGGTTTCCGGTTTTCGGTTTAAACCGATAAAACCCCACCGACGTCTTTTTCTTCAATTCGGTTTAAACCGAAAAGCACCGAAATCGAGTCGTACCAGTCTGCCCTTTATGTGCAATATATGAACCTGCATCTGCATGTTTCGAATTCCAGCTTTTCACTCAAGCGTATCTACACATCTCACTACAAATCAATACACAGCAATCAAGTACCATTGATAATGCCCCACACATACTTAGTCTGCCAATTATTTGAAATATATGAAATCTACAAACCAGCATCTGCATCTGCATGCTCCAAATACCAGCATGTAAATACAGCATCTCTACAAATCACTACCTTTGCTAATGCCACTCGCATACTTAGTCTGCCCATTATGTTTCTCTCAATTGCGACTACACATCTTTAAAAACCGGCTATTGTTGCTACAGTCAAGTACCTCTAAAAAATGCCCCTCGCATACTTAGTCAGCACATTATGCTTCTCTCAATTGCAACTACACATCAGTGAACACCTTCATTAGTAGTAGCAGTTAAGTAATGATTGTCATCTCTCAATTACCATTTCCATTACATCATCTCTCTGTTCAAATGTAGCTGCCATCAAGTACCTCTTAATTAGATCTGATTGAATTAATAGAACGGCACGTTGTCAATAATTGATCAACCTTATTTAGCTGAGTTTTGTAGTTTGGAAGTTAGCATTACACATTCACTCGCCCCGGTGCTTGCGATCGTTTTCGTATTCAAAATGCCAAGAAGATCTAAAACGACAGAGCAGTATGCAACTGAACACAAAGATTTTATGGTCGAGCTTCTCCATGGCAAGAGAACCCTAATATGCAAGTTCTGCAGAGTTACAGTGCCACTTGTGCCTGGTAAAACTACGAGTCGGCTTGCTGAGCATGTCCTATCTAAAACTCACATTAAGCAGAAGCAGCCACTAGAGAATGATGATCACTGCTTAAGCCAGATGTCTCTTACAGAAACCATCACTCATTTTAAGCAAAAAAGAGAGGATGAGCGGGACATCGCTCATGAGTTTGCCAGAGCAATGATACAGTCGGGTGTCAGCCTGCATCAAACGGACGGTCCTCTTGGAGATCTTTTTCGAAAGCGGGCACCTGCTGCACGAACTATGCCTAAATCTGGCCAAATGTATGATAAGATCTACCTGAGGTATTCGATGCAGACATGGAGCACATTCTTGATATGCTAAATGGCACACAGATTTTGGTAACAATTGATGAAACGCCGGAGATGCACGGTGATGCATGGTGACCCAGCTGTTGCTGTTATGGACTATTTAAATATGCACGAGAACTTAAAAGAAAGTACTTTGCAATGTGCTCACGCCTAGGGGTAAAACAAAAGATGATACCCAGCATTACACATAGCCGGTGGTATTCTGTGATAGAGGCTGTAGAAAGCTTGCTTGCCATGTGGAGACCATTTACCATTTTTTTATTAAGTGCAGATGCTGAAGGGAAGAAATGTGATGAAATTAGAAAGCATGTAGACACGGACATCAAAAAGAACACTGTGTATTGCGTCTTAAACATTCTTACAGAGAATATGAGACCACTGACTGATATAATGAAAAAACTTGAGTCTGAACACACACAAGTCCATCAAGTATTCAACATAGTTGGAGTGAGCATTAAAATTCTGTTAGACAGCAAAGTTGATGGAGGCAGCTCTGAGTATGGACCGGCTGCAAGTGCACTTCTTGGGTGTCTGCAGCTGGAAAGCCAGCAAGTACTGGAAGAGAGCTTTAAAATTTTTTACACAGCTATGTATGACAAATGGCAGGCTGTAATGGCAAGAAATATCCCAAATCCAATAATGGGATTTGAATTAAATGAATCCTCTCTGTGGTACTCAGTTCAAGCGTTTGATCCATTTAGAAATAACAAATTCTCTTCTAACTTTGAAAATTATGTATTTATTTTTGATACTTTTAACAAACATGATGCTGAATTATTATGTGTACAGTTTGATGAGTACTTTGCAGAACCATTGCCAACTAACAGTAAATTAGAAGTACACACATTTTGGAGGGGTAAAATGAAGCAGTGGCCAGAACTGAGTGAATGTGTTCTGTCAATTCTCGCACTGCCTCTCTCAAGTGCCAATGTAGAGAGGGCCTTTTCAGAGATAAGGTCATTGACTGCCAGGAAAGAGAGAGGGAAAATGTCAAAGCAAGCACTAAAAATGCATTGTATGATTTACTATAACAAATTCAGCATTTAAAGTTATTACAGTATGTGCTAATAATGGGGTTATGTGCAATTCTAATTGCTTTTGATATTTATTCAACATAAACATCAATGCACACTGTGCTTTTTAAAAAAAAAAATAAACACAGATAAATACTGAAATTGTCTCTAGATTTTTTTATTTGCACTGAAATACACAGAATTTTGCTACTTGAAAAGGGAGCGAGAAAAGCTGAAAAATAAACACCTTTTTTCCTGAATCATAAACACCTTAAACCAGAAACCCTAAGTATAAGGGAAAATTGTAAGTGTCGTTTACAGTAAACTTTTAGGAATCTGTCTGGAATTTGTTGTGCAAGAGGACAGAATAGTGGCCAATGTTGTACCCATCTTAAAGAATAGATCCAGGTTAGACATAGGAAGCTACAGGATTATCAGCCTGACATCAGTGCAGGGCAAGGTCTTGGAAGCCGTAACTGAGGACAAAATAAAGGAGCACTTGGCTGAGGCCAAGGTTCTTGTTTTCCATCAGCACTGCCTTATGAATGGCAGATCATGCCTAACCACCCCGATCACTTTCTTTAAAGGGGTTAAAAGAGACTTGGACAAACAGCAACACCTGCTGGGATGCAACCCAGTAATGTTTTAGTATCCTGCAGGGAAAAGTGTTATGCAAAGGCATTTAAGCCCTTTTATCATGCAGTTTTTGGAGACATGACACACTGCATGTTATTGTGTTGCATCATGGCTGACTCTGCTGTAGGCAGGGTCCAGATTTCAGCAAGACCTTTTAATATTGTGGCACATGTTAAGCCTCTGGGCAAAGAAAACTAGTGAATAAAATATAGGGTGGATTTATACCAGTAACTGAGACATATACAGAGTGGGTTTATACAGCAGTAGAAGTGAATTTGGCAATTGATTTTTTCAAAATCTCTGCAGGTCATCATTAAAGAAATTTATGCTACCCTTCGTGTAGCATAGGCAGTTTTGAGTTTTTTTTTTCCTCGAGGTATCTCCAGAGAATCTTGTGAGAAATTTGCTGAATTGATTGCTACCACTGTAACTGGTGTAGGTTGGAGGCAGCGTGTGTTGACAGACAGGCTGTACTCTGAGTGGAGAGAGCCACTCAGCAGCATCCTTCAGGGATCATGCTGGGGCTAATGCTCTTCAACTTCTTCATTAATATTCTGAAAGACACAGTCTCCTCAAAGCTACTTAAGTTCATATATGACACTGCATTGTCCAGGGTAGTGGACTCCTTTGAGGATGGGGTTAAACTTCAGAAGGATCTGAATCAGCTGGGAAATTAGTCTGAATACTGTAGCGTCATATTCAGTGTAGTCAAATACAAGGTGCTACAGCTGGGAGGAAAAACAGATATAGGACTTACACACTGTTTTGTTCTCCTCTTGCTGCAAGTGAGGAGGAAAGGAAAATGAGGTCTGAAGTAGGACAAGCAATGTGCAACCATGTCAAGAAGGCAAGCAAAATGTTGGGATGCATCAATAGGGGGGTGGTAACTAGCAAAGCAGGGGCAGTATTCCTACCGCTTTACAAGACCATGGTTAGGTGTCACTTTTAGTACTGTTTGAAGTTTTTGTCTCATTTATATAAAAAGAACATTAAAGTGATCAAGGAGATGTAATGCAGTGCCACTAAAATAGTCAGTGGTCTGGCTGACAAAAGCTACAGTATAAGAAGAAGCAGGAGTCCCTTAACTTGTTTACCATGCAGAAAGGGAGGCTGTGAGAGGATGTTAGCTCAGTCTTCTGCATATTCAAGGGTATCAGTAAAATTGAATAATCAGAGTAGTTTGATCTGATGTCCTGCAGCAGGATGCTGGGACATGCCTAGAAGCACTGGGGTAATAAATTCATGGGTAACATTAGGCCATCAACCTATGGAACAGCCAATCAGTGGAGAGAGTTGACATGCTGATGGTATAGACATTTATAGTAAGCCTGGACAAATATCTGCTTACAGATGTAATCACACAGTACCCTGAATAGCAGAGTGGGTAGGGAATCCCTGTTAATTGGTAAATGTGTGCAAAGCATACATTTTTTTTTAATTTAGTTTTTGTTGACCAGGTGGGTGTGCTAGCCATAGCAATGACTATTTTCAGACACGACCAGGGAGGGTACAATTACAAACTGGCAGAAACTCACACAGCAGTACAAAGTTAGACATAGTTGAACAAAACCAATACAGACATGGTAGAAATAATACAATAATAAAGCGGGCATGCGGTAGTGAGGTAAATAGTGTAGACAGTTAATACAAACATTATATATTGGAAGTACAAAATAGTAGACATAATTCCTAGTAAAATACAGAGCAAATGAAGATACAATTACAAAACTGGCAGCCACACATAGCTGTACAGAGTTTGACATAGTAGAAATGTAGAGACCAGTACAGGCATGGTAGAAAAGACAAATAATAAAACAGGTATGTGGTAGTGAGGTAAATAGTGTAAGCAGTTAATACAAACAGTATAATATTGCAAGTACAAAATAATTAGACATAATTCATAGTTAAAATTCAGAGCAAATATAATCATGGTGAACAATATTAGAACAGGGAGACAGTAGGCAAGGTAAAAGGAAAATAACAATGCATACCATACTGTAAGTTGTGAAGCCAGGGCATGTTGATAGCTAAGGCTAAATACATAATGTGCTGTTCGTGACTATGATATACTAGTAAGTTTAACAAGGGTGATGGGAGGGAGAAGGAGGGAAGTGAAAATCATATAGGGGACTGTGGAAGGAGAGATGTGGGGAAAGTGCTGATACTTTTAAGAGCACAGACTGCAGTGTCGGGAGAGGAATGGAGGAAATATGGGCTAGGGCAGGTCAAAGCAGGTGCATTTGTAGGAAGTGGCAAGATGGTTACGTAATCCTCTTTTAAATGAGGCATGGGAAGGTGACATCTTAATCATGTTTCATCAATGTGAAAAAGTGGCAGACATAATGATCCCAGGATTCCATCCATCTTAAATAATGATGCATATATATGGATAGATCCAAATAATAGTATAGAAGAGCGTAAACAAGTCTGCATAAAACCCCCTAGCAATGTGCTAATAGTATTGTCGGTGGCACAATATACTATCATTCAGAGCCCATGATACTATCATTCAAATCATGTCGACAAATCATGATCATGTCAAATGAACCCTATCATGTTCTTCGATTGGGTCACAAGGGCAGTGGACAAAGGCCAGGTGGTGGACATCATATACCTGGACTTTAGCAAGTTCAATTCTGTACCACACAAAAGGTTAATAATGAAACTGAGGGATCTTGGAGTGGGGAGAATATGGTAAGTTGGGTTGAAAACTGGTTGAGTGGTAAAGCCCAGAGAGTAGTGGTTGTGGGTGAATACCCAAGCACCAGTGGGGTCCCTGCAGGTATCAATGCTGGAGACCGTGTTATTCAATGTCTTCATAAGTGACATCAGGGAAGGCATTAAAGGCAAAATGTGCATGTTTGCAGACAACACCAAACTCTGTTGGAGAGTGGACACCAAGGAGGGGATACAGGACCTGAGAGAGGACCTCACCAGACTAGAGAGACAGTCAGGAATCTGGCAACTTAGTTTCATTGCTAAAAAGTGCAAAATGATGCACATAGGGGCCAAGAACTCTAGGAAAGAGTATTACATAAGAGGGACTCAGGTAACTGCTTCTGAAGAAGAAAAGGATCTAGGGGTAGTGACTACAAGTGACTTGAAATACAGCTCTCAGTGTAAAAAGGCGGTGTCAAAGGCTAACAGGATGCTGGGGTGTATTGCAAGGGGATTCAGCAGTAGGCAAAGCAAGGTTATTTTACCATTGTACAGGTCATTGGTGAGATCACATGTAGAATATGGAGTGAGGTAATGGCATCCTTACCTTAAGAAGGACATCAGCATTCTGGAGGGGGTTCACAACCAAGATGTTCGAGGGGTTACAGGATAGGTGCTATGAGGAGAGGCTGGGAGCCCTGGGGATGTACTCCCTGGAAGAGAGGAGACAGCGGGGTGATATGATAGAGATCTTCAAGTACATGAAGGGAATTAACAGAGTGAAAAGGGGGGGTCTCTTTAAGATGAGTTACAGCACCACTGGGGGCACAGCCTTAAACTGATGGGGGGAGATTCAGAAGGGATGTAAGGAAGCATTTCTGTATGGAGGGGGTGGTGTCCACCTGGAATGAGCTGCCTGGGGAGGTGGTATCAGCTATGACTGTGAGAGCATTCAGGAGTACCTGGGACAAGCACAAAGGGAACCCTTGGGACCAAGGAATGGGAGAAGGTGGGAAGGGAGGGGCAGTTGAGGTCAGGGTCATTGGGGTGAATTGTAAGGCCAGACCCTGCATCACTTACTGAGCAGACATGGTAGACCAGGTGGTGTTCTTCTGCTGGCTCTTTTCATATGTTTATATGTTCAGAGCTCTGAACGACAGCATTATCAGAAAAACACAACAGCACAAGTGCAGGACTATCACGCACAGAGCAGGAGTCAGCTTTCACTGTAAAAGACATGCAGAGTAAAAACTGACTCACTGCACACCAAAAGCCAACAAAATAAAATCCCTTTGAAAACCAAGCAACCAATTTCTCTCTCCAGTGTGCCACCTGAAGCCATGAAGTGATAACTGCCATCTCCTCTTCACTTCCACAGAGCTCTATCTCAACCCCTGATAACTGCCATCTCTCCTTCACTTCCACAGAGCTCCATCTCAACCCCATCACATATATATGCCACCATTTTCCCAACATAATTATTCAAAAAGCACAGTAACATCAAATCACAAGACATACTGGGATCTGTAGAGGCATATGCATGTTATGGCATCCATAGCAATGTCCTGGCAACCATGGAAGAAAAATACTCCATTTACCCACTTTCACAATTTCAGTACATTTCTCAAATTACTGGCAAGTCCTTGTATCCATATATTACAAAAAATAACAGATGGGTAAGTGTATATTTCAAGGGTGTAGAACCATCTTTGAGGTTCTGGGGACAAGGGAACCTCTTAAGCTTCACTCTCGAGGTTCCCATGTCCCCAGAACCTCTTGATGGCATTATATCTTGGTATTCCACACTCACCTATCTATTATTCTATTTGTTACTTCTGTATGTTATTTATTTATTTTTATTTATTTGAAAACTGGGAAGCAGGAGAGGCACACTGAGGCATGACTAATTTCCAGCTGCAATGAGGGGGAATGGAACAGCGGAAGAACAGCAGCACAATACATAGTAGCAAAACATTTGAACAACATACAGTAAAAAAAAAAGTATTGCAATTAGATTAAATACAAAACGTTGTATGCACAGAGAATAAAGAGTGGTTCAGCTCAATAAGAACACTTGACAGGTGCATATTCTAAAGTGACAAGTAAATGTTAGCTTGGTATGAAGTACTTGGAGTAGAAATGGAAAGTTCAAAGTACTGTATAATATTGGATTGATGTGAGGTTCTTGGTTTGAGTCCAAGAGAATCTAATGAATATACACAGAACATTTATCCTTCGTATATACAATTTTACTTAAACTCAACATAAATGTAATTTGATGAAAATGTATGCAATTTTATATGAACAATCAACAAAGGAAGACACTGGAAAGGGTCATTTATAAATTGTGTCTGTTAAAAGTGATGCATTTGTCACGCTTTGCAAGTATGCACAATTTCAAAACTGCATGGGTTTCAGGTGTACAATACCAGTGCACCTCAACTGTTTCCTGTACACTTCTCAAACTTCAATATCTCTTGTTTAAAGGATTTCATACTGGTTGAACAGGCTGTGCAGACATTATCAAGCTTATATTCGTAGACAACTTCTTCTGTTCCAAACTCTCCCAGACAACATGGGAAAAACTATTATGCATTACTTAGAAGCAAGATGGTTAGTAGCTCATTCTTAATTCCTGATTCACAAATAGAATGGACAATGAAGGCCAGCTGTGCTATGTCTTTGATATATGTGGATTCATCAAGCACAAGGGAAACAGTAAACTCACCTAATATTAAAAGAAACTACAATTTAGGTTGTTTTCTGTTGATGGTACTTCGCAGACTTTGTAAGCAAAATAGGTCCCTAGCATACAGCATACAGTATACAGTAACTCAATAAAACAACAGAGCTTTAAATGATGTTGTTAAGTGCTACACTTAATGAAGAGCATCTAATTAAAGCAATTTACCATTCACCAGTTAATTTGCAAACTCAGAAGAGGCTTTCCCTGTGATTCCCCTTCACAGCTGCTAGTATAGGAAGAATATGTGATTGGGACATATTTCTCTAATTATACATCTTAATGACCTGCCCTTTGCACTCTGTGGCTGTGAAAAACTCAGTCAATTCAAATCTGGGCTCCACTTGCACCTTTTACTTGAAAATGTTTGTTCCTGCAATACATAACTCTAGCTAGCTTAAAGACTCACTAGAAACATGACACCAGTTACCTTTGACTAACCCCCACTTCATCTTTACCACCCCTCCCAAACCTGACCTACCCCCCCTTACCTCCCTCCCCTCCGTTTCTACCTCCTCCTCTGTCCCTCCCACCCACACTTCTCTGCCCTGCCCATTTGGCTATACTATGACCATGCCTCTCTGGCTGCTCCTCCTACCTCAGTACTGTACCTGGCACTTGCAGAAGTGCTGCACCACACTGATAAAGTGTTTATTGCTGCATTCTTCAAGTGGTAACTCTGTTTTTATTTTATTTATTTATTTAGTTTTTGTTAACCGGGTTGGTGCACTAGCCATAAAATGACTATTTTCAGGCACGACCCGGGAGAGTACAACAAAAGGAGAACAGTTGAACAACAGCAATATGGGTACAATAGTACAAATAGAGGAACAGTACAGCAGTGCTACAAAAATACAATGGGTAGAAACAACAAAAAATAATGGCAAGCTTTATACAGATAATGGCAGTAAGATATGTAATAAGTGCAGAAACCATGGGACTGACCTGTGGAGTGAAAGGGTTAATAAGACAGTAAGGTTATATAGAGAGAAATGTGAGGAATGTTCAAATATAACAAGAAAGACTGATAGAAGGAAGGTCGGGGGTGGTAATTGGCAAAACAACAGTGGATGGTCAGCAACAAGGTTCAAGAAGGAAGAGAGCTAGTAGTCAAGAAGTTATTTACAAAGAGAAGGAAAAATATGGGGAGCAGAAGAAGAGACAGTCTTGGAGCTGGATTAGAGCGGGTGACATTACTGGTAAGTCTCAGGAGCTTCAGGTTGGGTCAAAGCATGTACAAGCATCAGCTAAGGATAGATAATGACGATATTCACTTTAAATCCAAAGTGAGACTGAGACAGCTGGAGGTTGAGTGGAAGAGCATTCCATAGCCTGGGAGCAGAGAATTGGTAGGCCCTCTGCCTTTTAGTTGTCCGACATCTCGGAACATAGAGCAAGGATTTGTCAGCTGATCGCAGGCCATGGGAGGATGGTTGAGGGACCAGCAATGCCGCCAGCTGGGATGGGTTTTTTTCCAAGATGATCGAGTTCATAAGTGATCCAAGGTAGTATTGTCTACTGGCAGAGGGTGAGAGCCAATTCAGATCCTTATAAAGAAGGCAGTGATGTTTGAGTCGAAGTGATGAAGAGGCAAATCGGCACATATTGTTATAAGTTACGTCCCATTTTAGTAGGGAGGTTTTCTGGGCAGAGGTAAGAATAAAGGCACCATAGGTAAGGGTTGGGAGCAGAATACCTTGGGCAATTGCTAATTTGGCCGAGGGTATAAGCATGTAGCTCGTTTTGTAAGCTACTCCTAGTTTCGAGTTTACAGCTTTGTGCGAGGATTGAATGTGAAGATTAAAATCCAGGGACTGGTCCAGGAAGATCCCAAGGTACTTGAAGGAAGTAACATTTTCAAGTGGAAATCCTCCTGGGTGAAGAACCTCCAGCAAACTAGAACACGTCTTAATCTTCGGTGCAGAACCTAGGAGCATGGCTTTCGTTTTCTTTTCATTTAGTACAAGCTTACAGTCTAGTAGCCAGTCTAAGACCTTATTGAAGTCTGAAGTAAGTGATGTGTTTATGCAGGCAATACTAGAAGAACTAGTGTAGATGATCAGGTCATCAGCATAG
Organism: Neoceratodus forsteri; assembly: GCA_016271365.2. Taxonomy (NCBI): domain Eukaryota; kingdom Metazoa; phylum Chordata; order Ceratodontiformes; family Ceratodontidae; genus Neoceratodus; species Neoceratodus forsteri. The sequence goes on from CM057449.1 coordinate 660,158,471, forward strand.
AGAATAGCTGAGCAGGATTCCAGGACCTCAGCTGCATTGTTGATAAAAATTGAGAACAGAAGGGGCCCAAGGATAGAGCCCTGGGGAACCCCAAGGTTAATATTAGATGTGTTGGAAAGGGAAGAGTTAAATTTGACAGCTTGCGACCTGTTTGACAGGTAGCTACAGAACCAGTCCACAACAGGGGTAGAGAAATGGAATTTATGGTGAGTAGAGAGAAGCAGGGGATGGTCAACAAGGTCGAAAGCCTTAGTGAGGTCAATGAAGATGGCACCTGTGAGTTTTCCAGAGTCCATGTTGGACAGAATATCAGTAGTTAGTTGAAGAAGAGCCGTGGTGGTGCTATGGCCTTTTCTGAAACCACGCTGAGTGTCTGAGAGGAGATTGTAGCGTGTAAGGTAGTCAATGATCTGTGATGCAACTATTTTCTCTAGGATCTTGTTAAGGACAGAGAGAATTGCTATAGGTCTGTAATTGGCCATGTCCTTTGGGTCACCTTTTTTAAAGACAGGTGTTACTCTTGCAGATTTCCATAGGTCTGGCACAGTGCTATGGATAAGGGATAAAGTGTAGATTCTGGCAATCGGAGAGGCAATGAGTGGAGCAGCCAGCTTAAGAAGATGAGGTTCCAGTGAGTCAGAACCAGAGCTGGTATTGGCAGATATGGATCTCAGTAATTTCAGAACTTCCGCTCTTGATATAGCTTTGAAATAGAATGGTGGAGCTGGAGGAGCATCATACGATAGGGCAGTATGGTTGTCTGATGGTAGTGTGGTAGGTAGATTGGAGTGCGATCCACTAGGTTGTAAAGCCAAGGTATAGTATGAAAGATCAGAGAAAAGATTGTTAAAACTGTTTGAGATGGTCCTAGGGTAATTACAATGTGCCCCATTTATGATCATTTCATCAGGAGTGACCGACTGCGAGGTACCGAGAAATGTTTTGACATGGGCCCAAAATTTCCTCGGGTTGCAGGCTGAGCTTTGTAGAAGGTCCTTGCAGTATTTGCTTTTAGCAACTCTAACTTGTCTCTTACATCTGTTCCTTAGTTCACGGTAGACAATAAGATATGACTGTAGGCCAGTTTGTTTGTAGAGAATCCAAAGCTTGTCCCTCTGGCGCAGATTAGCAATGAGGTCTTTATGCAGCCACCTCATCTGTTTTCCTCTGACCCTCCTAGTAGTCTTGGGGGCATGTTTATATTGAATGGTAAGAAATTAATTTATGAATATCTGTAGAGCAACCTCCACATCCTTTGTTTGATAGATACCTGCCCAGTCGATATTGGAGACATCATAGAGAAATGCATCCTGGTCAATATAAGCTAGACTTATAAACATGATTAGTCTTGATGGAGGAGATGGAGGCTCAACCATAGATAGGATACAAAAAGTGGGTGAGTGGTCTGTTAGTGCATCTGCAAGGATTCCTGCTTTTGACACATGTTCTATATGGTTAACCATCACCCAGTCTAGGAGTGTACCCGTTTGATGGGATGACGTGGTTCTAGTTGCTTCAGAGATCAACTGGTGAAAATTATAACTAAGCGTGAGTGATTGCAAGGATATTTGAGCTGACCCTAACCAATTGAGGTTAAGATCACCTAGGATGACAGCCTCATTATGATTTACAGTCTGGGAGGTGATGTCAAGGAGTTCTTGAAGACCTACTATTCCCCCAGCAGGTGGATTATAGGCACAGATAATATGAAGCTTCTTTTCCCCCAATACAATAGTTGCCTGTATGAATTCGCACACTGCGGAAGAGGCAGATGCTGGGACAATAGAGATGTTGAGGTGGTTTTTGAAGAATATGGCAACTCCACCTCCATGCTTGGATGAGGATCTATCCCGCTGGAACAGAGAGTAGTTAGGCAAGGAGCATACTTCATCAGGTATTCCGGGTTTTAGCCAAGTTTCTGTGAGACAGAGTACATCAGGATTGTAGAGTTTCACCCAGGCCTCGAGTTCCGCATGGTGACAGGTAAGACTTCTGATATTGATATGGGCAATTAATAATCCTTTCTTGGACATGCCAGATAACTCATTTGGGAAAAGAAACAGGTAGGTGGACCTTGATTTGGTTTGACGTCCCCAGATAGCAGAATAATGATCATGGCTAGGAACCAAAGCCTTGCACAGTGGCAGGTTAGGGTGAAAGCACATCTCCATGGCAGCTTCCTCCTGGCATGTAGAGGTAATAGATGCTGCCTCTAACAAGGAGGATAGGGTTAGGTTGCAGATCAGGCTTTGTCTCTGCAATCAAGTTAGAGAAAATATAGTTGCGGTAAGCCTCTGAGGAGTCTTTTGCCATTTGGTTACATGGGAGAGCCCATGTGGCAGTGTCCAGGCTGAGTAAAAGGACAAATGACAAGAGTGCCCACAGCAGACTATACTTCGCCATAGTGTTACTATTTCACTTGGGTAGGAAGGCTAGTGGTATACTGAGATGGAGGATTAGCTCATAGGGATAAACAGATAGCGTGTGTAAAATTAAGACAGCAAAGGGTGACCGTGTTCCACCGTTTTAACCCTTGGCCGAACTTAGAGATAGAGCAAAAACAACAAAGTGTTTCCTGCTAGCGTAGCAATTATTTAGAAGAAGTGGGTCAGAAAAGCAGAAAGTAAAGCCCCACAAAGGTTAATTGGGAAAGCAGACAAGCCGGAGGCTCTACTTGTGGTAAAGATTACAGTGAGGAAATGAAGACTTATTCAAGATATGTTAGATGGCACCCCTAGTGGCGGAAATTTTATAAGGAACCAATGGGAGACTAGACAGATAGCAGTAGTGTTCGGCAAGAGTCAATACAAAGCAGAGGGCGCCAAAGCCCAGAGACTGATAATCCGACAGAGAAAAGGCAGCGCCAAACAGTGGCTGAGCAGAGAGCAGCAGTCCAATTAGAGGAGGGTGGTAGCAGGTGGCCGCCTATCAAACCCGCACAGTGCTAGCCCGGACACTTAACCGGATTTGAAGGTGTCCTGTTCGTCAGGACGATAGAAGTATGGGCAGCTGGCAAGGATTAGCCGCACGGCTCACTGGGAGCATGATCAAGCACAGTGGTTCTATTTTAAGATATAAAATGTAGGTTAAGATAGGAAGTTATTAGCTAGGGCAGGGGGTAACAAGGCAACTTGAAAAATACTCGGGGTAGCAAGAGAGGAAGCCCAGGTATGGAACTGCACAGTAGATAGCACAGCAGGAACTAAACAATGCTGATAGGCAAGCAGATGGTGAAAATAGGAAGATGTCTTTAAAGGCAAGACAGAACAAGTGTTAGGCCTAATAGCTGCACTCTGTATCTTTAAGGGAGTTGCAAAATTAGAGAGAGGGGAGGATGAACATTGCTAGGGGTGGTGCCGAGGGGGGAAGGAGAGTATTTAATAAAGGCTGGAGGTGGGGGATGGGATGGTGGGCGTAAAAATTGAAGCAGCAAGGAGTCAGAAGGACAGACAGTGAAAGAGAAATTGAATTATTTGCAGGGCAAAGCTTACAACTGTGACCCAAATGGAATCTGGTCTAAACAGAAAAAATTGTACCACTTTAAACTTACTTTCGGATCCAGGGTAGCTTACCCCTGGACCTTAAAACAAAGAGAGCTGTAATATTTTACAATCTATAAACCTGCAGCCTAAATGAACCTGCACTTCAAACTACCCTTAGAGTGCAAAAATGCTGTAAACAGGCTTAGGTCTACGTTTAAGTTAGGATTTACAAGACAATTTGGAGAGACTTAACAAGTACCACGATCAGAATATAACATTAGCTTAAGGTCCAGAGAGGAAACAGCAGTAGCAAAGAATTAAAGAACTGCAGCAGCCCATCAGCAGGCAGTCGATGGTTCTAGACAGTCCAGTTTCTGCAGTGTACCTTCGGTCTGGTGATCAGCGGGCAGTGCCCGCTTTTATTTATTTGAAATTGTGTAATATTATCATTCTTTGTCAACAACTGTATCCCAGCAAACATATCTCATTTGATGATTATTCCTCCTACATGATCTATAACCTATGTATTGTATTGTAATGTAATTGTATTGTACTTGTATTGTGTTGTATTGTATTGTCTCTCTCTCTCTCTCTCTCTCTCTCTGACTTGGAAACTTTGTAAACGAGCCCTGGCTCAAAGGTATTAATCCAAGTCTGAAATAAATAAATGAATGAATGAATTAATTAATACTAGTGCTGGGCAACAACTGGAATTTTGATCAAGAAAAATATTCACAAATTCTGCTAGTTTTGCAAATGTTTGCTAAATAGCGCATATTCTGAAGTCAGCAAAATTCTGCAGTATATTGTACAGCACCATGGAATATCATTAATTGAATATATTTTTCTTATGTGAAAAAGGACCTTTAAAAAGAACTGTGGGAAAAATGGAAATATAACCATTCTCCCAAAGTTCATAACAAAATTTCACAGTACACTGTTGAATTCTGACAAAAGTTAGTCAACACACAATGCAGTTACAGTATGTGGTAGTCTTCTTCTAAATTGAAAATGAATGATTAAAGAGTTATTTTCTATAGCAACTCTCTCTCAAGATGTGACTGCCTCAATGTTCTTCTCCAGCAAAGATTATTCCTAGCAGACCACCCCCCTTCCCCGAGGAGACCGGAGGTCACGAGGGCCTGCCCTGAAGCCCTCCCTGCCTGCAGAAGCCCCGAACCCGAGACACACCAGAGACCACCCCCGAACCCGAGGAGACCGGAGGTCACGAGTGCCTGCCCTGAAGCCCTCCCTGCCCACAGAAGCCCCGAACCTGAGACACACCAGAGACCACCCCCTTCCCCGAGGAGACCGGAGGTCGCAAGGGCCTGCCCTGAAGCCCTCCCTGCCCGCAGAAGCCCCGAACCTGAGATACACCAGAGACCACCCCCCTCCCCCGAGGAGACTGGAGGTCGTGAGGGCCTGCCCTGAAGCTCTTCCTGCCTGCAGAAGCCCCGAACCCGAGACATATCAGAGACCACCCCCTCCCCCGAGGAGACTGGAGGTCGCGAGGGCCTGCCCTGAAGCCCTCCTTGCCCGCAGAAGCCCCGAACCCGAGACACACCAGGTAATTCTACCTTGATCCAGGCTGCTGCCACCACTGTTGGCCATCTGGTGCCTTTTCTGAAACGGCCACAAGCTCCCCTGCTCAGCGCATGAATCCCGGCCAGAGTAGCACCTCGAGTTGCTGCCCAGGCTCAAATGGAGCAGAACTGTTACTTTTGTGCCTGATTTTGAAAGTTTTAAAATGAACCAGCTAAAACTATTTGTGTTTGCCTGTAGCTGTATTTAAAAGCTTAGAGTCACTGCAAGCCCAGGACCTGTGTTCTATCTGAAATCCCCCCCTGTGCAAATCTCACTGGGGACTTTTTGTTAATTTGTAAAGTGCATTTTTCCAGTTGTAACTGAAATACCCCCCCTGTGAAAAACTCATTTGGGGACTGTTTGTTAACTTCTAAAGTGCATTTCCAGTGTGCAGAATTTCAGTTTGCCCTGCTAGTAACCACCATAAGCCTTTCTTTTTTGAATCACAATAGTAACCTGATAGCCCACAGCCCATTTGCTCTTCTCCCCACACCCACTACCAGCCCGCCCGCAGCAAGTTAATCCTTTTTGCCTGTACTGCATATTTAATCCCCCTTCCCTCTCCATTCTCCCGCAGAGACCACCCCCTCCCGAGGAGACTGGAGGTCGCGAGGGCCTGCCCTGAAGCCCTCCTTGCCCGCAGAAGCCCCGAACCCGAGACACACCAGGTAATTCTACCTTGATCCAGGCTGCTGCCACCACCGTTGGCCATCTGGCGCCTTTTCTGAAACGGCCACAAGCTCCCCTGCTCAGTGCATGAATCCCGGCCAGAGTAGCACCTCGAGTTGCTGCCCAGGCTCAAATGGAGCAGAACTGTTACTTTTGTGCCTGATTTTGAAAGTTTTAAAACGAACCAGCTAAAACTATTTGTATTTGCCTGTAACTGTATTTAAAAGCTTAGAGTCACTGCAAGCCCAGGACCCAACTTCTCCATTAGCTCCTTATATTGTTTTGCCACTAGATGGAGCCTGATTAAGTTCGAGCAATTTGCTCCCAATATCTCACTTGTCACATTTTACTGCTCTCTAGTAGCTGTTTTCACTTGGTGATTTATATTAAAGGAGCCCTCTGCTGTCTCTTTCCTCTCTACCTCACTCCTTTCTCTAGTCAAAAATGTCCCTATCTCCCTCCTAGCCCTCATGGGAATACTTTGCCTTCCTATCCTCTTTGAGCTTTACTGCTCGGACACATCAACAGCTTCTGCCAATACTTATACTCAGTTTGACTTCTACTACTCCAACATGCTTGCTACTGCCCTCCACTACCTCTACCCCTCTGCTCTCATCAGCAAGCGTATTAGTCCAATAGTCAGATACCTTCACCTTCATCTGAAGCCGCCACCCTGCATGTCTATCAGGGCGTACCTCATCACCCCGCTATGGTTATTAACCCTATCTCTTATACTATCCGGCGACATTGAGATCAACCCTGGTCCATCTCTGCGTCCTGTCATCACCTTGCCCCCCCCAGCCACCACTCTTCCTAAAACCGATGGACTAACTTTCGCCCACCTGAATGCTAGGAGCCTTATGTCCAACCTCCCTGACCTCCAGGCTTGGATCTATACTAACATCCCGGACGTCCTCGCCATCACAGAAACCTGGCTTAAGCCCACAGTGCCTGACTCTCAGTGCCACTTTCCTGGATACCGCATGCTTCGTGTCACCGTCCTGGCACTAAAAGGAGGTGGCCTTGCCCTCTACCTAAAAACTCACCTAAACATTACCCTTCTGCAGGACCCCCTCCTACCAAACTGTGAAATCCTGCACTCCCTACTGCTTCTTGGGGGTGTAAAGAAACTCCATATTTTTTGTACTTATATTCCCCCAAAAAATGCTACACAAGGCATCACTGAACTCCTAGGGTTTCTGCCTACAGTTACAGGCAAGAATGACATTATCTGCCTTGGTGATTTTAACCTTGACTGGTCCAAGAAAAACTCCGCTAACATATCCTCCTTAGCTAGCAAGGCAAATCTATCCCAGCTCATACATGAACCCACAAGGGTCTCACGTGGGGGCAACTGTGCCACACTCCTTGACTGGATACTTACTAACAGGACGGAATATGTTGCCTCAGCTGGTGTGCTACCTGACACAATTAGTGACCACTATCCCATCTACTGTGTCTGGAACACTGTCATTCTTCCCCTCCCTGCTAAAACTGTAACCTTTCCTAATCTCTCCCGCCTAAGTCATGAGGACTTCTTAACTGACCTTAACCAGGTTGACTGGTCCCCTCTCTACCAAACAGAGGACATTAACATAGCCACAGAATATTTAAACTCCGTCCTCCTCCTCTCTCTCTAAACCTTCACATCCCGGTCACCACAGGATGGCAGGGAAAGTAACCAAGTGGCTAACACGCCCCTGCTTCAACTTCTCAAATCTAGGGACAAACTTTGGTCCAGGTGGAAGATCTCACCTCTGCAGACTTTGAAGACTATGCATTACGTAACAACTGCAAAAGACAAATTCAGCCAAAAAGCACCTATTATAGGAACCTACTAATAACATCCTCTACAAATCAGCGCAGGTACTGGTCCAAAATTAAGGACGTTCTCGGCAACGACAAGCAACAGAATCCAGCTGACATGAACATTCAAGGTGTGCACTGCACCAACCATGACACCATTGCCAATGCCTTCAATGCCCTTTTTTCTTCTCCACCAGTTGCTACTCTAACTAGCCCACAACCTGACTGTCCCTCTTCTCCTCCCTCGGCCCTCCCACCCCTACCTTTCGTTCTGGCTCCAACCACATGCCTTGAAGTTCGCAAGCTACTTAACTCTCTTCCAGCACGCGGGGGTCAAGGGCCTGAAGGCATCCATCCTTGTATACTTAAGCAGTATGCACCTTGGCTGATCAGACCTATCACCTGGCTTTTTAACCTCTCGATTCGTATGTCTATTGTCCCATCCACCTGGAAAATTGCCAGAACCATCCCCATACGCAAAAAGGGCGATGTCAAACTCATGTCCAACTACCTCCTTATATCTCTTCTGCCCACTCTCAGTTAGCTGCTTGAAAAAATAGTCCACCACCAGCTTGCTGCTCACCTTGACATGTTTAATCTTCAAACCCCGTGACAACATGGTTTCCAGCCCGGTCACTGTACCATATCTGCACTTACACAACTTACAAATGACATCAGAAATAATATGGACCGTGGCCTACTCAATGGGGCCATCTTTATCTACCTGTCTAAAGCCTTTGACATGGTACACCATCCTGTCATGCTAAAGAAACTCCAATCCATTGGAGCATCTGACCAAGCCCTCTCCTGGTTCCATAGCTATCTTGACAATCAGACTCAGGCAGTAGCATTTCACAAGGCCCTTTCCTTCCCCCTAAACATCTCCCGTGGAGTTCCCCAGGGATTCACTCTTGGACCTCTACCCTTCTCCCTCTTCCTAAATGATATTCCCACCATGTCCCGGCATAGCTGCACTCTTATGTACGCAGATGACCTTGTTCTCTACTCTGGGTCAAAATCGGTTGCTGCCATCAACTCCACTCTCACTAATGACTTCCAATTCCTGCAGACCTGGCTCTCTAGCAACCACCAAGTCCTGAACCTGGAAAAAACCTGTGTTATGCTATTCGGATCCTCTAAGAAACTGTCTGCCCCTGCGAACAGGCTCGGGTTCAATGCCTTGATGGCTCCTCATCTTAAACACTGAGTCCTTCAAGTACCTTGGGGTCACTTTGGATCCCACACTTGACCTGTCTCAACATGTCAATATGGTGTGCCATGTCGTCAATGCTAAAATTGGCGGAGCTTATCGCGGCACCACTCCTCACTCCTTCCGCTAGACTTTCTGTTGCGAGAGGCCTCTTACCCCAGCTCCAATATGCTCTGCCCTCCTCTTTGCTGCAAACTCTGCTACACTCCACAAATGGGACACTGTCTACAACAACATCTGTAGATTCGTCTTAACTGCCCCACGTCTTAACCCATCATTGTCTCCTTTACGCTGGCTTAAATTGGCTGTCACCTAAGGATATTCGAGCCTACTCCCTGGGCTGCTTTATCAACTCCCAGTCTAGACCTCCCTGCCCTGTCTATCTTTCCAACCTCCTGACTCCTGCCTCACACACTCGTACCCTCAGGTCTTCCTCTGTCCCCATGCTCTCCACTAGACCTTGCATGACAAAAATGGGTGAACAGGCATTTTCCCATTTTTCCCAAATTCTGGAACTCACTGCCCCTTATGGTGAAAACTTCAGCCTCCCATTGAGAATTCAAAAACTCACTTTTCATCCACCTTCTAGCCTCTGGCCAATGCAAATGCTCTTAATTTGCTTTGTCCCACTGCAGGCTGTCGGGTCTGACCCTGAGTACTACACTAATGTTCTCCCATGCAATATGCTTGTCTAGGTGGCTATGAACCTTGATGTCTTTGCTGTCCTCAGCTGTCTTATGGTTACCCTAATTGTTTTATTTACATCCTTATTATGATCTATGCCTAAATGTACCCTTATGTAACTATTACTGTGCTACCCAATGTATATCTTGTTTTGCTCCTGTACACCTATATTATGTCTGTGCATTTCTGCATATTATAACCAATATCCTGTGCTCTTCCGGGTAGTGCCTGAAAATAGGCAGGTCTGTTGCCTAGCGCACCTACCCGGTTACCAAAAGCTAATAAATAAATAAATAAATAAATGTGGTCATCTGTTAATAATCAAATTCCACAGTTCTGAAGAAAATTATTCCAAGGAAAACTCCAAAAGTTATTCTGTGTGCAATTCAATCACAAGGCAGTTGTCTTATAGGCCTGAATGAAAGGATCAAAAGATTAGCTTCCATAGCAACTCTCTTTGGGCCAGATATTCAAAGCATAGCACAGTGCGCAAACCAATAGCATGGAAATAGCATGGGAATAGCGTGGAGCAGCCATATTCAAAGGACCAGTTAGTGAGTGCTAACAGCATTAGAGCGGGGCAAACCAATAATGTATGCAAGGGGCAAATGGAAGGGGGGTGGCCAAGAGAGACGCGCAAAGGGATATTCAAAGGCCCAGTGCTGCACTAGGACACATAGCGCGACACGTAATGTGGCACTAGTTACCGCCTATAAAAGGCTGGTCTCTTAACCCAGGGCAAAACACAGAGGAGTAGGGACCACAACAGGAAGTGGGAATGTGTGCAGTGCCAGTAGTAGTGATGCTGCCATTGATTGCAGCTGTAGTGGAGGAGGAGGAGGAGGAGAGGGAGCAGGCACAACATAGGCCACAATGCAGGCCAAGGAGACGGTATGCTGCAAACAGGTGGTACCGGCCCAGGGTCACCTTCGAGACCCTGCCTGATGACCACATCATTGGTTGGTACAGGATGAACAGGGGAATGTTGTGGCAGCTCTGTGAGCTCCTGCATGAGCAGCTGCACTCAAACACCAGACGCAGCCATGCCATGACAGTGGAGGAGAAGGTGACAGCAGCGATGTGCTTTCTTGCCACAGGGACATTCCAACGACCAACAGGGGACACCATCGGGGTAACGCAGTCTGCCACCTCATGCCTCCTGACCCAGTTCCTAGAGGCTTTCCTGCCACATACTGGGGAGTTCATAGTATTCTCCAGCATGGCAGCAGAGTGCAGAGAAACAATGCAGCAGTTCCATTGAGTTGTGCACCTACCATCCGTACTGGGTGCCATTGACTGCACCCATGTCCCCATCTGTGCACCACCTGGCAATGGCAGTGACGTGTATGTAAACAGGAAGGGGTGCCACTCCATCACCTGCCAGGTGATGTGCGATGCGGCTGGGTGCATCAGCAATGTCTATGCACAGTACCCCAGCAGTGCCCACGATGCCTTCATCTGGCACCAGTCCCAGCTGTGCCAGGCATTTGAGGAGGGCAGGATACCCAGTGGGCAACTAGTCGGTGAGTAGTAGCATACAAGGAATACACACAACAGCTTGGATGGTGGCAGGCATTGTAGGCCAGGGAAGGGGTGTGGGGAGGGCTACACAGAGGTGTAGGACAGCATCCGACAAACTGCACTACAGCACTAACATGTACACATCTCTTGACAGGGGACAGCGCCTATCCCCTGCGACTCTGGCTGCTGACACCGGTACTCTGACTGGCCACAGTAGCCGAGGAGATGTACAATGAGGCACATGCCAACTCAAGGAACATCATAGAAAGGGTGTTTGGCATCCTGAAGATGCGATTCAGATGCCTAGATACATCAGGTGGTGCCCTACAGTATACACACATCAGAAGGTATGCCGTATCTTCCTAGCCTGTTGTATGCTGCACAACATGGCAATGAACTGTGGGATACAGGCAACTGAACCTGAGGGACAGTCTGACAGTGAGCCACAGCCAGCGGTCAGGGGGATAGTGGAGCAACTCGAGAGGAGGGACCCTAGCATGGCACGCAAGGCCATAGAGCACATGGACAACATCATAAGGACACTGTTACAGACAAGAGGGTAAGTACAGACTGCACAATAACTTGAAAGAGTACAATGAAGAATCTATTTAATGTGCACAAAGAAACAGAACAGTGACACCAACAATCACAACAGTAACACAACCCAGTGGAACAGACAACATGTGTGCATGTGGTGTGATGTTGGGGGTGTGCAGAACACACATGGGGGGACAGACAGAAATGGTGTACTGTCAGTGGGGAAGCGTGATGTGTGCTGTGAAGGTAAGGAGTGCAACTGTGGCAGTGGAAGTGTGCGTGTGCATGTGATGGAGTGCGTGGGTGTTTGCTAGTGTGTGCATGTGTATGTCTGCAAGCGCATGTGGGTGTGCCTATGTTGCAAAGGGGGGCGATGACTGCGCAGTGATGCTGTGTGATTGTGACCATCACCACCGCCTACCACCATGCATGAGACGTGCACCAGTACCGTGGGTCACAGACCCTGGTGTGCTCTGGGCTGAGAACAAAGCTGATGAGAATGGTGAGGCAGGCAGGTCTGGCCTCCTGTGCCCCGGGGGATGGTGGCACTTGATAGGGTGGGTGGACAGCCATGGCAGCGCTGTGTTCCTGAAGGTGTGTGTGATGCAGTGGAGCTGGACTCACTGGCAGCCCTGTGGCCAAAGGTTGCTCTCATGCTGGCAACCCCCATGCACCCACGCAGTACATTACCAATGTCGACCACAGCAGCCGTCAGACCAGCAAAGCCACGGTCGATCACACCCACCAGATGGCCCAACGTGTCCTCTGCCCACTGTTCAGCATGGGCAAAGCCCACTGAGATGGCCTCCCTCATCTGTGCCAGCTCATGTCGCAGCTCCCTCCGTATGCCATGCAGGTCCATACGGGCCTCCCGCTGGGAAGTGACAGCAGCCTGCAGGAGTGGGTGGGCACCATGGGCATCCTGTCCCAGGGCACAGACCCCTCAGCTGCAGCTGGCACAGGTGTCTGCTGCACAGGAGGAACTTGACGCTGTCGCACGCCAGGCACGGCCTGCTGCTGGCGACTATTGGTGGTGGTCTGTTGTACTGTATGGACTGGGACCCCAATATGGGTTGGACACTGCATGTCCAGCGGTGCAGAGATGTTCCCCACACTGCCCACCACCTGATGCGCAGGGACAGCCACACCGGCAATGTTGAAGACACCACTGGCACCTGTTCCACAGCCAGCCAGCAGCCCCACCCCTGCATCCCCCTCCACAGGCACGTCCAGGTGTTGGGAAAACTCTGACATGTCAGTGTCATCACCTCTTGTCACAGTGACTAGTAGTACCTCCCCTACACCCACATCCTCCGTTTGTGCATCATCCAGGTACTCAGTGTATCCCAAGCCCCCTACTGAGGTGTGACCCCCCCCTCCCCAGGCAGTTGCAGCTCCTGTCAATGGGTGGCATACAGCCCGGATGTTGATGGGTGTTCTCCATCATCCTCCTCCCCAACCTCTGGAACATGGCCGTACAGGCTACTCCTGTTGTTCCACAGGCCTGGCAGACACCGCTGTGGAGAAAATAGGGACAGGGTCAGTCACCTGTACATGGACACTGTGCTCTAACACCACCACCACCACACCATGCAGACCCCAGGACACGTACCTCCTTCACACAAGCCTATGACCACATGTACCCAACCAACCCACAGTGACCATGCCATTGCCATGCAGCTTTTTGGCAGCCCACAGTGCACCCTGTGCAGGACACCAACAGTAAGACCATGCACCCATGCCATGACAACATGCAGGGTATACACATTTGAATACAGATCCGTCCTGGGCATTGCGAGATGTGTCTCACATTCACCACCCGGCACACCTGTGACTGCCACCATCCTCAGTGTCGATGCCACCATGGCCATGAGTGGCTCCTCCACCCACTGCTGTTGTTCCTGTGGTCCTCCACCGGTCCTTATTCAGTCCTGCAGTCGCTGTGCCTCCTCCTCCTTTGCACGTCGCAGAAGGTCATTCCAGCACTTTCGCACCAACTCTGTCATCCTGCCACATCCTCCGACAGCATTGACAGCAGATGTCACCTCCTCCCAGGCATGGTGCATCACCGCATCCATGGCCCTGTGCATGCATAGTGCCTGCTCCCTCTCCTTCACAGCATGCACGAGTGTGTTCAGCTCATCTTGGGAGAACTTATGTGCACATATGCACTCTTGCCGTGCTGCCAAACCTATGGGACAGTTGAAAGGGGACATGTGTCAGCAGCCGTGTTAGTACTGAATTGCATTATGCATAGACATCACGATGCCACCCCTACAATGACACAGGCCACATGGACATGTCACTGTGCATCAAGTGCATGTACGGTGCACATGGCCACATAGTCACTGTCCGTCTTGTGTCTGGGCAGCGAGTCCTGTACCCAAATGTGCACTGCTGTCACCCGTGGCTGGCATGTGCACCCATGACTGGGGCCACCCCTACGCCAACCACCTGGCAATGTACTGTGCCCTTTGTGATCACTACACTGGGTGTGTGGACAAGTGCACTGGCACATAGACAATGTCAGGACACCAGGAACAGTCCACATGATGCATGGGATGGCACAGCGCTGGGACCCTGTGTACTTCATGCAGGGGGGCCACAGCCTACCATGCCACACATCCAGGGAGTCATGTCAGTGAGCCACTGTTGCAGGACACACCACGGTAGTACACTAGTGCCCCTGCCTGGCACCCACAGTGTGTAGGCAGTGCCACACAGCACAGTTCCCTACAGGGGGAATGTGCACAGTGCACTGGATGGTATGATGCCCAGGCGGACGTCTAGAGCTGTGCACCATCACACAGCACAGTGCTTGCCTGCGGTCCAACATGTGTCTGACCACTCACCAGCAGGTACATCTGTGTGCTTCAGTCCGTGCTGACCCTGTTCTGAGCTCTTGCCATTCCGAGAGTCCAATGGCAGTCATACATACCTGCTTCTCGCTGCTCATCCCCCTGTTGCATCTCTCCACCAGTCCCTTGTAGGTAATCAGTTTCTGTATTATGCTGCATTACCACAACACAACACTGGTGGTGCACTGTTTGCCCTTTTATAGCTCATCCAGGCAATCAAGCCTGTTAGGCATGCAAATCAGTGCATAATGATATGCTAATCACACAGTTTGCCCCATGCATACACAAGTACCCCATTTGCATACTCCAGTTGAATATGGCCCTGATTAGCACTGGGCTATCACATTAGCACTGTGCAAAAGTCAGCGCAGGGCTATTGGAGGGTCAGCACCATGCTATCCCATTAGCGCAGTGCTATGTGCTTTAGTGCGACCTATACCCATGCTCGTGAGGCCCCCATGTCCACGCTATCACCCTGGCATAGTGCGATGTAGCGCCGCGCTAGCCAAAACAGTGCAGCGCTATACGCATGCATGGTACACAACCTCAGGGTCATGCTGGGGGTCGTGCATGCGCAGTGTGAATACTTACGGGCAGTGCTGCGCTACGTCATGTGATAGTGCGGAACTACAGTGGTTGTTGAGGGAGAGTGCTGGGAGTGCCAACCTTGCAAACAGACAGGTTTTGGGGTCTACTAGCTGGGTGTGAGATGGCAGGTCATTCCAGACAGCATGCAGTGGTGCACAGGGACAGGCGCTGGGGGAAGGTTGAAACAGCCAATCTTGTGCAGCTGGTGATGAAGTGGCATAGGAGGCTCTTTGGGGAGGTGAGGGAAGGGACCTCCCACAAATGCAGATGTGGGACACAGGGGCTAGAAAAACTCACTGCCAACACTGAGATACCCAGGAATGTGAAAAATGCTGCCATAGGTACATGGACCTGAGAAAGAGGCAGCAGCTGGAGCACTACAAGCGCATAGTGCGTGATGGCACTGTGCCTATGCCAGGTAAGTGGTGTTGCATGTTGATTATACCAACATGTCAGGCTGCTGTGTGTGTGTGTGTGTGTGTGTGTGTGTGTGTGTGGAGGACGGGTGTGTGTGTGTGTGTGTGTGTGGGGAGGGTGTGTGTGTGTGTGGGGGTGGTGTGTGTGCATGCGCAGGTGTGTGCAATGATGCATGGTGCTGTTGCACACCGTGAACAGGTGGGGTGGCACATTTAGGCCCCCTAGGGGGACGGTACATGCCGTGCCCATTGCTGTGGGAGGCTGGTTGGGTCATGCTGTTTGGCATGTCCCGGTGCATCACCAGCCTGCAACTAGCAACACCATGTTGCAGGGAACCCGCTCCTGGTGGACTGTCGACGTACACACACGGGTATGTGGATGTTCACATGGGAAATGCAACGGCCACTATCGCAGTACTGCGGCACCATTGATCACTGCCGTGTGTGCCTGGCAAATGCGCCATGGGCACTGGCACCCTCTGTGTGTGCATTGTTGTTAGGGTTGCATGTGCATCTTGCTGTGCTGCACGTGGTGTATGCTGTGTCATGCTCTAACACCACTTTCTCTTTTGTCCACTGTAGAGCAGATTAAGCAGCCCATGGCCAGAGGAGGTAGTCAGCCCAGGACCCAGAAGCAGAGACGAGGCAGCCCGAGGGTGCCATCCCTGCTGCAGTGGGTGCAGGAGAGCAGCCCTGAGAATGGTGGCGTGTTGCGTGAGTACCTGTTTCACTGTTCTGTGATCTGTGCCCTTTCACTAGGCTGTGTGTGTCACATCTGGGTGTCCAGCAACTGACTGGTCTGGTGGCATTTCTGCAGTGGGCAGTGGGCCAGTGGAGGTGTGGCAGTGTGCTGTGCGGTACTCCTGTGTTGCACACCACAGTTGGGTGCTGTCAGTCTGACTGGGAGGGGTACTGTCATCTTGCATTGCTGTGCAGGTGACTGATGGTGGTGGTTGCTCTGGTGGCGAGTGTTCCATGGGGACAACATGCTGTCGGTTGACCTGCCCACCTCTGGGGTCCATCCATACCACCACACACAGGGTATCCACATTTGCACAGGTGGTAGTGCCTTGCTGTGAATGTGGGACAACATGGACCATGGCTTATGGGCATACCTCTCCTTCTTCTGTCCACCAGCTGTGGAGCATTGCCTGTCACACTGTGCTACATCCTGGCACTGTGCCACACACATTGTGGAGTCCTTCCATGTGTATCTCATGGCGAGGTTACTGTGTTGCAGTTTAGTTACAGGGTACTGTTATCACTCTGCTATTACATTATATGCATCGTTGCCTGCCAATGTTGACCATGGCTGTGGAAATAGTACTCACAGGGTGGGACAGGGGGGTCCTGTTATGTGGGTTGGGGACACTTCCATGTACCATGTCACAATTGGGTGGTATGCTTTCAGTGGCCTTGCCTGGTGGCATGTGATGGCCCTTCAATGACAGCATCTGTACCCTGGCTGACTGTTATCCCCCGGCCTTGGTCGGTCATTGGCAGGCCACTGTCATGGTTCATTGTTGCTCCTGCTTGCCTGTCATTGTTGTTTGTTCTGCGCTCTGCATTACTGTACATTTCCATATTTGGGTGGGCAGCATGTCCCAATGTGTGGATGCCCTTGTGCATGTTGTGACGTGGCCCTTGCACCCAACTCTCCAGGTATCCAGCTGTGCATCTGCCGTGTCTCGCTGTGTGCTGTATTGGTGTGGGCGGTGTCACATTCTCCCTGGTGCTGTCGGGATCGTTGTCATCATGTGTGTTGGGTTTTGTGTTGGTGCCTGTGTTGCCCTGTGCTGCTTTGTGGGAACCTTCCATGTTGTCCTACCAGTGCGGAATTCAACTCCACCAGGGATTGCCCATTGGGACATGCCGACCATCTCTGTATGGCCACCTTTGGCTGCTGTTTGCCTCCTGTCTGGTGTACCGTCCTCATGGTCTCACCCTTCCTCTTGTAGGTCCACTCCAGGCATCGCTGTGGGCGACAAGGCCAGAAGAGTCAGAGGGCACCGAGGACCTGCTGCACCACATCATTAGGCAGCAGAGGACACTCATTGAGCAGCAGGCCATCATAATTATGGAGACACGGAGGGTGGTTAATGTTCTTGAGGCTCGTCCCCCGGATCCAGTGGGCAACTAGATATGCCCTGTTTTCTTCATATCTTTCCTTACCACACCCCCTCACTGGACTTGCTTATCCTTTCTTGACTATTGTCATCTGTCCCTGTGTGTGTCCTCCTCCCCTTTGCACCCTTGTCCTGTGTCTTCCTGGCCCTCCATTTGTTATCATCCTTATGTTTTCCTTTGTAATCCTTTTTTAGCTGATAGTGCTTACCTTTTTTTTTCCCTGTAGTGGGCATTTGGGGTTGTGTGTTGGGGGGGGGATGTTGCTTGGTGGATATGATCTTGTTCTGTTTCTGTGTTGTGGGGAGGGTCGTCCAGTGGTGGATGGGGCATTTTTGATTCTAGGTTTTGTTCTTTGGTTTGTTCTGTGTTTAATTCACTGTAATGTTTCCGTTGTCTTTACTTTTCATTATTGTTCATTACAGTGTTTTATGACATTTTACTGTGTCCTGTGTCATTCTTGGGTGCTGGGGTTCCACATGCTTTGTACTGTTGCTGGTGTTCTCCACATGGGTCTGGGTTGTTGCTGTACATTCCCATGCATGTGTAGCATCCTCCTGGATGTGCACTGTGATATTCTCCTGATACCTCATTCCAGTATGTGTTTCCTTGCATGTGTCTCAGGGTCAGGCTGTCTCTGCACTGTGTTCCATTGTGTGTTT
Organism: Neoceratodus forsteri; assembly: GCA_016271365.2. NCBI lineage: Eukaryota > Metazoa > Chordata > Ceratodontiformes > Ceratodontidae > Neoceratodus > Neoceratodus forsteri. The sequence continues at coordinate 660,176,612 of CM057449.1, forward strand.
GCACTGCCTGCCTGGGGCTATATTCAGTGCTGTCTTCTGTGCTATATTCAGTGCTGTTTTATTCCTGGGCTGTTTTTGCCCTGCAATCCTGGCCCTGTTTGCCCAGCTTCCTTTGCTTGCTATATTCAGCTGGTTTTGCCCCGGACTATTCCTTTTGACTTTTTGTCCGGGCTAAGTTTGCATGCCGGGCAGTGCTAATCTCAGCCAGGGGCTAACCTTTGAATATCTGGCCCTTAGTCCTCTCTTGCAGATGTGTGTGAAGTTAAAAATGTGCAAATGCTTCCAAATTCATGAATTTTATCCAACCTGCAAATTTCTAATTCACAGTACAATGATAACTGCATAAAATGTGGAGTTAATAAATTCATCTGCAAAGTGGGCCCCACGGATGAAGTTTGCAATGTCCCACAGGATCTGAGGTCACATGGTACTGAAATGAGTGGTATGCCTCGTGTAGGCTAAATTCATTGCAGTCTTACAGTATGAAGATAAAGTTGGAATTAAATCTGTCCATAAATTTCTGAGCCCTAAAACCTTTTAAAATTGCTATAATGGGACAATATCAACCTTTTCTGCATCATATTATTTCTAGGTAAACCCTCACATTTTAAGATTTCTTAAGTTCTCTAAAATTCATTGATGTTGCTTGTTTTACCTGCTTCCTTTCTTTGTAGAACTGAAATGCATGCTGGTGGTGTAATAATACCCACTCTTATTTTGTTTCAAATCATTGATCTACTCTTATTACATACTTCAGAACATAAGGAAAACCCCAAATGATGCAGTTACTCAACTCAAGATTCAATAGGTTCCTCCCCTCCCACTTCATCACGAGTGGCTAGATTGTGTTGGGGGTGCTCCCAGTTCCAGGAAAGATGCAGTGGGAGATCAAGGGAATGTAAAGAAATGTTTTTGTGAGGTACACCACTATGATAGACAGTCTGTTTTTCACTTTATAAAAGGAAAACAAATCAGAATCAAAATACCATTTACATAAACAATCTCTATAGAATGTGAACACGTGTGTTTTAGTTTTTTTAACAAGGGACACTTTGAGGCCTGGTACAGATAGCTAACAATATTTTTTTTTGTAGATTTGTTTAGTTTGAAGTAGTGGTTTTGTTCTGTCTAGTAATGTAGTACTGTCATGGGTGGAGCTATATTAGCTAGCAGCAAGAAAAGCAGCCCTGTCTGTGAGCACTAGTGCTGTTTTCCTCAGTGTTTCTTCTTAATTATTTCTTCTGTGGTCTGTTATTTGTTATTTGTTATTTTATTGATGTAAAACTATTTTTTGTGCTTTATTGAATTATTTTTGTCAGTCTGGTCTTACTATATTGTTTGTAGTTATTTTGATTAGCTAGGGTTGTGACAGTTTTACTGTAGTACTTATAGAAACGTCTTTAGAATTACCCCTGTCTTGGTGTCTTTTTATTTAATTTTTTTATTTATTAGAGGTATCAGAATTACAAACATTTGAGTCAGAGACTCATTTACAAAGACTCCATGTCACATTACAAACAGTACAAAATAGTGTTCAGAGATACAGTACAGAGGAAGTGATGGAACAGTAATTACACATATATACATCAAATACATATTAGCAAGCAGTAAGTAAAATATAGGCATTCAGAAGTTGGAGGAAAACAGTAGGAGTGCAACAATCAGAGGGTTAGAAGGGTGGAGATCCTTTGTTGTAGTTCAAGAGCAGTCGAGGACTTAGGTTAAAGGCCCAGGTTCATGCCATAATGGGAGTGAGGGGGAACTCAAGCGGAAACAGTGGGGGAAAGAGGCAAGCGTGGAGAAGACATATATTCCGCGGCTGGAGGAAGCACCAGGGGGTGGGCTTGTAGCAGTCGTAGATGCTTGAGGAATGAAGGCATTCCCTAAGGGTGGTTTTTAAAATGGCCTATTTTATTTTCAGAGGAGATGGCACTGGGCAGGGCATTCATCCAGAGGGGGGCTTTACAGCAGAAAGATCTCTGACCTTGAGTAGTTCAACAGTGAGGAATCAGAAGGGAGGGTTTGGGGGAGCTGTGACTAGGTATCACCAAGGGTGCAGGTTGTAGCAGGTTGGTGAGGCCGAGGGAGGGCTAAGCCGATGGTGATGTTTTTGGCTAGGAGTCATGTCTGGCACCTATGTCTCCCATCAAGGTCAAGCCAATTGGTGGGACTGTACAGAGCACAAGTGTGTGTCAAACCAGAACAACCTATAGCAAGGCAACAGGCTTTGTTTAAAGAAACACGGATTCTGTGGAGGGCAGAGTTATTGACCGACCCACAAACCAGGATCCCATAATCGATAAGGGACAAGATGGATGATGAGACTGCTAGTCAGAGGGCTTCTGGGGGGAGACAATGTTTGAGCCGGTGGAGCAGACCAGTTCTGACATTGACAGTGGAGCTAAGGTGATGTATATGCTCATTGAAGTTGAGTGCCAAGTCAAGGATGACCCTGAAGTATTTAAAGTTGTCAACCTGCTCAAGGGACAATAGTTGGGAGCTGTGAATAATTAGTGGGTAGAATTTGTGTTGGCTCTGGTTGTGAGCGGACATCATGACTTTGTTTTTTTTTGTGGTTTAGAACCAGGTTGTAGTCAGTGAACCAGGATTCAATGTCTTTGAAGGATTTCTGGAGGGATAGTTGTAGTAAGTTTGGATCGGGGTTGGTGCAGAAGAGAACTGCATCATTGGCATATTGGAGTAATTGCCCAGAGCAGGCCTTGAGAAGAAAGTTCAGAAATAGACTAAAGAATAAGGGGCCCAGGATGGAACCCTGGAGCACCCCTGACTTAACCGGAAGGCAGGAGGAGAGCATGTCATTAATTTTAATTTGTTGTGACATACCGGTTAGGTAGTCAGCAAACCACTTGGTGGCATCCTGTGAGAGACCTGTGTGGAAGAAAGCGCATAAAAGAAGGGAGTGGTTCACAGTGTCAAAGGCTTTTGAAAAATCCACAAAAAACAAGCCAACCAGACGCCCTCTGTCCAGGGAAGTATGGAAAGCACTGGAAAACTCCAGCAGGGTAGTAGTGGTGATGTGCCCTTTGAGAAATTCATGTTGTTCCAGGCAGAGTAGGTCATATTTGGTGAGGTGATCTGTGAGTTGATCAGAGATGATTTTTTCAAGGCCTTTGAGAGGAGGGGGAAAATGGAGATGGGGCGGTAGTTCTCAGGCGTAGTGCCACCACCATTTTTGTGGATGAAGGTAATAACAGCATTGTTCCATTTTGAGGGGAATTCACCATGGCAAAGGGAGCTATTAAGAATCTTGGTTAGTGGGGGTGAGGACTACATCCAGGGTCATGTGGTGAAGTCTAAGGTCCAGCAAATCACTACTGTAACATGACTTACCTAAGGCTTAGGATGAAGGGTTTAGCCTCAAAAAGAGTGAGGCTTTTGAATCAAAAAGGTGGGGAGGATGAACAGGGGAGGGGTGGGTGGGGTAAGGGATCAAAGAAATTTGCAAGGAGTACATTACTGAGGTCAGAAAAAGAGGTGTCTAGGGAGACAGCAATGGCCTGTGGGTCAGTGGAAATACCACTGTTGATAGTGAGCTTTGTGGGGGGAGCTGATACATTTTTCCCATTGAGCTCCTTTATGTTATTCCAAAACCTGCAGCCAGAGCCCCAGAAGGGTGTGAGGGCTGCCCTGTAGTGGTCAGCTTTGGCCTTGTGTATGTCCCAGATGCATTTATTCCTAGCAGCTCGATAGCATTGTCTATCCAGCAGTTTGCCTGATTCGAGGGCTAAGTACCATAGAGTGTCTCTGTGGTGCATTTGATCTAGAAGAGCCTGAGATATCCAGGGGATGTTGGGGCCTTTGATAACACATTTAATGAGTGGGGCAAATACTTCACAGGCAGTGTTGAAGGTACGTATAATGTAGTCAAGAGCCATGTCGATGACAGGGGCCAGGTCAAGGGGTGACCAGCCTCATTGGGCTAGGTAGTTTTTGAGGTGACCCAGCGTACCCAGTTTGAGCTGACACTGAAGAATGGTTTTAGGGGTGGGTTTTTTGTCTTACAGAACCAGGTGCAGAGTACTGGTGAGTGGTCACTCAGGTCACAAGAGTGGACTGGGATGCCAGAGATTTTATTAAGGCAATTGGTAAGTACCAGGTCAATTAACACAGAGATTCCAGTTTTGGTATTTAAATGAGTAGGGCGTGTTATGATTTTTGGAGAGATCCAGGGAAGCAGTGGTATCCTTAAGGGTGACACAACTTTAGATAACCAGCTTATGCTGAAGTTCCCTAGAGCAATGATCTCTGATTTGGGGGACAGGAGGGAGAGATAGTTCAGTAGAGACTGAAACGCATGTGATTGGTTCCTGGGGGGATATAGATGGAAGATATAAAGAGGGGGGCTCTGGCCGTGCTAGTGGTGATCTTCAGAGAGATTGCCTGGGCACCTAAATCCAGCTGGGCAAGAGGGAGTTCATGGCTCTACAAAGAGTCCCGGATTTGTATCAATCATGTCAAACAAAAGTCATTTTTTTTACTGTAGCTACTGTTAGCGCAGTCGTCTGTTGTTATTTAAATCACACTGCTCTACAGAGCTGGTAATGTCTTGTAGCATCTCTGCTCTACAGGTATTTAGTTTAATTGCAGAGTTCAAAAATCTAAACATCAAAATGCTTGAAAGCAGGGCTGCCCGGTGGCACTAAGGGTTGAGGAGCTGGACGCCACACTGACCACGTGAGTTTGGGAGCAGGTTCAGGTCATTGGGGTCAGCAAGGTAGGAGAGGGATGAGCATCCAATGGACTGTTCTCCTGGGGTGGGTTACGGGGGATTTTCTCTCCTGGCGGAACCTGGGGGGACCATACACTGGCCGGGGACAAGCAATGTGGGGATAATGTCAGCGGGCATCTGTGGAAGGGGTGGGATTGTGCCCTCCACGTGCTGGCCATTGCACATCCGCATTATAGGGGCAGAACAAGGAAAAGACTCTGGCTCCTGGTAGGTGAATGTGGGTCCAGTGGCCAGCTCCATGCCCAATGCTGGCTGTCCCCAGTTTGCCTTTGGTTCTCCCACCGTGTCCTGGTTGCTCAACTAGATTCAAGATAGAGTGCAAGGAGGAGTCAGCGTTCCCACCTTGGGGGACTCAGAGCTGGGGGGTTGAGCGATCAGAGGCATAGTGTGGCAATATGTACAAGCCAGAGATAAAACTGGGGGACTTTAGGCAGGGTGATAGATGCCATGCTAAGTGACTCCACTGGAGAGAGTCTGGGAGTCAGTGAGAAGGTGCATAAAGAAATTGTAAAAAAAAATTAATAAATAATGCTTGGAAACAGATGCTTGAGTAAAGTTTCAATTGCCAGTTATCTTGTCAAGATGCATGTACATTCTGAGGTTCAAAGGGGTGCTGTACCTAAAAAAAACTGCTTCTGCCACAGATTCATCTGGGGCCAGTAGTTCTACTAGAAAAGGGGTAGTTGGCGTAAGGAGGGGTGGCATTAGTTTGGCCATATTTTTCACTGCCATATCTGTGGCATCAATGCTGATGTGTGCTGGCACTGCTGGTGGAGACAGTGACAAGAGGATCAGTCCAAAAAATGTAAAAATGTTTTGTTCTGGAAATGTGGTAATGGACAAGGAGGTGGTTCCTGTTATCCTCATTACTGCTGTATTTGGTAGTGGTGAACCTGATCTGGATGAGGAAAGTTCCATTTCCTAAGAAGGGTGTTGATGACCTAGCCCATGACTTACAGTTTAATGAGGGAGATCTGACTCTTGCATGTAAGGATAGTGATAAGGAAAGAAAGGGTGGAGAAAGTGAGGAGGAAGTGGAGGATGAGGACCCTTTTCAGCACTCAGAGTGCCAGCATTATAGCACTGGGTTATTACAGTGCCAAATGCCAGATTTGCCCCCCCCCCCATTGGTCCTAGACCTTGGAGTTAGTATAATTAGAAAGGGTGGGTGTGGGGGGCATAGCCCCCCCTAAAAGAGATGACAGTGACTTATCCACTTGGTGCCATAATGACCAAGTGCACTGCCACTGGCGCTCTGAACAGGTGAAACCAATGAGGACAGGTCTCAGTAGGAGGTTATCAGCCTGGTTGGGGATGAAAATGGTGGTGATGTTCTGGCCCCCCTATGGTAACTTGAAAATAAAAAAACTAAGGCTCATGTTGTCAAACCCTTTGCTGCTGCATACACTACAGTTTTTTTTCAGGGAATAATCAAAGCCCCCATCAATCCTCTAACTGTTTTTCCTGTTAACACTGTTGATCCAATAACATAGCATGAGTCACCCACTGTTGCAGTGCAGAAATCAACCTCAAGAACACTCATTCCCACCCCTACAGTATCCCAGTACCAGGTCCACAACCTTTTTAAAACAAGAGCTAAAATAATTCCTAGTTTGAGATTTTTACATATAGGATCTAGCTGATGAAGCATTGTCTACCTGCCAGCTTTGTTGAGCATATGTTAGCTGTGGGGGAAAAGGGAAGCCATCTAGGCACTGGTGAGAAACATGCACACCTCATGTCTAGGCACTTGTTTTGTTGGACTTAGCACCAAATGGCAGCTGGTGCAGGGGAGCCTTCTCCCTTATCAACCTCATTTGGCAAGGCATCCAGAACTGACATGTATGCAGTCCCAGTGAAAGCAAGTTGACTATGGAGTACTACTACAGAGATGAGGAGGAGTCTGTGGGATTGCCTAGTAGTAATCATAGTAGCAGAGGTAGGTTGAGTATTAGCAGCCAGAGTCACTAAAGTACATCAACCCCAGTCCATAAAACACCAAACATCACTTCATTCATTTCTGCAGCATCATTGACTCCTTGAACCAAATGCTACCCCATTAGCCATGCTGCCACCAGAGTCCAGATTTTTGGTATCTGAACACCCTGATAGGTGTAGCCTACACTGCATAGCATGTTTGAGCATCATACAGAATACCCAATCAATCATTCTGTTGCAAGGGAACTAATTGCAGCAATCACTGAAATGCTGGCAATTGATCTATTGCCATTCTGTTTTGTGGACAATGTGGGATTCCAAAGATTGATGGCATGTGCCTGCCACAAATGGCATATTCTGTCACAAACCGATTTCTTCACCTGTGCCATTCCTGAACTTATAGGCCTGTGTTGAACAGTAATACATGCCCTGCAACATTCAGATTCACCATACGTACATCTTAGTATGGGTATGTGGACCAATGGTAAAACAGCAGGTAGCTCTTTTCTGTGTATTACAGCTGATTTGGCACAGGTAACTGGGGTACTGTTTGATGGTAGAATGGGGAAAAATGGTGTTAAGCCCAGTTGCAGTCATACCACCATTCTGGGTATTTGCCTGCATATCATGCTGGCAATGAAGATTGTAAGTGGATCATTTATGAGTCAGAAAATTTTTGAACTGCTCCAGACTGAAACTGATGAGTAGCTACATGTGCATTCTCTAAAACTGGGTTTCATTGCAATTGACAATGGCTTAAATGGGATCTGGTACAGACTTCTGACACTGAGAATCCCAAGTTGTGAAAGCCCGAGAGTGAATTCCCCACAGCCATATTCCTAACAATGTCAGACAAGAATGCCAGACAAGACAGGTGAAATGTCTAGAAAGTGTTCACGGGGGCTCTGCCCACACACTGCCCATACACTGGAGTCAGTCACTATGAAGTACAGTAACTTGTAGGGAAATGACATATCACAAAATCCTGCATGACAAAGGGCTTATTTGCCATTGACTAACAATGGCCCCTGATGTAAACTGCAGCATTCTGTGATATTCTGCAGCATTTCTGCATTGCATTCTGGCAGTCACACCAGTATATATATATATATATATATATATATATATATATATGTATATATATATATATATATATATATATATTGTGTATATATATATATAAACAGTCCCCAAAACTGCACAAATCACCACACATCAGGATTTTGCCACAGTTGGGCATTCAATATTTTTTTTTTTATTTCAATTCTAGGATTACAATTACCTTTGAGCCCAGGGCTCTTTTACAAAGGTTCCACGTCAAGACATAGGTATCACATGACAATAGACAAAATTGTTACACAAATAAGGGTAAAGGATATCAAATTAATTTTGAACAGACAGGGAGAGGGTAAAGTGGAAAGGAAGAGGACAATGGGGAGGGGGGTGGTAGAAAGAAATGGGAGGGGCAAGGCGGGAGGTAAGAAAATGAAAAGAGAGGAGAGGTGGAGGGGTAGCTAAGGATAAGGAGGGGTTTTGGGGTGAAGCAGCCAGGAAGGTGGCATTGTCAGGTGCTGTAGAGCGTATGGGGCAGAGGCCAAACTATGGCAAGTGCATTATGTAAGGAGCTAGCTATAGGAAGAGCGGTAGTGGAGCAGAGTTGCATAGACATTATCCATGATAGTCGCAGACGCTGGAAGTAACCAGGGTGTTTCAGAGCTTGGATTTGAAGGCCCCAGCCCAGTGGTATTGATAGTATTATTGGCAAAACCATTAAACCAAGTGGGTGCCCTGTAGGCTAATGAACGCTGGCCAATGGCTGTGCGGCAGCGAGGGATACTTAAAAGTTGTGGCTTTGATCCCCTGGTAATTCTGGAGCTGGTTTTCATTTGAAGGAGTGAACAGACCCCGGGAAGGGCAGTTCCCAACTGTATTTTCTTAGCAACCACGAAGGTTTGGTACTGAATTCTATTATCAAGTTGAAGCCAGTTAGCTTGTGAGTAGAGGTCACAGGTGTGTGTGTGTGAGCTGTTCAGCCCCAGTGATGAGTCGACAGGCCTTGTTTAGGGTGGTAGTAATCCTTCTGAGTGCAGTGGTAGTGGCAGTGCCATAGATGACAAGACCATAGTCAATCTGGGAGATGATGGAGCTTTGAACTGTGGCAAAGAGGGCCACTTTAGTCAGGTGCCGATGAAGCCGGTAGAGTAACCCCAGTCTAGTATTCACAGTTTTAGCGACATTGGCTGTATGGGTTCCAAAGGACAGGTGTGGGTCTAAGGTGATTCCTAGGTATCTGAAGGAGTCAACCTGCTCCAGGGAGTCCCCAAGGCAGATGTTTAAGGAGAGTTGGTGGTGTTTGTGCTTGTTTTGGTGGCTGGTGAAAATCATGGTCTTTTTTTTTCTGGTTAAGGATTAACTTATGTTCTTTGAACCAGCTTTCAACAGAGGTGAAGCAGTGTTGAAGTGTTTGTTGCAGGTGGCTTGGGTCATGATGAGAGGCAAGAATCACTACGTCATCTGCATAGAGTATGACTTGCTGAGAGGTGGAGTTGGGGAGGGAGGGAGTTGAGGAACAGGCTGAACAGCAATGGGCCCAGGATGGAGCCTTGGGGGACACCGGAGCGAAACTATTTTGTGTAGGAGACCACGCCTGATATTTTTACACATTGGGACCTGTTGTCAAGATAGCTATTGAACCATTTCACTGATTCCGCAGAGAGGCCAATGTTCAGTAGCTGATGAAGCAGGAGGTGGTGGTGAACAGTGTCAAAAGCCTTTGACAGGTCGATGAATGTAGCTCCTGTTAGGCGACCCTGATCAAGAGAGTTGTGTATGGCTCCCGTAAATTCAAGAAGTGCCATGGCAGTGCTGTGTCCTTTTCTAAATCTGTGTTGCTGCCGGCAAAGGATGTTGTACTTGTCCAGATGATCAGTGAGCTGGTCTGCTACTATCCATTCCAGGGCCTTAGATAGGGGTGGCAGGATAGAGATAGGTCGGTAGTTCACATGGGAGGTCCGGTCACCACCTTTATGGATAGGTGTGATGGTTTGCTGCCTTCCATTTGTCAGGGAATTGGCTGAGAGAGAGGGAGAGATTAAAGATCCTGGTGAGAGGCCCCAGAACCTCATTTAGAGTGAGGGACAGAAGTTTGAGGTACAGTGTGTCAGCACTTGCTCTAGTGTTTTTGATGGCTTTGGAAATGTATTTCCTGATTGTATTTTTGCTTACTGCTCTGAAGTAGAAAGGGGAACAATTTTTTGGTGATGACTGATGGGTGGGAAGATGGATCGGGATTGTCAGTGTCAGGACCTTGAATGGATACCCTTGAATGTGGTTAAGTACAATAGCAATGAGGTTTGTCTCAGGACACCATGAATGGCACACTGTCATAATCTAGTACCACAGGAGTTTTTAATATATCCTGAAATCAAGTCCATGTTGATTGTGGCTAGTCCCATCTGTTCCCACTTTGCCCATTCCAGAAAGGTCCATGACCATCTAAGGCACCAGCAGGTCCAGAACAAACTACCTCTGAACCATCTGAAGCTGGATGTCATCAGAAGATGTAATTTGACACTGTACATGATAGAGCACTTGTACGAGCAGGATATCTGCTGCTGCATATACGCTGTGACAGTGCCAGGGAATCCATGTCTCCAACAACAGACCAATGATGACTAATTAATGGCCTGATTCTAAGGCCATTTGAATACACAACACAGGTACTGAGCGGGTACACTGCATGTATCAGTCAGGCTGTCCCACATCTAGCGGTGCTGAGGCAGATGCTGTTGAATGTACAACAGATGCTAGAGGTAGCGGGTAATATAGGAAGTTATTTAAGTATGCCTTTTTGCAGATGACACAAAGATCTGCAACAGGGCTGATACACAAGGGGGGTGGAAAGAATGAGAAGGGATGTGGAAAGGTTGGAGGAATGGTTAAAAGTATGGCAGCTTAGATTCAAAGCAAAGAAGTGCAAAGTAATGCACCTGGGAAACAAAATCCCAGTGGAAGAGTACACAATGGGGGAAGGGGTTACTAACAACAATGAAAATGGAAAAGAACCTGGGAGTAGTCATAGCAGATGAACTTAAAGTAGGCAAGCCATGCGAAAAGGCAGTAAGGAGGACTGGAAGGATACTGGGATGTATAAAGAGAGGCATCACCAGTAGAAAACAAGAAGTTGTTATCCCTCTGTACAGACAATTGGTGAAACCTCATCTTGAGTACTGCGTGCAGTTCCAGAGAACCCATCTCCGCAAGGACACAGAAAGGATGGAGGTGGTCCAGAGGAGGGCAACCAAAATGGTGCAGGGTCTGCAACAGAAGCCAGATGAAGAGAGACTAAAAGAGCTTAATATGTCTATCCTTGAGGAAAGGAGGGACGGGGGATATGATAGAAACTTTCAAGTACCTCAAGGGAATCAATGAAGTCCAAGAGGGTAGCATCTTTCAGAAAAAGAGATGTGCAAGAAAAAGGGGGCACAGCTCAGGGGCAATGTGAGAAAATGTTTTTTCATGGAGATGGTGGTGATACATGGAACCACTTTTCTGAAGAGGTCATACGGTCAAAAACAGTGGGGAATTCAAGAATGCATGGGACAGACATAAGCCAATTATAGTGGGGGGGGTAGGAGGAAGTAGCCTGTTGTTTAGGTAGAATCTGCTGCTTATCCAATAGGTAGGGAAATGGGAAGACTAGGTGGGCCAAGGGGTCCTTATCTGCCATCAAAGTCTATGTTTCTATGTTTAATGAAACACATGTTCCATGTGTTGGACTGCAAAAGCAATAGTTCCTACATTCTACAGACTGTTGATTTTGGTATTGCTTCCATGCTGGACCCACAATATAAATTGAATTTGTCATGACTGTGGGTGTGATCTGGTCCAAAATCTAACCCATCATCTAATAAGATGTGTTCATGGGGTACATCTCTTAATGTCACAGTTATGTAAGGCACAACATGAAAGTGATCAATGACCAAGTGCTGCTACCACCTCAGATAAACTGGCTGAAAAAAGCAGGCATGGTAAGTGAAAAAATGACAATAAGTCCAGCTTGGGAGGATTTGTGCCAGACCTGAATTGAAAACAAAAGAGAAAAGAGGAAGAGGATGAAGAGTCAGCAGGATTACATGCAGCGTAGCACCTATTGGATGCACATTTGGTGGACACCAGGCACCTTAACATATTGGAAGACCCACAGCTGTACTGGAGTGGCATTGTCACTGATTAGCTAGTACTAACCTCAATAGCAGTCAAACATCTGAGCTGTCTGCCCCCCAGTGTCAGAGTGGAGATGATATTAAGTTCAGCAAAGGCCACTGTGTCAGACAGGTGTACAGGTCTGTCCCCTAGAAATGGCACATTAACATTTATTAAAATGAATGTGTGACACATTCCACATGACAGAGTCAAGTCTGCATTGATACCTATTGATGGTGGCTGTGGTAATGAAGAAGAATATCTTTGTGTTATCAGCATTAGCAAATTGCCTTCCAGTGAGGTAGATGAAGCAGTAACAGAGAAAGGATTTGCATGTCGGGACAACTCCAGCCTGGAAGATTGTGAGAGCTGCTCCCTTGATGAGGATTTTATTTTATTATTATTATTTAGTTTTTGTTGACTGGGTAAGTGCACTAGACAAATCCTGCCTATTTTCAGGAATGACCTGGGGGAAGGGAATACAGATGAATTCCAAGTGACCTTGAATCAGATTAAGCTGTCGGTGGTATTTTTAGTGAATGAGGGAAGTTTGGACAGGACACCGGGGAAATTCCCCTACTCTTTTGGATAAGTGCCATGGGATCTTTAACATCCACCTGAACTACCACCAATCCAGGCAGATGGGACCTCTGTTTTTTAACGTCTCATCTGAAAGATGGCACCTCAGAAGTGCAGCACCCCTCTCATGCTGCACTACAGTGTCAGTACTGGGATATTGACCCAAGTGCCAGATGTGGGAACTGAACCCACAACCCTCTGATCTCCCGGCCTCAGAGGCGAGTGTGCTACCTATTGAGCCACTGACACTGATGATGATTGAAGTATAAATACAAAGTGTTAAATCCATCCCTTCCTTCTTATCAGTTGAACCTAGGGATGTGCAAAAATTTATTTCCACCTGCGGAATTTTGGCAAAAGTGTGAATTTCACTTCCTCGAAAGTTCGGAGATCATTTTTGGAACTTTGGCAGAAATTCTGCTTTAAAACTGTGTAAAAAATAAAAAAAATTGTGGGATATTTTATTAAACTGTGGAAAAAGAATCTGCAGAAAGGATCACTGATAGTGGTAATTTCTGAGGCTTCTTTTAACTGCAGTTTAATCCATTAATCCATCCCCCACTGATCAGGGGTCCCAGTAAATACCTCCAGTCCCTTCCTTGGACCCTCATCAATGAATCTGTTTTCTAGTGCCCCCCCACCCACCGATCATGGCTCCCAAAACATTCTATTTCCCTAATGTCTAGCAGACCCACCTCCCTATCCTGGATTCCTTAGTCCACAAATAAACAGCTGGCACTCCACCAACTCATCCCCCTCTATTCCCAGTATACCCTGGTGTCTAGTGGACCTCCTCATCCCAGATCCCTTGTAAAAAAAAATTATCTAATTTCCCTGGTCTCTATTAGTTCCCCACAAACACCACTCTGACAGTTCATCTGCCACCACCCAACTCCCCTCCCCACCCTGCCCCTGAGCAGGCCATTAGCGCAGCACTCCTCTACCTTCCACTACCAGTGGCCAACTGAATTGTCAGTGAATAACTGCATGCTTGTACAAGCAGGAACTCAATCACTGACAGTTCATTAAACCGTGGAAAGAATAAATTCCTCAGTTTTAATGCATTTTTCTGCAGTTCACAAAAAAAGTCAACAGAACTCGGTGAAAATCCACAGAAAATCCTACTTTCGCCAACGGCGAAAGTTCCGCAATTTCTGCAAAATTTCTGAAATTTCGAGGAAGTGCCTCAAAAGCGTAATTTGCAACTTTCGCCCACCCTAGTTGAACCCTTTACTTTATGATTCAGTTTTGTTTTCCTGTGATTATATGTTTTCCTAAGTTGTGCTGCTGTTCTATACATCCATCCAATTACCTCCATCTGCCCTTTTCTATGTCAAGCCCACAGACAAAGTAAAACATCTTGGAACACCACATCATGATATTCCAAGTTTACCTCTAATAACATTGATCATCACCACCTTAATTGCATGCATCTGGACTGACAAACATGGACTTATATGGCAGTATATATGCCATGGACAGCCATGCAGACCATGAATCCAACAGCAGTCAAGATACAACCTTGTCCTCCTCTTCTGGCCTCCTTGTGTCCTCCACATCCACAAGCAATATGGTCTACCACTGCCTTGACCTCATCCACTCATTCAAGACTGAAAAATAAGGACACAAGTCAGTGTAAATACCATTGCTGACAGTCATGCAAACCATGCATCCACCAGCAATCAAGACAAAATCTCCTCCAAATTTGTCCTGCTTTTATCTTCTACATCAACCAACAATACAGGCTACTGTCAAATCCACCTCATGCATCCAGATGGAGAAATACATATCTTTAAGCCACCTTATATGTTATTGCCAAGCAAACCTCCACACAGCCAGCCCACCTAACAGCCTGCCAGTCAGCAAACCAGCCTTCAAGCCAAGCCTCTAGCCAGCCAACACCTTAAGGCAGAAAGACCTGAAGTCCAGCAAAGGCCATTTTTATCTACTGCGATGATAATTTACTGTAATTGATTTTCACACTACTTATCTTCACTGTTGGTGGTGAGTTCATCATTGCACAGGAAGGGCTTACACCTTGCTTACAAGACATTAGCATGTTTATTTTTTTCCTTTTGTCTGCCTCTCACTTCAGACAGCCCACAACAAGCAATAGACTAAAGTTGCCACTTCCTTCACCACCCCTCTCTCTGCCAGTGATGTGCTGTTAGGATGCATAGATAGCACCAATTTAACGGTAAGTATCATGACTTATTTTTTTTCTTTTTTTAAATTTTAATGTTAATGTTTTTCTTTTACAGGTAAACAGTGACATGGTGGCCGTGCCAAGTCAAGCTAAATTATTTCTCTTTTGTCTACTCTGGTGACATATCTAGTAAGAGTGGAATTGTACAATGGATATACTATGCAGCCACAACAGTGGCTAAATCAGACTAAGTTACTTGTTTTTTCCATACATGACCAACATATTAAACTTGGAGTAGGCAACATAAGTGTCATCTGTGCAATCAGTCAACCACAGTGGCCATATAGTTCTCCCTCATCTTAACAGGTCTCCTTCTTTCCTGCTGTCTCCTCATCCAATAAAATAACAAAAAAGAGAAGCACTACTGGACTCCTTAAGGTGCTGCTGTCACATAAACCATGATATTCACCCCCCTGGTAGATTTACTCAATATCATTGGAAATGATAACTTAGACAACCTTGCTAATAGCCTTTTAAATGAACTAGGACACAATCTGTGTGTCACCTCAAACCACAATGATAAGGTTAATCAAGTAGGTCGATGCCCCCCCATGTCTTCTAGGTCTTCACTTCCTAAGTCTCTGATATTATCCAGTAGCTCAAACTCATCACGTGTATGTTTTTCCTTATTGACTAATACTTCTACTTTGCCCATGGACACTACACCATGTCCCTTGCCACCTGCTGTAGATCAAAGACAGGTATATGTTCTATGGGATTCGATTATTAAACATCTGAACAGAGATATATGTGAACATGACAAAGTGAATCATACCTGCTGAAGTTTCTGGGGAGCTACAATAGCTGATATTACCTCAATAGTGAACAAAATCTTAAATAATCATGGGCCAGATCCCGTTGTGGTACTACATGTGGGTACAAATAACATCATGCATGATGACCTAGTTGAAATTTAAAAAGATCTAGTGGCATTATCTAACTGACTAGTAGAACATGGTTGTGAGATTATTTTTTCCAAAATCCTGCTTGTTCCATGAACATCATATGAGATATACCAAATAATCAAAAAAAATCAATGAGTGGCTTCGAAAGTGGTGCCTAAGACAAAAATATGTATGTATCACTCACTGGGAAGAGTTCTCACACCAGATTGAACTCTTCTGTGGTGACGGACTTCATTTGAGCCATTGACGCAGCTCTTTATTAGGTAAGCATATCATAAACCATATAAAAAAACATTTAAACTGATAGACTTGGTGGAGAGGCAGGGTAATTCTCCCTCTCTGAACAGAGGAAACACCGGGCATAACAAATGTCTTGGGAATAATCTGAATTTCTTATACTTCAATGCTAGATGCCTACTTAATAAAATAGATGAACTTAAATTAAGACTAGTCTCTGACAAAATTAATAAACAGTAGTTGCAGTAACCAAAACATGGAGTGATGATAAATCCAGTTGGAACAACTACCTACTGGGGTACACACCCCGCACTCTAAATAGAATAGATAAAAGAGGTGGGGGCATGGCAATTTTTATAAGAAATAACCTGCAGACATTAAATATTTCAGATAAGATTAAACCATCTAATAGCCCCACAGAAACCATCTGGATCGAATTAGTCCTAAATAAAACAAAACATGTTATCCTGGGGATTTGTTACTGTCCATCTAACACTACATCTGAGACCCTAGATGCAATAATTCAGGAAATTGAAATAGCATGATCATTATCAGACATTATACTTATGGGCAACATTAATCTAAGTGATATAGCCTTGAAGGACTAGATAGCTTCATCTGAGTCAGGCAAAACATTAATCAATATATGTTAACAATGTAACCTCACTCAATAATTAATCTACAAACAAGAGGGGATAGTATCCTTGATTTTATTATTCATAATAAAAATGTGGAAATAAAAAATATCTTGATCCAATCACCTATTGGCAATAGAGACCACTATGCCATCACATTTACTCTGGTAAGCTCTTTCACACAATAGTAGCCACAGACATTGCCAGCTATTTCCCGAAATTTCTGTGATATTTCTAGACAAATCTCTTGCTTTCTGCATTACCACAGTAGGGGCAGCAGAGAGAAACTCTTTAGAAATTTCACAAAATATCTGGAAATAGCTGGCAATGTCTGTGGCTACTACTTTATTCATTGATAGTATGACAAAAATATATATGTATGAGAAAGCAGATATTCCTAGTATTGAATTGAAAATTAATTACATTGACTGGGATCAAATATTTTCATCATTACCCATTATAGAAAGTTGGGATAAACTCTGTAACACTTTCTGTGATCTAAGAGATACCTATATCCCCTCAAAACTAAACATACAGATAAAAAACATTCTTCTAAATGGATGAATAAATCTATAAGAAAGTTCAAACTGCAAAAAAAAAAAAAAAATACCAACACGTTACTTATCTGAAATCTCAAACACAAACTAACTGGATTTCTTGCTTACATATTCAAAAAAAGTGTAACAAAGTATTCATAGGGCAAAAACAAAATGGGAACATAAATTAGCATCTAAAGCCAATAAGAAGAACAGCAAATCTTTCTTTTCATATATTAACACACTTAAAAAAAATATATAGGTCCCTTATTGATTAACAATAATACAATTCATGACCCTTACGATGTGGCCAACATTTTTAATACAAAATTCTGTTCAATATTTCAGTCTTCACAGAACGTAGCTAAACACACTGTACTGGGGAACCCATTTAAATATCTGATGAAAGCATTTTCAGAAAATTATCCTCCCTTAAGGGTAAAACTAGTACTTCACCCTATGAAATATCTGGCCATCTATTATATCAACTCACTGACAGTCTGGCACACCCTTCAAGATATTTTTCGAAAAATATATAAACTTAAATTACATCCCCGATTCATGGAAAACAGCATATGTCTTCCCAATACATAAAAAGGACAGAAGAATAACTGGAAAAATTATAGACCTATAAGTCTAACATCACCCCTATGTAAAGTATTAGAAAGTATAATTATGGACTTCATTTCCCCAGCTCTAGACAAATTCGATAGTGCCCAGCATGGATTTAAAAAAGGTTGCAGCTGTTTAACAAACCTACTATGTTTTTACTAGGAGATTAACTGTCAGCTTGACAATAAAACACCATATGATGTTATTTTTGTCGATTTTAGTAAGGCATTTGATTTGATGCCCCACCGGGCCCTAGTACAAAAACTAAATAGCATAAATATCAATCAGAAAACAGTTAACTGTATTTCTAACTGGTTAACAGACAGGACACAAAGATTCATAATTACTGGACAGCTCTCTGACATCGGCAAGGTGACCAGCGGTGTCCCGCAAGGCTCTGTGTTAGGCCTTTGCCTGTTTCAAGCTTTTATAGCAGACCTTATGAATAAGTGTTTTTCTACCACCACCAAATATGCAGACAATGTTAAAATATGCAGACAATGTTAAAATCAGAAGGCCCTGTTCTAAATCCAAGCAAACAGCCTCCATACAGAAAGAGCTTGATTCCATCACACAGTGGGTAACTAAGTGGGAGATAAGACTAAACTCCAACAAGTGCAAAGTGATGTACATGGGCCCAAATAACCCATGTTTTACATATAAATTAGATGGTAATACACTAATCACAATATCCAATGAAAAAGATCTTGGGGTCAATATATCGGAGGATTTTCTTCCTGCTTCTCAAATTAATGGGGTCATTCTAAAAGAAAACAGAGTAATCTGGTCAATTAAAAGAAACATAAAATCCAGAGATTGCAAAGTGATTATGTCATTGTACAGAGCATATGTCTGTCCTCACCTAGATTATGCTTCACAATTATGCTCCCCTTTTAAGAAATCTGGCATCTTAATATTAGAAAAGGTACAAAAGAAATACACTAAACTCACTAAAGGTCTTTATGATGTCCCATATGAATCTAGAATTAAATCCTTGAACCTGACATCACTAACCACTAGACATCTTGAGGGGATCTCCTCTCTATGTATGACATTATGCAGGACCCATTTTTACCAACTGAATTAAGATTTAAATTTAAAAACAACATATATAGCACCCGAGGGCATCCTCTACAGTTACATGGTAGAAAATGTAACCTGATGGCATGGAACTACTTCTATGCCATAAGAACTATTGGTCCTTGGAGTGCTTTCCCTATTGAGGTTATTACAAGCAAATTGAAATTAGTATTTAAGCACAGATTAGATAAATTGATACTCTCAAGTGCTAAAATTAACTGTTATCAATAAAAGGAACAAACATGGGCCTTCTAGCTCCTATAACTCCTTAGTAAGATCCCTAATAGTATGAAGTATGAAAAACTAACAAAAAAAAGCGCACACAAACTAAAGGGAATGCAACAAAAATTATTTTTTGAAGTTGTGTAATACAGGAACACTGACTAGCTGCAGCAATGTATCGCCTCAGCTGCAGGCTTCTTCAAGGGCAGAGAATGACTTGTTATCAGTGCATTTTTTTAGAGTGCCTTAAATTAATAGCATTCAAGTGAACTACATTAAATAATTAAACATATGCTCATGGTGATTACAAGAAAAGTGCAAGTGTCAATATAAGTGCATTAAAATCTTTTTACAATAACAACAACCTCACTTGTATCAAAACTGCATACTGTGAAGCTGTGATAATAAATTAATAAATATTTTATCTGAAATGTACCACTGTAGTTAAATATCCATGGAAGTACTGTATATACCATGGGCAAAACACTCACAAATTTTGGACTGGATGAAATTGGAAGGGGTGGTGGGCTACCTAATTGAGTTTTGTATAATAACATGAATAAATACTCTCCTCCCACATGCTAAGTAAACAGCCAACAATATTAACTATGAACAATTTTTTTGGTAGTTTGGCATTCTAGTCTGTATATAAAATATTCTGGACCCTTATCATGAAACAATTCCCTCTCACTATATTCATTACAAAATTAGAAAAAAAAAACCTTTTAGTAAGCTTTATCAAATCTACCCCTATAAGTAAGCAAGCTTATAACATTTTTCCAGTAATTAAACTGAGGAGAAGGGAACATCCAACCAATATTGTAATCCTAGGTACAACTGAATTTAAATAAAAAATTAAGACAACAGTAGAAAGGAATTACTAAAGTAAGTTTGTGCCTGCATTACAACATACAACTAGGCAGGCAGCATGTAATCACAAATGATCATAAATTACATTCATATTTCATTCATTGTACAGTTAAATATATTTGGTTTGTAGACATGATGTAGCCACTACATATATCTATATCCTTTGCAAAGAACTGCATTAATACATCATTTAGGGTAACTTAATGCAACAAAAATAGAGAATTGTGGTATCAGGGTTTCCCATCCTAACACCCCCACCCCCTCCTAAGTAGCAAAAGGAAAAACATTAGGGTTTTGTGTCTCCAGAATTGGCAAATCAGTGGTGGGGTCTTTCTTGAGCATTTTCAGCTGTAATGCCCACCCCATTCCATGAACAAACAATGTCACACATGATCTCTTTTTTTTTCATGCAGGACCCACAGAGGGGATGGGTGAGCATTAGTGTTGACAACCCCCAAGAAAGACGCCATCACTATTTGCCAAGATGCCACAAATACAAAACCCTAATTTTTATCTTTTGCTGCTTGGAGAGGTATGGGGGCACTAGGGTGGAAACCCTAATTCCACATTTACCTGCTTTTCCTGAATTAAGCTTCCCTAGCTTGTGGATTAACACAGTTTTTGGCACAAACTTTCCTTACTTTTTTAGGTAGTATATTCAAAGCCTCATTTGCCAGTAGGAGTGCAGGGCCCTCCCATCCCTCCATAGATGCATTCATGCATTTCAGCCAAAACAACAACCAAATTGTTAGGATAGCATTATTATTATTATTATTACCCCACTTCATAAATGCTGTGCTGAGAATTTTCCAATCCCCACTGAAACATCACTCTGCATCACTGCAACATCTTTCCACACCACAGGTGTGAAAATACATTTTCAGTATGATTTGAAAAATGACAGCTGTCACATTCATGAGGTGGTGTAAAAAAATTGCCATATTGAAAATTTGGGGTCAAAATATTTAAAACTGCTAACGTTACATGTTAGCATAGCAAAATTACAATGTATGTGCATAACTTTGCCATTTTTATATAAGTGGACCCCACATTTTAAACATATCCATCTTATGACCTCTCCTCATGAACTAGGATAGTGAACATTTTCAGGTTTCACTGAAAAACTGATTTTGCCAAGTGACCACAAAATCACCTTTAGGGCCAGATATGTGGAATTCCACCATCATTGTTCAGGAGGTTGGGTCTCCAAAAGGCCATGTTGAAAATTTGTTGTCAAAATATGCAAAAATAGGCTGTCTCAGTGGTGCTGAGGTTTGAGGTTCTGAATGCCACATCTCACTCCATGCCGGTGGCCTGGGTTTGGGAACGGGCTCTGGTCAACAGGGGTTGGCAGGGGAGGAGAGTATTGAGCATCCAGAGGACCATTCTCCTCTCCTGGGGAGGGCTTGGGTATGTGCCCATCACTCTAGTGAGGCTGGGGGAGCAGCGGTTAGGGGCATCTTGAGACAGAGTTGGGCGGTGGTGGACATCCTGCAAGTAAGCGCAGTAGCATGCTTGCCATGCACTAGATGTCATTGCATGTCTGTGCCATAGGGGTTCAATCTAGAAAATCCTTCACTGTAAGCAGGATGATGCCTCCAATAGGCAATCTTCCCATGAACAAACAAAGCCCGGTGTAAACCAGGGCGGGGTCTCAAGACTGATGCAGTTTCTTCACCTGGTCCTTCCCCTGCCAGGGGGAGCCCATCCATGTGGGCTAACCAATGGTACTTCCCGATTCTGTAGTCAGGGCAGAGGCTGTCAATAGGGAAAGTTGTGGACCTTCATAAAATGGCTGAATGGGGTTAAGTAAGCCCCATTGCCTGTGAGGAACAAAAATAGAATCTAACAAAAAAGTATGCAAATATGGCAAAGTTATGCATCAAAGTTGAAAATCCCATTGAAATACATTGAACCACATTTACCTTTATTTCTCATATTGCAGTCAGCAGTTTGAGCAGCAAGGTGTGTCTTCAATCAGAGAGTGGATCTTCATCCTGGAACCTGTTCAGGAGAGTGAGGATGTGTGCCGGGTGTAGGGGGTGTGGGGTGGTTTTTGCTGAGTGGGAGATTCAGGATGGGGAGAGTTACATCACAGAGGGACCTTTTTTACAGGTTTTATAAAAAAAGACATTGAGGGACTGTTTTCATTATTACAGAAATAGGACAGCCATCAGAGAGTGGGGTGTGCCATTAGACACCAGGGAAGCAAAACATTACAACAGGGACAGCAATTGGAGGGTGGGGGGGGTCAATTCTATGTGATAATGACAATTGCGGAAAGGCGATCACTGTTAGGGTGAGTGTACATGGGCGAAAATCAATTTCAGTGATGTACACTCAAGGCGCAGACAAAAGGGGCGCCGAAAACTTAGGTTTGTTTATGTGGGGGTTCCCCCCAGACCCCTGCCCACAAGGGGCTTTGACCCCCGTACCCCTCTACTAAAGGATTCTCAACTCCAGGGGAGTGCACGTTGGGGGGGGTTAAGACAAAAAAAAAGTGATACACTGGACAGGTGCAAAAATACCAACATGCAGAGAATCAAACCTGGCACCCTCCCAACCTTAGCCTGCCATGAACCAACCAACCCACATGGCTAGCTCTGCAATCCACCACTATGCTACACCTCACAAACCCTCCCTCTCACAAACCCTCCCTCCCCTTCCTCCCATCACACGGCATGCTCACCCCCCCCCGCACGTATACATATAGAGACAGGATGTCGTTATACCCATATTTGCCCCCTATCCAGTAACCCTGTGAACAGGTGCTGCTATTGAGTCACCCTTTTTTATGCACTCAATAGTGGATACTCTTATCATGGGATACCAGTGAGGGGGGGTTGTCACTAGATGCCAGTGAAAGGAAAATCTATTATGGGGATGGCAATCACAGGATGGGGGGTGCCACTAGACTACTGGGAAAGGTAAATGCATAACAGGGATGGCAATCGGGGGGGGGTGCCACTGGACACCAGGGAAAGGTAAATCAATAACAGGGATGGCAATCAGAGAGTGGGGGTGCCACTAGACACCAAGGAAAGGTAAAGCAATTAGGGGGATGGCAATTGGAGGGTGTGGGTGCTACTAGACACCAGGTAAACATGAACAAAAGTGCAGGTACAATGATCAGAGGGGAGGACCACTAGACACCAGTGAAACATTAATCTATATGGTGAGGGCAATAGGGTTAGTGGGGGAAGCCACTAGACACCAGGCAAACAAGTAAACATATGGAACAATG
This sequence comes from Neoceratodus forsteri, assembly GCA_016271365.2. Taxonomy (NCBI): domain Eukaryota; kingdom Metazoa; phylum Chordata; order Ceratodontiformes; family Ceratodontidae; genus Neoceratodus; species Neoceratodus forsteri. Next base: position 660,199,631 of record CM057449.1, read on the forward strand.
ATCGGAGCCTAGGGGATGCCACCAGACACTAGAGAAACTGCGTCTCACTGGTCTCACTGCAGCCCACAACACAAGTTCCAAATTGTGGCTGCAGAAGTCAAGAAAGTCCCACTGTTATCATGTAGAGAACATGGGTAAACCGTTCCTCTTGCTCAGCTGGGCAACTGAGATTTTCAATCCCCAGAAAGCATATTTCTATCAATTGTAATATAAGACAAACAACAGAATATAGCTAAATGGGTCCCATTTAGCTGTGATTGTGTCTTTTTTTTCTTAAAAGCTATAATTTGCATATATTTTAAATCCATGTAAGCTTAAAACTAAAAAGAAAATGGTAGCCATCTTGACTTTTTTCCCCAACACGACAAATAAAACACTCGTAATATTTTTTTTTTACCTTTTGCAATTGTATTGTTTTACCTTTCACAATAAGTTTTTCACTTTTCACATTGTTTTTTTTTAACAGTCACACCAGAATGTTAACTCAAAAATCATTATAACTTTAGGACCGTTGAAGATTTTTTTCACCAATCCTTCCCAAAGCACATTCTTGGCATTGCCCTTCTACCCTGAAAATTTCATTACAAAATTCCACACCAACTAGGCTGTAAGTGACAGCAACAAATTCACAATGTTAAGTATAGGAAACCAAACATATTTTTTTCTCTGTTTTTTGGTATTCCATTTCTTGAACACCATACAAGATACTGTCACAAATCTTTCCTCACCTCGAGATTCTGGCAGCCTGACCACGTATGACAGATTTTGGGCTATTTCAGCCAAAAATGCAAAAGTTATTAATATGCAGAACATGGGGTTTAATATTAAACATGCTACTCAATCGTAACTATAGGGATGCAACCATGCCCCTATAATATAGACATTAACTAAGATAAGGAATGACAGAAAATATTATCACAGGAATGACTTAAAGTCAATTTGGTCATTGAGAACAGATGGACTCAGTGCATCCAATGTTGCTATTCATCTCATTCTCTCTTCAGTAGCCTTCTAGGTCTCTCACTTCCCTGCACTTGGGTGGAACATGCTCCAGTGGTCCAAATCTTAATGTAATTGTGGATGAGCCATGGGTCTACCTGACATGCACACCCAGGGCATTGTTTTCATTCTAATTCAAGGTGGCTCTCACATGCCCTGGATGCAGTATTTCAGGGGAAAAACAATTCATCCAACATAAAGAAAATAACATGAGCACCAACACGAGTAAACACAAAGAACGTGTCTGTCAGTTGACATATCTGTTGAGACAGAGCACCTTATCAGTTTTAAGGTGCTCAGATGGGTTGCCTGTTTGTGCATAAGTGCAGATGATGCATTGTATGCATTTATTAAATCCTACTTTCTGACTAGTAATAGCTGATTTACAGGCTACAAAATGGTTACCCATCATGTGGTTGGCTATAGTCTTACCCCATCTAATAGTAACAAGGGGTAGGTCCCACTAGTGGCTGGAGATTATCATCTGCTGTGAGTACTGCCCACCTATGATGTATAATCTGTCTGATTTCATTAACTCTTTCATGGTAATCCATTATCATTGTCATTGACTGGTCCTGAGCTGTATTGGATGTAGGGCTAGTCTTAACTGTTAGAAATGCCTGTCTTGATTAGTTGTTTATTTTTACCCTTTCCAATGCAATTTCAATAGTATTAAGTGCATAGCCCCATTTTTTAAAACTGATTCCACTTGTTTAGACCAAAGACTGTATCTGACAGGCAATTTTGCTTCAGTCAAATCCACATTAAGGGATGCTCTCTATTTTTGATCTTGGATGTAAGCTGTTGGTCCCTAAGTGGTATAGATTGATATACAGTAGGTTTTCTGTATGGAATGCTCTCTACCATACCCTCCTCACTGACCATAAGTTTTACATCTAAAAAATCTATGGCCTTGGTATAAATCCTAATTGTGCAATGCAGATTCCATTGGTTCTGATTAAGCCAATGTACACATTTTCCTGCTGACTTGACACCCAACCCCGGACACAAATGATATTGTCAATAAAACAGCATAAGTGAAGAATGTTTCTGGGGTGGGGATTCAAGTCTGATTGAACAACCTCCTCTTCCCAGTGAGTCACAAAGAAGTTCATGTATGACAGCACAAGTGCTACCCCAATATTGTTCCTCTTATCTGCAAACAAAATTGTTGGTCAGCTTTGAAGTACTGCAGTTGTGTCTAAACACAAAATCAAGAAATTATATTATAAAATCCCTTGGCACAGTATCAAACATTGTCCCTCTATGCAGAAAATGTTTTACAGCAGCTATGCCTTTATCATGCCGGATGCTTGTGTATAGGGAAGTAATGTTCATGGCAATGCTGAAGTACTCAGGTGACTCACTTGAACCCTCCAATCTCTGCCATACATCCATGGTGTCTCTTAGATAAAATATAGTTTTAACCATGATCTGTTACAAAAAATAATCCACAAATCTGGCGGGACCACCACTGAATGACAAAATGCCTGAGGCTATGGGTTGCCCGGGAGGGCCCCTCACAGACTTGTGCATGTTAGGGAGGGTGTAAAATGTAGGGCGGATAGGGAAGTCAGTACAGAGAAAATTGTATCCTGCTTGATTGATCCACTTATAATGCTTGGCCTTGTCTAATAACTCAGTATATTCCTGAAAGGAAGTGTAGGGTCAAAAGTTAATTAAGCAATAAGGCATGACACGGTGTAGGTTATTGGGGGAATTTTTACCCACGCATTGTGTGGTGTGTCACGAGGTGCAGCTGAGTGACTTAACCACACAAGAAGTGGGTAAATCCACCAATAACCCACACTCTGGAGTGCCTTATTGTGATTATACAATAGACCCATGTATAAAAGATATTTTAAATGTGTTTAAGTATGTCTTTTATAAATGCCATTTCTCAGCCGTGGGTTATTGCAGGATATAGAAACATAGAAATATAGAATTTAACTGTAGATAAGGACTACTTGGCCCATCCAGTCTGCCCATTTCCCTACCTAATGGATAAGCTGCAGATCCTAGTTAACCAGCAACCTACTTTTTCCTACCCCCCCAGAATTGCCTTATGACTGTCCCATGCATGCTTGAATTCCACCACTGTTTTTGACTCCACAACCTCCTCCAGAAGGCCGTTCCATGCATCCACAACCCTCTCTGTGAAAAAATACTTCCTTACATTACCTCTGATCCGCCCCCATCTTCAAATTGTGCCCCCTTGTTCTTGCACACCTCTTTTTCTGAAAGATGCTACCTCTTGGACTTTGTTGATTCCCTTGAAGTACTTGAAAGTTTCTATCATGTCTCCCCTCTCCCTCCTTTCCTCGAGGCTATACATATTAAGCTTCATAAGCCTCTCTTTATATGTCTTCCAGTGCAGATCCTGCACCATTTTAGTTGCACTCCTCTCGACAGCTTCCATCCTGTCTATGTCTTTGCGGAGATTGGGTCTTCAGAACTGCACACAGTACTCCAGATGGGGTCTCACCAGCTGTCTGTACAGAGGGATAACAACTTCCTGTTTTCTACTGGTGATCCCTTTCCCTATGCATCCCAGTATCCCCCCAGCCCTCCTTACTTCCCTCTCACACTGCTTGCCCACATTTAGGTCATCTGATATGACTACCCCCAGGTCCCTTTCCATTTTTGTTGTTGTTAGTATCTCACCCCCCCCATTGTGTACTCTTATACCACGGTCATGTGATATGTTTTGACCAATGAGGTTACAGAATTTTCGTACCCCATTGTAAAATATTGCATAATACTTCCTATCAGACAGCTGTCTACAAATACCAGAAACATACTGTTTGGTATCTTATATCACCACAGCACTACCCTTGTCAGATGACTTAATAGTAATCTGGGGTAGTTCTCTAAGTTCTTTAATTGCTTGCCAGTCAGTGCTAGACACATTGTGGTGCCATGGTGGGGGCGGGGAGCTCTGCAACTATTTAAAGTCATGCATTGTCAGATTTTCACACACTTTAATTGTGCTATGTTGTGGTATACACAGTACAGACTAAAATGTGCCCTTATTTTTCAAATTTGTATTGGCTGTTAACCTTTTTTCCAAAGTTTCAACATCTTGACTCTCTATAGAATTATTAGACATATTTTCTGCAACATTAAGTACAACATTAGTATCTCCCACTAATAAATATTTTCTTAATTGATTATATTAAGAGGGTAATTAGTAATGTCTGAAATAATGTTAAATTGTTGAATGTCCTCTACTTAAAACCCCATAGTTAAAGGATTATATGGGTGGGGGGGGGGCGAAATGTTCAGAAAAAATACATTGAAGTCCAACTTCCTTAGAAATACAAATAAATCAACTTGTAGGTTGAAATAATCAGGTGGTACAGAAGGTATGAATGACAGTCCTTTAGCTAGAACATCTATCTATCTGTGCATTCAAAAGATTTGCAGCAGAAATATTTACTATATGCACAGTCTCTACTTTTTCTCTGACATTCTCCTCTTGATAATTATCTTGCCACATTAGGTTTTTATGCCTCCTTGACCTCCTCTTCTTCCCTTAATACTTGCGTTGCTGTTTGCCTCCACTCGCTGTTGGGATTTTCAGTCTAAAAAATTAACTTTTTTTTTTGTTCCCACTCACTTCTCCCCCCCAGCTGTCACTCCTGTTACTGTTGATGTTTGGAATATGGATTCCTGCTCCTGTTGTTCCCTCTACTTCTGGATCCATGTTTCCAGTCTCAGCTAAAGACTCATCCCTCCATGTAATCACTCAGGTCCTGTTCAGACTCATTCTTTTTATGATCTACTATATCAGTTTCAAATGTATCAGCTTTTTTCTTTAAATATAGTAACTGTCAAATTCCTTGAACTCATTAATGTCTTTAAATGTTTGTAATTCTATTTGAATCTTGGTATTTTTTTTCATCATTACTATAATTTCTCCATTATTGTTCTATTAGGATAGCTACTAAAGCCTTAAAGCAACTTGCCAACAATTGCTCCAACTGTTCTTTTAGATATTGATCTACTGTAGATGGCCTGAGAATAGGCCTTTACATACTTTCAAGCCCCTTGGGACTCTTTTTATTTCAAAGTATTTCTCTAATGTTATCTGGTTATACCATTTGTTGATCTCCTGTAATGTTATTTTATTTAGTTTTAACACAAGACCTCTGTATTTTCAGTGTAGTGGTTACAGTCCCATCGAACATGAGGCCCTTGATGTCCCATCTTCATGTACTTTTCTCAGCATTCCTGACACTGAATATGTTATCATGCATTTTGTTCCTTTGGTTGTCCTGAGTCTCGTCATCTGAATCCTTGTTTAATTCTCTGCTAAAAAAACATACCCCACCCCTGAGGAAGACCACACCCTGGTCGAAACGCTGGGAAAGCTGGGTAGGAGAACTATCTCCATGTTGGTGAGACGAGCTACCTGTTTCTATTAATTTCACAAAATAAACGTTTTGGATTTGGAACTAACCAAAGTGTCTCATCCTACTTCTATCTCACAGTGCAGAGTTATTTTGGACTTCAAGAAGTATTGGGGTAAACAAACCCTCTCTCTGCACCGAACTCCTTTATAAGTTTGCATATAGTAACGTTGTTTGGAAACTGTTTAATTCTCTGCTAGCTGACATGAGTTACAGCTGAGAAGCTTGGTTCAGGAATTGTTAGTGATTCTAACCATAGAGTAACTGCACTGTGTGACTACACACTGCTGGGTGCCTTCTCATAAACTGAATCAGCAAAACAACATAACAGAGAAGCACTCCTTTGGACTCCTTAAAGTTCTGCTGTCAGATGAACTGCAAAGCAAAAAAAATAAACAGCACACAAACTAAATCTTACAAGACAGAAACCTTTGGCAACATGGTCTCCATTCACATGGTCCACATGATCCAAAGAAATTCACCACAAGCTGGTATTAAGATCCAAAAAAGCTTTATTCCAATAATCCAAAGGTAAAAAAAAACAAAAACAACAGTAAGATGCAAAGGATAAGCACACCCTCCCTCAATTATCCATGACTGAATGTTTTTGCACGAGAACATACACTTTCACAAGGCAGCAAAAGTGTATGTGATAGGTGCATAAATAGCTGAAAAGTTAAAGTGACAGTGCAGCATTAAAATGCTTAGGGGCATATGAGCGGCAAATAAATACACTAGCAAAAGATCATGTAAACCAGGCCTCTAAGTATATACATACAGTAAATGCAGAAATGAATAGCTAAAAACAAATGAATTCAGTGATGATGAGGCAAAATGGTGTAGAGAAAAAGCATTTTTTATGCTGTAAACAAGCAAAGGAGAAAACGAGAATTAGTGGGGGGAGTGAATATGGGAAAGGAAATAATGGTGAAGGAAGGGAAGGAGGGAAGTGGTGGAGACTAGGATGGGGAGGAAAGAGGGGATGAAGGGAAAAAGAAAAGTACAAGAAATCTGATCATTAATAAATGAATGCTGTTAGTAAGATAAAAAGAATGAAAAATGTAGCTGGTTTCAAAAATTGAAATAGCTATAACGACTATAGGATAAAAAGCAACAATGCTAAAGTCAAGCGATAAATAAACTGACAAATATCAAAAAAGCATCAAAAAAATGGCATCATGGAAATACATAAGAGAAGCAAGAAATTGCAATATGGGAACAGCTGGAAATGTTCAATAAGGCCAGTCCATTCATAAGACTTTAGATTGTATTGCCAAAGTCTTTCTCTGCAACAATTTTGTATCCACATTGCCCCCTCTGACTGTGGCGAAAACTCTTTCTATGGCTTGAAAAGTAGAACAATGTTCTTTTTAGGGCTGCAGCTGGGTGGAGCCCTTCAGTCCTTTTAAGATCACTGAGTAAAAGGGCTCTGCATTCTTTCCCACCAAACAACACTTTAGAACAATGAAAATTTAGAGTTCCATCAGTCCCCTGCACTGTTTGTGAAACCCTCTGCTATGTCAGTGCAGTCTTATCATTGGCATTTTTTCTGCCATTGGCAGCTGCCAGCAAAAAACACAACAGCCTGTGCTGACAGTCAATAGAAACTCTGCAAACTGAATAGTAAGCTAGACCAGAGCGACCATCCAGTGAGGTCTGAAAGCTTAGGCATGTTGTGCTTTTTGGAACATCTATGTTGGTCCAGTAAAAGGTATCAAACCATTTGCTTCTGGATCTGTTCTTACAAGGAGCAATACGGCAACTAAACTTAATCCAGTGAGGTGTCATTTCCTGATTACTAAAGGCTGCTGTTCCCACAGGCTCTCTTTTAAGATTTAGTGCTATTGTTTGTTTGTTTTTTCAGTTCAGCTTTGTCTGTATTAAATGCTTTATTATGTGAATAAGTAGCATTTTATTTAGGGAACTGTCAGGATCATTTGACAAAATGCATTGGTTGGACAGAATGAATTCACTCTTCTCAGCTGACAGTTGGCATGGTCTCAGCTCAATATATTTAACTATTTCAACAGACTCAGTTGTAGGGCTTAGTATTATTTTTAAGATCAGCATTATTAGTATTAAGTCTGTCAATTGTGAATTTATAATGTTTTGTTTCTTTGAAATGTCTGGATTTTTTGATATTGTAGAACACACTCCTTTTAAGGCATTGATTCACTTTCACTGCTGGTGAGTGATGTGGTCTCAACTGTGGTTTCTTAAAACTGCATTCATGGGCAATGTGTTTACTACTGTATACAGGAACGTGTTACTCCTAGATGATTTAATTATAGAGTTTCCTGTTGACATTAGTACTCTCTAACTAATGTTTAAGCAAGATTGCAGTGATTTGAGTAACCATTTAATATTATTTTTATTTTATGTAAGTATTTGACACTAAGAATTATTTGATAATTCTGCATCTGTGCCCTTGCTCAGTGAGTGATTGCTGCTATATACACTGTTGTTATAATAACAATGTGGGAGTGCTTGGTAACTGGTTCTATTTGCTATATGCTGCTAAATGCCAGTGGGTGAAATCCTTTCAAAAGTGAATATATCTATGCTCATTGGGAGAGTTTGTCAATTAATAGATTACACTGTGTGACAGACAGAATATCTTCTCGGATATCACAAAGCCTCGTAGCTTCATTGTGACAAAAAGCATCTATTCCGACTTCCTCACAGTTTCCACTCCCTCACAGTTTCTGTTATGAACATTCAGTATTGTGTTAATTTTAATCCCTTACAAATCAGTTAGTGGAAATATACAACCACAGAGCCTGTTTCAGCTGTGAGCGACATATGCTTATTTTCATTAGGGTGTCTCACTTGCTGTGTAATAGCAAGTGGCTTGTTTCTACCTCTGTTCACACTGCAAATGAAAGGCATACTTAAGTACATTAACAATGTACAGTACGTTTGAAAAAAAAATTGCACACAATCTTTAACAACTTTATTTGGACACTAGGTGAGCCTCTTATGGGTATTAGAGTGTAGAAACTTGCATCCTTCGGGCATCAGAATGGCTCACCTTTGGCTTGCAGTTCTTTTGCCCTAAGAATCTGCAAGGTGAGTAGAGATGCAGTGAAGTTTTAATTCATGGGCAAATATGCCACGAAGTTGGCAAATTGGCCCCATGGAACACTTTGAGCAATTTTTAAATTTACTCAAAATTCACCAATTTTGACTTCATCTTGCTTTTGTGGTTTTTAAGTGCAAATTGCATATAACAAAACAAAGCAAGTAGAGGTGACAAATAGGATATCCCCCAACACCACCTACAATCTATCCCTGGTGTCTAGTGGACCCCCCTGACACAGTTACAACAATCACTCTCCTGCTCCCACCTGCCACACACCCACCGATCACTGACCAGTTGGTCACATATAAAAATACATATTTTTTTTAATTAATTGCCCCATTCCCTATTGTCTAGTGGACTCCCCACCCAGCCCACTCCACCAGCGCCACACCACCATGCTCCACCCAGTCCACCCCCAGCGGGCCACTGGCATAGCCTTCCAGTCACCTCCATGGCCAGCAGCCCAAAGAGCACTAATGAATGTGCACATGCTTGTACAAACATGTGCTCATTCATTGCCGACTCCGTGTAATGGTGGCAGTTTTCTGGGGTGTAAAGAAAGGCAGGGAGCTTCTCCAGTTGCCTACAGGGGGAGGGATGAGGGGTCAAAAACATCATTCTCCCATTCTGCCCCCCCCGTGGGAGATGGGAGAAGCCCTATGCCCTTCTTTACACCTGAGTAAACTGCAGCCGATGACCAGGAGCAGTCAATGAATGAGTGCATGCCTGTTGAAGCATGTACTCATTCATTGAGCTCAGTCAGACAGGCTGCTGGCCATGGAGGTGACTGGGGGGCTGTGCCGGTGGCCTGCTTGGGGTCAGGTTTGGGTGAGGAGTGGAGTGGGGGCCAGTGCATGACAGGGTGGTGGTCCACTGGACACCAGGGATTAAATCATTTTTATTTTATTATTAAGGAGGATATGGCTGGCCATGTTAAGGGTGGGATGGATCAAGGTGGGTAGGAATGGAATGCACTTGGGGTAGGGGCAGGCCTGCTATTGGCAGCAGGGGGGGCCACTAGATAACAGGGAAGAGAAATATATATATTTTTTAATTTTGTTTTTCTATTGTGTGGATGCAATGGGTGGCAGGGTGTTGGAGGCAATAATCAGTGTGACCAAGGATAGGTGGTGTGGGGGGCCACTAGACACCAGGGATTTATATTTTTTTGGGGGGTCAGGCATGAGCAAAGTTACTGTGTGGAGTGTGGAATTTCATGGGCAAAATTCCAGACTTCACCTTTGATCCTGCGCTCTGCAGGTCTGCATATTGGGCTGACTGCTTTCGTGAACTGATCGCAATACGCAGAATTTTCCATGGATTGAAGTTTGTGCACTTTGCACATCTGTAAAGGTGACACTCTTATATCAGTAAGTGGCACTCCTAGTGTCCCTTTGAAGTTATAACCTAGACAGATAATGTAGTCCACAGGTGCTGTGTTATTGTCCAGTAGTTGAAACACAGAACTACAGAACTAGAGATCCCATGTTTGAATCCCACCACAACTACTAGCTTTCTGTGTGACTCTGAACATGCCACATGGCATCCTGCACTTCAGTTCTACTGGCTTTGAAATGGGGAGAAGCAGGACCCTAGGGAACACAAAATGTTGTACATCAGTTTAGCTATCCCAGGTGAATCAACTAGATAACAACATATAGCACTGGGCTACTGGTTTCCACTAGAAGCATTTAAACAGGGACACTCAGAGTCATTTCATATGCAGTACATCTCAGAGTTTTACTGTATATAAGCCACAGTTGTGTTTACTTTGTAGGTTCCTGTGTACATCTGCTTCATTTTGTCCCTCTTTCTTGCTTTTTATATTTTTCCACTATGTCACTGTTGGCCTTTGATTCAGCCAGATTGCAAAACCCACAGATTACATTATTTTTCACCCTGACCAAGCAGCTGTGATACCCTACCAAAGACTGTTCCACTGCTCTCGCTCCCTCAGCGCCCATCACTTTTTCATACTGCCTCTGTTTCTTGTAAGGCTCACTCTCCCCAAACTACTGCTTCTCTAATAACATAACTGCTCTCTCTCTCTCTCTCTCACACCACTTCACACCAATTAAAAAAGGGTGGGACTCACACAGCAAATAAACATGAAAAACGTGCACAAAACGCCTGCTATAGTGTGTGGTTTAGTGTGAAAAGCATTTTCTGCATGAGAATTATATTAACATTCGAGTCTGACATTTGCTGGGATTTTTTGTTGTTGTTGTTGTAATTAGCATAACAAATGCTACATATAGTAGTGACCATAAACACCTTTTGAGGCAAAAATGAGAAACTGAAAATCATGTAAACAAAGCAACTGGGGAAAACGTTGATAATAAGAAGTATTAAAATGCACAAGTTGTGCTGGCCCAGTGGCACTGAGGGCTAAGGCGCTGGACACATTACCTCTTGCCACGCCAATGACCTGTGTTAGGGAACAAGCACGGCCTATCGGAGGTCAGAGGGTGGGAGGGCTCAGAGCTGAATGGAGCTGCCGAGTAGCAGCTCTCCTTTCTGGGGAGGGAAGGTGGTATCCCTCTGCTCTTGATTGCCTCATGGTGGAGGCCAGGGGGCAGCCCAGGCCAGAGAGAGTGCCAGGCACTAGGCCAATGGGTGGGCAGATGGGGCTGTTACCAGGGCTGTAGTACACATGTGCACCTCCACAAGCTTACATCTCTACTCCTGGGGCCTTGTGGTAAAAATGGAGAAAAATGGAAAATGGCTCCTCCAGCTGCAGGATGATGTCTGACCCACTGCAGGCTCTGCTCCCAGGCCAGGTATAAGGTAAGCCTCGGTTATTCTGGGATGTCGGTACTGGGACAGCCAGTTAAGCTGAAGGACGTAGCCAGTAGAATGGCAAGAAAAATAGCTCCCCCCCCAAAATAAAATGCACAAGTCTGTGAATATTTAATGTTATTATCCGAAATTGTCCTGGAACACTGGTTGTTTTGAAGGACTGGCTGTTGCTTTCATTTGGTGCTGCTTTTGGGGCAGTGTCAGTCAGTTGTTCCAATACTTCCATTGAATTTGTTTCAACTTCCTCTGGTTTAATATTTGGCATTCTAGTTGTGCTGGTGCTAGCTTCACTGTCTCCTATGAAAATGGAGCTCCAATTCAGTGGATATATGTTTGAGGCAGTCTAGTAATTATGTGACAACCCTTTTGATGTGCATGTGTGTGTGACAGCTGTCATTTTTCAAACCCTGGCCAAAATGTATTTTTTTACATCCCGAAAGGTGATTTCACAGTCCCCTGTGTAAAATTATCATTAGTCCAGGAGTTGAACATTTCCTCTGCTCTTCTTCGTGAGGCAGCTTCTTAAAAAGTCTTTGTTGCACATTTGGTGCAAACATATCAAAAAACACATTTTCCATATTTTTACCCCAAATTTCTCACCTGCAGCCCTATCTGCTCTGGCAAAAGTTTGTCCATTTTGTTGACAGTGTTGTGAAAGGGCACTGATGCCATCAAGTTTAAGTATGCTTCTAACATGTTGTCTGATTCGTTCTTTTAACCTCATCTTAGTTTTTCCCAATGTAAAAGTCACAGCAGGCATTACATTGTGCCAAGTAAATAACATTTGATTTGTTGCAAGTAACAAACTATTTGATTTGGTACAAAGTGCCAGTGACTGGATGTGTAATGGGAGAACCTGCTTTAATATAGTGGCAAAAGGTGCAATTGCCACACTTGTGTGTCCCAGGAGTGAGGTGCTGATACAACTGTTTGTCTGTGTCCTGTTCTCAAAAGGTACTACGAACCAAAACATCTTTTATGTTTTTTCATTTTTTTTATTCTTTGTTAACCAGGTAAGGCCCACTAGGCACAGGTGCCTGTTTTCAGGGGCTACCCGAAGCACTGGAGAGGTTAAGTGACTTCTTAAGAGTCACACAGGTAATGGATCTCTTACACTTTGGTAAACTTAAATCTACCTGTGCCTTACTGTCATTCTTACATCTCCCCCCTAACCAAGTATTCAAAGGCTATCAAATTAGACATCTGCTGATTAGTAAATTTGAAACAGGCCTTTGGAATATAAACCAAACAGAGCTATTAAATAAGTTTATCATTTTGGCTTGGAGTCCCCATGCAGTTTCAAAAATTACAGCAACATTGTATCCTGCAATTTACCAGAATATCTTGGGTGCACCTGCATACTGGGAAGCACAATTTTCAAATTTAGAGCTAAAATGGGACAAAATATGGCAGGCAGTATATTTTTATACATCTATTGATAAACTTTGTCTTATGCAATTTTATATGTTGCACACTATTTATTATACCACAACAAAACTAGCAGTCATGGGTAAACTGATAGACTCAAAATGTAGTAGGTGTGGTATGAATCAGGGCACCATCTTTCACATACTATGGGAATGCTCTCTAATAAAATCTCTCTGGCATACAAACAGAAATACAGTTGACCCCCTGTTGGGACTGCAAAACCTCTTTACTCCAGAAATCTGCATACTGGGAGATTATTCCTCAGTTTTAAGTCTTGAAAGATGTTATGCTATGTCACTAATCTCTTTGTCTGTAAAAAGACATGTAATAAAGCACTGGAAGGACTCCCATCTTATTTCTCATTCTGAATGGCTAAACGAGCTCCTCTTTAATCTGAGATTAGAGTAAATGACTGCAAGCCTCAGACATTCCCCATTACTCTTTCATAAAAAATGGGGAAAACTACTGTATAGCAGGAAATATTAGCTTTCAGTTTATTTTCGCTATATTAGCTTAACTGACAAAAGTGCTAAAATAAGCTGATTGCTAATATTACAGGGAGCATAGTGCTGTAATTGGACATGAAGCTGATGCGTTAATTTAACAGGGCACTAAATAGTACTGCATCCCACTCCGCGCCAAATAAAGAGGGCGCCAATATAAGCTGTTATACAGTATATACTTTGATATCATTAAGCCAACATTAAGTTCTGATTCACAAATGAATACTTCTTAAACTCTGTTTCCCCTTATATGGAGGATTGTATGGATAAAAGCAAACTTCTTATTCTACCAAATAAACTGACCCTATGTTTTGACCAATTGATATGTTTGATGGTAATTTATTTACTGAGGTGCAAGGGAAGGGGGTGGGGTAGGTTACATGAAACTAGAAGGGTGGTAGCAATAATTAGTATATTCAAACCATTTTAACCAAAAGGCTTACAGTTTCTGTTCTGTTCTGTTCATTGTTAATTTGTATTACAAGCCTGTTACTCACTATGTATAAATGACAAAGAAATAAAGTATATTAAATTTCAAAAAAAAAAAAGAATCACACAGTATGCAAGTGGAGGTTCTGGGAATCAAACTCAGGTCTGTCTGCTGGATGCATCTTGTTCATTCACAGCTTGCTACTCTAACCTCTAGGCCATACTGCCATCCCACTCTAATTTTTGTCGTCACCTTCAGCCCACAAGCTTCTATGGTGAAAAACATTATCTCTCATAACTGACGTATTTTAAATACTGAGAAAAAATCTACACAATCTGTATAGAAAACACCACAGATGGTTTTCGAAAGAGGAAAAAACATAAAAAATATTTTGGTTCATAGTACTTTTTGGGGACAGGACACAGACAAACAGACGTATCACACCTCACTCCTGGGACACATAAGTGTGGCAATTGCACCTATTGACAGTATATTAAAACAGGTTATTCAGTTTCACATCCAGTCACTGGCACTTTGAACCAAATCAGAGAATATGTCACTTTCAAAATGTCATGTTATTTATTTGACATAATGTAATGTCTGCTGTGCCTTTTATTTTGGAAAAAGTAAGAGGAAGTTAAAGGAAACAATCAGACAGCATGTTAGAAGCATACTTAAATTTGATGGCATCAGCGCTTTTTCACAACACTGTCAGCAAAAAGGAAAAGGACATTATTTTGCTTTTTAAGCTACAGAAAGAGTTTTTGCCACAGCCAGAGGGGGCAATGTGGATACAAAGTTGTTGCAGAGAGAGACTTTTTAGCAATACAAAGCAACGTTTTATGAATGGCCTGGCCTCAATGAACATTTCCAACTGTTCCCATCTTTGTAATTTCTTGCTTTTTTTATGTATTTCCATGGTGCCATTTTTTGATGCTTTTCGATATTTGTCAATTTATTTATTACTTGACTTTAGCATCTTTGCTTCTTATCCTATTGTCATCATAGCTATGTCAATTTCTGACACTGGCAACATTTTTGCTCTTTTATCTTACTAACAGCATTCAGATATTAAAAAACGGATTTCTTGTATTTTTGTTTTTCCTGTCATCCCCTCTCTCATCTCCCAGTCCCAGTCTTCTGCTCCACTACTTCACTCCCTTCCTTCCCCTTTCTTTTCTTTCCCCGATTCACTCCCCACACTCTTTCTCATTTTCTGCATTGTTTACAGCATAACAAATATTTTTTATCTACGCTGTTTTTCTCATCATCACTAAATTAATTTGCTTTTAGCAGTTCACATCTACATATTTGTATATACTTAAATGCATGGTTTATATGACATTTTGCAAGAGTATTTATTAGCTGCACATATGCCCACTAAGCATATTAATGCTGCATTGTGACTGCCACTTTAAATTTTCAGCTTTTTAAGCATTTATTACATACACTTTTGCAGTGTTGAGAAAGCGTGTATTCTCAATCGAAAACATTTTATTATGGATCATTGAGGGAGGGTGACCTCAGCCTTTGCATCTTACCATTGGTTTTGTACCTTTGGATGATTGGAATGAAGCTTTTTGACTCTTAATACCAGCTTGTGGTGGATTCCTTTGGATCATGAGAACAGTGTGGATGGAGACCATGTTGCCTAAGTTTTGTGTCCTGTAAGTGCATTGTATTGCTCTTACTTTGGCACTGGTCTGGCCTGTTGTGATCTGCAGCAGCTTTCTTGACAGTTCCTTGCATTATTGTTCTGTTGTGTTCCACAATCTGCCCGCATTTTGACAGAAAACATGTAATTATTGCAACATGCTAATAACACCAATAGAGAGTCCACTCCCTCCCAGGTACTCACTAACTAACATACTAACATATTAATTGCCAGCAGATTAGGCCTTATGGTCTATCGAGTCTGCTCGAACCTCAGATCCCTAGTTGGGTGCCGAGGCCCTCCCCCCTTGTGTTACAGAAACCCCTATCATCCATCCCCACCCCCCTGGGCCAGGCCATCATCTTATACATCCACTTTCTGTGTCTGTCCCACCCTCTCTAGAAGGCCCCTACTGTGGATCTCTGAAACAGCTTGCCAGGCAGCGCATTCCAAGGGTCCACCACCCTCTCAGTGAAAAACCTCCTCCTCTTTTCCCCCCTCACCCTTCCACCTTCCAACTTCAAACCATGCCTTCTGGTGATACCTCCCTGCTTTAGTCTAAAGATCCCCTCCATGTTTACCCTATTTATTCCCTTGAGGTACTTGAAGACCTCAATCATGTCCTCCCATCTCTCCTCTCCTCTCCTCTCCTCCAATGAAAACAGGCAGAGCTCCTCAAGTCTGTCCTCATATGTCAAATCCCCTAGTCCTCATATCATCTTAGTTGCCCTCCTCTGTACCCTTTCCAGGAGTTGTATGTCCCTCTTCAAGTGTGGTCTCCAGTACTGTACACAGTACTCAAGGTGTGGTCTAACCAGTCCATTGTACAGCGGCAGAATCACTTCCCTGCTCCTAGAGGTGATCCCCCTTCTTTATGGATTCTTTATTATTTCAATGGTGACAGCCAAATCCTCTCTTGAAAGAGCAGTTAGAGGCTAGCTTCTTGTCTTGACAATTTGCATATGTGGTTACCACTGAACATAAACCACTTGACATTAAATTGTCATTTATACATCTAGAACACATAGCTCTTAAAGCTAGGCATCTGCACTTGCAATGCAATTCATTAGCTGTTTATCTGTATGTCAACATAGTACCTAGTGGTTTGCAGTTTGTGAAACAACCCATGTTTGGTACTGAACGGGACAGATTTCTCACTGGCAGGCATGAATATCTTTTAGAAGCCTCTACGGGAGTCATTAGGTACATCTAAAAAAATGATAAGCCAGTGCAAGAGGAGATAAAAAATGAGCTTATTGAGAAAGAAAGAATGGTCCAGACCTTTTCCAGTCATTTTGAGTATAATGCTTACAGGAAACAACTTGATGAAACAATCAAAGAACATGATGACCATATCAAAATAGTCCAAATGAGCAATTTTAAAAGAGACAGAAGAGATTTATCTTTGTATTCAGAGATCATATCTTTGTATTCTCTGTAGTTTACTACTTCTGTAGAATGTGCGCTGCCACCTGTGTGGCCCAGGTCATGACCAAAATCGGTCCTTTGCTCACTCACTCACCTGGTTACCAAAGACATAAGTAAATAAATACATAAATAAATAAATATAGATTATGCTAAGGGCAGGATTTTTAACTGGAAAAAGAATCTGGGCCCAATAAAATCCATTGTGAAAAAAACAGTTCAGATGAGCCCTGGTGTACCAAGAGGCACCTACACCAGTGGCTATGAAAACTTATCTAATCCTTTTTCAGACTTGAAAGAGGAGGACTTACCATCAAACCAAGAAGCAGTCTTGGCCCAGAGACATACATCTGCTACACAAGCCCCCGTCCCACCACATCCTACCCCTGAAATCATGCACCCAACCATCAGATTACCTTAGTTTTGCCAAAGCAGCAGTTGAGATGCACTCCCTGAATAACATAATTCTGGCATGTCACACCAGAAGAGGAACCAGGGAGAAGTGGAAGAAGTTAAAGGGGAGGGGGGAGAAGGCAGTGGAAACCACATTGGAGAGGCAACAGAGGTGGGAGACAATACAGGCAGAACAACATGAGGGACAGTTACAGCTACCAAAACATACAGTACACAACCCCTGGGGGGAACACAGGTACTGAATGACATCAAAATTGACAACATTGACATCAACAACATAGTCATTAACATCTCCAACTACACCTTGACTTACACCAAGACACAGGTGCTTCAGAAAGGCATTTTCTTTATCCCCACCCAAAATTTGAACCTTTTTGAAACAGTAGTGGATATATATAAATTCACTCGAGAAATATATCTTAAAGCTTTCTTTCATAAGGAAGCAAGTGCCTCCAATGTTGATCCACTAGATTAGGACAATGTTTCAAATTAAAGCATCTCTGATAATATTAACCTTTTCAAACTCAAATCTAAATTTATTCCTCTGCAGAATCCCACAGTCTTTGTTTTTGAAAGGGTATCCATCAAGGATCTGGAAGCTCTACAGATACCACAAGCATACTTTTACAACTGTTCTTTAGCTGAAAAATAGGCTATACAGAACTTAAAAGATAGTAAAGACATTATTATCAAACCTATGGACAAAGGTGGCTCTATTGTGATTTGGGACAAACAGGATTATGAAATAGAATGCTAAGCCAACTCAACAATTTTGACTTCTACATGTCTTTGCAATTGAACCCCGCTAAAACCTTCAAGAGACATTGATGTGTTGCTATATGATGCACTTGTTAGTGGCCTCATAAACCAAAATACTTATGATTTTTTATGGGTTGGACATACTGTGAGAGCAGTCCTTTATAGGTTGCCTAAAATACACAAAAGCTTAGGCAAGCCACTAGCATGATCCATTGTGGCAAGTAATAGATCTTTAACTGAGCAACTAGCCCAATTTACTGATAGCCACATCAAAACTGTGGCACAGAAAACAAAATCTTACATGTGTGACACTACACATCTTCTGAAAATCTTGAAGAATACTGAGTTACAATCTGATTGTTTTTTTCTCACTATGGATGTTAGAGAACTTTATACTAATGTCCCTCATGACCATGGCCTGCATGCTCTCAGAGAAACATTATATGATTAAACTGAATTTACTCCCAGTCTGGTGGAATTTATTCTCAATCTAACAGGGGAAAGTTCTGAAATATAATGCTTTCCTCCTCAAAGATTGCATGTTTTTACAAACAAAGGAGACTGTGATGGGGCAGCTATGGCCCCCAATTATGTCATTATTTATATGGTATATTTGGAAAAACAGTATGTGTACAATGTGGAGGTTAACAGATTCTTATATAAAATTGATTTATACACAAGTTACAGTGATGATTTGTTTGTGATTTGGAAAGGCACTGAAGCTGAGTTATTGGATTTTGTCAGCTACCTTGACTCTAGTAACAAAAACCTTAAGTTGGAATTGACCTTTAAACTCCAACAGGTCAATTTCTTGGACCTTACAATTTGAAAAAATGCTAATGGCGATATAGTTACTTCACTTTATTGTAAACCATTTGAACATAATTTCTTAGTACATTTTATGAGTTGTCAACCCAAACATGTCACCAACAACATATCTGTGGAACAGTTCATGAGGAATAAATGAAACTGCACTATGGACACTGATTATCAAAATCAAGCAAGTATCCTCACAAAAAGGTTCCTGGCAAGGGGTATAATCATGATGTGATCAAAAAAGCAAAAGATAGGGTAGAAGATCTGAACAGAGAAACCATTCTAGCCCCATGCACCAGGGCTGAGAATTATAAACCCACAAGTGACAACACTCCCATTTTTATCACCACCTTCAGCCCACAAGCTTCTATGGTGAAAAACCATTATCTCTCATAACTGGCATATTTTAAATACTGACAAAAAATTAACACAATCTATATAGTCAACACCGTGGATGGTTTTCAAAAGCAGAAAAAACATAAAAGACGTTTTGGTTCATAGTACTTTTTGGGAACAGGATGTAGGCAAACAGATGTAGCAACACCTCACTCCTATGACACACAAGTGTGGCAGTTGCACATTTTGCCAGTATTTTAAAACAGGTTCTTCCACTACACATCCAGTCACCAGTATGTTTTACCTAATTAAAGAATTTTTCACTTGCAACATGTTATTTATTTGGAACAATGTAATGCCTGCTGTGCCTTTTACATTGAAAAACTAAGAGGAAGTTAAAAAAAAGAATCTGACATGTTAGAAGCATACATAAACTTGATGGTATCAGTGCTCTTTCACAACACTGTCAACAAAAAGGAAAATTATATTGTTTTACTTTTCAAGCCATAGAAAGGGTTTTTGCCACAATCAAAGGGGGCAATATTGATACAAAGTTGTTGCAAAGAGAGACTTTTTGGCAATACAAACTGAAGTCTTATGAATGGCCTTGCCTCAATGAATATTTCCAACTGTCCCCATACTTCCATGATGCCAATTTCTGATGCTTTTTTGATATTTGTCAATTTATTTATCGCTTGGCTTTGCCACCTTTGTTTTTTATCCTATCGTCTTCATAGCTGTGTCAGTTATTGACACTGACAACATTTTTGCTCTTTTTATCTTACTAACAGCATTGTTATTAAATATCAGATTTCTTCTTCTTTCATTTTTCCCTTCATCCTCTCTCTTCACCACATCCCAGTCTTCTACCCTCCCCTTCCCTCCCTTCCTGCATCATTCTTTCAATTCCCCTATTCACTTCTGCCCCACTCCTTCTCATTTTCTCCTTTGTTTGCTTACAACATAAAAACTGCTTTTATATACACTGGTTTGCCTCATAATCACTGAATTAATTTGTTTTTAGCAATTGATTTCTACATGTATATATATACTTAAATGCCTAGATTATGTAATCTTGTGCAAGTGTGTTTATTAGCTGCACATATGCCTCTAAACACTTTATTGCTGCACTGTAACTTTAAATTTTCAGCTTTTTAAGAACCTATCACATAAATTTTGCAGCCTTGAGAAAGCATGTGTTCTCACATGAACATGTTTGGTCACGGATCATTGAGTGATGGTGTCCTTGGCCTTTGCATCTTACTATTGTTTTGTTTTACATTTTGATTATTGGAATAAAGCTTTTCAGATCTTAATACCAGCTTGTGGTGGATTCCTTTGGATTGTGTGGACCATGCAGATGGAGACCATATTGCCAAAGTTTTCTGTCCTGTAAGTACATTGTGTTGCTCTTAATTTGGCACCAGTCTGGCCTGTTGTGTTCTGCAGCTGCCTTTCTTGACTGCTTTTTACACAAACTAAATCAAACTCAATAGTAATAATTTATTGAAGGTGCATACTGCAGTGATGCAGAGTCTGGCAAAACAGCTCACAAACTCTGAAGAGTGTGCCAAATACAAAGGTTTACAACAGTAGTAGAAAAATACCAGCACTGCTCAAGAATATACTCAAAAAGTCAATGTTTATTATTAAAAGCAAAAGAATGCCAAAGGCGTCAACTGTCCGTATAGCCCTCTACATATAGTCCGTATAGCCACATGTACATGTGTGTCATGTGTGAAACCGGTAGAGGGCTATACAGACAGTTGCTGCCTTTGGCAACATTTTGCTTTTAATAATAAACATTGACTTTCTGAGTGTGTCCTTGAGTACTGCTGGTATTTTTCTACTATACTACAGGAATGTTGATCAGCTGCCCCTATATATCGCTTCGGCTAGAGGCTTCCTTTTGTGGGAGTGGCTGTCTAGTGATCAGAGCATTTTATAGTGACTTAAGTTAGTTAAACACAAGTGAACTACATTAAATTACCAGATATATGCACATGGTGATTACAAGGACATTGCAAATAATAGCGAAACATAGAAACATAGATTTTGACGGCAGATAAGGACCGCTTGGCCCACCCAGTCTTCCCATTTCCCTACCTAATGGATAAGCTGCAGATCCTAGTTAACCAGCAGCCTACTTCTTCCTACATTACTTATATCAAAATTCATAAGTTGAAGCTGTGGTAATAAAATTATAAATATTTTGATATGTACCACTATAGTTAAACCTCAATGGAAAACTATCCCACAGGGAAAAAAGTGACACATTTTGACTTGGATGAAACTGGAGTGGGGGGCTATATAACTGAGTGTTGCATGACAAAATGAATAAATACTGTCCTCCGATAGGCTAACTGAACTGCCAACAATATCAATTATGAACATTTTTAAAGTAGTTTAAATTTTGCCAGTCAAGAACATTTTCTGAATCATTATGATGTAAAATTCCCACTCACTGCATTGGTTATAAAAGTGTAAATGCTTTTTTTAGTAGCCCTTACCTAATCTACCCTTACAAGTAAGTAAGCTCATAGCATTTGTCTAGTAATTAAAATGAGGGGGAGGGGAACATCTGATCATATCGTAATCCTAGGTACAATGTAATTTATATAAC
The DNA here is from genome assembly GCA_016271365.2 of Neoceratodus forsteri. Lineage (NCBI taxonomy): Eukaryota > Metazoa > Chordata > Ceratodontiformes > Ceratodontidae > Neoceratodus > Neoceratodus forsteri. The sequence goes on from CM057449.1 coordinate 660,221,311, forward strand.
AAATTATGGCAGAGGTAAAAAGGAATTACTAAAGTAAGTGTATGCCTGCATTACAACTGACAGCAACTAGGTGGGAAGCAAGTGACCACAAAAGATCATGAATTACATTATATACCTGATGCTGCTGCTGCCTAATTCTACATCATCACACAGCTGAAGAATACCCAAAGTGAGAACTGGAGCAGAAAACAGAGTGATAAATGGATCACATTAGAGAATTTAAAAACAAAATATGAAAAAGAAGAATAGTTACCTTCCATGAAAGGAAACACTGATAAATTAAATAATTAGATCTCAGCCAGAGCAAATACAGCAACAGGATTTCATTACCCTAGTGATAAATACCTGCAAATAGAGAAAAAGAGACAAAGGACAGTTAGAAATAGACTGTTCCATTCTCACAGCAAAAAAATAAAAAATAAATACTTACCTTTGTTGTTAGAACAAAAATAGATACTCAAAGATCATCTTCCTGATTGGCGACGCAAACAGGCATTATCATTGCATACTAAGACATGCATAATTGCTGGTTACAAAGATCCTCAGATAGGTGATCTGGTGTTAGAACTGCATCGTTCATAGGCAGCATATTATTTCTGGAAATGCATCTCATTTTGTTTCATTGTGCAAACATTTCCAGACGGAGAAATGTTTGAGACTGGGAATTTGGGGGTACTAAAGATCACACCATAAAGTGCATTACATGAACTGTGGTGGAGGATTGAATCATAGTGCACCACATTGTAGCATCATGCAGCAGCCAGATATATTTCTTCTGGTAGTTCAAAAAAATTCTGGGAGAAGAAGGCGGTGATAGTATATTGACTACGCAGCTGCACAAGAAAGAGAGCAATACAGAGTGCAAATCTAAATGTTTCTTTTGGTAAGCAGGAGGTGGACAGCTGACAGTAGATTTTAAAAAGAAGTAACCAGTATCAGAACCCTGGACAGAGAAAAATTAAGATGTTCAATTTTTTTTTTTGCTCTTTTTTACAACAGGCAAAGATAAGAATAAATGATACAGTAAGACAGCTAACATAGCTGGAAAAGAGGAGCTTAAAGAATTATTGAATTGAGCTATGGACTGGGGACAGAGGGTGTAACACCATCACGAAGTTCAGTAAGACTCTCAAGAATGTTCTTTTGGTTTCAGGGAAACAAATCAATACTTTCTTTGATGGCTACAACTTGCCGGGAGAGCTACCCTATCTCCTCACACAGCTGCACCAATTCTGTACAGAAGGATGTAATAGGAGGATCTGAGGCTGGTCCCTTGGGTATCCCCTGCAGTGCCTGTTTCTGCCTGTAACTCCCACTCTAACTCCCCTCTATCCACACTGTGTCCTTCTCCAGGGCCTTTCCACTGAGTAATGACTCACTACAACACCTGTTTTTCAGCTGCCCAACCTACGGCATGGATGGAGCACTAGGGGTGCTACACCTCCACTCCTCTCAGCTGCCTCATTCTTTATCCTCACATGCTCCTCCCACTCATGGTGGTGTCTCAGCTTAAGGTGAGTGTGCTACCCAGCTGTGCCTAAATGACTGTTCTGCTTCCCTTACCAAACAACCATGTCACACAATGTGCATGTCACCGCACTGTTGTTGATGGGGTCTATGCAGAAAAGTCATAACAAAGGCTTTTGCTGCCGCCAAGCAGAAGAGTAAGATGATCCACGGTGGTACTCCTCCTCATGGGGCTCATCTGGTGACACAACATACAGGGGCATGGGCTGGTACTGCAGCAGGTACAGGATGTACCAGAGTAGGGTTAACTGGTGGTGGTGATTGTACCATTGCATGCTAGTGCTATGCTGTGGTGGGAGTAGGATCTACCTTCTGGTGTTCCTGGTTGAAAACCTTGCCTCATCAGATGAATGGGACTGTGTGTCCCATTTGTGAACTCCATCCCCCTCTGCTTGCTGGGACTGGTCCTAGTCCCAGTTCACCTAGTCTCCTCCTCGTTTTTGAAAAAAAAAGAGCAAAAAAAAGGGGTAAAAGCAAGAAAACAGAAGAAATATAACAACAAAATACTCAGAAATAAAATTTCTAAACTAACTACTGTAAAATGCTAAATAAAGATAAGCTGACAAACCAAAACAGCTATAAAAGTTGTAGATTCAGATGATTTTGAAAGGCTCAAAAAGCACCAGATCTGACCTCTTCCACTAACTCACCAAGACTGCAAAACAAATCTAAGGCTTGGACTGTACATAGATGAGTAACATGTGAACTGCCAAAGCTATTTCCATGTGACCTACAGGCACTTGTTTACCAAAAGCCTCGATTTGAGCAAACTTTGTCCAATGCATCATGAAGGTGAAGTTGCCGATGAAGTTGAAACGGCAAACTTCCAAGTAAATGGAAAATATTCACAAACTTCTCCATGAAGTGGAATTTTTTGACAAATTCACCTAAACTTCGCATGTGGATCAAAACTTTGCAACATCTTGACTCTCAAGTGACTGTTCTTCCTACTAGTCTATGTAGTTCCACAATATATATTAAAAAAAACAGATCTCCTTTGCTTTCTGGCTTACTTTTGTAATTGGTCATTTACAAAGTGGAAAAAATAGTAATTTCTTCACTTTGCAAATGATGGATTATAAGCCTTTATGAGACAGACTCCCCTCCTAAATTATTCTGTTGACACTGAGAAAGCCCAGGCATCTGGTACCACAATTAAAGATGTAGTGAAGTTTTACTGCATCAGTGAAGTAGGGTGAAATCACCCACTCCAGGTCGCTATATGCCATATGAAGTCCCCATAGAAATACACTAGTTCACCTCATAATGACTTTGCCTCATAATGATTTTGCGTTCACTTCACGTTGTTTTCTGTTGAATACAAAGTGAGTGATAATTGAAAACAGCCCACAGATCACATTTGTTACAGTCTGCAGGTCACATCAGGCAAGACAGTGAAATACTTTCACTTTCACCATACCTAGTGTGGGAGAAAGAGCTTTTGTGAGAGAGCCATAGCGAATCTATTTACATTTTGACTTTTTTTTTAATTAGCTGTTTTTGTTTTGTATTTTGATTGCCTCTAGTTTTAAGTTGTGCCCCTTTTGCAGTACCGTAGTTGTTAATTGTTTATTTTTGTGTGTGTGTGTGTGTGTGTGCGTGTGTGTGTGTGTGTGTGTGTCTGTCTGTCTGTCTATCTGTGTGTGAGAGAGAGAGAGAGAGTAAAATGGAGATAGGTGGCTTTGGTGCACAGAGAGGAGAGCGTGTTGGGGTATGCAAGTGTAGTGGCACCCCATGTCTCAATGGGAGCACCTTATATCATGCCAGTGGTCCCCTCCCTGAAGCAGGAGATAGTGGTGCCATGGAAGCACACCCACTGCACCCCCACCGGTGGCACCATCTACCATTGCCCCCTCCACCACCAGTACCTGCCATGGCTCCTGCACTAGCGGCTCAGCTGTAGGAAGTGATAGAGGAGCTGCAGCAGTCTCAGCAGTAGCAGGTTGTCCCCTCCCCAATTGTGCACCAGCAGCTAACAACACCTGGACCCCCCTCCTGTTCCTCCACACCTCTGTTGTGTGGGAGTTCTTCAGTCAACTGCCTGGTGTTGATGATCCCAGTGTTGTCAAGTGCAGTCTCTGTGGTGTGATTGTACATTGTGAGCCCAAGGGAAGGCATCTGGGGACAGGTGGGCAGTTCACCCACCTTGTAAACCACCACCACGCACAATGGCAAGCCAAGGTTTCTGAACAGGGAAGAAATGCGCCTGCTGGCCCTGCTGGGCAACAGGTGGCAGCACGGGTCTCCACCTGCTCAAGGTGTCAAGGGTGGATGAGCCATGGAGAAAATGGCAGCTCCAGAACCTGCAGGGAATTCTGGAAACCCTGCAAGAATGCCTGCCACACAGGCTGATTTGGGTCTGATGTGGAGTGAGGTGGACGACCTGAACAACAGGGTGGCGAACATGAAACAGCAGTTGGAGTGCATGGAGGGTCACCAACTCCAAATTATGGCCATGCTGCAGCTGCTGCTCTCACACCATGAAGTGGAATATTACTTTTTGTATGTCCATGCATCCACTACCCTCTCAGTGAAAAATACTTCCTGACATTGCCCCAGATTCATCCCCCCATCTTCAAATGTTGCCCCCTTGTTCTTGCACATCTCTTTTTCTGAAAGATACTACCCTCTTGGATGTTGTTGATTCCCTTGATGTACTTTAAAGTTTCTATCATACTCCTCTTCTCCCACCTTTCCTTGAGGGCATACATATTAAGCTCCTTTAGTCTCTCTTCATATGACTTCCAGTGCAGACCTTGCACCATTATAGTTGCCCCCCTTTGGACCGGCTCCATCCTGTCTATGTCCTTGTGGAATATGGTCTCCAGAACTGCACGCTGTACTCCAGATGAGGTCTCAGCAAGTATCTTTACAGAGGGATAACAACGTTATGTTTTGTACTGATGATTTGAAGGTGAAGCCTCTCCTATGCATCCCACTCGTATACCCCCAGCTTTGCTTACTGCCTTCTCACATTGCTTGCTTACCTTTAGGTCTTTTGATATGATCACCCCCTCATCCCTTTCCATTTTTGTAGTTGTTAGTACCCCCACCACCGCCACCACCACCACCCATTGTGTACTGTTTGGTGTCTAATTTTAATTTTGTGTTCTGTCTTTCTTTCTCATAACCTTGTTGCCCCCCCCCAAAATTTTAAGAACACCCTCCAAAAACAGTTTAAAGAAACTAACCTAACAAAATGGTGTCCTTCCCTTACTTAAATTCCTAGTTAATAATCTCTGTTATTTACAAACAGGAAATATTTATTTTTTTTGCTGTAATATTTTCTTCCTGTCGTGTTGTTTGTTGAGGAGAAGCAGTGAACAGTGCAATAATCTTTTAAAAAGCAGGTGCACACTGACAGGTACCAAGCCCCTGGCAAACATATATGATAAATGGGTTGGTCCAGTGTTGATGGTATAAATAATATATACCATGCGGTCCCATCTGTTGAAGAAGAAACCATCAATATGGCTGTCAGTCGCCTATCCATATCTTAATAATCCAGGGCAATTGCAGTAGAATACATTTCCCCAAAGTTTATTTTACCAGCACAGTTATATATGCCCCTTTCCACATAGCAGTCCAAAAGTTGTTGCATGGGATCCGTGCTGTGCCAAGGCAAGAGTGAGCTGGTAAGTGGCATTACACCCTAAGAATTTGAAACCGCTACATCACAGCTTTGAGGAGGGTGTGATTTAACACCAACAGACTGATACGGTTTACACACAGCCACCTTTATTTTCTTTTTCTCATGTTCCCAACTGGGGTCATTGAAATCATCATCATATTCATCATCCACATCCACAATTTCAGCCTGGGATGCTGTTCTGTGGACAACATGTTCCAACCACAGCATCATTATGATCATCCAATATTGTTTTCCAACATTTGAATGGTTGGGTGGAACAGGCATGATCTCAACAGCACTGGAAACATGACATTGTGCATCATCGTCAAGATAAAAATTATGTTCAGCTACTGAGGGGACAGGGATGGGGATGTCAGGGAGTGTGAGATCAACTATACTCCCGAGTTTGACTCATGGCTTTAGACTCAACAATATTTTGGAAACTGGTTAATTTGCCATGGGTTGAACTTGGGGCAATGCTCATGCCATCAGCAACTTCACTAACACCACCAGAGGGGACAACAACATCTCAAACCATCACTGAAGCAAATGATTGTGCTGTGAAAAACATAGTCAGAGAATTCCCTTTACTGGCCTCAACTATGCACTTATGCTGCATACTACCATGCCCATGGCCTCTCTTGCCAGGGGCAGCAGTGCCACAGCCAGAAATATCTTTGCATGCATGTCTCTTTGAAGGCATTTTTTGGACAACGCAGAAAATGCACAACAAATTTAGATTTCTTAACTTTGGGGTGGATGGGAAGCCAGAAAATAACAACTGTGGCTTACAGATGCAGACTGGACCCTAAACAGATGCAAACGTGCAGACAGATGTAAATTGTGCACTCAAGAGATGCAGCCACACAGGCACAACAACACTGACTTAACCAGTGGTCACACAAATCCAAAACTGTAAAAATAATACCTTATACGGGTTGGGGGGGGCGCTGCAGTACCAGTCCACTACCTACATAGAATGAAGCAGTAAAAAACTACTGTAGATGGATAACAGATTCAGAGTGCTGCAATTACTGTGTGGCACAATAAAATGTATATGACTTGATGGCACGCACACACAGACCAGCTCACTGACTTCCTAGACAATCACAACATCCTGTGCAAGGAGCAACATGGCTTTAGAAAAAGTCATAGCACCTCCACGGCATTACTTGAATTCACTGGTGCAATCCATCACTCACTCGATAACAGTCATCTTACTGGGTCCACCTTCATCAACTTAACTAAAGCCTTTGATACCGTCAACCACAATCTCCTACTTGCCCAGCTTCGACTAGCAGGGCTCTCACCTAACTCAGTGAACTGGTTCAAAAGCTACTTAGACAACCGCTCCCAAAGAGTGAGAATTGATGGCACACTCAGACTAAAGACCAGTCCAGTCCGGTGTCCCACAGGGCTCAATTTTGGGCCCCCTCCTTTTCAGCCTTTTTCTGAACTCACTGCCAGAATCCTGCCTTGAACAGATGCTACTCTATACGGATGATGCTGTCATCCTGGCATCCCACCATGGTCCAGTCCATCTACAAGGTAACCTCCAACAGGCCTTCTCTGCAGTTGAAAACTGGTTCACAAAACACAGACTTATCCTTAACCACAAAAAAACAAAGACCATGATCTTCTGCAGCTCCCAAAACAGACACAAACAATATCAGCTCTCCATTAAAACCAAGCAAGGAATCAACCTCGAACAAGTTCATACCTTCAAATACCTTGGCCTCACCCTCGACTGTAATCTCTCCTATGTCCCACACATCAATAACGTGGCAAAAGTAGCCAACACCAGGATGGGCCTACTATTCTGACATAGAAAACATCTAACCCCAGAAGCTCTGTCCATAGCTGTCCAGAGCTCCATCATCAGCATCATTGACTACGGTCTCATTATCTATGGATCTGCCATAACATCCTCTCTCAGGCATGTTTCTACTTCCCTCAATCAAGCCTGCCAACTCGTTACTGGTTCCCACCGTCTCACCCACACCTGCGACCTCTACTCCAAAACCGGCTGGCTGCAACTGAACAACCAAATCAAATACCAAACCTGCATCACTGCTAAGAAAATCATGATGGGAAAGGCACCATCAGGAGTCAGCACCCTCCTCAAACCCCAAATCACCAACTGCAACACCAGGAGCTCTAAGCCCCAAATCCTTCAAATACCCCACAGCCACATGTCCCAAGGCCAAAGGTCATTTGCATACAGGGCTCCGTGTTGGCTGAATGAGCTCTCTAGTGACACCTCATCCATAGCAACGCTTGAAGAATTCAAAAAAAAGCTCCGCCACTCCATAACTGGCACCTCCACCTGTGCTGCACCCCATAACATCTTCATTCCCTACGCTGCTTCTGACCTTATAGGTGTTAGTTTCTGCCCTCTCTTCTTGCACTTACCTGTCCAATGCAACTTCTAATGCACTTGCCCTGTGTCTGTCCTGACAAGGCCCCTCGGCTGCCTCACCCTGACCCTCTACACCTATGCCTTTCCCTACCCTCAGACCTCTCCCCTTCTTGCCCTCTTCCTCCTATTGTTTCTTGAGTTACTCATCGCTCAGTCTGATTTTGTCAAGCAAAGTTACTGTCTAAAACCATGTACCTGTAACTGCTTTATGTTTTACTGTCTGTTACTCTGTAACCAGCATGATGTGGAACCTTTGTAAAAGAGCCTAGTCTCAAAGGTGCTTTGTAATCCTAGACACAAATAAATAAATACATAAAATGAATAAAACACACACACACTACAGGTAACGTGCAGAAACTTTAACAGTTCAGTACACTATGTAACCAAATCTTTTAAACCGAATGAAAGTATGCACTGCACCACAACAAACAGAAAAAATTATCAAAAATTTCTTCAAATATTACTGTATGTACATGAACACACCAATACTAACACACACTACTACCCAACAGTTAGAAAAACTGCCTTTCTCACTGACTCTCCCTACAACACAGATACACCCCCTTCCGAAGCACACTTCAAAAGTGTATGTCAGTACACAGACTGAATGTTCTAAATTAACATTCAAAATGCATATAAAAACAATCAACTCTCGATGATATAAGCAGAGGAGGGTTTCCTACAATCTATGTGCTAACTTTTGAGCAAAATAATTGGATCAAAAGTGATTTTTTAAAGCTTTTCCGATAGTCTGATTTCCAAAGCTCTGAGAGTAAACTGTCTCCAGCTTTCCACTATACACGCTACACAGAACTGAGGCTGTGCAAGACAATCTAGAGCCAATGTGACCTGCCATCCCATGAATCGCTGCAAAATTTGTCTCAAAGAGCAATACAAAGGCGATACAAAGTGAAGTCCATTCAAATCAATGACACTTCATGTTAAAATTAAGGGGAAGGTAGTAAAACAAGGTGAAGTAACATGAAGTCCATTGTGGGCAATGTACTTTGTGATAAAATTTTAAGGTGGAGTAATATGCTTTGCATTGTGGAGCAATATACAAATTAAGTGTTAATACATAAAGTGCTCCGCATTGTGAAGTTAGGGAACTTCACCCACCTCTAACCACAACCCAATAAACAGCTTACTTTTGTAACCAGAAAGGAAATTTTAAAGTGCTTTATGACAATTCAGAGTGACACAAGTGTTTTGTGAACTCCTTGTTGATTTTTTTGTTCTGTTTACAAACACGTTTTCTCCATTATACATTTTATGACAGAAGTTGTAAGACATTTATTTTTTACATGTTGCTGTGGTGTGTTATAAAAGATGGTGCAGTCAGGAAATGGGACTAGTGGAGATTATGAATGTGATAAGTTTGGGAGCATGACCCATGCTTCACTGGGGTGGGTTGCCACATGCAAATGAGGCCAGTCTATCAGCACTCAGAATTTAAGTAATGGAATCTAATCATCTTCTCTTAAAAAAAAGTGTGCATTTATTCCAGGTCATACAAGTCATACAAAAACCACATTTTTTCATTTAATATTTGTTTGTTCATAAATATGTAGTAAACAGCAACCGGTTAAATACATCTTTAGTTATGAGCAGCAAAAAGGTCTCTGAATTCACTTTCACATTTTTTTCTGTGTTTTTTCATGGCTCAATTGCCTAATCCTGTAAGGTAACTTTTTTATTATTCATACAGAGATTCAGTCCTGCTATGATCCCATTTAGCATCCACAATGTCTGCACTTTTACTTGGCAAGCAGTTCAGTTTAGCAGAAGCACCAAGATATCTCATCGGTGAGAATGCTGACCTCCCCCACAGCGATGGCACAATACTGTCGCAGGTATTGTGCCGCCTCTTACTTTGCTGTTTTCTGTGGGGGGCTGTGCCCCCCACAAGCCCATGTGGGGGGCTCTGCCCCTGCACCGCCCCGGACTCTAGGATTCCAACTCCAGGTTGGAGTGGGTCTGGGGAGGGGGTGAAACACTGGGGTAAGGTAATACACAGAAAAAGGACCATTACCGCGAATGTCGCCATACTAGTCTTTTTCTGTGTTTCACCATTGGGTTGTCAACCACAAGGGGTGATACGCAATTTATCAGTGGTTCTGCTGGGTTTATTCTTACCAAGGAGTAAGTGTAAAACACAGTTCCTAAGTCTCCAGGGAATGTTGGTACACTCAAGGGGCCAGATATTCAAATTCCTGCCACTGGGCAAAGGTAGCACTGCCCAGCAGGCAAACTTAGCCCAGTGCGGAAAGCAAGCAATATTCAAAAGGAATAGCCCAGTGCAAAATCAGCTGAATATAGCAAGCAAAGGAATCCGGGCAAACAGGGCCAGGAGTGCAGGGCAAACATATCCCAGGAATAAGACAGCACTGAATATAACAAATAAGACAACACTGAATATAGCACCCAGGCAGGCAGTGCAAACACCCAGTGAAACACAGTGCAGAGGTGAGACAGCCTGATCCTGGGACAAAGCAAGGTAATACAGCCTGGAACAAGGTCCCAGGTGCAGATCACAGTGCAGAACCCAGTAAATGACACACATGCATGTGAATGGCAAGCAACAACCAGGACCCATGTGAGGGAACCAAGGAACAGTGCTTACGAAGTGAAAACCCCAACATCCAAGAATGACACAGGACACAGTTAAATGTAGAAACTGGAATGTAACAATAAACAAAGGCATGGCAAAGCAACAGGAACAGTAAAGCCATGCAAAGATTACACACATAAGCGCAAAAGGTAAATGAAGAAAATAAACAACAAACAAAACCAAACTGAGAACTGAACACACCACACCATCAACTGGGTGAACCACCATGAATATAATAAAGCCAGAGCAACAAACTGAAATGCAACCCCCCCGGCACAGAACAGTACCACAATGAAGACCCGCATGTGAATGAGTACAACAGTGGAAATATAATAACAGAAACAGGGGCATGAAAAACATAGCCACATATTTACAATATATACAGGATGGCAAGGGGAATGGGGTGAAAGGGGATGTGGACACAAACACAGGGAGCATAACAGAGGGCAAGGATGAACATCAATCCAGAAGGGGGGGTAGCCTACAGAAAAGGGAAGATGATCATGGCTGATTGCTGGGCAGATCCGGCAGACGTGCCTCCAGGACAGCAGCCACTCCTGGTCTCTGAAATTAGGACGGCCTGCTGCTCAGTCAACGTCCTCTGCTGCTGGACAAGGCTTTGCAGCAGGTCCTCCAATCGCTCCAAATTCTCTGGTCTGTTCACCCACAATGATGATCAGAGTGGACCTACAAGAGGAAGGGGGAGCTCGTGAGAATGGTAAACTGGCCAGGAGGCATACTGCAGCTACAAGTGGCCCTATAGGGATGGACAGCATGCCCTGACAGCCATGCCAAAGTGGTGCTGAGGAACACAATGGTAGAGACACCCAGGAGGTGCCCACAGGGCAGGTCTGGTAGACACAGGTACCATCCCAAACCCTGATAGACATGGTGACGTCAGGCCCCGACAGCACCATGGCACAGGTGACATCATCCACTCCAGCGCTGCACACAGTGAGACAGTGCAGACACACAGGAGGTCCCCAGGATGGTGGTGTGCGTGGGCCATGCAACAACATGCACAAAGGGGCCCACACATTGGGACAGGCTGCCCATAAACAGATGGTAATGTACCAGAATGTAGAGCACAAAATCAACCCAAAGGGGTGCCAGGGCAGCACAATGCAGGCACGGTAGCCGGCCAATGGCCAACCCATGCCAGGGCTGAACAGACCTACAGGATATGTAGGCCCACAGGGCACAGACAGTGGCAGGGTTGGGCAGACAGATGCTGCCAGACATGGTCCTTGTAATGCACAGTGCATGGTGCCCTGCAGCTACAACACACACGCGGTTGGCGAACATAGCCAGCGAAGCCTGTGGACAGCATGGCAATGCCAGCTGCATACAGGCTTAGGAACTGGGGTGGTGGGAGTGCCAGATCACAACACCCCACTGCAGATGTATGCATGGCAAAGAACAGCATGGCAACAGTGCCCTGAGTACCCTCATGAGTGTCCCTTCAAACCTCTGCTGCCACAGTACCTACCACCATCTGGCACCCTCGCAGCCATGCATACTGACACTGGCCCACAGTGCCCCCCCCCCCACAGGGCACAGCGGCCTGACGGCTGGACTCTGGCAGCAGTGTGCATCACTGGTGCACAACACAGCACAGTGCCACAACATCACTGGCCTGATGCCTGTGGCAGCTAAGCCACCAGCACAATCAATGGCAGACCAGAGGAAAACACACATCACAGAGGGACAGCGCAAATGAGCAAGACATGTACTCACTCAACAGGCCCCTGGCCTCAAGGCTGCTCTCCAGTGCCTTCTGGCAGGCACCCTCAGACTGCTCCTCTGCCTGTCCTGGGACACCTCGTGGCCCTCTCCTGCCATCCTGGGCTGCTCAATCCACTCTACAGTGGATGGAGGAAACAGCAGCATTAGCGCAACACACAACATGTACCGCAAGTGCCACAGCAAGATGCACACCCACCCACCACAGCACTGCACACATAGGACAACCCAGGGACAGTGGCTGAACACAAGACACATTCACATAGAGGGCATCAAGGCCCACGGGGTGTGCGCCCGGCACACAGGACATGTAGGCATGGTGGCAGAGTGGTAAGACAGTGCCAGAAGCAGGTGCACTGTGACAGGCTGCACACATAGCTATGTAGGCTATCAGTGGCCCAGGTGACAGCAACCCTGCACCACAGTGGAGCAGGCTGCAGGATGGTGCTATATCAGGTCCCACCATCAGCAATGTCCCGATCCACCATCCACACCAGTGTCACCCCCACAGACACAGCATGCACCATGCTGGAACTGCTGCCACCATGTTGGCCGCCTGGGATCATTTGCAACTGTGAACCCCCACACTCTGTACCAGAATGCTCCCTTAGGTGGCCAACATGTGTGCCCCCAACCTGTGCCACATGCACCCCAACACCATGCATGGCAGCACACCTGTGCACACACACACAGGCACATGCACACTCTTGCAGACTGAGAGGCACGTGGCAGTGGTGATCAACATGCAACACCAGTTACCTGGCACTGGCAAAGTGCCCTCACACACCATGGGCTTGTAGCACTCCAGCTGCTGCCTCTGCCAACAGATCACGTCGGTGTACCAATGCTGACACTTCTTGGCATCATGGGCAATGCCTGTGCATGCACTGAGCCTCCGGGCAAGGGAGGCCAACACATGCTGGTATGGGAGGTCACCCTTCCTGACCTCCCCAAAGAGGCATCTGTGCCTTTGCTGCACCAGCTGTATGAGGCTAGCAGTCTCAACCTCCCCCCAGCACCCGTCCCTATGTACAGCTGCACACAGCCTATGCCTCCCTGCCATGGTCAATGCTGACTGGTACCCTGCCACACATGTGTGAACACAGCCTGTGCCACTCCCAGAACTCACCAGCCAAGGGTGCTGTAGCACAGTGCTCCCACATGACATAGCACGGTACTACCCAGAAGTTAGTGTGATGCACATGTATGACCCCACCACGACCCTGGAGCGGCAATGACATGCATAAGCATAGCACCACGCTAGGCGGCATAGCGTGGCTCTGGGGGTGAGCTATCCTGGGGTGCTAGTGTGGATCAGGGGCCTCGGGTGCATGTGTGGCGGTTGTGCTAAGCCATGTAGTGCTGCGCTAATGAGACAGCACGGCTCTCGGCTCCACATTGCCCCATGCTAATGTCTGCCCAATGCTAAGCTGTTTTCCTGGTGCTGTTCAGTCCCATATTCAACTGGCCTATGCAAATGAGGGCACTTGTGTATGCAAGGTGCAAACAGTGTGATTAGCCTATGATTAACTGCTCATTTGCATGTCTAACACGCCGGTTTGTCAGGCTGGGCTATATAAGGGCAAACAGTGCTCCACCAGTGTTGTGTCTTGGGATTGCAGCACACATCCTATGCTACAGACAGACAGGCACTCTGGAAGGAGACGTCGCAGGAGGAAGAGCAGCAGGAGGCAGGTCTGTATAACAGCCTGAGTCTTGGTGGTATGGCAGTGTGGTGTCACCAAGTTGGGGCATACACACTGCACACCTGCAGTCTGCAATGGTACAGGCAGGGGACAGGGTGGCTGAATGCAGGCCCACAGGCTGACATGGTGCTGCATAGTGGTGCACATGGCCAGCGGTCTAGTTGGCCAGCTGACTGGGCCATGTGCCATGCCCATGCACCAGTGGCAGCTACCGATGTGAGTGGAATGCCTGCACACTGTGGCTGCCGGTCATTGGGTGGGGGGGCACTTTGGACTACAGGCATGCCTCGGACCTGTGTTACACTGACATGGAGGTCATGGAACCACATTTACCACTCAGGATGAGGGTCACAGAGCATCTGATGGTGGTACACAGCCACAGCCAGGGGAGTTAGGCTCCGAACTGTGTGGATCCCATAGTGACAATGACAGCACCGTGGTGTCTGGGCCTGGTATCCTGTGATGGTATGCAGACCATTCGTACTGTCTCATTGTGCAGCAGATGCCCTGTGTGCACCGCACATGTCCCCTGGAGCCGGAAAGAGTAGTCTGCAATGCCTGGTGGTGATGGAAGGGATGGTCCTCATACTGGGGAACACCTGAGTGTTATGGTTGCTGGTGACATGGGCCATGCGGTGCCCATGTGAGGGCCAGTGTGTGCAGTGTGCCTGTGGTGTACACCATCAGACATGCATTTGCAATGTACACACAGGGGTGGCCGCATTACACAGTTGCTGTGTGCACTGTACGTGCACATGCTGGACTGAGCCTTCACCATGCCACATCAGGTTGGTCAGTTGGGGGTGGCATGCATGTAGTGCTCTGTGTGTTCCATGCAATGCAGGCATGCCACAGCATTTGACATGCATCCCTCTGCATGTCTTCCATATGTACCAAAGCATGTCAGGAGTGGTGTTTCTTCCAGGATGAGCTGAAGGCTCTGGTGCATGGGGTCAAGGAGAGAGAGTAGGCAATATGTCTCAACAAGGTGACAGACATGGTGGTGCACCAGGCGTGGGATGAGGTGACAGCTGGGGTGAACCCTGTTGGCAGCCATGGCTGGACAACAGATGTGGTGTGCAAGCTCTGGAGTGATCTGCTGTGCTGAGTCAAGGAGGAGGAGGCACAGCGGCTCCAAGACAGAATGCCAACCGGAGGTGGCCCACAATCCACACAACAGCAGCAGGAGGATCCACTTATGTCTGTGGTGGTATCCACCCTTCGGCCGGTGTCCATTGCCAGTGTGCTTGGTGGAGGGTGTGAGATGCCACTCACACCACCTAAGACAGGTCAGTATCCACATGTGTGCACCCTGCCCAGTGCACTGCACTGTTGCTGGGTGTTAGTGTTGCCATTGTGCCTGGGGTGCACTTCGGGGGTGCTCTGCTGTGCACACTGTACACATGAGGCATGATTGCATGCAACCACTGCTCAGCAAGGCTGCAACCACAGCTGACAGCCCAAGGCATGTGCACTGTGGTGTGGGTGTGTGCATATGGCCACAGTCTATATCTGTGGAACTGCTTTGTGTGGTGTGCATGTCAATGGTGTGTGGCATATTTCCTAGGGTGTGCATGTGCTGGTGGTGGTTGTGGCACACTGTGCACGTACCAGTCAGTGACTCTGTTTCATCTTCTTCCACAGCGGTCTGTGCAGGGCCTGCAGCATGCCAGGACCAGGCTGGGATTGCTGCCATGGAACCAGAGGCCGAGGAGGAGGAGGAGGACAACTTGTAGTCAACCTCTGGACTGGATGCCAGTCGTGTACCCTCAGCTGCGCACCATGTGTGGCACCCTGTTGGACATGGGGTACACCTGCCAGGGGGCTCCACTGCTTGCGGGGATCTGGACTGCAGTGCAGCCCTGGAGGATGCCCAGGTGGAGGATATCAGTGGTAGCCAGGTGATCCTGCTGTCTGTCACCAGTGACATGGGGTCGGATGTGTTGGAGGAGGGTTACATCCTGCCAGTGGAGGGGCCTGTGGTGGGTGGCACAGGGATGGGGCAGGTGCAGTCTGCATCACGGGTGCCATGGGGGGATAGCCATGCCAGCATGGGTGGACCTGTTCAGCTGGTGGTGGGTCATGAGGGGGCCATATGTGCACTGCTGGACATGCGGTGCCCTACACATGGAGGGGTGAAGGGCCTGCAGGGGACACAGCACACCACTGGTGCCTTGCACCAGCAGGACATTCTGCTGCTGCCAAAGCATCCCCATCATGTTGAGCAGCAGGCATAACCAACGGCTGCCTTTGAGGTTGCCGCCTCTGTGGAGCCAGATGCCCCGGGGGCCCACCCTTTGCTCTCGGCTGCCCTCACATCCCAGTCAGGAGGCCCAGATGGACCTGCATTGCATGAGACAGGCACTCAGGCATGAGCTGTCACAGATGCAGGAGGCAGTGTCCCTGGGATTTGCATGGGCAGAACAGCAGCCTGAGGACAAGATGAGGTATATGGTAGCCACATGTGACTGTGGCTTTGCAGTGCTTACAGCCGCAGTGGTCAGCCTCACCACAGTGCTGCTTGGGGTACAAGGAGGGCAGCAGGCTGTTCAAGCGGGTCAGCATGCCCATGGTACACAGGCCCACAGGCAGGCAAGACACAGCCGCAGGACTTGCACTGTCACAAGCACCACTGCATTGGGTGCATCAGCCAGCGCTCAGTGTCACCGTGGGTGGCCACTCACCCTGTCCAGCTCTGCTGGTCAGTGTGGGCACAGGCGGTCCCCCCTTCCAGCCTCACCGTGGTCCTACCCAACTGTTTCCTCAGCTCACAGCACCACTGGCTCTTTGTCCAACACACATGGTGTGCTTTGTGTGCGTGGTGCTAGCCACCAGAGATAGGCATGGCTCCCATGCACATGAGCACTGTTGACACTCACTTGTACACACATGCGCACACACTCACTCATACACACACGTGCATTCACACTGTCACACACACACACACACTGTCACTAGCACGTTCACACATGCACAGCCATGGTGTCCCTTCCCACACTGCTGCCACACTGCAGGCATCACCCACATCACTGTGCCATGGCTGTGTATCCTTGCCACATGTGTCTCTTGCACAATCTACGCTTCACAGTGACATCAGGTGTGCATTCACTACCACTGTGTTGTGCACTTGTTTTGTTGGTTGTCAGCACTGTTGTGGTTGTCTGTACATAATACATTATTTTCCACTGTACTGTGTCCTGTTGCTATGCTGTGTGTACTCACCTTCTGGCCTGTGACAGTGTCCTGATGATGGTAGCCTATGCTTCAGGGCCCTGCGGGCCATTCAAGGATCTCTCCTCTCAAGTTGCTTCACTATCCTCCTGACCGCTGGCTCTGGGTCACTGTCAGCCTGTTCCTCAGGTCCAGGTGCCTGTATTCCATGGTTCATTGCCATGTTGTGCAGCATACAACAGGCTAGGATGATATGGCATACCTTCTGAGGCCTGTACTGCAGGGCACCACCTGACATGTCTAGGCATCGGAAGCACATCATAAGTATGCCAAACACCCTCTCTATGATGTTTCTGGTGGTGGCGTGTGCCTCATTGTACAACTCATCAGCCACTGTGGCTGGCCAGAGTACTGGGGTCAGCAGCCAGGGTCACAGGGGATAGGTGCTGTCACCTGTTGAGAGATGTGCATCTGTTAGTGTTGTTCTGCTGTCTGCCCCTTGTTGTGCTGCAACACCTGTGCTGCTATCCCAGGCCCCTTTCTTGCCTTCCCCTGACTATCCCCACCCCTGAAATGGTGTGTGTGTGTCTTGCATGCTGATACTCACCAACTAGGTGCCCACTGGGTATCCTGCCATCCTCAAAGGCCTGACACAGCTGGGACTGGTGCCAGATGAAGGTGTCATGGGCACTGCCAGAGTACTGTGCAAAGACATTGCTGATATGCCGGCACATCGCACACCACCTGGCAAGTGATGGAGTGGTACCCCTTCCTGTTAAAAAACACCTCACTGCCATTTCCAGGTGGTGCATGGATGGTGACATGGGTGCAGTCAATTGCACCAAGTACCACTGGTAGGTGCGCAACTTGATGAAATTGCTGCATGGTTTCTCTGCACTCTGCTGCCATGCTGGGGAATACTTTGAACTCTTCAGCTTGTGGCAGGAAAGCATCAAGGAACTGGGCCAGGAGGCATGAGGTGGCAGACTGTGATACCCCCATGGTGTCCCCCCATTGGTCATTGGAATGTTCCTGTGGCTAGGAAGCACATCGCTGCTGTCATTTTCTCCTCAACTGTCATAGCATGGATGCGTCTAGTGTTGGAATACAGCTGCTCATGCAGGAGTTCACATAGCTGCCTCAGCATACCCCTGTTCATCCTATACCGGCCAGTGATGTGCTCATCTGGCAGGGTCTCGAAGGAGACCCTGGACCAGTACCACCTGTGTGAAGCATAACGTCTCCTTGGCCTGTGATGTGGCCCATGTTGGCCCTGCTCCCTCTCCTCCTCCTCCTCCTCCTCCTCCACTACTGCTGCCATCAGTTGCAGCAACACTGCATTCAGCACTGCTGCCTTTTTCACTTCCGGTTGTTGTCCCTCCCCCTCTGTGGTTTGCCCTGGGATAAGACCAGCCTTTTATAGGTGGTAACTAGTGCTGCCTACATGTCATGCTATGTGTCCTAGTACAGCACTATGGCTCTGAATATCCCATAGCGCATGTATGCTGTTTCCCAACTCCTCACTTTTCCCCTTGCATACATTATCATTTTGCCCAGTGTTATTGTGGTTAGCACACGCTAACCGGTTCTTTGAATATTGCAGCTCCGCTCTATTCCTGCACTAATGCTGCGCTATTTGTCTGTGTACTACGCTAAGTTTTGAATATCTAGGCTAAGGTGTATTAATATCTTTGGCTTACCAGGACAGGGCAGCTCTTGTATACTGCTGTTGGTACCTGGCCTAGCTTTCATCAGAAGAAGGGTGATGATGTTTTGGAGTAAGTTGACTCCATCTTCAGTGCTCTGAAAGTGACTTTACAGGATTTGATTAGATTCAGTTACTTAAATTCTGAGTGCTAATTTTCTTCATTTGTATGTGGCAACCCACCCTAGTAAATCCCCCTGCTATCTTTTTCACATCCAAGTTCAAGTTTATTGTGAAGGGATAAGATCCATTAAGCAAGCTTATTTGCAAGGATGTCCCTTGTACAAGAATGATGAGACTATAGTACATGGAACAAAATACAAAATGCAAGATACAAAATAAAGGTAATGAGGATACACAGTTTGATATGATAAAAAGGAATAGTAGTTTCTAAATAAATAGAATTAACAATATTTACAGTAATGACACCCGTGTCGATGCATTCAATACAGAAAACAGGCATTCAAATTGTAATTGGTAGAGAAAACAGGGCTGTCAATTATATAAGCATAACAGGCACAGGAATAGGTTATGCCCCTAATATAGAAGATGATTAGTAAGACTGGGAAGAAAGGGGGATGTGGGATTAGAGATGAGTAACAGCATCAGGTATCAGTGGTGACTTTGATGATAAGTGTTTTAAACATATTTAAGGGAATTAAGGTCTGGAGCTATATTGGTCATTGGGGATTATTCCAGACTGTAGGGAGTACATAGCTGATGGCTACTTTGACATAAAGAGTATGAGTTTTCAGCACCTGTAAGGAAATACATGTGTTTTTCCTTAGCACATATGAACTATGTGAGTGATGGAGGAGGGGAGCAAGTTAAGATGGTAATTTATTTAATAGAGCTTTATATAGCCACATATTTGCTAGTATGAGTCTCCCTGTAGCCAGTAATGTCCAGTTCACCTCTTTATAAAGGGTGCAGTGATGTGTTCTAGCTGGAGCATTTATGATAAAGCAGATAGCATGATGGTATAACATGTCCAATTTGTAGAGGTAAGTAATTCCACAGTTATATAACATATCTGCATAGTCCAAGAGAAGCAAAATTGTGGCCTGGGATAATCTTCATCTAGAACTCCAGGAGAAAAGAATTTTGTTTTGGAAGAAGAACCTGAGCTTCTATTTTAATTTTTTAACTAAGTCATTGAGGTGAAGGGAAAAGGAGAGGTGAGAATCAAGTAAAAAACCCAGATATTTCAACCTGCCCACTACTTCAACCATATCACCAATAAAGGTAGTGATAAGCAGCGGAGAAGTGCAGCAATTGGTGCAAGAACTTGAGGAATAGGGTGGCTAGAGGAACATTACTTTGTTTTGTTTTTTTGCATTCAGTAAAAGTTTGGATTTGATTCAGTTGTACTGTACTGTACCTGGTTAAAGTCAGACTAAATTGCAAAACAGGCCTGCGCAAATGAGGGTTTGGAGCTGTATAGCACCATGTCATATGCAAAGAGATGGATTTTGGAAAGAACAATGTTACTGCTCAGGTTATTGATTTACAGTATAATAAGAAAAGCAGTGGTCCCAGAATGGAGCCCTGGGGTACGCCTCTTGCTAGGGGAAGTACGTATCTAGCACTAGAGGCACCTCTAGATTCTACAAACAGAATAATGTGAGCACAGCAGACTTCCCAATAACCCACATGCTTCATTGAGCAGTTGTGATGATGTTGGTGAAAGTGGTACTGTCAACAGTACTTTAGTAGTACCAAATGTGCCATCACAGAGGGCTGTAGTAGATGGCTCCAGCACTTTCAATTTTTTTTCAGGTTGCACAATGTTGTAAATCAAAAGCAAGTAATGTCTGGGTCAAGCATGAATGGGTAGTATGCAAAATCAGTGGTGGGTGTAGTATCACAAATGCTGGATGCAGGAACTGTTGGATGCTGATATTTATAAATACAATTCCTGCAGCTGTGGAAATGACCATGTGAGTCAGTAACAGAAAAAGGAAGTGAAATCTGCAGTTTGTAGACTATTTCAAGGTTTGGAGCACATTGATCACTGCTTTACTAAGGAAAAATCTCCGAGTGAGATTATACTGTGCTATGGAATGCTCAATAAAATAAACATAGAAGACTAATCAGCAACTCACAGTAACTTCACTTTACGAATTCCATAGTTCACATACTGGCATGTCACATGTAGCTCTTACTTCTTTCCTCTCTCTCCTTCAAGTTACAATACGCAGTCTCTTCTCCTAGTTAGGATAGTATTTCCCAGTTATTATAGTGTCTTCTCCAAGTTACACCAGTGTGTTCTCCCAGTTATACAAGTGTCTCCAATGATTTATGCCAGGCAGTGTCTGCTTCTTGCCATGGCAGGGTCTCCTGCCAGTTACCAACAAGTAGAGCATGCACTCAATAAAAATGCACAAAGTAAACATGAGCCACGTTGCATGCAGGTCAGTTGATATCAGGCCTTTTGTATATTTTTTAGGGGTGGGTGGACCCAAAAAGGTCCTGACCCTTGTTATCAGGATCAGGATCCAGTCCAAAGTCCTTAAAGTTCTGATTAGTTCTGATTTAAATCAGAACCTTTAGAAAATGAATGTTAATACCTGAAACAATTATTAAATGTCTAAAACACAAAAATAAAGTATTTTGCTAACCTGAGTGTGTTTGTCTGTGATTCTGAATCCATTCTGCCATTTGTTTTGCTTGGTCTCCCATTTTTATCTACTGAAGAGACACCCCTTGTGCGCCACACTCTTGGATTTACTGATTGAATCAAGAGACGTATGCCACATTCATCACAAAACATACATTCTCATAGTTCTCTGCTCTGCTAACACTCTCACTAATGAAACATATTTCCTTCACCCAGCATACCTTAGTATACAAATCCCTGTCCCTTCTATGAGGTAGTGCTGACACCCACCCTGGCCTTATAATTACATCCCTGACCCTCTTCAGCTGAAACACGCTTACCACACTATAAACAACATCCCTACTCACATTAGCAGACACCCACTCTGATCCAATATATGCATGTCTACCCCATCTGCTAAAATGCCCCCATCTTAGTATATGTAACCCTGTACCTTTTGCTATTCTGTGCTAACAGGTCCCTAGTGCAGAAGCTAGGGGAAATAACAATTTCACACCAGTACCCATATCCTCTTTGCCACAGCAACCCATCCACCCCAGTTGTTCTACACAAAATGCATAATAATATAAAACATTTTATAGCACAACTTGTTTTATCCATTCAAACAGAGCACAGCAATTTATTTCCAAATTGGTGACCATGAAGAAACACTACAAAGCTATTTTGACTTTGCTGCCTGGTGGAGGGGGCACAAAGGAAAAATGCATATACTGATAAAACACAGCAGGCATAGCAAAAGACATAACTATACAATCTACTGCAGGTACAATCAGAGTAGACAAAATCATATAAAATTTGTTGGGATGGGGCTCAGTGGGAGCAATGCAAATCAATGCCAAGGCCCACAGTGCACCACTGACATAAAGTTGCTCTTACACCCATGACCCTATGTTCTAGTTGACTGACACTTGTCAGCGCCACCCATACCTATCAACTTTTCCACAATGAAATTTGGGACCCTGGTAATCAAAAATGTGATAAAACATAGGACACATCAACATGCTTGAAAATGTATCTTCAGAACACTTTGGAAATGAATCAGTGCATGTATTTGTGCCAGTTTAATTTTGCTTCACATTTTAAAGCACAGTATTATGATCATTTTGCTACTTTAACACCTGACTTTACAGCACCTTATCCGGCAGGAGTAACACCTTATCCATTGTGAAGCAGACATGGGGCAAAGCAATTCTAAGGGGCAAAATGAGGAACACCACTGCTCCCTCATAATGTAGGACTGTTGAAAGGTATGTTCAAGGGTCGAAGTTATTGTGGAACTGATCAGTTCAGCCAAACAGTATCATTCTGTTACCCTTTCCCCCTGCCAGGTCCACCACATTTCTCTTGCAGTCTTGCACATTATTATTTAAATGTGAAATGGAAACTACAGACTTGATGCTCCCTGTCCTCTCCCACTAGCTTGGCTGCCCACCAAACCACCTGCTTGCAATGCTCACTCAGTTTTCTTTGTTGCACCTATACTTTCAAGCCACCATTCCCCGCTTAGCATTATCACACACCACAGTTGTTCACTTGATCACCTGCCTACACTCTTGGTTGATCACCTGCCCACACTATCACAAAGCCAGTGTTCACAAACTGCCTGTTAGGCTGAACCATCCCGGTCAACTACCAGCATGCACACCAGTGCACTAGTACATTTCTGCTGCCTCCAACTTTCTCCTTCCTCTGCCAACTGCTCCTTGTATTGCTGAGACAGAGCAGAAGAAACCTCAGTGTGTGGTGCTGGCACGGTAGTCTGACATAAAGAAAATACAAGTGTTTGTTTTATAGGGCTTTTTTTGTCATTCTGAGTGTAGTCTTTAGGCAGAGAGGAATAAGAACAAAAAAAAAAACAAGCATTTGTCAATGTCAAAAGTTCACCATTTGTATTGCTATTGTACCGGGTGGGGCAAGACTACAGTTCCCAGCAGCCTTGGCTACTGGGTTATTTACATGTGCTTTTTAGCACTTTTGAAAAGCAGATTTTGCCGTCCCAGGTCCCCTTCATGTCTCCGGACTCTGATTAGGTGATTTTGGGGTGCAGGAGCACAGGGGAACCTCTGTGTTGCTGCAGGAGCAGCCTTAAAACAAACATGTACTCCACTGTGCTCCCATCTCTCCATAAATGTGTATGTGTAAAGTAGGTAGCTGTGGGAGCACAGGGCCCTATAGGACAACAGTAACCAAACTGTCAGCATAGACACCTTCTAACCCTACAGCATGTACCCAGTACAGAAAATGTTTGAATCATCGCTAAAATGTAATTCTACACAACTACAACACCATTCTACACCACAGGTGTGAAAACACATTTTGGCAAGGATTTAAAAAATAACAGCTGTGACATACATGAGATGGAGTAATACAAAGGCTATGTTGTAATTCTGGGGCCAAAATATTTAACATTTCTGAAGTAACAAGTGGGCTTAGCGAAATTACAACAAATGGCCATAACTTTGGCATTTTTACATATTTTGACCCCAAATTGTCAACATAGTCTTCTTATGATCACACCTCATAAACCCTGTAGGTGAAAAGTTTCAACTCCATGCCAAAATGCCATTCTGTGCCACAGGTGCAAAAACACATTTTAGAGAAGATGTGAAAAATCACAGTTGTACTGATCATGACCTGGTGTGAAAAAATGCCTATGTTGAAAATTTAGAGTCAAAGTATTGAAAATTACCAAAATTATGTGTCGGGGTAGAAAAATTTAAACAAATGTGCATAACTCATCATTTGTTTGAATTGATACACCAAATTTTCAACATGACCTTTTTGAGACCCCACCTCATGAACTCTGGTAGGGAAATGTTATTATTTGATCCAAAATCACCTTCCATGCCTGATTAACGAAACAACAGTCACAGTGTTCATGAGGTGGGGTCCCAAAAAGGCCACATTGAAAATTTGGTGAAAAAAATTCAAAAAAAGGGCAAAGATATCAACATTAGTTAAAAAGACCATGGACGTACATTATATGGGACTTACCTTTATTCCTCAGTTTGCAGTTTGACTTTGAAGAGTGCAGACATATACCCATCCACAGAAGATGACATCCTACAACCTCCACTGATATGTATAGGGTGAGGGGAGTGAGGGGCTGGGAGCTCAGTGGGAGGGTGGGGATGGGGAAGGGTGGCAGCAACGATGAGGGACAGTTTTCTTTTCTTCAGGTAAACAAACAAAAAAAGACATTAGGGGAATGTTTTCTTTCACAGGATAAATATTTAAAATAAATATTTTGGCACACTGGGGATGGGCTCTCCAGTGTTCCACACTGCTGGGGGGGGGGCCTGTAAAACTGACATTGGGATTGGGCACCCTGATATCAGCAGCATAAAATAAACAACAGGCTGCTGGGTGGGAGGAGTGGAGGACGAGGGACAGCCAGTGATTGGAAGGTGGGGGGGGTGCCACAATACACCAGGGACAATGATCAGAGGGTGGAGGTGCCTCATTGGCAGCCAAAGTCAGAAGACTGTGGGCAGCCATACTGTCTGCTGCATCTCTGCTGAAACTGAAAGTGATGACGTCAGTCACATTATGACACCGATCAGCTATTTGCTGAGTGGTTTCCTGTAGATCAAAGGAAAAAGCTGCCATATTATTAGTTTGGCTTTTTCTTTTCATCTCCACGCAGTTTCCGCTCACCAAGGCAAAACTGCCGTAAGCATTAGCCTCGCTGATTATTGGTCTGGCACTGTCTCACCCATTGCAGATCAGTCTGCATTAGATAGACAATGTCACACCCATCTCAAAGACACTTGTAGGAAGAAGTTCGCATGCGGGTACATGGCGAACTTAAAAATATCCACTGAATTGGCTGTAAGAAGAGAGATGAGCCAGGCAAAGACCTTCAGCTTAAAAGTCTTTATCTCCTTGAGTTCACTGGGCTGTATTAGATCTGGGGGGAAGGGGGTTCTGATTTTAACCAGACCAGTCCTCCCATCCGTAGTATTTTTAAACTAAATTAGAATTGTTTGCTGAACATTTTTAAGTTGATCAAGATTGCTATTTAATGCAAGTAAGAGTTTAGAAATCCTGGATTCTTGACTGGTATTTTCATTGAGTGCATGCTATACTTGCTGGTGTCTGTTTGTTTAGGGCTGGCTGCACTCATAGCTTGTGCTGACCTTGCACCACTGTATAGTAGCTTTCTCTCTCCTGCCATTTATTCTCCTGACATTTATACAAGAATGTCCTCCCCATTGTATACCAGTGTCTATATTGCAGTAGTTTCCACTTCAAGTTCCTGGTAGTGTCTCATCCCAGTTATGGCAGTCTCCTCCCAGCTATGCCAGCATACCAGTTGCAGTTGTGTCTCATCCCAGTTTTGACAATGTCCTCCACCTCATCCCAGCCATGACTGTGCTGGAAAAGCTATCTGTTAGCACCGGTTAGCTGTAATTTTCTATTAGTAGTTATAAACTGTGTTTGTACTGTTTTAGATAGTTTTAGCATGACTGTATGTAATAATGCTTAGTAAAGGTAAGAAAAGTGAATAATTTCTTGGGATTTAAGTTTTATTATTTTCCTGAGAGTGGTGAGGTTAGCGTTCTGCACACGGGTTCTTACCTGCAGCATATAACAAGTCTGCTTCATCTGCTTTCTACAATTCATTAGAGACTTTTAAAGAGCAAGCTTTCTGCTTTCTCAGTTGTACAGAGAATCTTTGTTATGTGCTAGATTAAAATATTTCACTCTAGTTTTCCTTCCTGCAGTAGCTCATTTTGTGAACATTTCCCAGATAGGTAAGCATTTTGGTTGGACAACATTTGATTCTGACCACCTACTGAATTGGTGGATTGGAGCACCTGCATCTCTGGGTTGCATGGAGCTTCACTGGCAACTCACATGGAGAAGCAGGTGGGAAGATGAGGACTCTGAGTTGGGTCAGGCATTTGGACTACTTCTTTAGGTCCGTGCTGCTTTTGGACAGCTTTGTTAATGGTGAGCAGCTAGATATTTCCTGTGGGGGCTTGGTGGTGATAATTCACCCAGAATTCACCTCCAGGCTTTCATTCTCATTGAGAGAGCAACCAAGGGTATGC